>CM038671.1:13635547-14297471 GCA_021605145.1 Aegilops bicornis
TTTGCGTTGACGTCGACGCGTACGAGTACAACTCGTTTACTTGTCCTCCAAGGACTCTCATGTATTGCCCTCTTATATACCCCATGTAGTCGCACTTCAGACGGTCTGCCGTCGTGCTTGTAATACTCCTCCTCAGAGTGATTGCGCCTTCGTGCGTCCGTGGTTTTCTCCCGCAAGGGTTTCCACGTAAAAATCCGTGTCTCTTTGTCTCGTTTATTCTCGTTATTATCTAACAAGTGGTATACAGAGCTGAGATTATAGATACAAGATCAGAGATCGGGAGAATTAGGGTTGTGTGCGCCGCCGCCCGCACGTGACCAGGCGATCCGAAGCCGGATCGATTTCGCCGAGACCGACAGGATTTTGACTTCGGCTGCTGAGCCGCCCTACAAAGCTGCGCGCGTGCCTGATCTGCAGCTACCCCTCGTTGTACACGCTTCAAGTCGCCGAGACCGAGGCGATCCGCAAGTTGCTCCTTCCACGTCGATCCGCAAGGAAACAAGGCACCAGAGTTGCTGCTGCTCGCTTCAAGTCCCGAGGCAAGGACTAGTAATTTTCACGCGAGAAGCTGGCCTCAAGTACTAGTGTTTCACATCGGTTCAGGTGCTAGTACGTAAGTACTACTTGCTTTTTTGGATTAATCTGTTCACGTGGAGGTGACCGGTCGTTCAGATTTTGTTCTCTCCTCAATTGTTACATCCACCCGAGACGTCATCTACCAGGTGCTATTTATCCTATTTTTCGATCGCTCCGCATATTAAATTCTGTCAGGAATTTTTTTTTGGCTTGTACTACTTTGTGTATACAGATTTAATCTACTTATGGCATCCATGAAGTACGATCTTCCGCTGCTGGACCGTGACACAAGGTTTACCCTATGGCAAGTCAAGATGCGGGCGTTGTTGGCGCAGGCCGACTATGATGTAGCACTGGATAGTTTTGGGAAGAACCGAATCCAGGATTGGACTGATGAGGAGAAAAGAATTGATTGTAAGGCTTTGTCACAAATACAACTCCATTTGCATAATAATATTTTGCAGGAAGTTTTGAGCGAGAAAACTGCCGCCGCTCTATGGTTAAAGCTGGAAGGGATTTGCATGACTAAGGATCTCACCAAAGCAAGATGCATCTGAAGCAAAAATTATTCCTGCACAGGTTACCCGAGGGAGGTAATGTTTTGAATCATATTTCAGAATTTAAAGAGATCATATCTGATCTAGCTGCAATGGAGGTTAAGTATGAAGAGGAAGATACTGCTTTAATGTTACTTTGTTCACCGCCGAAGTTCTTATACCAATTTTCGAGACACCATATTATACAGATCGTGATACTCTCACGCTTAATGAAGTTTATGAAGCTTTGAACTCTAAGGAGAAGATGAAATTAATGGTGCCTCATGATGGTTCGAGTTCATCCCAAGCCGAGGGATTATCTGTTCGTGGCAGGACAAAGGAGAAGAACTCCAATAATGGAAACAGAGGCAAAAGTAAAACGGCTACGAGGGCGGTCGCAATCCGAGAGACAAGAAGTATTGCAGATATTGCAAGAGAGACGGGCATGACATCTCCGAGTGTTTCAAGTTGCAGAACAAGGAAAAGAGGAAAGGTAACAAACCAGGTGAAAATTCTGCTAACGTTGCTCGTGATGATAGTTCCGATGATGCTCTTGTCGTTATTCTGGATGTCTTTGAGACCAATGATGAGTGGGTACTTGACACTGCATGCACTTTTCATATGTGTCCACATAGAGATTGGTTTAATACTTTTGATTCCACTACTGCTGCTGGTTCCGTTTTGGGTTTTGATAATTCACCATGCAAGATTGAAGGCATAGGTTCTATTCGAATCAAGATGTTCGATGGCATAATCAGAACTTTGACAGATGTTCGGTATATTCCGAAGATGAAGAGAAATCTTATTTCTATGAGTGCCCTTGATGCAAAGGGGTACAAATATTCAGGTGGAGATAGTGTTTTGAAGGTCACCAAAGGTTCCCTTGTTGTGATGAAAGGTGACTTAAGTTTGACCAATGGTCTTTATTACCTTCGAGGTTCTACCGCTTTGTAACGCTACTCCAGTTATTTCAAAGAATTCTGACTGTGATGCTGCTAACCTTTGGCATATGCGTCTTGGACATATGAGTGAACTTGGTTTAGCAGAGTTAAATAAGAGAGGTCTTCTTGATGGATATGAACCTGGTAAATTGAAATTTTGTGAGCATTGTATCTTCGGCAAGCACAAGAGGGTGAAGTTCAACACTTCGACTCATACAACTGAAGGTATTCTTGATTATGTGCATTCTGATTTATGGGGACCATCTCGCAAGAAGTCACTAGGTGGTGCAAGTTACATGCTGACTATTATTGATGATTATTCGAGAAAAGTTTGGCCTTATTTCTTGAAGCATAAATATGAAGCATTCTCAGCATTTAAGGAGTGGAAGATTATGATTGAGAGACAAACTGAAAAGAAGGTAAAGATACTTCAGACCGATAATGGTATGGAATTCTGTTCTAAGCAATTTAAGAATTATTGCAAGTCTGAAGGCATTGTCAGACATTACACCGTTCCTTATACTCCTCAACAAAACGGTGTTGCTGAGCGTATGAACAGGACCATTATTTTCAGAGCCCGTTGCATGTTGTCCAATGCAGGTTTGCATAGGCGTTTTTGGGCTGAGGCCGCTTCCACTGCTTGTTATCTCATTAATCGTTCACCATCTATTGCTCTTAATAAGAAAACTCCAATTGAGGTATGGTCTGGTTCACCTGCTGATTATTCACAGTTGAGAGTTTTGGTTGCAATCGCTTATGCTCATGTTGATAATGGAAAGTTGGAGCCTAGGGCTGTTAAGTGCATCTTTCTTGGTCATAAGTCTGGTGTTAAAGGTTTTAAATTGTGGAATCCTGAAACCCAGAAGGTTGTTATTAGCAGAAATGTTATCTTTAATGAATCTGCTATGTTACATGATGTTTCATCTACTAATGTTCCTGTTGAGAGTGAACAGCAGCCTACTATTCAGCAGCCTACTGTTCAGGTGGAGCATGTTATTGATTCAGGTGATATATCTGGTAATGAAATTGTTGCACATGATGAACCCGTCGTTGATGATAATCATGTCACTCCCACTCCAAATCAGCCTATTGTTCCACCAAGTTGGAATCTTGCACGTGACAGAGTTAGACGGGGTATTAATAAACCTGATAGGTTAATTGAAGAGTGCAATATTGTTTCTTTTGCTTTATCTGTTGCAGAAGAAATTGAAGGTAATGCTGAGCCTTCTTCATATTCCGAGGCTATTATTTCTGGTGATAGTAATAAGTGGATGACCGCTATGCATGATGAGATGGAATCACTTGAAAAGAATGGCACTTGGGATTTAGTAAAATTGCCTAGAGAGAAGAAACCTATTCGTTGCAAGTGGGTTTTCAAGAGGAAAGAAGGTGTTTCTCCAAATGATGAGACAAGATATAAAGCAAGGTTAGTTGCTAAAGGTTATAGCCAGATTCCAGGTATTGACTATAACGAAGTCTTTTCTCCTGTTGTGAAGCATAGCTCTATTCGCACTTTACTCAGTATTGTTGCCATGCATAATCTTGAGCTTGAACAATTGGATGTTAAAACTGCATTTTTACATGGAGAATTAGAAGAGGATATTTATATGGAACAACCTGAAGGTTTTGTTATTCCTGGAAAAGAAAAGCTTGTCTGCAAGTTAAAGAAATCTCTTTATGGATTGAAGCAATCCCTAGACAGTGGTACAAGAGATTTGACACCTTTATGCTCTCTCAAGGATTCAAAAGGTCTAATTATGATAGTTGTGTTTATTTGAAAACTGTCAATGGTTCAACTATTTATTTGCTCCTTTATGTTGATGATATGCTAATTGCTGCAAAGAGTATGTCAGAGATTGATGAACTAAAGAAGCAATTGAGTAATGAATTTGAGATGAAGGATTTGGGTGCAGCAAAGAAAATTCTTGGCATGGAAATATCCAGAGATAGACCGTCTGGAAAAGTATATCTAAGTCAGAAGGGATATATTGATAAAGTTCTTCGTCGTTTTAATATGCATAATGCCAAGCCGGTGAGTACTCCGTTAGCTGCACACTTCAAATTGTCATCAGCTTTATGTCCTAAGTCGATGCAGATATTGAGTACATGTCTAGAGTTCCCTATTCGAGTGCAGTTGGTTCACTTATGTATGCCATGGTTTGTTCTCGTCCGGATTTATCTTATGCATTGAGTGTTGTCAGTAGATACATGGCTAATCCTGGAAAAGAGCATTGGAGAGCAGTTCAGTGGATTTTTAGATACCTGCGTGGTACTTCTAATGCTTATTTACAGTTTGGGAAAACTGGAGATGGACTTGTTGGTTTTGTTGATTCTGATTTTGCTGGTGATTTGGATAAGAGAAGATCACTCACAGGTTATGTTTTCACCATTGGTGGTTGTGCTGTGAGTTGGAGAGCAACTTTGCAGTCTATTGTGGCTTGTTCCACTACTGATGCCGAGTATATGGCTATTTCGAGGCATGCAAAGAAGCTATCTGGTTGAGAGGTTTATACACTGAGCTTTGTGGAGATTCATCTTGCCCTACCGTATTTAGTGACAGTCAAAGTGCCATATATCTTACAAAGAATCCAATGTATCATGAGAGGACAAAGCACATTGATGTCAGATTTCACTATATTCGAGATGTTGTTGCTGAAGGTGATTTGAAGGTATGCAAGATAAGTACTCATGATAATCCTGCTGATATGATGACAAAGCCAGTTCCTACCAATAAGTTTGAGCTTTGCTCAGGCTTAGTTGGTATTTCTCACTAGTCCTATGGACTTTGACGCACAAGGTGTTTATGCTGATTTGGATGGAGTTATTTCACTTTCATCAACTACTGGAGGGAATTTGGCTCAAGGTGGAGATTGTTAAATTGTGATCCAAATTCTAGTACCGGGTTGACTAGACGTAGTACAACCGGTGTGGACCTTTATGCTCATCGCCGACGTCTGCATTTAGTACAACTCGTTTACTTGTCCTCCAAGGACTCTCATGTATTGCCCTCTTATATACCCCATGTAGTCGCACTTCAGACGGTCTGTCGTCTCGTGCTTGTAATACTCCTCCTCATAGTGATTGCGCCTTCGTGCGTCCGTGGTTTTCTCCCGCAAGGGTTTCCACGTAAAAATCCGTGTCTCTTTGTCTCGTTTATTCTCGTTATTATCTAACAATCCCAACCTGATTCATCACATCAACAGGTTTACCACGGCCCGCCGATGAGCCTCCCGGAGCCCTTGCGAACTGATCCTCACGTGGTCTGTTTAGCGCATCTGCATATAGCCAGGGACCAATTTTTTTGCTCTTTTAATCATGCACACCATTACCACACTCTTTAAATTCATGACCAACCAAACCACCCACACTACAGAACCTTGCTAACTTCTGATATCGCACAAAGTAGACCTGGCGTTCCTTTGCACGGAACAAATTTTGTAAGGGGCTTCCGAACATCATGCCGCACACGGACACGAATATAACCACCCCGTGTATTCCCATTAAACCTCGTATCAAGAATCTCACCAGCATCCTACAGAAACTTCTCCATAATGCGCCTCTTACAATATCCATCGGACAACTTGTGAATTTGAAACCAGATTGGCATAAACACAATGCCCATGTCCTATTTCTTACTAAATCTGTTGTACGGACACATCAACACTACCCAACAACCAAGGGTCTTGATCCATCATTCGCTCCTAATCGCCCAAGCAAGACGGCTACACCATGAAAAGATTTGGGCTGATAGGGCGGAAGCGTACCTGCTGCGCCAAATTCCATGCAGCATGCATGTCTCGGTAGAACACGGCCTGACTAAAAGTTTTTTCATATGAACCCTAGCTGGGGCAATCCATTGCACACTCTTGTTGATCTCCGGATCATCCTCATGCATCAGCAATGGCCACAAACTCACAATCGAGACAGAATAGAGGAGACGCTCCACTTAACATGGGTATCCCACTCCCAGGTTACTGAGCAAGAATGGAACCGTGGCACCTTGAAAAAACCACCGGACTACATTCACCCACTACACCAAGCTACTTTAGGGAGGGTCGCCTGCCCTCTTGCTCCGGAATGTGGAATGCAAACCTTGCCATGAGACAGCGAGGACCGAAACCACAAGCAATGGGGACACATGTAAAAGATAGGAGACAACCGAGACCACCCCACGCCCCAACCATCTATCCATCTGTACGGCCAAGATGGTGTGGGTGCACTGCCTGCTTGCATGGACACTTCTCATTTGATGATTTCTGTCCGTATAAGAGCATCTACAACCGAACCTCTCAAACCCGTGTCATATGCCGGGGCGGGCTGCCCGGTTATGATTTTTTGACCCAAACGGACCCCTCAAACGGTCCTCAAACACCCGGGCTGACCGACACCCCACATATTCAGTTCAAATATGGGTGGATATGGGGTGCCCGGGAACGCCCAGGCACGGCCGTCACGTCCGATCCGACAGCCTGATCCCACCGCAAATTGCACCAAATGCACCACCCAAGCTGCCGGATCCATTTGCTCTCTTCTCTCATCTTCCTCCTCCGCGTCGTCCGGTTCGCAGCTCCGCCGCAGCACCCGCTCCGCAGCCGCTCCCGGGCTCTCCGCCTCTAGCACCGGAAGAGCACTCCCATCCTCGCCGACAGGGACGTCGTCGCCGGCCCGGATGCCACAGTGGTACGTCCAAGAACTCTCCGGCTCCGCCTTGCGCTTGATGTGTTCGACACATTGACCGACCAGAATTATTGTGATTTTGTTAGGTAAATGATGGATTCCGATGCTTCGTCGGACGAGGAGTATGGTCCGACGGAGCTTGGCCAAATGATTCAAGATGAGTTATTCGATTCACCGGATTCGGACGAAGAAGTGGACATGATCATGCTCATGAGCATGCAAGAGGAATAGACCGGCAAGTGGAGCATATTCTCAACTTCAAGGGCTCAATCAAAGGGATAAGAGTGATCGACCGGGACAGGGTGTCCGGAGCAAAGCTACTGCACAATGACTACTTTGCTTCCACACTTGCATTCCCGGATGATCCATGGTTTCGTCGCCATTTTCGCATGCGAAAACCATTGGTTTTGCATATTGTGAAGGGAGTGGAGGCACACGATCACTACTTTAAGCTGAGAAGGGATTGTTGCGGCCAAATCTCTTTCTCGGCCAAGCAGAAGTGCACGACTGCTCTAAGGATGCTTGCACTTGGTACTGCTGCAGACGCCGTTGGTGAGATGGTCAGGATGGGGAGAGCACGTGCTTGAAGACTACTGTCAGATTTGCCCGCGTCGTGGTTGAGGTGTTTGGACCGGAGTATCTGAGAGAACCAAATGCGTAGGACATGGAGAAGTTGTTGGCTATTGAAGAGGCAAGGGGGTTTTCAGGAATGCTCAGATCAATTGATTACATGCATTGGCAATGGAAAAACTGCCCCAAAGGTCTGCGGGGAGTGTATCAAGGTCACACCAAAGAGGCCACCGTCATACTATAAGCGATGGCACCACATGACTTATGGATTTGGCATGCTTTTTTTTGGAATGCCCGGTTCTCACAATGACATTAATGTGCTTCAACGATCTCCGGTGCTCAGGAGAATTTGCAATGGGGAATCACCGCCATGCAACTACACCGTCGACGACCGGGACTACAACATGGGGTACTATCTTGCCGATGGTATCAATCCTCAGTGGTCGGCATTTGTGATGACCATATCCGCGCCGCATGGCAATAAACAGTGCCACGTTGCAACAATGCAGGAAGCGGTTAGGAAGAACGTGGAGAGGGCATTTGGTGTGCTTCTGGCTCGTTGGGGAATTGTGCGGAGCGATGCAATGATGTAGGAATCATAAACTTTGTGGCAGCCGATGACATGTTGTGTTATTCTACACAATATGATTGTCGGGGATGATGGTGATGGTGTAGCCCAAACCCATGATTTCGAAGCACCCGGAGAACAAGTTGAAATCCCGGAAGATCAAGATGTGGCTCAGCTTATGAACGTTCTGCAGATGCAACAGAATCTTTGAGATCAGCAGATGCACATGCGGCTACTCATTGATCTTGTGAAGCACATGTGGATCCACAATGGCAACCGATGAGGCAATACTTGAGTTTGTCACTTCAAATAAATTTTATGTAAATACTATGTATGCTTGATACCAACAATAGCTATTTATGTGAGACATTGTATTGCATGTGCATGTATTTGCATGGATTTAAGAAACCGTATTTAAGATATGTGGATGTCCGAAACAAAATATGTGGTCCCATCCGCATGCGCCCGCGGGCGTGCCCGGGCACGGGGGCGATGATCTGCGCCGGCGCACCGGCCCAACTGTTGGGCCGGTCGAACGCCAACCGCCCGATGCAGCGAGTTGGAACCGTCCAATCTGGCAACTCAACCCCCCACTCGTTCCGCTTCCTTCGGTCCAAGTTTCCAGAAAAAACGCCCCCAACCCCGCAACCAATCTTCCTCCTCCCGCCGTTGTGCGTGCGCACCCGGCGAGCTCGCCGCTCCCCCGCCCCTCGCGGTTGCAGCATCTGGTGCGCCACCCCCCTCTGTCCTCGCCGCAGGCGTCGCCGTCTCGCTGGCCTCCATTGACATGCATCGTACCTACAGAAACTTTGGTGGTCGGTTGAAGCAAAATCGAACAACGCTTCCAGCAAAACCAAACTTAGGTCCCAGCAAAAACCACATGAAACATTTGAGAGCTCTGCAGCTGATGAAGCAAAAAATTATATCTATTCCAGCAAAGAAATACATCGGTTCCAGCAAAAACAAAAAATTGGTTCACCAAATAAAGACGCATCAGCAAAAACGGCCGCTCCCTCTTGCAACTCCCCAAGTCACCGGTTGTAGCTCCGGCGTACATGGTTGCAACTCCCTGTGTTTGAACGACGTTGGATGCATCCCTCCTCGCCGCTGGATGCAGCTTCCTCCGGCGAGGTGTCAACCTTGCAGCACGTCCACCAACTGGTTCCAGCAAATCGGGACACCGGTTCCAGCAAAAACGAAAAGAGTTCATCAAATCGAATGGGGAGGGTAGCAAAAAAGAAAGGGGTTGTAGCAAAAAAAAATGGATGGATCCAGCAAAAAAAACCTGGTTCCAGCAACCCCCGGCTCTAGCACAAACTCGTCGCCGCTGCGGCTGATTGCTGATTGGTCATGGCGACTAGAGAAGTTCTGGCTGCGGTTGCCATGGAGAGGGGGTGCGTCCAGTTGCCGGTGGACAAGGCGACGAGCAAGCGCCTGGCTGTGGGCGGCCATGGAGAGGGATGCATCCGGTGCAGGTGATCTGCACACGATTCAAAACGAAGAGCATCGAGTTGCCGGCGGCCATGGCGGCGAGCGCGCCCCAGGCTGTGGGTGGACGGGGAGGGAGATGCGGCTGGATATGGAAGTGGATGAGCAACGATGGGATAAGGAAAAGAAGGCCCGCGGGTTGCGGGCGGTGCGTAGGCCCCAACATCCACGCGTTTGACCCATCTGTGGAAGACGTGGCTAAACAGGGGCTTCGATTACTAATAAAACCGGACGACCCGCGCGTGACCGGCCGAAGCTTCGGCCGGTCCGCCGGCTACAACCTTTTCCCTTTAAGGAACCGAATTTGCCAAGTCCGTCTGGATGCTCTAACAGCCATGCACGAACCGCTAATCAATCACGCTGTGGGCACGCACGCACGCATGCAGGGCAGACCTTGATTAGTCGAACCACCTTTGCTAGCTCGCTAATCATGATGCAAAACGCAAAGGGACAAGGAGTCGGAGAGAAGTTGCCCTGTCGCCCTACAGTAGATAGCTAGGGCCATCGAAGGGCAGCAGATTTGTGGACGCGCCACACGTACGTGTCCCTGCTTCCCCGTTTGCCCTGCCCATGCCCATGCACTGCATTGCTGACGTGATGGACTGCATTGCAGACGTGATGGCATGTCCTACTAGGATGATGTGAGTAAAATATGTTTTAAACCTTAACCTCATATACCTTGTCGGAATTGAACCTTCACCTCTGAATCCCTGAAATCGGTACCCTAACATCTCTAATCCCTGTCAAGATCAACCCTGGACCAATTGGTGCACCGGGAAAATATCAATCCCGCCTGGGATCATAGTCTGCTGACATCCCCGTACCACATGTCATATCCATCTTCTATCCTCAGTCCTCTCTTCTGAAATCAGCGCAGCACGGAGAAGCAGGAGGCTGGGCAGCGCAGATGAAGGGCGTCAGGTACTCAGGTTCATGCGTTTTTCAGTTCGCATGTCCCATCCGGGGAATCTATGGAGGTGCGCCTCATGCAGAGCACGATGTCATCGGTGTGCAATAAGTCGTCACTCGTCAGAGGAGGAACGGGAGCTGGGAGGACGGCACCCGATGGCGCCCACTGTGGAGGTGGCCGTGCTCACGTCGACTTGGCAGGACTGTGAAATGGTAGAGCAGCAGGGCGTGAGCTTCCAGGTCAACGCGGCGGACCCACATGCCGGCGACCTCCATTACAACGATGGCCGGCAGGAGGTGCACGACACAGTGTGCACGTACACCAGACACATGATCCCGCTTGCTCGACTGCGTGCTCAAGTCCCCTCGGCAACCACATCGCTGGCTGCTACTTAATAGTGCGGCGCGCTCGGGTACTGCCTGGAGACATGTCGCTAGCGTACTCCCGGCAGTGGGCGAAGCCGTCTTCTGTTTTTGTACGCAGAAGCATGTCTTTTTTTTAGGATCGCAGAAAGCGGAAAGATGTCTAGGAGGAACAGATCACTGAGGTTATGTAATCAGGCTGAAGACTAACATATCGCGAGTAGTCACTCTGGCGTGGCGCTGCTGGATATTCCGGCATGCCCTCGGACCACGGCAAGACGAGGAGCTGACCCATCCGATGCTTTTCCTTTAGCAACGTACTTTCACAGTTTCACGTACGTAGAAGCTAGGGCTTTAAGAGGCAGCTAGGCAGGCGGATGTATTCTGAGCTAGCTCACGTACGTACGTAGGAACTTAGAGCATCTTCACTAGTTCGACCCTCCAGCGCATAGGCCGGTGATATTTTGGGCGCTCGCCCGGCAATTTTTAGGCCCTGGGGCGATCTAGGTTTCAGCCACGTCCCAGATGCCTTCCCTAATGCGTCGTAAATTCAAACTTGTCAATTCCCGCTATCCAAAAAACGATACAAGCAGGGGCGGGCCCACTTCAATTCATGGGTATAAGACGTGTATGTGTGAGAAAAACTGGAAAAAACTAATAGATTGGCTGATGGGTGCACGCATTCAGCGCAAAAAGCCCAAAACACTAGTCTGTTTTCTCCCTCCCCACCGATGGCCCATTATCTTTGCTTCCTCCCAGCCCATACGAGAATTGTTAGTTGGCCTGATCGCTCGCACGAAAATACAGAGCTATCCATCAGGACCGTCCCACGCACGCAGAGAACTGCTGCATCGCCTGCCATAATTCCGATCTCGCAGCAGGGGCGCGCGGCGGCCGCGGCAGGCAGAAGCGGACCACGGACAGAGGGCGGCGGCTGCGATAGGCAGGAGCAGACGGCGGGCAGCGGCGCGGCCGCACAGTTCAGGTGCCCGGCGTGCTGCGTGCTATTGTCCGACTGGACATCCTGCGTCGACATCGCCATTTTCTTCTGTCGTTCTTCAGACATTCAGACTTCGGTACTTCTTCCGCAGTTCCACCGTCTAACAACAGAAATCTTCAATTTTTCCCTCTAAACAGTACAGATGTACAAGGGTTTTAATCTGGCTAATTGGCTTCTTATTTCAGTATAGGATTCTTAGACTGAATTTCATCAGCAAGGATTGGATTCTTAGACTTGTATGAGAATTGAGACCTCCTATTTCAGCACAATATAAGGTATTGTAATTTGAGACTTGTTTGTCATGATTCATAAGGATGAACTGTTATTGTAAAGATGAGTCGTTTAGGTTTATTCAGTATAATACATTCATATTATTTGTAAATTGCAACGTGATTTTGCAATTGACAATGAGTATTACTTGTAAAATAAGTACTCTGAAACTTGAGTAATTTTTATGGATATATAATATATAGTTTAGAACGGGCCAATAGCTCCTGTGCGACGTTTTTGATGTGAATTTGCTTGAGTGCGACGTTGTTCGACTGAATGGTTGTGATGCGACACACTTGAACGTGTAAATAGCTACAATGCAACATGGCTCTGTTTACGCGTGAAATGAAAAACACGAGGGGTTAGCGATTTGAGTTATGACATGCGGGACCCACCAGTTACTCGCATGCGGGTGGGACCCACAACTTATCCACACAAGCATGCCCGTGCTCATCAGCGTGCCCCGACCCGAGCCAGCCACGAGCCCGAGCCAGCCCGCCCCCCTCCATTGCTTGCCCTGCCCCTTTCCTTTTCCACCTTCTTCTTCCTCTGCTCCGGCAACGAAGCGCGCCGCCGGCGAGTGATGTCTAGCTCGACTTCGGTCACCCGCCAATCATGGACGCAGTATGGTCCACTGCCGTTGACAAGATGCCCCGATTGCCCGCGCATGGAGCCTTTGAAGCGTTTGACTTGTGTGAGGGAAGAAAATGGCAACCGTGGGCGCGAGTTTGCGAAATGTTTGAGCAAGCCACAGCCGGGCAGGTTAGATCTGTGTTCTTGACCAATTCTATGGTCTAATTTCTCCCGATTTCTTTCTTTTTCCCTCGAATTAGGGCGGTGGATCTGGGTGGTGGATCTAGGATTCATGCGCCGCCGGCCCCCTGTTTTCGTGTTACGAAGATATGTGGGCATTTTGAGTGGCTCGATGAATATGTTGAAAGGTTGAAATTGGAGGGATCAACCCCAACCCAAGAGCTCAATTTTGGGGGGCGGCTTGCCGTGGAACAAGCCCCCAATTTGGCGGACAGAGCCGATCCGATGATGCATAGTGCAGAACTGAAGTGTAAATTGAAGAAAATCGGCAAGCAACTAAAGCATCTGATCGATTTGAAGCAGCAAGCAAATAAGATGGCGGGAGCATTTTATGGTTGTGTCATTGCTATGGGTTTATTTTACTTGATGTTCATCAATCGCTAGAATTTGTTATAGTTTCAGTTAGTTAGTCAGCTAGTTTCAGGGGTGCCCAGTAGTTTGAGTTAGCCAGGATCATTTGTTAGATGAACTTGAATTCGTGTGAAGCAAAACTTGCTTGAATTATTGTACTGATATTCTCAGGGGCTCTATTCAGTGTTCATGCTCTGTTTCCTCTGTTTTTGTTCTTCAGTTAACTGAGTACACACCCAAATTCAGTTTCTAGTAAAAAAACAAAACTGGGCTGCCGAATAGATGTTGGGCCGTGAGAAAATGGGCGCTGAGAAAATAACCATGCCCAAAATAGAGACCAGCCCGCCCGCGTAGGGGCACCTGCCCACCTGCCAGAAGCGGCACCAGCCCACCTCTAACTTCGCAAATAAAATGTTACTTATTTTTTACCCCTAAAAAATGTTACTTATTTTACTTTGGCCTTTTTCTTGCACTAAATTTTGTGATTGATCATTTTTGATGCAATAAAACCAAATGTTAATTGTTTTTATGCATGTCTCACGGTTCCATGAACTAAATGAGTTGCATGAAGTAAATTAGTTTGCATTTCCTAGTGGCATGTCCATAGTGGGTTTGCATGGGGCTCCTAGTTGCATGTCCATGATTTGGCCAATATTTTGAAGATGGTGTGTGTGTGGTGAGATTGAGGTGTAGCAACCTGGGCTCGTAGCAACCCATAGCAATACACAAATAATAAGCAAGAACAACCCATAGCAATCTTCAAATAATAGCACGAAACACACAATATATATAGTAGCAACCCATAGTTCCACGATAACCTTACAACTCCATGATAGCCTTACAACTTAAAAATACTAATACAATAACGACATTACTACTTAAAAAACTAATGCGATAAGCTAGATAGATCGGGGCACCAAACGCTGGTTCTTCTTGGGGCTCTTCTTCTCCTCCTCCTCCGGGGAACAACGCCACCTCGCTCCTCCGGGCGCCGTCCTTCACTCCTCCCGTTGTTGATGGGGTACGGGAGCGCAGTGCATAACGCCGTTGTTGGGGAAGATGCTCTGGAAGTCAGTGAAGATATTGTAGGTGGTGAAAGCTATGAACTCACAACCAACCCAATACGCTCGCCCGAGGAGATGGAAAGCATCGAAAGGGTTAGTGAACGTGGCGAGGAGCCCAACCACAATGCCGTTGTGGTTGACCTCCTCAACATGGTACATCCGAGGAGATCCGCGGGGGAGGTGGCGGAAGCCGCCGCAAGGAAGAACTCTGTTAACTCCTTGCGCCTCCACCTCGAGATCGCCTAAACCCTAAGGGTTCTCTCTACATACACTCCGGCCGGGTAGAGCCTTTCCGCACGGTTGGGGGGAAGCTGTAGGTGGGGCGGTGTACTGCCGGGTGGCGGGGTGGCTCGAGTGCTCGGTCGGGTTTGATGGAGAAGGAAGAAGAAGGGCAGAGGAGGCAGAGGATGGGGTATGATGGATGAGGAGAGAGAGGACGATAGTGCCCGGCTTAAATAGCCCAAGTGCGACGTGGTTTCACCCGTCGAAACCCTAGAATAATGGGCGGGCGGCGTTTGGTGGCGCCCAATGAAAGTGTGTACACGAGCGTGGCCGTGGGAAACGGATCGCGACGCTTCGTGCCACCGGTCGCGGGTCAAGGGGATGGGCTCACGACGCGGCGTCTGTGCCGTCGTGGGTCAAGGGGACACGCCTTCCCGGGTTCTCTGCGTGTGCCGCCTGCATGCATGCGGTTGCCCATTAATTTGCTCATCTTGCTAGGGTCTGGCTAGAGGGCAAGGTTCGGTCGATGGGAGACGTGACAATAATGGACGCCTTCTTTTGCCCATCTTGTAACGGGCAGCACGCCATTTGAACTGCATCGATACCCACATCGATACCCCATGCCAGTATTGCGTCCTCAAAGAGGAGCATGCCATGCACAGCGTGCACACCACGCCATGCAGTGTTGGCTTTTTGGTTGTCTTCATCGGGCTGCTGCATTGTGGCCGGGTGCATGCTTTGATGCGACGCTGCATCGGTTCTAATGGTAGGCATGCGACAGGTTACTGCGTTGATAGGGGTGGCGGAGCAGGCTACGTCGAGGCATGCATGCAACGCACGGGCGCAGTCCTGCGGGTGGGCATGCATGCTGCGGGTAGGCACGGGCACGCATGCAACGATGGAAAGGGCACTGCGTAGGCTTGGTCCATGCACCGCGTCAACTCTTGCCGTTGGATTCAAATGAACGGTCCTGATGCCCCAACGAGAGAGGCTGATCCAAACCCCACCGCGTCAACCAATCAGCGCGTCTCATGCGGATCGCTGCACACTGTAGCTAACCCTAGCGCCTGATCTCAACCATCCACGCACAACGATCAACGACCAGGTAGTGTGCGGGGTTTTGAGGGGTTTTGAGAGGGGTTTTGAGGGGTTTTGAGAGGTTTTGACTGATTAGGGTTGAGCATAACTAATTCTAAAAAAATCAAAAAAACATAAAACTTGCGCACATAGTCTTATTATGTCGTATAGTAACGAGAAAAAAAATATAAATATGGTTTACATACATTTTTATGAAAAATCCTTCACAAAATTGTCATTCGTCAAACAATGTAGTATGGAGTTCAAGGAGAGAGAAAAGTGCGCACCGAGAGTAGGTGGAGTTTTGAAAATGAAAAGTGTGAAAACCTCACCAAAACTTCATTTTGGATTGACTAAGAAAGATCTGAACTTACTTTTCTCATTTTCATGTTTTAAACTTGTTTTATATATAATTTTCTATTAAACCTTGTTTTTCAAAAAGAAAAGAAAAAAATAGAAAATTAATTCAATAAATAGTGAGACTTTAGATTTACACTATATAGGTAGAATAGATGTGTAGAAAAATCATTTGGCTGGTTTAGACAAGGTGCCAAAAGAACTTGCTTAAATATGAGGTTGTTTACCCTACCTTTGGAGGTCATTTGAAACACACTTTTCATGACTATGAGTTCAACTTACCAAAAGGGCTCGGAATGATCAGCAAGCAAACATATTTCAGTTGAGGTACTTTAGATAGCACTAAAACATCAATAGCCCAAATTTAAATTTAAATTTAAATTTAAATTTGAATTTTTATTTGGCTGGTTTAGACAAACAAGTTCGAATAAAAATATGGGGATACATAGTGACTACCAAGACGCACCAAGTTACAAATATTATTACATGCCCCAAATTTTCAAACTGTTCTCTGTTCTACTTCTTCCTACCACGTCGTGTGCCCTTCTTCGCCTTTAGCCCTTCTTATTTTTGGTTCTACTACACACACAAGTTCACCGATCATCTTGGTTTTATTCACTGGTCTTTTCAACACCTCGCCAATACCCTCGTGATCAGTGTCTTCAGTCTCAATGTTGACACCAGTTTCAGTTTCTTTGGTGTGTACCTCAACATGGGTTTCTTGATCTGAACCTCGACACGCTCAGGTTCAGTTTCTTCATCTGAACCTCGACACGCTCAAGTTCAGTTTCTTCGTGTGCACCTCCACATCAGTTTCTTCAGTCTGAATGTTGACTGCAGCAGAATTTTCTTCAGTCTGCTCAGGCTCAGGCACACTTCTCTTCTTTCTACCGCCATTGACTCTTGCTTTTTTTGTTGGCCAACACTGTTCAACAACAAGGGGCTGACTTGCTCGCTTCCTCCTGTGCAGAAAATGTTATAGATATAGAAAATGTTATAGATATAGTAATTGGAAAAACGCACCAAATCAAAACACAGACAAATAAACAAGAACATACTTTGGCTTATCAGGAGTATAACGGCATTTGACAGATCACACTCTGTGCCCAAGTTCCTGGCACAACTTGCATCTGTTTTTGTGACGTGGTTGGGCCCTTTTTGGCTTTTCATCTTTCTTTCCTTCTTACTACTCCCACCTTTCTCAAACCATGCCTTGAATCTACTCTGTTTAGGCCTGCCAGCCTTTCTTTTCGTCAAGGGAGGACACATGGAAAATTCAATGTCCACTTCAGGCCACTGAGACTGATCTGTAAGTGCTGGAATTGGACTGGCATATGCAGCTTTGAATCTTGCTACCGAATAATATTCATGCAGATATGGGTGCATGTTTATCTTCGGTTGGGATGCTAAGAAAAGAATGGCATGCTCACATGGTTTATCAGTGTGTTGCCACTCGAGGCAAGTGCAATCATGCAATTCAGTGTTAACAACATGTCTCCTTCCAGTTTTGTTATCTCTAACTTCAGCACCCCAAGGTGATGATTTTTCAACAAACAAATGTGAAAGACTTCTGCTGCTATTGACCACCTGTTGTACCACTGCTGGAAGCTTATCACCTTGCAGACAATCACCTATCCTTCTTCTTAATTCCCACAACCGCATGAGCATGATCCTGATTTGGTCAACCATGTCATGCACAGGCAAATCTTTTAACTCCTTCACCTTGTTGTTGAAACTCTCTGCCAAATTGTTGTTGATGTGGTCACACTTGATGGCAGTGTTGAATGCTGACCTGTACCATAACAAAGAATGGTAGGTGTTCAGCCATGGACCAAACTCATCACATGCTGCCATTATCTTATCAAGATGATATTTGTGTGTCTGTCTAGTGTAAGATCTTGCTGCTGGCCACATGCGCCCAAATTCTTCTCCTCTAAATTTTTGATCAAATTCATCCACAAATGACCGAAGCACTCCCTCTGCTCAGCATGTGGGAAAACATTTTTCACTGAATTTTCAAGCCCCTTACATGCATCTGTGTGTATAGCCAAAGGTGACACTGGCCCTAGGCACCTTTTCAACTGGATCATGAACCATGTCCATGAAGCCTCTGTTTTGCCTTCCACACTGTGGTATATTTCAGTTTAATGGGGTACATCTTTTCCAAGTCTACTTTGAGTTTCTTGGCAGTAATGTTTGGTGTTTTGGCTAAAATTGGGGTGATCTTTTCTGCAACCCAAAGTTGTGATGTCATGGTTGATACTGTCTATGAACTTGTAATACAAGTATGTTGATTGGGGATTTGGTTAACCCTGACAGTACTTCCATCAGGTTACAGTCTAGCAGATATGTACCACTTGTAAGGCTTGACACTACCATCAAATCCTCTGCACCTCGCATAAAACTTGTTTCTATCAGTCCAAACAGTCTTGGCATCAAACCCATGTTTCACTGCATAAGTCTTGAAACACATCCTAAACTCATTCATGCTTGGGAACAACTTGCCTACTTCAATGAGGGGTTTTCTTTGTCATACACATGCACCAGCTCATCATCATGTGCATCATCTACTTCATCTGTAGCTTGTTCCATCAATTGTCCATCTACATCTTCATCAACATTAACAGCAAACTAGATTCTCCCTCTCCCGCTTATCTCTCACATCGATCGAATGCCAAAAAGTTTGGCCATCTCAATGTCGTGCATTGGTGCAATGACCAAATCAGTAGGGCTCATCTAATTCAACTACATTCCAATCAACGATTGCTTGCAGTTTCATTTTCAGTTCCAGTCACCTGTCCCTCTTCAGCTATTACTGTAAGTTCAAGACACATGGGAATCAGTGGCCTCTGTAGCCCACTCATCATCTACCATCTGCGCAGCCAATTGTGATGGCACATATCCAACCTTCAAAAAATATTCAGATCAACCAGCTCAAAGAAAAAAATTAGCTCGCTTGCTTGTCCAGCCGCTTTTGCCGATCGATTTCATCAACAATCTGTTCACCATCTTCCATTCTCACATACTCTCCTTTCCAATCATCAAACCGCAACAGTGATACTTCTTGCTCTGGACCCCAAACAACTTTCTCCCCAATTTTTTCCACCCATTTCTTCACTGCCTTCTCTCCCATGTTCTGTAGAACTTGTGGATCAATCTCTGTAAACTCAACCTCCCATTTAACAATTGTGTCTCTCTCAATGTTCTGAATGCTACCATCAACTAATTTTGCCTTTGATGGAAAGAAATTGACCGTCAATTCAAGGTCCGAGCGGCAGCATCCCTCCGCTGCTGGCGTGACAGCAGTGAGCCCGTGAGAACGAGCAGACTAGGCCCTAATTGCATGCAAAATTGGATCAGAGAGAGGAGCATTACCTATTCGAAGTTGAATCTGGCGGCTCCATCTCAGTATGCCCACGGGCTCCCCTCATAACCTATCGATTCAACAAGCGAAAAACAGAGGAAACGGGCAGCTGAGATCTACGGGCCGAGAGAGGAACGGGAGGGGGACTAGTGTTCTCACTCACCATTTTTTGAGGATGAAGGCTCCGCCGCCGTTGAGAACGAGGGCTCCGCCGCCGCCGTTGAGAACGCAAGATCCGCCGCCACCGGAGAAGAAGGGGGGGGGCAGAGTGGCGGGCCCGGCACGGTCGGGCGGCAGGGCACGGTCAGCTGTTTTGAGGAGCAATTAAGTTGGACCCACATGTCCTAACATAAATGGGCTTGGTTGACAACCAATTAAACCACATTTAACACCCCCTGTGGCCCTAGGCTATTTAACTGCTCAAATGTGTCGCACCACAGCCATTTGCTCGAACAACGTCGCACTCTAGCCAATTCACATAAAAAACGTCGCGGGTCGATGGTGCGATCCCTGACCCGGGGTCGATCGACCCGGATCGAGGGTCGGGGACGAGGTAGGGTCGAGCTGGGTCGCTGGATGGGTCGCGATCCCGATCGATGGGTGCTGATCCAGATTGGTATGGAAGAAGCAAAGAGTATGTATGAAGATTCGTGAGAAATTGAGCCTTACCAGGGCACTAGGGCAGGGTGATCTGCCACTTGGCTGCCGGCGGCCGGCCATGGAGCTGTCCGCTGCCATATTCGGCCTCTCCCGCTCCCTCCGAACATCGAACGAGATCGGCAACCCGCTTGAGAATCCATGGCTGGAAGGTGGAGAGTGCTGGACGGCTAGAGGATTGGACATGGATCCATGGCGTAAGCTTTGCCAAGGAAGAGAAGAAGACAATAGAGGGATTGGAGAGGAACATCACACTTCGTGTGAAAGAAACAGGCAGTTGAGAAAATCACGCCGAAGCAGCCGTCATCTGACTTACGAGCTTTTAATGATGATAATTTAATGGAAATAGTTATTAGACGCGCAAATTTTGGGGGATGTAGGAATGTATCGACCTGGATTTTCGACCCGGTTGTAGCAGGGTCGCCCGCGATCCCAAATAGCGTCCCGAAGAAGAGTAGCCGCCTTCGACCCTAGATTTCAACCGTGACGATCCGCGTCCCGCGACCCCGTTCCCCGACCCGATCAACCAAAATTTCTGGCAACTATGGTTTAGAAGACCTGCCACATCGATGTGGCAATATGTCTATACAGTTTAGAACATTCTTTATGAACAATTTTTTAGTTCTATATGTTGATCTTGATCAATTTTTACTTTATATAGTTTAGTACTAGTACAATATGTTCTTATAACCGGTTATATGCACCAAAAGGAAGGATTTAGGATCTGAAAAAAGTTTTCAAAATTTGAATACACGGCCTTCAATTCCCGGGCCCGCCCCTGGCTACAAGTCCGGCGATCAGCGCCACAGTTCGGTGATCACCTTGCCATAGTTCGGCGATCAATAAATAGTTCGGCGTGCAAAAGAAAAGACGCGTAGACAATGCATCAAACGACGGCGTCGGCCTTTGGCGTCGGAGGAGTCGGCGTGCGTGGGCTGATCGGCGTCGGCGCGGCTACTGTGCTGGGCGTCGTGGAGGCATCCTCGCTCGGGCTTGGCGACGGCGTGGGGGCCGGCGTGGGAGTTGGCGCCGCCGTCGGCGGCATCTGATTCAAGATGAAGCCATGCTCCGCCAGGTACCACGCCTTCACCTGCTCGTCCATCGCCGACATGTCCGCCCCCCATCGGGAAAGCCAGGTCGGTGTTCCTCTTCTTCGCAGCAACGTTGGTCCGGAGCAGGTCGAGCTTGACGGCGCTGTTCGTCATCAACGCCGACCATCACGAATCGGTTTTCTCTTCCCTCTGGGCTGCCCAGGTCTTGGCGTCGGTGTCGTGGAATTGTCACAGCAGATGTCCTCTTGCAAGGACTTAGTCGTGGAGCCAGCGCAATTAGGAAGCTTAAAGGGGTTAACGGGAAAAAGGACACGAGAGAGGTTTTATACTAGTTCAGCCCCTTACGATGAAGGTAAAGCCTACGTCTAGTTGGATTGGTATTGCTAGGGTTTCGATGACCAGGGAGCGAGATACGCTATGCCCGGCTCTCGATTAGATGTTACCTGCCCTAAGCTGCCAGTGGGTCGTCCGTTATATACAGGGGTTGACGCCCTGCGGCCTACAGAGTCCCGGCCAGCTCATAAACAGTGCCCGGCTCGATGACTAGTTATTGCCTTATAATACAAGTCATGCCATTACGGCGGTTTATCACTACGGGCCTTAAGTCGCCTGTGGGATTTAGACCCTTTATTAAACCGCCATCTTCACGCTTGATCCTGGGCTTCATATGATGAATCGCCTTTTCGTAATCCGGCCCCTCCTGGGCAGCTTACACAAATAGTTATATCCCCAATATTAGGCCCAGATTGATTTGAACCGGTTCATGTCAATCTTGGAATACCTTAAAGAAAAAGCCTTCTGTCTTCTGTCTGTGGAACGGTTATACCCCGCCGTGACGTCATCATCTGAATCCGTGACCACCCGTCGTGACGTCATCTTCCATTAAATTCATATTTTACTCCGTCATATCTTTAACGGATCTTTATCTTTACTGACCATTCCGAAAATCGAGGCGTCGGAGTCGTTGGATAATGATGCCTGGCCTCCTCGTTTCTCGCGCTTTCTCAGTCGGCCCTTCCACTACTAGAAAAAGGGCTATAGATGGGATTGACACTAATGGCGCACCAGACAGTTGGTGCGCCATTAGTATATACTAATGGCGCACCACCTGCTGATACGCCGTTAGTGTTGAAACTACTAATGGCGCACCAGGCAAAGGGTGCGCCATTAGTATCAAAAAAAAATTGAAGTAGTGCGCCTGTCCAAACATACTAATGGCGCATCCAGATAAAGTGCGCCATTAGTAGTTGTAACTACTAATGGCGCACCCTTCCGCATGTGCGCCACTAATGTGGTGTTTTTATTATATTTTTATTCCTTTTTTTTGTAATACTACTAATGGCGATCGATCAACCGTGCGCCATTACTAGTTTAAACTAGTAATGGCGCATCATGGATCAGTGCGCCATTAGTATTTTTTTTGTAAAACTACTAATGGCGCACCGCCGTAAGGTGCGCCATTAGTAACCTGGATTACTAATGGCGCATTTATTGCTGGTGCGCCATTAGTAAGGGGGCAGCAACTAGATATTTTGGACAGCCTCTCCTACCCACACTCACTTTCTCCCCACTTCATTCTCTCCACCTCCTCCTTGTCTCGGTGCCTCCTCTTTTCACCTCATTTCCACCATAGATTCATTCAAATTAAGTGGTTAAATTACCTTGTTTTAATAGGTAAGTAAGGGGGTAAGCTATATTTATGTTGTTCTCCCTACAACAATGTGCACATGCACTTTTTATGGCCTAGCTAGATCTATGTATGTTCGTGGTGTTGCATATGTTTGTTTTTATGGCCTAGCTAGATCTATGTATGTTCGTGGTGTTGCATATGTTTGTGGTGTTGCATATGTGTTTGTGTTTGGAGGTGTACCGGTATTTGAAATGCGATAGTTGCCAATATTTTGCGGAATGTTGATTCATTTCCGCTTTCAGCGAGAATTTTGGCATTAAGCATTCTTTTGGTCCTATTTTTAGGGAAAGTCATGCCAAATTTTTGTTTGGTTCTAAAATATCGCTTTTGCTCTACCTCGCAGCGACCATGGTCCGCACGATGACCGAAGGCATCGTGAATAGGTTTTTGAGGTCCGCTTGAAGGCCGAGATGCTTCAAAAGAACGAGACGGAGATAAGATGTCCGTGTCGAAGATGCAAGCTGAAGAGCCTTATTGCGGAGCCGGATTCCAGGAAGGTGCGGGACCACCTGCTCTTGCGTGGTTTCATGGATGGCTATCGGTGGCAAGGTGATGAAGATGACTACGAAGTCGTCCATGGGGGCCGAGCAAGAAATAAGGAAGGGCAGCAAGACAACCACCGCGGCTCTAAGCGGGCGAGAAGACGAAGAATCCCCAAGAGATGATCACGACGGTGATGCTGTACACAGTCATCATGTAGAAGATGCAGGACATGATGATGAGGAAGATGCCGGAGCAGATGACGGGCATGATCATGAAGATGATGATGCCAGCGGAGCGCATTTACGCTGGACCATCGATGGGCTGGGTGCAGGACCCTCATATTCAAGAGCTGCTTCTCAAGCTGCACGGATAACGCCAGAGCTGCCGCCGAGAGAAAGCCAAGATGGATCAACTTGAGTTAGACGCGGTTACTCCATTGTATGAAGGATGCAGGCCCGAGGATACCCGCCTTTGAAAGTAACGCTCATGGCTCGGAGATGAAGGTAAAACACAAAATGACCGACGCATGCTTTGACGAGAACATGTCATTACGCACGAACGTCTTCCCAAGGGGAACAAGTGCCCGACCAGTTTGGAGGAGGCGAAGAAAATCGTGTGTCCGCTCGATTTACCGCACGTGAAATACCATGTGTGCATGAACAATTGCATCATTTATCGGGACGAGCACGCGGAGTCTACCATATGTCCGGTGTGCGGCGTCACTCGATACAAGAAGAGGAAGAAAGCTCCTCGAAAAGTGGTGTGGTACTTTCCGATCACTCCTCGTCTGCAGCGGTATTTCGCGGGCCCTAAGGTAGCAAAGCTCTTGCGTTGGCACGCGGATAGGGAGGAGAAGAAGCGAGAAGATGACGCAAATGATCCGGAGATAGATAAAAAAGACAAGATGTTGAGTCACCCTAAGGATGCGAGCCAGTGGCAAGCGTTGAACTTCGAAGACTCAGAATTTGGGAATGATCCAAGGAACATCGTGCTGGGCGCGAGCACCGATGGAGTCAATCCGTTTGGCAGCCAGAGAAGCACACATAGCACCTGGCCTGTGTTTGTGTGGATGTACAACCTTCCCCCTGGTTGTGCATGAAGAGGAAGTACATTCACATGAGTATGCTAAATCAAGGGCGAAACAACCAGTGGAACGACATCAATCTGTATCCGGGGCTGCTGAAAGAGGAGCTTGACACGCTGTGGAAAACGCTAGCCAATACGTGGGACGCCGCAGAGAAAGAATATTTCCCTATGAGAGCCGCACTGCTCACGACGGTGCACGACTATCTCGGTTACTGATATCTCGCGGGGCAGGTAGTCCACGGATTTTCTGGATGCGCAAGGTGCATGGATGACACAACGTATCGCCAGCTAGATAGAGATCCCGGGTCTTCGAAAACCGTGTTCATGGGACATCCAAGGTGGCTTCGCGACGATGACCCGTGGAGGAAACGCAAGGATCTGTTCGATGGTGAAACCGAACCCCGAAAACGCCCATGTACGAGGAGCAGCGAGGAAATAGACAAGCTGTTGAAAAATTGGAAAGACTGCCCACTGCCGGGAAAGAAGCAAAAGGCGCCAGAGCCGGGAAAGAAGCGAAAGGCACCAGAGCCGCTGCTGAAGGTATGGAAAACGAGGTCTGTTTTCTGGGACTTGCCCGTCTTGGAAGATCCACTGTGCCTCACAGCCTTGATGTCATGCATATCAAGAAGAACGTAGCGAGTCTGCTTGGTACCCTGCTCAACATGCCGAGAGGACCAAAGATGGGCCAAAGCAAGGGCGGACATGAAATCAATAGGCATCGTGCAGGAGCTTCACGCTAATGATGATGATGATGATGATGATGAGGCGAAGCAGACACGTAAAGTCGCCGCAAAGGCAAAAGGCCAAGAAGACCGGAAACGACTACCCTCCCGTGCTTCACTCTAAGTCAGGAGGAGATCGAGCAGTTTTTCACCTGCATCCTAGGAGTAAAACTTCCTTACGGTTACGTGGGGAAGATAAGCAGATACCTAGACCCAGCGAAGCAGAAGTTCAGCGGGATGAAGTCTCACGTCTGTCACGTGCTGATGACGCGGATACTTCCAGTTGCAATCCGTGGGATCGTGGACACGCACGTCTGTGAAACGCTATTTGGCCTATGCAACTTCTTCGACGTCATCTCTCGGAAGTCGATTGGCGTGAGGCAACTCGAAGGCTACGGGGAAGAGATCGTGGTGATACTATGCGAGCTTGAGATGTACTTCCCGCCCGCATTCTTCGACGTTATGGTGCATCCGCTGGTCCATATAGTGGAGGATATCATCCAACTCGGGCCGACGTTCCTGCATAGCATGATGCCGCTCGAAAGGATGAATGGTGTCATCAAAGGATACGTTCGCAACATGTCACGCCCAGAAGGAAGCATAGCCGGGGCTTCAATCAAGAGTGCATCTCCCATCGCACGAATTATCTAGGCATCGAGTACCCGCTGGTCTGCCCGTCAATGTGCACCTCGGCAGGCTCGCTGGATGGGGTTACCGTGAGGGTCGCCGCGAAATGCATGTCGACTTCGAGGGTCGACTCACCGACTTTGAAAGAGCAAACCTAGTCGCGCTACAACACATAGACGTGGTCGATCCTTAAGTGGTAGAGCACAAAACCTTTATTAAGAAGACGTACAATGACCGAGGCCAACAGAGGACAGACGGAGATATACTCAAAGAGCACAACTCATGTTTCACGCGTTGGTTCAAGCAGAAGCTTCGTCATTGCCCTTTACATGAGGATTCTTCCGCGGAAGAACAACTCATATTCGCCTTGTCACAGGGCGCCGAGCACAACCTGATGACCTATAAGGCGTACAATATCAACGGCTACACATTCTACACCGAGGCCAAGGACATGAAGAGCGATGGTTATCAGAACTCCGGGGTAACGATGGAATCCTACACCGTAACGACAAGGACAGATACTACGGAAGGATCGAGGAGATCTGGGAGCTGAGCTAATACCGAGAGAAGGTCCCGATGTTCCGTGTCGATGGGCCAAGAACGTCATAAAAGAAGACCGATATTTCACCACCATGGTTATACCCGAAGCCAAATCAAGACCATGGGCATAAGCGTCACCTTGAAAAATGAGCCATGGGTACTGGCTTCCCAAGTGGACCAATGCTTCTTCATTACCGACCCGCCAAAGCCCGGTCGTGTTGTCGTGAGGAGAGGCAAAAGGAAGATCGTCGGAATGGATGGAGTAGCCAATGAGCAAGACTTCGACAAGCACGGCGACCGAGGATCGAACATGACGACGATGATGAAGTAGCAGCATACACCACAAGAAGAAGCAGGACCACCCTACCTAAAGGACGTCTGCTCCATAGAAGAACTCCATTTATGTAAAAAGAAGGGCAAGAAGATTGTGAAGAGATAGCTAGCTAAGATCGATTGTATTTAAATCATAGACTTCATTTCTCGATTGTATTTCATGGGCACTTTTTGAACTATCATGAATATTTTTTAATTTCATGGACACTCGATCTCGACCCCCCTCCATCTCGATCGCTATCCCACCACACCCTCGATTCCCCTACTCAACCGCCGCCGCCGACCCCCCGCACCCCTCCCCTACTCAACCGCCGCCGCCGACCGCCTGCACCCTCGATTCCCCTACTCAACCGCCGCCGCCGACCCCCCGCACCCCTCCCCTACTCAACCCCCGCCGACCCCCGCACCCTCGATTCCCCTACTCAACCACCGCCACCCCCGCACCCTCCCTACTCAACCGCCGCCGCCGACCCCCGCACCCTCGATTCCCTACTCAACCACGGCGCCGACCCCGCACCCTCCCTACTCAACCGCTGCCGACCCCCGCACCCTCCCTACTCAATCGACGCCGACCCCCCGCACCCCTCCCTAGTCAACTGCCGCCGCCGACCCCCGCACCTCCCCGCTCCACCGGCATGCATTACTGTTTGATGATATTTTTAAAAAATTATTACTGTCACATAAAAAAATATTACTGTTATGATTTAAACAAGTTTAAACATATTTAAACACAAATAAGTATCAAACAACATTTTAAATGCATAAAAAAAATCGTGGAGCCTGGGAATCGAACCCAGGACCTCCTGGTGTGAGAACTAGCTGCTGACCAGTCGAGCTAGTAGAGAAGACTTGATGTGTATCAGGTCAGGTTGTAGATAACCCTGTTGGCTCGCGCAGAAGTAAAAAAAAATACTAATGGCGCACCTGGGTGAGGTGCGCCATTAGCATGTATGTACTTATGGCGCAACGAGGGGTGGTGCGCCATTAGTACTGTGCCGCCCCTACTTCAGACGATCCCTCTCTCTCTCGCCTCGCCCGCGATCCCTTCCCTCTCCTCTCCGACGCCGCCCGCCGCCCTCGGCCTTGACACCAGCGCCGCCCGTCCACACCTCCCTCCTCTGCTTCCTCTGCTCTCGGCCTTGCCGCCCGCCGCCCTCGGCCGCCCGACACCAGCGCCCGTCCACTACTGGTCGCCCGCCGCCCTCGCAGCCCGACACCAGCGCCGCCCGTCCACACTGCCGCTGCCGCCGCCAACACCACCGTCGCCCGCCGCCCTCGACGCCGCTTCGACACCAGCGCCGCCCGTCCACACCACTGCCGCGCCGCCCGACACCATCGCCGCCGCCCTCGACGCCGCCCGACACCAGCCGCCCGTCCACACCTCCCTCCTCTGCTTCCTCTGCTCCCCGGCTAGCTAGGGTTTGCTCCCTCGCCGCCGGCGCCCGTGGCCGTCTGCAGATCCATCCCATCCCAGGTGCGTCTCTCTTGGCTGTCGAAGAGCTCCATTGGCTGCAATTTTTAGTGACTTGCTGTGCACATCAACCACAATAATGAACAAAAGGGGTGAGAGAATAGCAGTTTATCCACTTGCCCAAGATTCCATTCAACAGAATAAAAGTTTTAGCGGTTGTAAGAAGGGAGTCGATCCACATATTCCATTTACCATCGAAACTTCTAGCTTCCATAATAGCAAACAGAGCATCCCGAGAAACTGTATCAAAGGCCTTGTTTAAGTCTAGTTTTAGCACAATAGCTTTTCTTTTCTAGTTTTCCTTTTTCTGCCTGTCTGAACAAGATCCATTTGTGCATATAAGAAGTTATAAGCGATGCACCTGTTTTTGACAAAGCCAGATTGATCATTATCAACTAGTACAGTAATAAGAGCTTGAAGCCTAGCCGCAAAAACTTCCGTGATTCATTTCACCGGGCAGTTAAGAAGCGAAATATGCATGAAGTTACTAGGGAACAGCTGTTTTCTTTTTTTTTGAAACATAATCATGTAGGATCTGTTGTTTCTTTCTAACCATATTAGTTGGTTAGTTCTAAGTTCCAGCTATGGCTAAAGTCTCAGTTACGTAAGCAAAGTGTGAATGGTAACATAAGGAATAAGCACATGGAAGACTCTAAATAATTGTTGAGTATTTGCAGCTTGTATGATTCTCACGCAATCATGCTTCATTTATTGTTTTCCTCCTAAATTTTATTATTAATCATCATCTTAGAGATCTTAGGTTTTTTGGGGGTATTATGGTTCAAGTCCTTATAAATGACATTGGTATCTTTATGTTCCGTACTTGAACTACTTTTCATAGTTTGTTAACAATATCTACTTATATGCATCAGGTATCTCATTGTTTACTTAACTGAGTAATAAGAAATAGTCTTGTCCTCCAAAAAAATCACTAGTGCTACCTTATTAATGACTAAGAATCACTAATCCTACTTATTGATGGTTTCATCGCTGTACACTCACAACATGTATGTTATTCATACAAATAAAAAACATAATGTATATCCTGGCAATGGCATGGTTTCATATGCTTAAATTGGTTAAATTGGTTAAATTTTTCATAAACCTGAACAAGTGGTTGAGCCTAAGACATGCTCTCTTATGCAAAATTGCTGAATGCCCATGGGTACAATGTAGGTGTCGCCGGAGCACCACCACCACCCGGACCTCGTCGCCTCCTCCCCTGCGTGGTGAGCACAAAGCAAACTGTTCTTTCGCCATTTTCTTCAACATTTGTCAGTCAGATTTCCTCCCTGGCCATTTCAAACTATGATATACAAAATGAGTCTCAATGTAGTCTCCGGGTCTTTTACAACTCTTTAATATAATTTTGCGAGATTCCTCCCCGCTGGACTTGATTAAAATATATGAATATGATTAAAATGGTTAGTATCTGAAGGGTTAAGCTTATTTTTGGTTAATCTACTGCTTCAAGTTTGCTTCATCAAATGATTACTTATATGGCCATTATAATAATTATTGAAATGGTTAGTATATGTACTTTAATCTTCCACAGTTCACCAAGAATCACTAGGAGTACTGTGCAATACACCACAAATAAAATAAATAAATAACTATGCAACAATAGAAGGCTGCGTGCATCAATCGATATTAAGTTCGGGGGTGCTATCAGTTTAGTTTATACAGGGGCTGTGCTGCTGTGTTATGCCTATAAAACACTTGTTTGGTCAATTAAACAGGGCATTGAAAATTGACAGGGCATTTTTGTTTTCTGTTGAACCTAAGCAATTTCATACGCTTGACAAAGTTGATGCTTTATTCTTTTGCTCTGCTCTGCTCTTGCTCTGCATGTGCTTCTCAGTTTGCTAGCTATATCTCTATGTTCTTGATTGGCTTCACTAGTTGATTGGTTGTTTGCATTGTCTGTTTGTGCTACTTTCCCCCGAGCACCCATGATCTATAGTTCTTGTTACAGACAGAGAGTTGGTCCACTAGTTATGTAGTTTCTAGGAAAATGCTAGTAACTTGTGCTTTCGTATCCTAGTTATGTAGTTTTTAGGGAAATGCTAGTAACTTGTGCTTTCATATCTCTGTATTGGTTCAGTAGGTGTTTCCTTTATTTTGTCAGTGTTAGATCATCTAACTGAATTTGTGTGTACAAGCCCTGCAGTGCAGATGTATTTTACTGTAAGCTCAGCAATTTTCAGTGTAGCCCTGATGCTTCTTATATGTAATTACAGTATAAAACTTCCCCTAATAACAGTGTAAATTTTCCTATAATTATAGTGTAACCCTCATGCTTTCCATAATTTTTGTTACACTGAAAATAAGGCAATTAACTAGCTACTTACTTTTTTGCCCATTGGCAATTGACTTTGTATGGAACCTGAAGCTGTATACCAACTTATCAGATTTATTGTGCTTCTTTGCCACATTTACAGCTACCATGTTGTTTTGATACAGAAACAGTTTGGTAGCTGTCCGTGAACAATGTGGTAGCTGGTACAGTTACCAGGTCTTTTTTTTAATTGAACCAAACTGGTACAGTTACCAGGTCAGATGATGCTTAGACTAGGAAGATTGCTGCTAGATGTTAATTTGCTGGTACTAGTAGCTACAATTTGGCACTGAAAAGCAAAAGCAAAAGCCCTTGAGTTTGCTGATATATATTTTTCCATGTTGTGAAGGAGGCCTTTTTTGCCTCGTCCACCCGAGAGGCCCTTGAGTTTGCTGGAATGTCGATTAACTTCCGTTCCGGCAAATTCGGGTACTCCATATGTCCTATTTTCAGCAAAGGTCATGCTGAAATTTTCCGTGAATTTTAGCATGACTTTGCTAAAAATAGGACATATGGGGTACTTGTGACTAATGCATGGGCCGGTGTATCTTAGTAGTTAATTAAGTAGGATCAAGTGCCCCGGTGTACTTGTGACTAATGCATGGCTTTTAGGGTGCCTCGGTGTCGATAAAAACCGAAATGATGAAAGCTTAGGCTTTTAGGGTGCCTCGGCGTCGAAAAACCCTCAATGATAAAAGCTTAGATTTTAGGATGCCTCGGTGTCGACAAACCCTAAATGATGAGACCATGATCTTGTTCCTTGACAATAACCAACTTTTGACCAAACTTTGTTTCTATTTAGAGAGAAACATGGCCCACAACGATGAGGCCGGGGTTCGGGCGGCAAGGCATTCTGGGAGCTGTCCCAGAGATGGAGGAACAACCTCACTTGTATGAGGACGCCGCCTTCCCACCGATCCCGAGACCACCGATGGTACCGCCGAGGATGACCCCACCGATGCCACCACCGATGGTGCCGCCGAGGATGCCACCACCGATGGTGCCGCCGAGGATGCCACCATCGATGATGGCGGCGCACGCACGATGGCAGCCAGCGAAGAAGAGGCAACGGAAGGACCGGCGCCCGACCGTGCTCTGCACCCTCAAGGAGGAAGTTATCAAGTGGACTCCGACGGAATCCAACGGCGCCCGAACGAATAGTCAAGGGTACTCGCTTCAGCTCGGGTGCATTCTCCGAGCACCGCCTCGATCAACACCGAGAACCCGAGGCATCCCGACCGAGGGAATTTGCGCAACCTCCTCTTCACGAAGCTGCACGAACGATACAAGTTCCCGCTGCTTTTGAAAACACAAGCCTCAAAGGGAATAAAGTGAACAATGCTGCCCTCACGAAGATGAGCAAGGCCCTGTCTACTTGGAAAAGCAATGTGAAGAGAATGATCGAGAAAGGTGAGAGTTATGAGAAGATCAAGGAGAAAAATCCTTCGATCACCGAAGATGACTACAACGACTTCAAGATCAATTGCTCGAGCACCGCAAACTCCCAATCAAGTCGATTGGGGAAAGAAATGCGGAGCTGAACTTAGGGAACACAAACTCGGTCCCGGCGGTTACAGAGTGGCGGAGCCTATATGGGACAAGGAGGACGCGGGCGTGCCGAGCAAGGCCTACCGCCCTCTTCGATACATACGGTGACAAGCAGACCAGGAACTTTGTCGGGGCCCGGTACAAGAAGGACCCGAAAACAAAGGAGCTTACCACGGATCCAAGACCAGGGCGCTTGAGGTTGTTACAGTAAGGAATACCACCCCGGGTAATTAGCTCCATATGGTTGCATTCTAATTAATGAAGCCAAATTTCTAAATGGTTCACATTCCTTACACAGGTATCGAAAGCGATGGCGGGGTCGACTAAGAGCAACCCTTGGGACACCACTCTAAATAGGGCGTTGAATGTAATGAAGAACAAGGATAAGCTCGAGAAGCCGACGTCGGCTGGTCGTGTGGCCGGCAAAGGCTTGTCCATAAAATGGGGTCATACTATACATTTGGTGTGCGGAAGGAGAAAAGACCAGCTCGGAAAGCTAGGCGTGAGGTTCAAGAACTCAAGGCACGGTGGCGCGGATTAGGAGATTGTCCAAGAGCAAGTGCAACAACAACTCGGAGCGACGATCACCGCCATTGTGCCTACCTTGATCCAGGGGTTGAGTGCGTGGATTGCGGGCGGTCAGCGAGGCCGCCCGATTCCTAGCTTCACGGCCAGCAACTCGCAGAATGCGATGGCGGGACCATTGGTGTCTCCGGCGGAGGCGGCATTGGTGTCTCCGACGCCGCACGGAGCTTAATGCACCCGGTGTACGCCGCCGGCACCTTCGCAGCAAGCGGCCCCTCCGTCAACTGACGCCCGCTGTTGGCGGTGCCTCGAGATTAGCCGAGCTCGACGCCATCATCACGGTAACTAATTAAGCCTCTCTCGGTCGAGGACTTCATCTCCTTGCCTTTGATCGGGCATCCCCGACGCCCTACATGTTTTCGCAGGGCGCCGCCGACGTTAGTGCACTCTCCGCACTTCGTGAACAATGAGTTGGTCGATGTCGCCAAGGGCAAAATCGTTCAACCGGCAACCCTTGTTCCACGGTACCGGATGCCACCCAACTTGTTTAGGGTTGAACTGGTTCGGGTGCTGCCAGGCTGCGACGAGGTGTTACCTCCGATTCGACCCGTCGGGCCCGACGATGATGACGTGATGACCCTCAGCGCCTGCCTGAGTTGGCCCCTGCTTTGACCCCAAAGACAACACCGCCAGTCGTGCCGTCGCCAAGTCGGCCCCATGGCAAGACCGCTGCAACGGTGCCGGACATCCCTATGCCACTGGATCCAAACATGCATATGGCACAGGATCAGAACGACGACGACGACGATACATTTGCCAACGTCGATCAGTACTTTGCCGATCATGGGTACGGTGGCGACTTCATGGGGCCTCCTTCTCAAGAACCCAACCCAACAAAAGACGTGCGCGATCTAGCTGGTACCGCGGAGAAGCCAAGTTGCAACAGGCGTCGTCTGCCGTTCAGCTCTCAGTAGACGCCTCCGCTGCCGACTTCACCGAGCCTCGAGATAGGCGAGGTGCGAAATATTATCAGCCCCAACACACTCAAGAAGGCGGTCGGTGAGCAGAACTCGGTCCCATTACAGAGAAGAAGAAGGCACGCAAAAGAAAGACTAACAAGGGTGTGGGCCAGCCCGGCACCGAGTACGATCCGTGCTCAGGACGGGCCACCTTCACCTGAGGATATCTCGAGGAGGGTGCATGTGGCGGGTAGGGCGATGCTACCGACAAATATGCTCAATGCTGCAACCGGTGCTATGCGGAGTCTGCATGACAGTGTTCTTACTTTGGAGAAGCGGTGTCTCAGAGAGAAGGATGTGGCATACCCGGTTTTCGTGGCCAAGGTGCTAGAAGGCAAGGGCTTTGTGGATAACTCCATCGGGCGTACGATCGTCCTGCGGTTTGATGACATCCACGCTATGTTGAACCTTCATCCGCTGCACTACACCTTCGTTCGGCTATTTTCGCTGAATATGGAGATGCAGATCATTCGCGACAAGACCCCGGACATCGTGATAGTCGACTTCTTCTACATGCGTGCCAAGATCTTGGGCAGCGCTGGGGACCGGCAAGTCACGAGTTCTTTCCTCGAAGGCGTCATTCTGGCAAACCAAGATAAGGATAACTTCCTCGTGCCTTACTTTCCCGAGTAAGTCATCCCCTCAACCGGCCCGTAACATATGAATTCTTAGATTTCGATCGTTTTTCTTTTAACATTCCGTGTTTTCTGCAGTGACACACATTGCACGCTCATCCTCCTAAGCCCAAATATTCCATGGCCACGTATTTCGACCCCGACCGTCAGTCGAAGGTAGACTACACAAATGTCAAGAAGGTTCTTGATGATGTTCTCCCGGCCACGCCCAATCTGGAGGCACCTTCACCAGGCCTATTAAATGCACGGCAAGCACGTGTTCTCCCACAATGTCTGACGTTCTGCTGCGTCAAGCAGCCGCTGGCGGTCGAGAAGGGTGCCTACTATGCCATCCATCACATGCGGGCGATCAGACGGGACCATCATCAACTTCGCTACCGAGTAAACTCAAAGATTGGGCCGCGGCGTGTCGGCAATCCAGGACGCGGACATCGGACAAGAATTCTTTCGCATCCAAATGGAGTTTGCGGAAATCATCCATCAAGATGTCCTTCGTACCTCGGGGCAGTTCTACCTCAGAAATCAACCGTCCAACAGTAACATCGACACGATGCTACAAATGCAGGCTGACAACGCCCGTTCTTTCATGACTCCCACGATAGACGGCGGCTTCATCCACGCTCTGGTCCCTTGAGTCGAGTCGAAAGCAGTGATGCTGTGTCTAGTTCTGAAACATCGATTGGCTCATGTTGTAATTAAACTTTAATGAACTTGTAGTATGTCTCTTCGGTTTCGAGAGTCGTTCAACTTAGATGTAATCGATGCTATTAATGTCTTGCTTTTCTCTTCCGATCCTTCTGTTGCATACTTATATATTGCTTATGTATTGTCTGTGAATTGGTACTAACGTTTCGTTTGGCTAGTGCATAGCGATGCCGTCGTATGTCGTGTACAAGGGTAAGGTTCCCGGAGTCTCTGACGATCGGGAGGAGTGTCGGAGACAGGTTCACCGATTCAGCGGTAACAGTTACAAAGGGTACACCACTAGGGCCGAGGCCGAATCTAGATACGCCCGCTATCTAGCGGGAGAGGGGAGGGAGCGTTGGAGGAACCGGATGAAGACGAGTTTCATCGTGATGATGCTCATCGTGTTGACCGCAGCTCTCTTCCATGTGATGGTAGTTTAGATGATCGATATCGACTTGTAATGTGAAGACAAACTCGCTACTCGCGGTCTCGAGACTTGTAATATAATGTTCTATCTTTGTTCGGTCTTTTCAATTCGGAGACTAATATGATGAATTGTATTCAGAGACTAATATGATGAATTGTATTCAGAGCGTAATCTTCTATTGTATTCGATGAATCTGTTGTTGTTGTGTGCTGTCTATATTTTATCCAATTATACATTTTGTAACCTGTGCAAAAAACAGAAAATAAAAAAATAAAAAACCTAATATTCATACTAATGGCGCATCACATCACAGTGCGCCATTAGTATGCCAAAGGATACTAATGGCGCATCATTAAACAGTGCGCCATTAGTATGCCGAAGTTACTAATGGCGCATCTTGCCGTTGTGCGCCATTAGTATGCCAAAGCACCTGGGTATACATGGCCCCCTGGGAGGCATACTAATGGCGCACTGTTGTATATACTAATGGCGCATCAAATGGTGCGCCATTAGTACATCAGATACTAATGGCGCACCGGTGGTGCGCCATTAGTAAAATATACTAATGGCGTGGCACTAATGGCGCACCACTAATGCATCATTAATGGCCAAATTAGGTGCGCCATTAGTAGGCCTTTTCCTAGTAGTGTTCTTTATAAATAAGCACGACCCCTAGGTCTTTTTCCATTCTTCCCCTTCGGTCGTCTTCTTCCTCTCGCGACCCCGCTGCTGCTCAAGCTCCGCCGCCGCCGCCGCCGCAGCAGAGCACCGCACCTTCATCGACCTTGGCCGCTGCATCGACCTGAACCGTCCAGAGATCCGCGACGAACCCCAGCAGTAAATCCGCATCTGTAAGTTTTCTTCTTCCCTATACCTCAAATCCACATTAGGATTCTCGAGTTCCTTGGTGTTCTTCGTTGTTCGTCATGAACCCTTCATTGATTTCGCCACCGCAGCCTGATTCGATTTATAAGAGAGTAAAAAACTCATGCGGTAGCTGTTCCGCCCCCTTCTAAAATGTAAACAAAACCCTTTTCACTTGCATAGAGGCTTCATTCGAGCTTATGAACTCATCTGTATTGGCTTTAGGTCTGGAATATTTTCTTTTTGGAACGACCATTTGATCCACAATAATAACTGCAACTTGTGAAACCTGTTTGTTCCATACTTAGTCAAAAATCTGTTTCTGTCAGATCCATTTAACCACAGCGACTCTCACCGCCGGCTTAAAAAGACAACACTGATTGACAGCCTTGCCGACTTCTGGCGGTTTAAAGTAACTTAACTGCTTCTGATATTCATAGCGGCTTAACTGACCAGATACAATTAGCCATATGTCATTAGGCCCCTTCGTAAGCCGCCATATTGAATAGAATTTGAAATGTTTTTCTCCGGGTTAAATTGAACCGGAAAATTTTATTTTGTCATAGGCTTTCATCTGCATAATGGCACCCAAGGCTCCCAAAGCACCTGTGACCTGTAACTGGGTCAAGTCCATTGTTACTGAAAACACCTTGTCTGATTTCGTGAAGACTGGCTATCTGCCCGAGAAAGAAGTCATGTCCTATCGTGCTCCTAATCCGTCAGAAGAAAAACCTCAACCCAAGGAGGGGGAAGTGATCGTTTTTACTGATCATATGAGCCGGGGCTTTTCTCCACCCGGCTCAAAATTCTTCAGGGATGTTTTACACTTTTTTGACCTCAGACCTCAAGATATCGGGCCCAACTCCGTGTCAAACATTTGCAACTTCCAAGTCTTTTGCGAGGTGTATCTTGGAGAAGAACCCAACCTATTACTTTTCAGAGAATTGTTTTATTTAAACCGCCAGAATGAACGTGCCAACGGGCCAGGGCCGGCCCTGAGGGGGGGCAGGGGGGTGGCCGCCCCGGGCCCCCAAAATCAAGGGGCCCCCACCCAGGTACGTAGGCAGGCTATGGCCTATGTCCGAAAAAAGTTCAAAGGGGCTGGGGCGCTGGGCTTTCTTGATGGCAGGCGCGCGCGCGCAAGGAGTAGCAGCAGGGCCGATAGCCCGAATCCACCTAGCGATCGATTCCGGCTCGATCCCTTCCACCTAAAAAAATGAGCGATCACGATCCCTTCCTATTCCACGATTTCCATCTCGCAGCGATTACCTGTCCCAGCCCTAGCCGCCGCCGCCGCCGACGCCGTAATGCTGCGCCCATACTACTGCTAGTAATTCCTTCCTAATCCAGTTTGCCGGCGCTGCTGATTACAATTCCCGCTGGCTCCAACTGAATTGCTCTCCGGCTCTAGCCTCCAGGTTCTTTATAGGCATACGCACTGACACTCATCAGTCATCACAGAGTTGACCATCAGGTATATCACAAATGTATATTATGTATCACCGTCCCTTGATGCATAGCCGGCACCATTTAGCAACTGACGCAACCATTTCTTTTTCCAGCATTGTGTGTTACAACTGATAATCATGCCGCCCAGAAACAGGACATATCCATCGGCTAGTGATAAAAGAAAAATAAAGAAAGTTGTTGATAAATTGGTACAATCACAGCACGGAGATATATTCACAAATTTCTTAAGAGTAATACTAGTGCTCCCATTGCTTCGATAAACCAAGATGATGAGTTGGTGATGGTTGCCATAGAGAAAGAGGAAGAGCAACCAACTAATGGGGATTCAGAATCAGATCAGTAAGAATAAAATGTCGACACCAACATCAGCGACAACAATGTAAGTGGCTCCGAGAATATAGGTAATTCATCACATGCGCAAACACAACATCCTACTGTTGATGAATATCTAGTTTATACTCCCGATACTAATGATCTAGGAAATTGGGACAATCTTCATAATAAAGCAAGTTATATCCTAGTTGAGAAAGGGCCTATGAGAGAGGGAGAACTGGAATACCGTGTAGATGATGTATGAAGACATTTTTCATGTGCTCATTATCATAGGAAATGAAGCAATGGAAAGGAACATGATAGATAATGATTAGTTTATTTAAGAAGATGGAATGCATCGACCGAAAGAAGCTTTTCGAAGTTGAAATTATTGAAGAGTTTATTGAGGTCAACAATGACTCTAGAGAGGTTAACTGGTTTGGCTCATTATATGCATGGAGAAGAAATCAGTGGATGACATTGACATCAACCCCATCATAAGTGCCTTCGCATCGAGGTATGCTAGAAGAAACTCTTAAGGTACTATATATATAAATCATTTGACGTGCATACTGATTTTATATGCACTTAAGTGTTACTGATAAATATTTCATGTATACATATATTCATATTATTATTGCGATGTCTATATCAAGGGCCCCGAGTTTTAGTTTCGCCCCGGGCCCCCAAAATCTCAGGACCGGCCCTGCAACGGGCCCAGCCTGGAACTTGGTGGTATCTCCATTCAGCGACGGAGGGACTGCCTTTTCCCATATGCTGAACTGCCAAGCCACCCTAAGGATTGGAACCAGACGTGGTTCTATTGCCAGGATGCTTCTCCGGCTGATGAGAACCCGCTGCCCGGCTTTCGCGCTCTGCGCCTCGAATCCAACCATCCACTGCTGGACAAGTTATCTGCTGTTGAGCGTCTACAGCTTGCTCCCACCATAAAGAAAATCAAATCTCTCTTGGGGAACGGCTTAGATGGCATTGATTTGGTCTGAGTCTGGATCTCATGGCGGGTGATTCCGTTAAGCCGCCGCCTCGGCTTGATGTACACTTACACAGGCGAAAAGGATGACCCGCTGCGTCATTGTCCTGTTGATTTACCTGATGACATGGTTGATGCCACGACCCAATCTCTTTTGAAAGAGGGCTCAGTGATCAGCAACACCTTCGGCTTACTTCCATTCTGCAAGAATAATCCGGCTCCTGCAGTAAGTCATCAATCTAAAAATTTACTCTTTTTATGGAATGCCTTGCTTTTACTCATAACCTTTTCTCATTATTCGCAGGAAAATGACAATTTCTGGAAGGTCAAATATGATCATGAGGCTGCCAAACAGGCTAGAGCGGCTAAGAGAGCCGAAAGGAAAACCGCCAAAGCAGGAACCCAGAGGAAGAAGAAGCCAAGTGCTTCAGATTTGCTCAAATTGGATGACTCCTCTGATGATGAAGAAGAGGTAATCCTTAACTCCCTTGATTCCTTTACCATCATCTTATTGACATTAATCTCCTTCAGGAGGACAAGGGAAACAGCCAAGCAGTTGAGGAAGAGGTAACTATAATTTCCTCCGACTCCTAGCCTTTGCCAAGGCAGAAAGTCCGAAGAGTGACCCGGAAAGTAAGATTTTCACATCCTTTAGCTTACCAAGATCCTCAATTTATTTTGAAGCAACAGACTCATGAGAGCCAGAGGCAGACCCGGACCAGCAAAGACGCAGAACTCTCCTCCGGCTTACCTGATGTGACAAGGAAGCACCGGACTGAGGTTATCTCCGATTTACATTGTTTTTCACCTTTGGCGGGTTTCATTCGTCAACCCCTCAATTCATCTGACTCAAACCATCAGGACACTTCACCTTCCTCCGACGAATCCATGCAATCCAACATGCCGGCTTTCAAAACTACTCCAGGGTAATGTCAACTTGTTTATCTTTATGCTTATCTTACTTATGTTTTTGTACTAACCTTTCTGATTTTTACACAGCGTACAAGTGAAGCCCAGCAAAAGGGCGAAGAAAAATAAGCCGGCTGAAAAACCGGTCGTGACTGACCCGGAGCTCGGAACAACCGCTCCTGGCACCTCCACACCTGAGCCGCCGCCTGAACCGGCCCATGATATTCCAGCACCAACTTCTGATCCGCCCGTCGAACAAGCTCTGGACGGCTTTGATAACAAGGAGACTCCTAGCCCGGCCAAAACAGATGACCCGGAAGTCGAGATTCTTAAGACTCAGTTTGTTGAACCGGGAAGACCCATTGTTCTTGTTAAGTGCTCTGCCAAGGAAGAACTTTCGGAGCGCTGAAAAGCCAAGCTGGACGTCACTGATTATACTCATCTCAGTATTGGAGAAATTGTCTCTGGCTATATAAGTCGGTGCCTGACAGCCGTGACACAGGAAGTTGATATGGTGAAGCAAATACACCAAAAATCTGAGGTATAACTCTTGCTGCTATTCCTTATTCCTCCTTACTATACCAGCCCCCAAGTCTATTGCTTATGAGAAAAAATATGCTGTAGACGTAGAATCCGCTGAGCACTGCTTGTCAGACGCCCGGATTATCCTGTAACACTTGAAGGCCGGCTTTAAAAGAAGATATTTGAACTTGCGTAGTATAATACTTTGAACTACAATATGCATTAGACCCCAAGTGCCAAGTATCTTTTGCTTGCAAAGTGCTTGGGACTTAATTTCCATGAACCGCCGCAGTAGTTCAGAGTTCTTCAGGATACATTAGCCCCCAAGTGTCAAGTATCTTTGCTTGCAAAGTGCTTGGGACTTAATGCTATATTATAACAATGCTGACTGTAGCCCGGCTTTGATTCAGGCCACCATAAGTCAATTTGAGTCGGAGATTGCTGATTTGAAGAGTCACTTGGAACCTCAAGAGACTGAAATCCAAAAGGCCAACTCCAAATTTGAGTTCAGCGTATCTGAACAAGAGAAATTGAAGAAAAGCTTTGAAGCTGATAAGAAGGTATGGGCTGATGAAAAGGCCTCCTTGGTCACCCGGGCAGAGAAAGCAGAAGCGGCTCTCGTAGACACAACGGCTGAGTTAACTGGCTTAAAACACCATATATCTCAGATGGTCTCAGCAATCTTTGGTAAGCTATTCTGCAAGTGTTAAATAATGTAAATCTTTTTCCGACAAGTGTCTTATTTGTCATCTCCGGCTCACCTGATGTTTGTTAATGCAGGCCCCAGGAGCTCTAATCTGAACCAGAAAATGCTAACAAAGCTGAAGGCGGTTTATACCTTGGTGGAACAACTCTACACCGGGTCACAACACGCTTTAGCCGTTGTGGCTTTGTCAAATGATGTTCCCAATCTCCTGGCTGATGTATTGAAGCGGCTTGCTGTGCTCCCTCAATGGGTCCAAGAATTGAGATGTGCTTCTGCAAGAGCCGGAGCCATAGCCGCCTTAAGCCGGGCCAAGGCATGGTTACCAGAGCTGGACCCGGCCGACATCTCCCTTGGATGTCCAAGCTTTAAGGAGGATGGCACCCCATTTGAGGAGAAGGACTTCACCGCCTGCGTGAAGGAAATACGTCCTGTGGCCACTCTGATCGGGAATGATACGGACCGCACCAAGTACCAGCCGGGTTACAACAGCCAAAATCGAGGAGGATCATAGCATACGTTATGATGCGGTCGACTTGATCCATCAATTCGTAAGCATACCTTCGCCCCCGAAGTCGATCCGGCCGGGTTAATTGATGATGAAGCTGAATTTGAAGCTTTGAGTGGCATTGACTGGTCATCATCAACCATCCAGGACAGGGCAGTCGACGGAGGAGCGGAAAGGGATGACCCGGAAGCTTCAGGCCAACAAAACGAGTGATCCGTTGGGCGTCTTATTTTTATGCCTTGTAGAAAACAATGATTCATTTTCCAGACTCGGGGAGTCTTGTAATAGGGTAGAAGAAAGACTTGACTTTGTCATGCCATCGTGCACGTTTGAGGCGCTTAACACTTGTTCAAATCGCCGTCGTTATATTCTTCCGGTTTATATTGATCTTCTGCTTTAGTTGCCCTGCATACAGAACAAAAACGCAAGTCCCTTGGCGGCTTACCGCATGGCGGGTCATATGTTTCTGAGATAACCGGAGTATGAATCAAAAAATCATAAAAGGCCGGTTCTCAATTATATCCTTAAGACATAATCGTAACTTGACATACATGTGATCCTTTGATTACCTTGCCGGCTTATGCGACCCGAACAATGAGGGTAAGCTTTTTAATCCTGAAACCTTGCACATATGATGCTTGTTATGCACCAACAACTGTATTTGATCAAAAGTAAGCCGGTGGGATAAAAATCACCCCATAAGTGCTTTCAGAAAAAGATCTGCAAACCGTCAAACAATTGTGATTTGCAAAGTTTTATGGGAGATAGACAAAATTTAAAGGCTGCTGATTCGAATACGATCAGTAAACCGTTCCAAAGGGGTTAAGCTAGGATTTGGATACGATCATATAGCCCCAGTGGCTCTGGCGATGCCGATCAAGTGGGTATCGACAGCTATGTTCTCTTTGGTTCGAATACGACCTATGTTTGAACAGGAAGCCCCCAAGTGATCATAAGAGTTGTTTAATGACGCTGATTCGAATATGATCCACGTCAGACCCAAAGGGGTTGAGCTATGATTCAGATATGATCAAGAAGCCCCCTGGTGGGTTTGGCAGTATGCCGATGAAGAGGGTATCGACAGCTCTGTTCTCTTTGGTTCGAATACGACCTATGTTTGAACAGGAAGCCCCCTAGTGATCATGGCTAGATTCAGATATGATCATAAGCCATACCAAAGGGAAATCCATATTCAAATATGATCCGCTCCCTATTGGTTGTTTCAACAACATAATACGGAAGACATGTAAACATTTGAGGATGAAAAGGACGGAGGTCCTGCTTTATTGCTTTTCATAATATATATACATCAAAATATGTACATCCTGAGAGCCGGTTGCTCAAGTGTAGTAAGGCCGAAGATGAGCAATATTCCACGGCCGACGGGTCTCCTCCTTCGACTTACGTGAGTCTTTGTGCTCTCGAACATCGATGAGGTAATATGATCCGTTGTTCAGGTTCTTGCTGACCACAAAGGGTCCTTCCCAAGGGGGAGATAGCTTCTGCATATCAGATTGATCCTGGATGAGCCAGAGCACCAAATCACCTTCCTGAAAGGTTCTGGACCTAACCCGGCGGCTGTGGTAGCGGCGCAGGTCTTACTGGTAAATCGCCGAGCGGGCTATTGCCAAGTCTCGCTCTTCATCCAATAAGTCAAGTGAGCTCGTTCATTATCAGCTTCAACGTAAGCCGCCACATGGGGCGAGTCATGACGGATGTCACTTGGCAGGACCGCCTCTGCTCCGTACACCATGAAGAAAGGTGTATAACCTGTAGATCTGTTAGGTGTAGTGTTGATGCTCCAAATCACAGAGGGTAATTCCTTCACCCAACAACCCGGTGTCCGTTGTAAGGGGAACAAGAGCCGGGGTTTTATACCTTTCAAAATCTCCTGATTGGCTCTTTCCGCTTGACCATTGGACTAAGGATGAGCTACTGCCGAAACATCAAGCCGGATATGTTCTCGTCGACAGAATTCTTCCATAGCACCTTTGGAGAGATTAGTGCCATTATTAGTTATGATGCTATGTGGAAAACCAAAACGAAAGATCACCTTTTTCATGAACTGAACCACCGTGGTTGCATCACACTTACTGACCGGCTCTGCCTCAACCCACTTTGTAAATTTATCCACCGCCACTAGGAGGTGTGTCTTTTTATCTTTAGACCTTTTGAAAGGCCCGACCATATCAAGCCCCCAGACTGCAAATGGCCAAGTGATTGGAATCATCCTCAGTTCTTGAGTCAGCACATGAGCTCGTCGTGAGAATTTTTGACAACCGTCGCATTTACTGACCAGATCTTCCGCATCAGCATGAGCCGTCAGCCAATAAAAACCATGACAGAAAGCCTTGGCCACGAGAGATTTTGGGCCGGCATGATGACCACAATCACCTTCATGGATCTCCCGAAGTATTTCCTGACCTTCCGCAGGTGACACACAACGTTGAAACGCCCCAGTGACACTGCGATGATGCAGCTCACCATGAACAATTGTCATGGACTTAGACCGCCGGGTGATTTTTCTCGCCAAGGTGTCATCCTCAGGCAACTCTCCCCGGGTCATGTAAGCCAAATATGGCACTGTCCAATCCGGGATGACGTGAAGAGCTGCCACCAACTGTACTTCCTGGTCTGGAACAACTAAGTCCTCCCCTGTGGGTAACTTGACAAAAGGATTATGCAAAACATCCAAAAAGGTGTTAGGCGGCACTGGCTTACGTTGAGATCCCAGCCGGCTTAAAGCATCAGCATCCTCATTCTTCCTTCGATCAATGTGCTCCACTTGATAACCCTTGAAGTGCCCAGCTACAACATCAACTTCACGATGATAAGTCGCCATGAGGGGGTCCTTGGAGTCCCACTTGCCTGACACCTGTTGAGCCACGAGATCTGAGTCGCCCAAACACCTTGCCCGTCTCAAATTCATCTCTTTGGCCATCCGAAGACCATGGAGTAAGGCCTCATATTCAGCTGCATTATTAGTACAAGGAAACATGAGCTGGAGCACGTAACAAAATTTGTCACCTCGAGGGGAAGTTAAAACGACTCCAGCCCCCGAGCCTTCCAATTGCCTGGATCCATCAAAGTGAATAGTCCAATACGTGTTATCCGGCTTCTCCTCAGGTGTCTGCAGCTCTATCCGATCATTGATAAAGTCCACCAGGGCTTGAGACTTAATAGCAGTGCGTGGCACATACTTCAAACCATGAGGCCCAAGCTCGATGGCTCACTTGGCGACTCGTCCTGTGGCCTCTCTATTCTGGATGATGTCTCCCAAGGGAGCAGAACTTACCATGATGATAGGGTGACCCTGGAAGTATTGCTTAAGCTTCCGGCTTGCCATGAACACCCCGTAAACAAGCTTCTGCCAATGCGGATACCTTTGCTTAGACTCAATGAGCACCTCACTAATGTAATAAACCGGCCGTTGAACCGGATGCTCCTTGCCAGCCTCCTTGCGCTCCATCACAATTGCAACACTGACAGCACGTGAGTTAGCGGCCATGTATAACAGCAACGGCTCTCTATCAATGGGAGCCGCAAGGAGCGGCGGCTCAAATAGTTGTCTCTTTAAATCTTCAAAGGCAGCATTAGCAGCATCACTCCAAACGGAAGTATCTGTTTTCTTCATCATCTGATACAGCGGCATGGCCTTCTCACCTAACCGGCTTATAAATCGGCTTAAAGCAGCTATATGACCCACCAGCCGCTGAACATCATTGATGCACGCCGGTTTAGCCAAAGAGGTAATTGCCTTGATCTTCTCCGGGTTAGCTTCAATGCCCCTGTTGGAGACTAGGAAACCCAAAAGCTTGCCTGCTGGCACGCCAAACACACATTTGGCCGGATTAAGCATGATCTTATAGACCCGGAGATTATCAAAGGTTTCCTTCAGATCATCTATTAAGTTTTCCTTCTCTCTGGACTTCACCACTATATCATCCACATAAGCGTGAACATTGCGCCCAATCTGATTGTGGAGACAGTTCTGTACACACCCGATAAGTCGCCTGGGCACTCTTGAGCCCAAAAGGCATAGACACATAGCAGAGGGCTCCAAACGGAGTAATGAAGGCCGTCTTCTCCTGGTCCTTAACTGCCATCTTGATCTGATGATAACCAGAGTAAGCATCCAAAAATCTCAAACGCTCACAACCCGCCGTAGCATCAATTATTTGATCAATACGGGGGAGAGAAAAAGGATCAGCCGGACAAGCCTTATTTAAGTCCGTGTAATCCACACACATCCGCCAGGTGCCATTATTCTTAAGTACAAGCAACGGGTTAGCCAACCACTCAGGGTGAAAAACTTCAACAATAAACCCGGACGCCAAGAGCTGGGCCACATCCTCACCAATAGCTTTCCGTCTCTCTTCGTTGAACCACCGAAGAAACTGCCTGACCGGCTTAAACTTCGGATCAATATTAAGAGTGTGCTCAGCGAGTTCCCTCGGTACACCCGACATGTCAGAAGGTTTCCATGCAAAGATGTCCCGATTCTCACGGATGAACTCGATGAGCGCGCTTTCCTATTTAGGATCCAGATTAGCGCGATGCCGAATTGTTTAGATGAGTCGCTCGGAGTAAAATCAACAAGCTTGGTTTCATCAGCTGACTTAAACTTCATCGCCGGGTCATGCTCTGTGGTCGGCTTCTTCAGAGGTGTCATATCCGCCGGGTCAATGTTATCTTGATAAAATTTTAGCTCCTCAGCTGCGCAAACAGACTCGGCATAAGCCGCATCGCCCTCCTCACATTCCAGGGCTATCTTTCGACTCCCATGCACAGTAATGGTGCCCTTGTGACCCGGCATCTTGAGCTGCAAGTAAACATAACACGGCCACGCCATGAACTTGGCGTAAGCTGGCCGACCAAACAGGGCGTGATATGGGATTTTGATTTTGACCACCTCAAAGGTTAATTTCTCAACCCTAGAGTCATATTCATCTCCAAAGGCCACCTCCAGCTCAATCTTTCCAACTGGGTATGCCGATTTACCAGGCACCACTCCATGGAAAACGGTGTTGGAGGTCTCATAATAGAGGATGTTGATGCTGCTACCTCCATCCATGAGTACCTTAGTAAACTTATATCCGCCGACTTGAGGTGCTACCACCAAGGCTAACTGACCCGGATTGTTAACCCGGGGAGGGTGATCCTCTCTACTCCACACAATAGGCTGCTCTGACCATCTTAAATAACGGGGAATCGCCGGCTCAACAACGTTCACATCCCTTTTATGAAGCTTCCGGCCCCGCTTGAATAAGCTAGTGGTGAACACATGATACATCCTTTGCTCATTTGCTTTGGATTGCTCGATAACCTTTGCTGCTGCTTCTTGACCTCCTGACTGCATCTTTGGTGATTATAGCCACATTGATTTCCCTGAAAGCCAGAATTTGAACCGCCAACCGGGCCATGAAAAACGCCGGAACCTGAGCCGCCACCCGACCCATGATTTCCGTCTAACATGTTGGAATTCTCGAAAGCCTTCATGATCACGCAATCCTTCCATAAGTGAGTGGCCGGCCTTTCCCGGGTGTCGTGTCTCAGACTGGGTTCATTGAGTAGCTGCTCAAGAGACGGACCTGACCCGCCAGATCGAGGGGGCGGCCTCCCCTTGTGTCTCTGATTGTTACCCTGCGCATTAGTGTTGGCCACAAACTCCGGATTACCATCGGCTTTACGCTTGTTGCCTCCTTGATTAGCCGGGTTATGTTGCTGGCCCTTTCCATTGCCGTTCTTCTTTCCCTTCCCCGTCTTTTCCTCATCAGACGCAGGATCCTTGGTACTATCAGAATCAGCGTATTTGACTAGAGCCGCCATCAGCTGACCCATATCATTACAATCACGCTTGAGGTGCCCCAGCTTATGTCTTGGTTCAAATCGGCAATTTTTCTCCAACATGAGGACTGCAGAGCCGGCATCCATCTTGTCAGACGAATGTATTATCTCCTTGACCCGGCGCACCCAATGAGTGGTAGATTCACCCTCCTCTTGCTTACAATTAGTTAAGTCCACAATTGACATGGACTGTTTGCAGGTGTCTTTGAAGTTCTGAATGAACCGGGCCTTTAATTCCGCCCATGAGCCGATGGAATTAGGCGGCAGGCCCTTTAACCAAGTCCGGGCCGTTCCATCCAACATCATGGTGAAGTACTTAGCCATTGCCACATCACTAACCTCCAACAGTTCCATGGCCATCTCATAGCTTTCGATCCACGACCCGGGCTGTAAGTCGGCCGTATAATTTGGCACCTTTCGGGGTCCCTTGAAGTCCTTGGGCAGACACACATTACGCAAAGCCGGCACAAAACAAGGAATGCCGCCGGTTCTAGTGGCCACTCCTGCCTCAACAGAAGTTGCTGGATAGTCCGGGAAGGTTTGATGAGCCGCCTGCTGAGCCGCTAGTTGAGCAGCCTGCTCGTCCTCTTGACGTATCCTGCCCTGCAGCGGATTATAACCGCCGGGCTGGTTACGGCGCTGGGCGTTGCTTGACAAAGCTTCCGACTCCATGTGCCTTCTATAACTCGGACTCCGACTTGGGAAAGGAGTCGAATGGATCCTGTCTCGACTATAGGAATAAGCCTCTTGCTGAGCCTGAGCCGTTTGGACGAGTTCTCTAATCATTCGCGTCTCCACCGTTGTTGGATCATCACCGTCCACCGGGAGAGCCGCCAAATGTGCCGATGCTGCGATCAGGTTCTCCATGGGGTTAGAAAAGTGACCCGGTGGTGTTGGTACGTAGCGGGGCAGGGCCATATTCCCATGAGGAGGTGCCATCACCCAAGGCTGCACCGGTCCCCCTACCCCGGATGTCATGAATTGATTTGCTTCTGGCGGGTTACTAGGGTCGGCTCCGGGTGTAGCGAAAAGGTTCCGAGGATCATAAACCGGAGGCAAACGGGATTGAGTTTTCTGGTGTCTCCTCCTCATCACCTCGTTAGACGCGTTCAGGCTCATTGTAAGCTGGAAAGCCTCTAACTGGAGCAGTTGGGCTCGTGCATCCAAAGCCGCCAGTTCTGCGGCCAACCTGGTGTCCTCAGCTACTAAGGCCTCCTTGGCCCGAGCTATTTCCTCACGCACATGTGCCACCTCAGCATCATGCTCATCTTGACTTGCAGGAATAACTGTGGCGTTTAACAGGGCCGTCAGCTTATCCATGAGATCAAGCAGCACCTGAGCGGCGTGCGCCTGAGGCCTCCTTCCTCGCCGCTCTGACCGGACGTTATTGCTGCCGCAGCTGTAGAGTTTTGGCCGGGTTGAGTACCATCCATGAAGACCCCTACCCAGCTTGGCGGCTCAAAGGGGTCCGGAATACTGCTGCCATCGGAACAACCCCAAAGCCTGCCATCTTGCAATTGATATAGCGAATCCGGCTCACCAGTGGATGAATCACCATCGGATTGGACGGCCGTCTCGCCGCTGTCTGCAGATCCTTCAGAAAGTTCTCCTCCGTGGATGCAACCCACGAAGGCACGCTTCGCGACGGGTTGAGCTTGGGCGGGTCTCGCACGCTAAGCCATCTCGACGAGGTCGGTGCAGTTGTCCGGCTCAGGGCCCGGCTCACCGATCCGGCCGATGAAGACGTGGATTCCGCCGAAGGGAACCCGGTACCCGTACTCAATTGAGCCGGCGTCGGGGCCCCAGCCTTCGTCGTTGATGTAGATCTTGCTGCGACGACTCTTGGTCATCCGGCCCACAACGTATCCCTGAGCCCTTCGAAGTTGCCCTTCAAGAACTCAAATCCACCATGCGCTGGCCCCACGGTGGGCGCCAACTGTCGTGGAATTGTCACGGCATATGTCCTCTTGCAAGGACTTAGTCGTGGAGCCATCGCAACTAGGAAGCTTAAAGGGGTTAACGGGACAAGGGACACAAGAGAGGTTTTATACTAGTTCGGCCCCTTATGATGAAGGTAAAGCCTACGTCTAGTTGGATTGGTATTGCTAGGGTTTCGATGACCAGGGAGCGAGATACGCTATGCCTGGCTCTCGATTAGATGTTACCTACCCTAAGCCGCCAGCGGGTCATCCCTTATATACACGGCTTGACGCCCTGCGGCCTACAGAGTCCCGGCAAGCTCATAAACAGTGTCCGGCTCGGTGACTAGTTAATCTTGCCTTATAATACAAGTCATGACATTACGGCGGTTTATCACTACAGGCCTTAAGTCGCGTGTGGGCTTTAGACCCTTTATTAAACCGCCATCTTCACGCTTGATCTTGGGCTTCATATGATGAATCACCTTTACGTAACCCGGCCCCTCCTGGGCGGCTTACACAAATAGTTATATCCCCAACAGTCGGCCATGCAATGCTCGATGGACTCTTGTAGACGCGCAGTAGCCGGCTCGGCGTGCTTCGCCGACAAGGCCCGTTTGTTGCCGTCGGGGCGCCCGTCGGACGCGCCCGTCGTCGGCGTGTCCGGATTGTAGTGCGTCGGACTTCCGCCCACTTCTCGCACTTCTCGATCGGGGATAACACGTGGAGGTACTTGAAATCTTGATCTTGGTCGATGCCGCTGTCCTGCCGAAACGTGGCGAACAGCCGAAACATCTGCGCTGAGAAACAAGTGTCGGCGACGCACACACGCGGCGAAAACGAGCGAGAAACCGGTGGCATACCTGACCCTCGATGCTGGCGCCGCTCTCCGGGCGAGCCACGACCTCCTCGACGATCCCATGCCATTTGTTGCACGCCGTTTGGATGAGCCCTCAATGGTTCGCCATGGCCTTCGAGCCGCGCTGCCTGTGGACGCCGGCGAAGTACGGGTCGACGAGTTTGCGTTCGTCGAACTCCGACTTGACGCGCTCCCAGTACGTGTCGGCGCTCTAGTTCGTGCCGGTGATCGGGTCGAGGCAGATGATCTTCCATGCCTTGATTCGTCGTCCAGTCGGTGTTTGACATGCCCGGGGGTTTGGACGGTGGCGCCCTCTGTTTCCTTTGCTTCACTCATGAACATCTTGTTACAGTTGAGCTTGACAAACATGGTTTTTCTGTTAAGGATGCCCACTCCCGGAAGGTTTTGCACCGATGTGATTCTCCCGGCGATCTCTATTTGTGCAGCCCAACGACGAGCCATTGTCTGGTCGCCCTTCACGCCGATGTCTCCCTCTGGCACGCTCGCCTCAGGCCATCCCGGCGCCGACGTTCTTCATAAAGTTTTGCGGACTTTTCTGTTTTCATGTAATAAATCGGAGGCACACACTTGTCATGCCTGTCGCGTAGGAAAACATGTTCGTTTGTCATTTTCTTCTTCATCATCAATTGCCACTTTTCCCTTTGATGTTATCCACTTTGATGTTTGGACATCTCCCGTGCCTAGCAACTCGGGTCTATCATATTACCTCATGATTTTGGATCATTTTTCTCATTTCACTTGGATCTTTCTGTTATGCCGCAAATCCGACGTAGCCTCAACACTTAATGCTTTCTACGCTTATGCTGCCACTCATTTTCATCGCACCATTGCCCATCTTCAAACGGACAACGGAAAGGAATTTGATAACCTTGCCATTCGCACTCTTTTATCCATTCATGCACTACAAGAAATATGTCAAGTAGTGACCTTCTGTCAGTGACCCTGGAAGAATTGGTCATAAATCCATGACCATTTCAGACCAATTGGTCAAAAGCTGTTCGGGGGGCTCCAAACCCTAAATAATAACGACCATTTTGGTCAGAAAGGTCGTAATTTCCTTACACGTAATGGTCATAAAGCAAACAGCACAGGCCCGCTGCCTTATTTCTAGTTGATCATGACCAATATAGATGGTCATAACCTTGTAAATTATGGTGGGTTGCTATGACTAGGCGCCACCTCATCAGTTTTGCCTATGTGTCATGTCCATGTGGCAGTTTTTGCCCTAGGTTGTGAAGCAACCTATATTTCTGTCATTCCCAAAAGTCCCAAAAAATCTCATAAATTATTTGGGTCATATCTTCGTCAAATATGTAAAAAACCTTCCTTGCGTAGTTCAAAAATAATTCAAAAATATTCATTTTCCTATTTTGTTCAGAAAAATACTTTGTGAAGGAAGTACCACTTTGGCATGTCCAAATGGTATCCATTTTGTACATTGCTTTCCTCGACCCAAATAACCATCATCCACCAAATGCTAGCTCAATCCATTCATTATTTTGAGCCCGGCTTCAACATTCGTATTTATGTCCAGTGTGGTACTTTGCAAAGCAAGTACCACCTAGGCTCCTCCTTTTGAGCTGAAAATTTGTGAAGACGGTCTTCTTAGTAATTGATCATCCTCAGCCAAAACTCACGCCCATTAGCCATGTGCATTTCCTGCACTGCTAATCAAACTCTTGGCTGCTTATTCATGTTTGAGCATCGATCGGTCTCCTCATGAGAATCTTATGTTGTGATTTTCTTCCTAGCACCTACCTGGGGAGTGCCCATCCCACTAGACATGCCTAGGCAGCCTATAACACATGGCAACGCCACGGTCACGCGGTGACCACGCGGCGGGCATGCGAGTTTACGCGCTCTAGAGTTGGGGCCCTCGGTCACCATCCAAACCTCGATGTATCGCCACCAAACCATGTATTTATGATTAAATAGGTACTTATGTAACTAGAAATGATTTTTGGAAAAAATAAATAGCAAACTATGAGGCAGCTGCAGTTCAAATTTGACCCGCTTCCAGCTGAATCGGCAGAAATTTGTCTTTTTCACCAGAGGTGGATCAAAACTTTTGACACCCAACCATTTTGTCAATTATGCATTAAATATGGCCTAGTATTTTAGAAAATTGATTTGGTCCAATTTAACAACAAATATATGGTAGGTCCTTCATAAAAAAAACTCATTTCACTCTATCGGAAAATGGAAAATGAATTTTCTATGCAAAGAAAATGAAAACTTCATTAGGCAACATTATTTGCCATTCCAAGATGCATCCTTGTGCACAATATGAGATCATTTGAACAAACAATGCCATGAATGTGGCCATAAGATTGATAATTTGGCTTGAAAGCAATGAATCTTCACGCATGATAGCTCATTTCTGAGAACACTTTTTAAAAATAATTTCCGTATTACAAGTTTATTATTTTTCCTGGAAACTTTGTCACATATAATGACACAATGCGAAGGTTTTCCAATTTTTTGATTTTTTTGAATTTTTTATGCTCGTTTCAAAATGCGGTCAAAACGGGCAGTTTGACTGCCTAGCTAGTGGTTGAATCTTGGAAAAATTTTGATGTTTCTCTGATTAAATAGATACTTATGTACCTAGAAATTATTTTTGGAAAAAATAAATAGCTAACTATGAGGCAGCTGCAGTTCAAATTTGACCCGCTTCCAACTGAATCAACGAGAATTTGTCTCTTTCACCAGAGGTGGATTAAAACTTTTGACACCCAACCATTTTGTCAATTGTGCATTAAATATGGACTAGTATTTTTGAAAAATTATTTGGTCCAATTTTGCAATAATTATTTGGTAGGTCCTTCACAAAAAAACCTCATTTGGGGCACTCGAAAAATGGAAAATGGCTCTTTTGTGCAATCAAAGTGAAAAGTCCCTTAGGCAACATTGTTTGGAATTCCAAGATGCACCCTTATGCATAATATGAGATCATTTGAACAAACTATGCCATGAATGTGGCCATAAGATTGATAATTTGGCTTGGAAGCCATGAATCTTCATGCATGATAGCTCATTTCTGAGAACACTTTTTAAAAATAATTTCTGTATTACAAGTTTATTATTTTTCCTGGAAACTTGGTCACATATACTGACAAAATGCGAAGGTTTTCCAATTTTTTGATTTTTTTTGAATTTTTTATGCCTGTTTCCAAATGCGGTCAAATCGGCGGGAATGACCGTTCCTAGCTAGTGGTTGAATCTTGGAATTTTTTTGATGTTTATCTGATAAAATAGATACTTATGTACCTAGAAATGATTTTTGGAAAAAATAAAGAGCAAACTATGAGGCAGCAGCAGTTCAAATTTGACCCGCTTCCAGCTGAATCGGCGGGAATTTGTCTTTTTCACCAGAGGTGGATCAAAACTTTTGACATCCAACCATTTGGTCAATTGTGCATTAAATATGGCCTAGTATTTTAGGAAAATGATTTGGTCCAATTTTGCAATAATTATTTGGTAGGTCCTTCACAAAAAAACCTCATTTGGGGCACTCGAAAAATGGAAAATGGCTCTTTTGTGCAATGAAAGTGAAAACTCCCTTAGGAAACATTGTTTGGAATTCCAAGATGCACCCTTGTGCACAATATGAGATCATTTGAACAAATTATGCCATGAATGTGGCCACTGATCATTTGGCTTGAAAGCCATGAATCTTCACGCATGATAGCTCATTTCTGAGAACACTTTTTAAAAATAATTTACGTATTACAAGTTTATTATTTTTCCTGGAAACTTGGTCACATATAATGACACAATGCGAAGGTTTTCCAATTTTTTGATTTTTTTGAATTTTTCATGCCCGTTTGAAAATGCGGTCAAAACGGCGGGAATGACCGTTCCTAGCTAGTGGTTGAATCTTGGAATTTTTTTGGTGTTTCTCTGATTAAATAGATACTTTTGTACCTAGAAATGATTTTTTGAAAAAATAAAGAGCAAACTATGAGGCAGCTGCAGTTCAAATTTGACCCGCTTCCAGCTGAACCGCCAGAAATTTGTGTTTTTCACGAGAGGTGGATGAAAACTTTTGACATCCAACTATTTGGTCAATTGTGCATTAAATATGGCCTAATATGTTAGAAAATTGATTTGGTGCAATTTTGCAACAATTATTAGGTAGGTTCTTCAGAAAAAAAATTGCCACTCAAAAAATGATTAAAAATAGCTAGAAATATGAAAGATGCATACAAATTTGTCCTACTCCATAAAATGTGGTCTAACTCTAGTGAAAGTTTGTGTGGTGCCCTTTTGCAAAATATTTTTGATAGCTACTTCATAAAATCCCTCTATTTTTAGTATTTGAAAACTATTTTACATCACCGATTTTCTGAACCAATCATAACTCTGTCCACGGATCGATGACATGGCGTCCATCCATCCATCTCTCCATCCCACATCCATCCATCCATCTATCTAAAGAAAAGAAAAAAAAGAAAAGGAGATACCCCCCACCCGCAGCCCAAACCCTAGCTCAGATCCCCTCCCCCCGCCGCCCCCTTCCTCCCTCGTCCCCATCTCCTCGCCGCCACCTCTCTCCCCCGCACACCACTCCTCCTCCCTTCCAGATCGCCGCCGCCACCTCCTTCTTTCCAGATAGCCGCCTCCACCTCCCTCCGTCAGAGCTCCCGACGGCCATGGCCTCCCTCACGCCCTCCCCCACGCCCTCCTCCTCTCTCCCATCCCCTTCCCTTACCGCGAGCCCTTCTCCCCCGCGAGCCCTCTCTCTCTCCCTCCCGCGACTTCTTTGCTCCACCCGATTCCGGCAAGTTGAGGCGGCTCTCACCTGCCCGCAGCACACCCCCGGGCTCCCCTGGTGCAGCTCTTTCTTCCCCTCTCGTCAGATTCGTCTCTCGCACCCTCTAGTGCAAGCCCGCAACCTCACCCGTGGCTAGGGTTTCGCCCCCTGTCGATTTTCTAGAGGTCGGGCATGGCGCGGGCGGGCCAAGCGCCGGCGACGAGGGCGCCGGAACCGGGGGCAGGGCCCCCTTCTCCTCACGCTGCATCCGCCGGCCTCCTCCTACTCGAGGAGCAGGAGCAGGTGGGGCGCACCTAGCCCCCAAGGTCGCCGTCGTCGAGGGCTTCTACGACCTGGATCCCAACCTCCACGGCGCCGTCGTCCAGCAACTTGAGGTCAAGGTGCTCTCCCTTCTCTATTTGATTCGACCCGGCAGCCGTGGATGTGGATGTGGGTTCCTCATGCCACTCTGTCTGCCCTGTTCGTGATGTGCTGCAGGTCAAGTCCACTCACGCTATGTGCCCGTCCATGGAGAGGAACAGCAGCAGCAGCTCAAGGTCAATTTTTCCCTCCACTCCTCTCTCGTTTTGAAATCCTAGGATGGGTTGGGTTACCTCATGTGCTTACTTGCTTCCTGTTTTTGGGCTGTAACAGTTTTCAGTGTTCAAACATCCTAGCCGAATATCATAGAGACACAATTTCCACCTCTTAGATTTACTGTCATATGGAGTGGATAAATTTGCACCCAGCTTACTAGTAATCTGAGCACTTGTTAGTTTAGTCAGGTAGGATTAGAGTGAAATGATCATGTAGGAAGTAGGTATCATAAATATATGAAAGGCTACAATCCTTGAGAGAACCTAGCTCTACTTTTGCAAATGCTCACTTTACTCATGATATGGTTTCTATAGCTATGTGATGCCACATACATATATACTGCTGCCTTAGAACAGTAATAAAATATGAATATGTGCTATTTGCTGGCAGTCCTTCCCTTTCCAAGATACATGAAAGTTCAGAGACTATCAATCCGAAAATATGAATATGTACATTTTGTTCTCATTTCTCAGTTTTGGCGCCTCTTGTTGATGCAGGTGCACATGACTGTTGTTGAGGACATGGTGTACTTTTGGCGCCCAAGTATTGGGTGATGCTTGCCTGCATGGTTACTGCAGCTCCAGTTCAGGTGGGCGCTCTAGCTCCTCACGCCCTACATTCAGGTACACCCTTCCACCGGTACCTACTTGGACACACAAAATATGAGTAGATATAATTGACTTCTGCTTATATTATGTTGCCAGCTTCATCTGTTTTGATCATTAGAATATTGCCTTCATACTATCTAATTTCTGCAGTTAAGATGCTCTTGACTAAACAGAAAAGTTCTTTTGAGTTCCATATGTTGAGTAAAACATTTTAATCTGTCATTGAGTTGGCTATATAATTCTGCGATACCATTTCTGTACTGTGATAGTTTCTCATATTTTTCTATTATACTTGTATACATCATTCCTATTTGAAGTTATCAACTGAGATGTTGTAAACATTCCTGCCATGTGCTTCTTCCTTTTTCATGCTTTGCTAATATAGATCATTTGCTTGAACTGAGATAGTTGGTGTATTTGTGCTTATAATTATGCTTCTATGTCGTTGTTGCAGCCATGATCTAGCTCTAAAAGTGTGGTGTTACCTCTCTTTGCAGGAGCTCCGGGCTGAAGAAATTTGAAGAAGCTTGAAGCCCGACAAAGTAAAGAGTAGCGAGTTAGTAGTGCTAGTTATGTTGTACAGTGGCTAGCATATCTGGTTTTATTCTAAATACGGTAATCTCATATGTTGTATAGTAGTCAGCATATTTGGTGCTAATATTGGCCATTTGAAATATTTTTCATTGGTTTATTGTGAAAGTGTGAGAAATAGAAAGATGACCAGTGGGACAAACGAAAAGGCCAAGGCCCAAAAAGTATATGGAATGTAAAAAGGCCGAGGCCCAAAAAAGTAATGGACTATAAAAGGGTTGAGGGCGAAAAAATGGATTATAAAAGGCAATGGCCAAGAAAAAAACGTTGAATTGCTGGGCTAGGCCCATGTAGCTAGTAAAAAATAACAGGAAAAATATAAATAAAAAGGCTGCAATGTTGGGCTTGGTCCATGAAGTCGACAAAAATTCATAGGAAAAAATATAAATGGGTTGAATTAATGGGCTCGGCCCATATAAACACCGAATTGGACCGGGCTGATTCTTGTGCCACATCAGATTGCCACGTCGGATGCCTACGTGGCCTGGGGAGGCTGCTGGTGACCAAAAAAACAGTAGGCATATTTTGGTCGTAAACATCTACGACCTTCTCACAGAGAAGGTCGTTAATTTCAGTTTACGACTGCCAGCTTTTGACCATCTGTTTTTGGTCACAAATGGAAAATAATGACCATTCAGTGACCAATAGTCAAGGTCACAAGTTGACATATTTCTTGTAGTGATGGCACCATTTTTCGTCTCACATGTCCATATACAACACAGCAAAACAGCTGTGCCGAACGTGTTCTTAGCACGCTCGATGAGAGTGCTCGTGCTTTGCTCTTCCACGCGCATATGCCTGCCCGGTTTTGGCCCGATGCTCTTGCCACAGCTACACTTCTCCTCAACATCTGGCCTTGTAAACCCCGGTGGAACTACACCCCTCATCATCTCCTATTCGGGTCACCTCCGTCATATGATGATCTCCATGTTTTCGGTTGCCTTTGTTATCCTAATATCACAGCCACAGCTTGGGCGCCGCTGCGACCCCGTCGGACTCCCCGTCCTCGGTCGCGGCCTCGCCGTCCTCGGCGTTCCCCTCGCCAGCTCAGGAGAAGCCGGCCTTCCGGGCCTCGCTAGGCCCTCACCTACCGGCTCACGAGGAGCCGACCTCCCGGGCCTCGCTGGCCCCTCACCTCCTGGACCCGCCCCCGGCCGGGCTCTCGGGGGTTTCGTCCTCGACCGCGGCATCGCCCTCGACTGGGTCTCCGCGTGCCTCGCGGTCCTCCTCACCGGCTCAGGACGAGCTGGCCCTCTCGGCCCCATCGGCGCCTTCATCGGCATCCCCGGCTGGGCCTTCCGGCACCTCGTCGGCCACACCACCGGCCTTGTCGACTGCGCCCTCGACTCCGACACACGTGGCCTCGCCCGCGTCCTCCTCATCATCTGAGCCGCCGGTTGTGGCCCCTCGTCGCGGTCCACACCCGCCTCCCCCGCTGCCTCACCACTCCATGGTGACGCGTGCCAAGGCTGGGGTACATCAGCCAAACCCGCGCTACGACAACCTCAGTGTTACGACCATCTCTCCGCCTCGCGCCGGTGCGTTCTGCGTTGAGTGATCCAGATATTGCCGCCAGGCGCACCGAAAGTATGATGCTCTTGTCGCCAACAGGACTTGGACCCTTGTTCATCGTCCTCCTGGAGCGAACGTCATCTCCGTCAAGTGGGTTTTTGTCATAAACTCCTCCCGAACGGTTCTCTCAACGCGTACAAGGCTCGCTGGGTTGTGCGTGGTTTTGCACAACATGCCGGTGTTGACTTCTCCAAGACTTTCTCTCCGGTTGTCAAACCCGTCATGATCCGTGTTGTCCTTCAGTTGGCCGCCTCTCGTCGATGGCCCGTACATATGCTCAACATCAACAACGCTTTTTTGTACGGCCATCTACAGGAGCGGGTTCTCTGTTAGCAGCCGGCCGGGTTCGTGGACCCTCAGCGTCCGGATGATGTCTGCCTGTTGTCACGGTCGTTATACGGCCTCAAACAGGCTCCGCGCGCGTGGTACCAGCGCATCGCGGCGTTCCTCGGTCTTCTCGGGTTTTGCGGCACCACCTGTGACACGTCATTCTTCGTGCTTCATCGGTCTGATCATGTGGCTATGCTTCTGCTCTACGTCGATGATATTGTCATCACTGCCTCCCGAGAGGATCGTCTCCACGACATCATTGGTCGTCTTGGCTCTGAGTTTTGACTGAAGGACCTAGGCGCGTTGCACTTCTTCCTCGGCATTAATGTGCGAAGCGATGCCTCTGGGTTCTTCCTTCACCAGGGACAGTACGCGTTTGATCTTCTGGACTGTGCCGGCATGACTGACTACAAGCCGAGCGCCACGCCTGCTGAGGCCAAGCCGAAGCTCTCCGCCACCATCGGCCAGCCCGATGCTGACGCCGCCCTATACCGCAGCATTGTTGGCACCCTTCAGTACCTTACGCTCACCAGACCAGACATCCAGTTTGCGGTGCAGCAAGTTTGCTTGCATATGCACTCGCCCCGTGATGTTCACTGGTCCTTGGTCAAGCGCATTCTTCGGTACATTCGCGGCACGCCAACCTACGGTCTTCGTCTCCGCGCCTCTACCTCGACTGAGCTTATTGCTTATACTGACGCGGATTGGGTTAGCTTCGAGTTCTTCATGTACCGACTACCCAACAGTTCGCCGACATTATGACCAAGGGGTTGCCAACTGCTGCATTCCAGGAGTTTCATTCCAGTCTTTGCATCGCCGACGCCGACGCTTCGATTGTGGGGAGGTGTTGAACCGTGATATCTCTGTATTTATTACCGACTGATTCTCCTATTATATCTAGCCTTGTATAGCTGATTCCTAGAGATATTGTATGGTTAGTTGGCTTGTCACGCAAGACACCACCTGTATATATTGTAACAGACTCCGATGAATACAATTGAGTTGCATCCTACAGTCTTCTACAGGCGCGACTGGGCCGATTTTTCGGCATCGACGCAAAAATTGGCCTGGGGGGGGGGGGCTCTGGGGGGGCGCGGCTGGAGATGCTCTTACACGCCTTCTACCTTTTATCGATCTGCGTTGCTTCAGGGTCTCGAACATGCGGCCACGGCCGGCGGCACGACACACCTTGCCGGCGTCCGGTGGAAAGACACCTGGGGAACGTTGGGGCATACCAGAAACCACAGAGTTTGGTACGCGTTGCAGTGCCAGCTGCTGCAGGTGCTTGCGACGAGGTGGGCATAGGCAGCTCGAAGCAAAAAAAGCGAGAAAGAAAAATATGAAATGTAGGGCCCCTGAGTCGGTGAGAGAACCTGGTAATCCCACTCAGGATTGCCTACTTTCGTGCAACAAACAGGTTTAGGATCAGTGCAAGGTTGATATTCACCGGGATCAGAGAGGTCAGGGTATAGATTTCAGGGATTCAGACGTGAGGGTTCCATTCCGACGAGTTGTATGAATATAAGGTTTTAAATAGACTTCATTCTTAGGATGTAAATGACAAATAAACGGGGGTCGCAAATTCCGTTTAGTTAGCTTAGGTAACTTGATAGTTCATTTCCTTAAAAAAACTTTATTGGAAAAAACAATAAATAGGCTTAAACAGGATTAAACGGGACCCGGTTTACAGCCCTAGGTCCTACTTACGATCCATGCGCGTAAGACCATTCACCCCGATCCCGGTTAACATTGCTAAATTGACTGCCTTTTTCCCACGGGGAGCTTAAACTGAACTTGGGTGCTACCGTTCCTTATCATCCACGGTCCTTGTTCTGCTTTCAAATGGGGCCATTTCACTATTCGTGCGACTCTTTAAACACGGAAGAGGAAATTCATATACCGCATATGATTCATGGTTCACTTTGCCGCCCATGTCATCAGGCTACTTGTTACATTTTTATGCGGTGTCATCAGGATACTCATGGATAATCATCATCACACCCTCACAGGTTGATCCCAAGAGAATCATCACAATACGATCAAAATGATAAAAAAAAAGCTGGTCGGTGAGCTAATACATGGTATGATCTGCCACTCTCACCAGCTCTTCTCAAATCCTAACCCAAGTCCCCAACCACCTCCTAAAATTGCTGTGCCAACTCGTCTTATCAGCCATTTTCTTAATATACGGTGCATCGAACTTCATTATTGACATCAAACATGCCTGGATACTCATGTCGCAGGGCAGTTAATTAGACCACACCAAGCATCCTCCTTGAGATCTGACTGTCTCCCATATGCAACTGCCATACATCTATAACGGCCTTGACTTTGATCAGATATGCTAGGAAAGCACAACAAGTAGCCTTTCTGCTCACATGACAGATTCCATTCTGGAACTTATATACTTTCCTAACGATATGTTGTCACCTGCCATCTCCTATCTATACACTCTCCGCCACAGCTTAAGCAACAAGGTAATACTATGAGGCTGTTTGGTTGGAGACTAGTGGCGCCACATTTGCCGCACTTACGGTGCGCCACAGAGTGTGGCGTTGAAAACGAGCGGCACAGAGAGTGGCGAGAAATCAACTGCAAAAGACGCAGCGCGTCTGTGGCGAGCCTAACTTTAGGAGGCAACCAAACGGCGGCCTAGGGAGCTGTGGTGCGCCGCACCTTTGGCATGGCAAGGTGCGGCCGGCAACCAAGCAGCCCCTATATATTTCTAGAGTGTGAATCCCAGGACTACCCTATTTTTAGGCCTACAAAATCCAGGTCATGTCACCACATCTTTACTCTTTGGCAGTGAATCTATACATGGACATACCGCAGGTAAGAGCATTTTGTCACACAAGGCTTGATTGATATTAAACTGCCTCCCGTTGACCGGAGAGTATTTGTTGCGCACAAGTGCGGCGGCACGCACGTCCGTGGTGCCTGCTTTTTATTTTGGCTTCTGATTTTCAAAGTTTCAATGAAATTTCTAAATTAAGTTTTGATTTCATATTCGTGTTTCTCGTGACCAGCGCTTTCAAAGAAGATGCATTTTGAATATATTTTGAGAACTTTAAAGAAAAAATGTTAAGTTTAAATGTTGCAACTTAGTACAGGTGATCAATAAAAACTAATTATTTTGTGTCTATGACTGACAAAAAGTTGCTTGAAATTATATCTTTAAAACTGGTTTGCACTAATCATCATTGTCCCCCGAGGGTTTAGCACGACCCATCTTCATACGCCTCTAATCTGAAAGCATGTAGAATAATTTTGCACTGGACGAGCTCAAGAACCCGAATCACACCTCAGATCCAACCGCTGCCTCGATCCACGCCACCTGAGAAACATATGAGTTGAGTAAACTGGAATTTCACACCAATGAAATACTCATCGAGGACCATTTCATTCACCAGATCTATGCCAAAATTTGTCTACCGCCGGTAAATCGCCACAGCGAGATGGGGGAGGGGACTGGTGAATTTTCCCCACGCTCTCTTCCCCACTCGTTTTGCTTCCGGGGCAAGCCACGCCGTAGATACCAATTTATCAAGTCTCAGCTGCGATCGACGTGATCAACAATTTTCCAATGAACAACCAGTGGAAACTATCACCCAATTTCACTCACAAATACTTGTATTGAGCAGATGAATTATAGAGTATGAAGTGTATGCATAGGTATACTATGGTTTTGATTTAACAAAAGTTGAATAGCTAACGCAGTGGCAGGCGCGAGCATTATATACCAGGATTGCCTCGGTAAATATCATAACAACAGTTAAAAGGTAACAATAATTAACGACAAATTAACAATAAACAGTGTAGATGGATCTCGGCCATTGAGGCAAGTACTCTTTGCCATTATACAATTGAACTTCAACGCGTCTGTAGCTTCCATTTTCAGACAGACCAAAGTTTGACGATTGTGCTCGTGTGTTATTGGCGTCGGCAAATGTTTAACACCATTTCTTCTCTTATTCGTTTCATCACGTGGTGTTCTAATGTCATCGCTTAAGTAACCGTCATCCGAATGACCCTACTTTTGGGCACTCTTATTCATTTGGACTAAACTTTTTAAATTTTTGACATTCACTAAAGTTCTATATTATACTTAATAATGATAGAACTAAATATAAAAATGCAATGTGTTTACTATATAATTTTAATATTGGTCATGGAAAGAAAATTTAACTAAAATTGAACCATATATCACATGAGTTTCACCGAATTATTTACTATTCGAGGCATCACTAGTTTTTTTGGTTTAACCAATCTTTTAGATTGGAGAATAATAGAAAAGAAAAAAAATCATATATCTTCAATGATTAACTTGTGCCACTAAGATGGATTAAAAGCGATGTTCTCATCCATGCATGTCTATTATATAGTTCCATGAAATATCATAAAAGATAGAGATATAGAGTTGTCCAAGGTTTCCGGAATAGATAGGGATACAGAGTTGTCCGAGGTTTCCGGAATGCATGTTTGTATACTTTGTGTGCAAGTAAATAAAAGGATTAGTTATGTACATACTATATAGGAAAAAAATGATTATTAATATCCATGAATGGCTTGCCTGAGAACATGCTTGTATCTTTTTGAGTTTTTGTGTAGTGTCAATCCTGAAACTTCCACAGTTAGCCTAAAGTTTCTACATGCTTACAAACGGGGCTATTCAGCTAAGCTCGTGATTCTTTCTTCATCTCAATTGGAGTAAAACACCACATAAACATGCAGGAGCTGCCTATTCGAGTCACCCTTGCCGCCCGTGTCCATGGACTGATCACGCACAACGACAACGTGAATGGTTTGAGCTCGTGAAAACTCAAGATCATGCACAACATCTGCAGTTGAAAAACTCATACTCTAGTACCACACATGAATCAACCATGTCGCTTGCTGTCCATGGACTGATCGACGGAAGGAAGAATATCACATGATACCACTATTCAAGTGATACCATGATACCAGTTTCAAAAATCCAATTTCAGATGTGTCAAAAAAAATTTAAAAATTTTGTGAATGTTCACAATTTTTATCTGAATTTTTTGTCTTTTTTGTTTCTCTGTGTATTTCACATTTTTTATCTGAATTTTTTAGGGGAGGTAGACATATATGTGATGAACATTCACAATTTTTTTCAAATTTTTTTGACACATCTAAAATTGGATTAATTTTTGAAACTTGTATCATGCTATCACTTCAATGGTGGTATCATGTGATATTCTCCCATCGATGGACGCCTGTCGAACTGCGTACTGCACCTACTAATATAATATTACCACTCTCTTTTTCAGTGGACCCAGCCCAGTAAGCTACAACAACAGCACTAAAGTAGTTTGCTTCTGAGGAGTGAGGAGTATGTGAGGCCGATATTGAGTCGAGCAGTTAAGTACTGGGATCGAGGTCCACACGCCATGTGCTGCAGTGTCACATTCACGGTACCAGACCGACGACGGACAGGATTGCACACGTACGATACGGTCAAAAGATGACCTGTGCACGGGTGCAGCAATACTAGTTTTCCATGGACACGCAAGCAGCACGAACAGATACTGATAACTGCGGCAGAAATGACATATTTGACCTGAGGCAGAAATCAAATCACAAACTGACCTGGTCACGAAAAAATTTCACTCTGCTGACCCTTTGGTGTGGCGCCCGACTGGAAGCGCCGCACCCTCTGCAGGCGCCCTTCCCTTAGGCGTCAGACATCCCGCCTTGGCAGCCCTGGTCCATTACGGCCCCACATACAAGACTGCAGCCTAAGACTTAGGCGCCACACACCTATAATGTGCAGCGCCTAGATCTTGGGCGCTGCACCTCAGGTTCCACTTGGCTGGCCCCACCCTCTCTCCTCCCACCCCACCCCACACCCCCACCCGACCCAAACCCTTAGACTTGCGGCCTCCTCTCTTCCCTCTCCCTCCTCTCAAATCCTTCTCAAATCTTGCAAATCCGAGTATTTGACCGTGGATTTCAAGCCAACCCTCCCTTAAGGTAATCTCTTCCGATCCCCTGCTTTTCATCCATAGGAATTGTCACATTTGCTCAAATCTTGCTAGTTTGGGGAAACCCTAGTTTTTGCTTGGATTTGCAAATTTGTGTTGAATGATGTTATGTTTCTTTGCTAATTTGGGTTGTTTAGGCTTCCATAGTATGCTAGGGTTAGGGTTATGTGTGTTTGATGTTGGTGTTAGGGTTATGTTATGGTTAGGGTTGTGGTAATTGTTATGTGGGGTTAGGGTTATTAATTCATATATATGTTAGGGCATATGTGTGCAAATATTTTTCTTAAGTATTTACTTGATATATGTGTGTTTTTTATTATTGTAGGGATGGGGAGAACATGTGTTTATGTTCATCATGTGGATAAAGAGGCCTTTTTGAAAGGCAATGTTGAGACGGACCCGGATGAGCTTGACATGGTGTTTGAGAGTAGTCCTAGCTATGCGGAGCTTTTGGAACAAGTGAGGAAAGATTTGAATTGGATGGACCCAAGTGACGTTGTTGAGTTCGAGGGAAGGCATAATGTTGGTTTTGGAATGCACATCCGTTGGAAGACAATGCGTAGAACTCCGAGCAACGTTGGGTTGCATACAAGGAGACGGTTGTCAATCTCTAGACAAGGCTCTTGAGTTATTTGCCTCCAAGAAGGTTGAGTCTACTTCGAATGTAGACTTGAACCGGAACCCCTCCCCATTGGTTGCTAGCACTCCCCCACCCATGAACCAAGATCAAATGAGTGAACCTCAATTCATGCAACAAGATTGGCCAACATTGAGCCCGAGTCCAAACAACCAAAATGAAGGTTTTGAAGAGGAGAAGGATGAGTACGAGGAGGATGACAACGAAGTTGACCTCCATGACAACAATGTGGGTGATCTCGACCAATATCATGTGCAAGAGACAATGGACCAATCCATCCCTTTTTCCCGTGCATATGCATGACGATGGTCCCGATGAAGAAGTTGATGAGGAGGGGTTCACGCCGAAGGAGGCCGAAGCATTCAAGAAGGTATTCGGGCGAGATCACAAGACACCATTGTTCAAGGATCTTAGTCTCGCGGATGAAGCCGTTGTGGATGGTGGCAAATGCATATCTCTTGGAGCTAGGCCAAGTTCTCACCGTGATTTGGAAGACGGCAAGAACGGGATATATCCCGGTTGTGAGTTTCAATCCTTCTTGGAATTGAAGATGTGGCTCGACAACTACTCGGTTACACATTATCGTCCACATAAAGTGGCCAACTCGGACGTGAATGTGCGTTACACGGTCAAATGTGAAGTGTCAACATGTCCATGGATTGTGCGTGCAAGGCCATGGAAAGGAGGTCCCACTTGGCGCATAGTGAGTTGTCTACCAACTCACATGTGCCGGCACAAGAGGGCGGATGGCAAGCTTGTGTACCAACAACATGCATAACTCACATCCGAGTTCATCGCCATGTGCTTTCCAACCAAATATCCACACTTCCAACAATGAGCATCAAGAGTGTCATTGACCTTGTAAAAGCCATCTTTCATTACAAGGTGAAGTACGGCAAGGCATGGAAGGCGAAGCAAGCCGCATTCAAGATGTTGTATGGCAATTGGGAGGAAGCATACAACCGACTCCCTAGGTTGTTGTTAGCTATGGCCGCCACAAATCCAGGCATGGTTCACGTGGTTGAGCCTCATGGGCACCAAACATTGATTCATAACGGGAGGACCGTCCGAGTATTTGGCCGTGCATTTTGGGCCTTTGAGCAATGCGTGAGGGCTTTTGAGCATTGTCGGCCCGTCATCGCCATTGATGGCACGTTCTTGACCGGACAATACAAGGGCACTTTATTGGTTGCAATAGCAAGTGATGCCAATAACCGGGTGTTGCCTTTGGCTTTCGCTTTGGTTGAGGTGGAGAACAATGATAACTGGGAGTGGTTCTTGCGTCAACTGAGAACAAGGGTATTACCGGCTGAAAGGGAAATTTGTGTCATATCGGATCGCCATCCTGGAATTCTAAATGCGGTGGTGGTTGACATTCCTGGACATACAAAGTTGCATCATCGATGGTGCATGAGGCACTTTTGTGCAAACTTCTATAGGGCATGTGGTATCAAGGAGTTGGCCGATGATCTTCAGGATTGTTGTCTCGCTTTCACCAACAAGCGATTTGCCACATTGTTCAATGCATTGCTCAGACACAAGAAACTTGACCCCGACGGTCAGGAGTTTCTCAATAAGAACATTGCCGAAAGGAATATGTGCGCACGTGCTTTCGATGAAGATGGCCGGAGGTACGGTCAAATGACAAGCAATATGGCAGAATGCTTCAATAAGGTGCTCAAGGGTGTACGTGCATTACCCGTGACGACAATAGTTCAATACACATTTGACAAGATGAATGCATACTTTTTAAAGTACTCAATGGAGACTGATAAGAAGATTGCTGGTGAGAACAAGGATAAGCACAAGTACAATTTCCCACCAAAGGTTGAAGAATGGTTGGAATTTCAATCACGAAAGGCAGACTCTGAAGAAGCTGTACTATATGACGACAACGAGTGGAAGTATGAGGTGAAAGAGCCCGGAGGAACCACAAACGATGGCCGCCAACACGGAGGCCGGGCTTTCAAGGTCTCCCTAACACGGTGTGATTGCAGCTGCATGAGGCCGTCTTTGCTTCATCTCCCATGCTCGCACTTGTTAAATGCATCCTGGGTTAGGCCGTGGTGGTGGTGGTGGTATAGGCCGTGGTGGTGGCGGTAGAGGCCGCGGTGGTGGTGTAGGCCGTGGTGATGGTGGAGGCAGTGGTGATCTTGGCATTGGCGGCGGCCGTAGTGGAGGAATATTCTCTTGGCTCAATGAACCATTGCCGTATGTGACTTACTATGATCTTGTTCTTTTGGCTCAATGCTTGTGTTATCATTTTGTATTGTGTGACTAACTATTATATTGCCATTTTCATAGGTATGGAAACAATGAAGGGGGTGGAGGACACGGAGGGGGAAGGTGAGATCCCTTGGTGGTGGGAGGAGGGAGAAGAATAAGAAGAAGAAGAGAGGAAGAAGAAGAAACTACAAGGACCGTGAGTTGGACAAGTATATGTGCTATGTGTGTATGACTATGTGAGGGGACTAATATTTCTGTGTATGACTATGTGAGATCCCTATGTGTGTATGACTATGTGATTTGGACAAGTATATGTGCTATGTGTGTATGACTATGTGATTTAGACTACTATTTCTGTGTTTTGGACGCCTACATGTAATTTGGATATGATTATGTGGCATCTTTATGAATCACAAAACAAAAAAACCAGTAGTTATTTGAAAACAGCAGTTAGTGCAGCGCCAAAGGCCAAGGCGCCACACTACACAGTGCAGCGCCTTGGCCTTGGGCGCTGCACACCTGGACATGGCAGTCCAGAGAGCAACAAAATCATTCCAGTAGGTTTTGCACCCCAAAATTTGCTAAGTCAGTGTGCAGCGCCCAAGGGCAAGGCGCTGCACACTACTGTGCAGCGCCCAAGAGATAGGCGCTGCACTGTATAGTGTGGCGCCTTGCCCTTCGGCGCTGCACACTGACTTAGCAAATTTTGGGGTGCAAAACCAACTGGAACGCTCCTGGTGCTCTCTGGACCGGCATGTCCAGGTGTGCAGCGCCTACCGACAAGGCGCCACACTACACAGTGCAGCGCCTTGGCCTTGGGCGCTGCACACCTGGACATGGCAGTCCAGAGAGCAACAGAATCATTCCAGTAGGTTTTGCACCTCAAAATTTGCTAAGTCAGTGTGCAGCGTCCAAGAGCAAGGCGCCACACTATACGGTGCAGCGCCTATTCCTTGGCGCCAGACAGAGTGTGTGCAGCGCCTTGTCCTTGGGCGCTGCACACTGACTTAGCAATTTTTTGGTGGAAAAGCTACTGGAACGCTCCTGGTGCTCTTTGGACTGGAATGTCCAGGTGTGCAGCGCCTAAGGGCAAGGCACTGCACTGTGTAGTGTGGCACCTTTTCCTTAGGCGCTGCACACCTGGACATTTATTAGGCTGCACCAACTCCCTCCCACCCATCCCCACCCCACACACCCCACTCTCCACACAAACTCAAGCTCAAGGCCTCCCCTCGCCTCCTCTCTCCCCCTCTCAAATCCTTCTCAGATCCGGAGTATTTGACCGTGGATTTCAAGCCAACCCTCCCTTAAGGTAATCTCCTCCGATCCCTCGTTTTCATCCATAGGAATTGTCACATTTGCTCAAATCTTGCTAGTTTGGGGAAACCCTAGTTTTTGATAGGATTTGGAAATTTGTGTTTCTTTGCTAATTTGGTATGGTTAGGCTTTCATAGTATGCTAGGGTTAGGGTTATTGTGTTTGATGTTGGTGTTAGGGTTATGTTGGTGTTAGGGTTGTGGTTATTGTTAAGTGGGGGTTAGGGTTGACCAATTATTCTCGGTTTTGTAGGCATGGCTTCATCCGGTTCCATGACGAGGCCACCGTGTGCTAACCAAGAAGACATGCCGAACAAGTGGGAGGACGATCTTTGGACAAGGTGAAGGAGAAAGATGTCAACATCCCGCCATGTTGGTGTGGAGATGTTTGCAAGGTGAAGGTGTCCACCGACCGAAAGAAAGCATGGACGGAAGGGCGGAGATATTTTGTATGCCCGAACTATGCTTATGATCGCACTTCCAACTAACGCCTATGACCAACCACCGGTAAGCTCGAGAAGTAAAATGTTACTCTCAAATGTGTGTCAACACTAACAACAAATTTTTATGCAGTCACCGCCTCCTCTATGCAAGTACTTCACGTGGATAGATCTTGAAGAGCCAGAAGATGTGAAAAAGGACCAATACGCAGATTGTCTTAGGCGGCAACGACGGTTCGAAGAATCGAGAGGCTTGGAGGAAGAGCGTCGTCAGAAGGAGAGGATGGAGCGGAAGAAACGAGAGGAGGAGAGGGCACGCCAAGCGAAACTTGCTCGTGGAGGAGGAGAGGGCAAGAAAGCTTGCAAAGGCTTGCGAGGCGCAAGAGGAGGACTCGACACGTGACAAGAAGGGGAAATGGCCTCGCTCTACTCAAGAGGGACTTCGCCGGTGCACTCAAATCGACTATCTTCTAATGAATGTGTCATGAAGTTGTGAGGGCATGTGAGATGTTGGTGAACTATCTTCTAGGGCAAGCTGCATTTGTCATTTGTAATGAATGTGTCGTGAACCATGTCGTAGTAATGTTTGAATTGTCTTAAGTTATGAACTCGTCGGCATAAAATTTGTGTTTGTTCAAATTATTGTGATGCTGCAGTCATTGTAAGTATTATGGATGTGATGCAAGCCAACTGTGGCTCTCTGGATCGTCATGGAAGTAGTGCAGCGCCTAAGGTCAGGGCGCTGCACTATATAGTGCAGCGCCTAAGAGTTGGGCGCCACACAGTACAGTGCAGCGCCTAACTGTTGGGCGCTGCAGTGCTGCTATAAGCAAAACTGCAGAAACAGATGCCATTTTGGCCTCCTGCAAAGCAAAGACTCACATAATAAAAGCATCAGTAAACTGCACATGCTAAGCAAAGATAACTAATAACTTGAACATCATATCATTTAAGACAATTCAACATTACTTCAAGTTCGCAAACACAAATACCACACTAGTAAGAGTTCACCAACATATAACATAACCTCACAAGTTCATCAACCTAATTAAACGGCTACAGTTAACATGAACAAGCACTAATGCCTTCCGCGCGTGTTCCTGGTGGCACGCCTGCAGGCAAGCTTCTTCTTCTTCTTCTTAGGAGAACGAGGCTCCTCTTCGTGCACTTCCTCCTCCACCTCCGCTTTCGCCTCTGCCTCTGCCTCAGCCTCCGCCTCATCATCCAAGCTGGCCATCCGCGAGGTCCCTACGACCACCTTTGGGTTGCCTCTGTTGTCATAGTCGTAGGGCGTGTACGGGCGTCTGGGCTTCCTAGGCTTGAACACATATGCGGACCGAGCTTGAGCGTCCGCCAAAGTCATGTCATCATCAAGCTCATGGCCCTATCACAGAACTAAACAATATGGTGAAGGCCGGTGTCGTAATCAAGTGAGAATCACATCTAAAGGATTAGTCATACCTCTTGGGTGATCCCACCCTCATCATCCATATAAGCATATGAGGAACTCACATCGTCCCCCTCATGGTGAGATGCGGGGTCTGATGGTGTATCAGACCTAGAGGCAGATGGTTCATCATATTCAGGATCACGGCAACCGAGAAGGTTCGATAACCGCCTTAACTTCTTGGCATGACGCTGTAACATGAACAAGTGTGTAAGATATCAAACTTCGCAACATAGATCGGCTCTCATAGTGAATGCGATATGTACCTTGAGGAATGCTCGTAGTGAACCATCATCATTGCCGCCCAACCGGTGTCTTCTCCAGAATAGACTGGCTCTCATCAGCCGCTTTCTTGATCTCGGTGCGTTGCGGATGAGAAAGAATGAATGCGTTAGCCATTCAAACATGTATAATACGGTCAACGGGAAAGTAAAGAGGGGAACACTTTACCACATAGTTAATCACCGGAACAGCAGGGACTCCTTGCCCTTGCTTGACATCTCTGTTGTACTTCCCCTTTGCTAGATCCTCAAAGTTTACGGGTTCTTCAAGAATATCCTCATTATATGTCAAGGGCATATCTCAACTCGAGTAGTTCCAATAAACCATCGTGACGTAGTTATCAAAAGCAAGTGGGTTGTGCTCACGGCGGGCGCATCTTGATGCTACGAGCTTGCTCCACACAAAGCTGGAAGCGGGTAACATAGGCGTAATGATGCTTGTCCCGATCCTTTATCTTCCGCTGCCTTCTCCTGTCCAACCTGCGTGGTATAAAACCAAACATTAGCACAATCAAAATGAGTCCCGATGATTAGACAATACACAGACATGCTCTCTTACCTATGAAGTGCTTTGTCCGTGTCAACCCAATCCGACGGGTGAGGCTGGAAAAGACCAAACTGACGATACACGCGATGCAGCAAATGAAACTCAACCGCCCAGTTGCATATCAGTGGGCACCGCATAAGCCAGAGATCCTTATCCCGCAAGCACATCGGGTTGAGGCGGAACTCCGCGGTGTACCCCAAGCTCTCACCCGCGCCATATGGCTGCCATTCCACCTATAAAACAGGGCAACAATGGAAATTTGATGACTATTTTTCAAGCAAGCATGAGAAATGATCAAGTAATGACCTCCTTACACCTTTCAGGCGTAATCGTGTCCAACTCGGCAATGTACTTTTGGTACATGAGATTGACATCGTTTGTCATCTCGGAAATGATATCCCACTTGTAAGCCCACGTGGGCGCCGTAATTAAATCATGTTCATCTGCATACCAAGGATCAAACCCGACGCTTCTAAGGCCCAACAGTGAGACGCTCCCAGCTCCATACAGAAAGTAGAAGCAGATTACCACCAATGCCTGCACTAGGTGTGATCCTGCAACACGCATCATCCAGCTACATATGAAAGAAAAACAATGTTAACTTGACAACAAGCTTGCATTGCTAATGAAGAAATGAGTTGATCACAAAACAGACCAACTACCTGTCGGTACAAGTAGGCAAGAGTCGCTGAACCCCAGCTCCATTTGCTATCGAAGACGGTCAACGCCTTCAGCCACATCCATGGAGCGTTCTTGCCAATGGAGTCAGGAAACAAAGTCCTCGACACAACGTACCACATATACACACGAGCATGTGTCTGGATCACATCATCAGTGGCATCCGGAGGGCACGCCGCAGTTATTTTGAATCCACGTGAAAGCAGCTCCGGCTGCTTTCCTTTCCCTCTTCTTCTTCTCTTCTCCCTCCTCTACATCATCCTCAGCCTCGGTAGGAGCCATACCGATAAGAGCAATCATCTTCTCGCGCCACCCATCAGAATCGGTGCTCATACAGAGAGGCCTCCCGTCGATAGCAAGACCGGTGATCAACGAGACATCCTCGAGCGTCACAGTCATCTCCCCGGTCCGAAGATGGAAACTGTGGGTCTCCGGCCTCCACCGATCAACAAGAGCGGACACCAGTGGAGCGTTCAGATTCGGCGTGGACCGGCTAACCAACAGAATCCACGGGAGTAGTCCTGCCTGCTTGATGTACGGCGTGTACCGCTCATCGTAAGGCATGGCAGGACCAGAGACCCCGTGATACCGAATCTTCAGAGGTTCAAGCTTACGCAAAAACAAGTAATGACAAATCTTAGGGCATGTAAATTTCAACTAAAGGCAAATTTGCAAAATATTTAGATTACTCATTATTACCTTATCCTTCTCGCGCATCATGTAGGCCCGGTGTTGCACGTCGTAGACATCGTCCTGAAGCCAAACTATCCTTACAATTTCAAACAATAAACAAATAAGAGTTCATCTTCATCTCAAATATCGGTATACACTAAACATATAACATGTGTTCAACTACAAGAATCTCAACATCTCCTTCTCACACAATGAATATGTCATATGTGTTCAAATAAACTAAACATCTAATATTTCAAATAAACTCAACATCTAATATTTGAAATAAACTCAACATCTAATATATATCTAAACAAACTTCTCATATATGTCTACAAAAATCAACATCTCATAGTTATCTATAAAAATAGGCATCTCATATATATCTAAAAAACTAAACAATCTAGGGTTTCACTAACAAGAATCATATATTGTGAACTAATAAATAACACTACGGTACTACCAATATGAATACACATCCTAAATCGAGCAAACCAAACAAATCAAGGGTTCCATCAAATCTTGAACAAATCTCTAAAATGGCAACAAATTTACGGAGCAAAAGAAAGATAACGGAAGAGTTTACCTAGTAGGATGGATTGGGGATCGAATCCACGGATCAAATCTTCAGATCTGAGAGGGATGTGGGGGGATTAGATGGGGGCGCCGCCGCCGCAGCTGCTCTCTGTCCAGAGAGCGGAGAGATGAAGAACTGCCTGGTCGGGCTGGGTCGGCCGCGCTTAAGTCACTGTGCAGCGCCAAGGGCTAGGCACTGCACGTCAAAGTGTGGCGCATAGCCCTTAGGCGCTACACAGGTGCGTGTGGGGTCAAGAATCGACCAGGGCTGCCATTTGGCGAGGATGTGCGACGCCCTAAGGGAAGGGCGCCAAGAGGGTGCGGCGCCGGTATCGGGCGCCACAAAGAAAGGGTCAGCAGAGTGAAATTTTTTCGTGACCAGGTCAGTTTGTGATTTGATTTCTGCCTCAGGTCAAATATGTGATTTCTGCCGATAACTGCTCTCTCAGTCCCATAATATATCTAGTGTCAAAAATACTTTTATATTATGAGACGGAATGAATAGTATGATATAGTTGCAAGTAAGGGAGTTATTTACCCAAATCCACCATAGTTGAGACTAGAGTAACAACTTAATATCACATTTGAGCCAGAGCATAAAAAATCACCAACTCTGCGCCTAACCAATAACAAGGAGCACTAATGGTCGGCTGAGCTTACACGAACAGCGGACCTGACAGGCTGGGTCCATTAGTCAGGCTGAGTTGGCATCCATACGTGGACAAATATGCCAAGCTGGACGTGGGTCCAACCTATGAGCCTCCCATCTTTTTTCTTCTTCCTCCTAATCTCTCTCTTTCACCGTACGCCACCGCAGGGTAGTGGAGGCCGGAGGACTAACTTTGCCTTGCTCTCCGCCCCGTCGCCTGATCCAGAGAGGGGGCCGTCGCGGCGCGTCCCCACTACTGCCTCCAGTCACCAGATCCCATCGGCCGCCTCCTTCGCCTCTTAATCGACCACCAGATCCTCGCCTCCCTTCGCCGGACCCGTTCCAGAGTAGCCGTCGGCCGCGCCGTTCTTCCTCGGCTCTGGCGTCCACGCGCAGCGGCTGGGGCCATCATGGGGAGCAGCACGCTCGTCTCGACTACCAGGTGCGGCGCGGGAAGGACGCCCCGGACGTCATCGGAGGAGTGCGTGCTGGCGGTGCTAGAATTGCTGTGCACGGCGGCCGGCGACTCCTCGGCGGTGCGCGGGGAGGCCCCTGGTCGTGCCCATGCGAGCGTGTGCCATGGAGGGCATGTCCGGCCAAGGCCACGAGTGCGCCATCGGCGTCCTGGCGGCCATCTACAGCAGGGAGGCCATGGACGTGTGGTGGGCGTGGTGCAGGGCGAGTACTGCGCGCGTGGTCGGCTCAAGGTCACCTAGCTCCTCCGCGCATCCTTCCCCGATCACCGCTCGCTGCCTTGTGCTCCGGCTACCGCCGCCTCACTGGCGCGTGCATCCGTGGCGCGTTCGCTGTGCTCGGTCCATGAACATGCAGGCTGGCACATAGCTCGGGAGCGAGTGTTGCCAGCTCGTGGGCGGGCTCGCCGCGTCGGAGTGGTCCATCTGCTTGGAGCTCATGGGCATGCCTGCAAGAATGAGCTCCCCGCTGGCCGCCCGGAAGCTGTTTGATGAAATGGCCCATAGAAATAGAGATGTGAAGAAGATTACCATTTTACTCATTGGCAGGCGGGGCCCGCATCTCATTTGCCACATCAGTCGGTCAATGTTTTGGTCTTCACCACGTCAGCCCGACATGTGGGCCCGAGAGGTTAGAACAACTGTTTTCACGAGCTTATGAGACCATCAGTGCTCCGTGTTACTGGTTAGGCACAAAGTTTATGGTTTTTTATATCCTGGCACAAATGTGGTATCAAGTTGTTACTCTAGTCCCAAGTGTAAAGTGTAGTGGTTTTCAGTAAATAACTCCAAGTAAGGAGAGGTTGCCGATGTGGTGTTGCACTGGATGGATCAGGGATGCAAGGGCACTGCAGTGTCGTGATCGGCAGCGGATTTGTCATACTGTCACGGTCCACACGTCTGGTGTGCCTTCTTTTTCTTTTGAGCATCAGTACAGACATAAGCGCTCATATACACGCGCATACACTCATCCCTATGAACGCACACACGCACACCCTATCCCTATGAGCACCTCCGAAAGACTGAGCACCAGGAATAATGCGAGCACCAAGATTTGAACCCTGATGGGTTGGGGGTACCACTGTCCACCTAACCAACTCAACCACATGTTGATTCGCGTCTGATGTGCCTTCTGCTTAGTGCTTACTCTACCCTGCCCATGCTTGGTTTCTCCGGCCGGGATCGATATGCGTTATTTAAGCGTACTTGGGAGTTGGAGTTGCGGATGTAAACTGGTCCCGTTTAATCCCGTTTAAAGTTCATTTATAATATAATAGTTTAAAAAGGTATTTTGATTGTTTGAGGAAAATGAAGTATCAAGGTAGCAAAAACTGACTAAACGGGATTGTAGACGCCATTTATTTGTCACTTACATCCCTCATCGATGCACTGCATTGTTAAATGCGATGGCCTTAAGACCGTTCTTCCATTCATCTCACTCTGCCTCCGAGAGAATAATCGCAATGCGATCAAAATGAAAAAGGAAAATGGTCTCAACAGTTCATACTGTACTTCTCAAACAGACCAGAAGCCTTAGTCCAGATTCTTACCCAACCATCTTCTGATATTGCAGGGCCAACTCTTATTATCAACCATTTTTTTAGCGGTGCATCCCACTTCATTAGTGGCATCAAACATGCCTGGATGCTACTCCCTCTGTTCCAAATTACTTGACTTTCATTTATCTAGATACGAATGTATCTATACTTGTTTAGTGTCCAGATACATCCGTGTCTAGACAAATGAAGGTCAAATAATTTGAAACGGAGGGAATACCAATGTCGCATGGCAGTTGAACCACACCAAACATCCTCCCACGAATCCGTCTCTCTCCCATATGTAACCCCCTTAGCTCTGTCCAACAGATCTAACGGCTTTGACTTTGTTGAGATGCGCAGAAGAAGCAGCCTTTGTCCTCATATGACTGATTCCATTCTTAAACTTATATTCGTTCATAAGGATAACTTGTCACATGCCATCGCCCTATCTCCAATCTCAGCCACCACTTACAAAATAAAGTAACATTAAAATCTTTCTAAATTGTGAATTTCATGATCACCACTACTTTTTAGTCATATATATATACTACTCCCTCAGTCCCATAATGTACGTTTTTTAACACTGCATTAGAGTCAAAAAACGTCTTACATTATGAGACGGAGGGAGTATATTCTAAGCCATCTCACCGTACGATTTTTTATTTTGTTGTATTCACCAATCATCACCCTGGCCCCTGCCAGAAAGGGTGTCCTTTAAATCTTTTCCAGATTTTCAACGTTAGTCTTTGGCAATCTATACATGGGCATATGGTAGGTCGGAGCATTTTGTCATACAAGCCTTGATCAATGTTAATCTACTCTTTCCAGCCATCTATGATGACATGTAACCTGGCGCCACACACAGCAGCCAAGCACACCCCTCGATCGCGTATCATGATAATTAACCTGAAAAAATCAGCACGCAAACTGGACTTGTCTGCCTGGTGGTGGTTCTTTCATGGAGGAACACCAACACATGCATGCAAGAGGGAAATTAACCGATACCTCCTCCTCCCCTCTTGCTGTCAATCTCATTCATCAGCCCACTCAACAAACATCATGATGACACCATCCCAAGTTGGAAAAAATTCATACCACACGGCCATGAATCATGCATGTCGACTGACAGACCGCTCATGTGTTGTCATGGTCACACCATATATATATATATATATATATATATATATATATATATATATATATATATATATATATATATATATATATATGCATCTGGAGCATGGACCGCAAGACGATCACAAGGATAATCGAAAGTTAATAGATAATGTAAAACTTGATTAGTGGAACCACCTCAGCTAGATTATTGCTAATCAGAATGCAAAACGCAAAGGGACAAGGAGGAGAGAAGTCGCACTGGATGGATCATGGATGCATGGGCGCTATCGTCCTACAGTAGCTAGATTGGTCCATCGACGGGACAGCAGATTTGTCCTGCGGCGTCCTACACGTACGTGTACGTGTGCCTGCTTCCCTATTTCCCCCAGCCCAATGCCCATGCTTGGGCTCCCGTTGGTGCAGTGCATTGTTATCGAAGCGGTCTTTCGCTTCGTTTTATATATAATAAAACGCTCACAGGTGAACCGATACAAAATGGTGATGAAATCTTCAATCAAGTGGGTTAAAAAAAAACATTTGAAAAAGAAGCAATGGCCACCACTCACAGTCGAGACAGAATACAAGAGATCTTAACATGAGTATCCCAAAATACTAGCAAGAATGGAGCCGTGCCGACTTAGAAAACCCACTACACCAAGCTATCTTCAGGGAGGGTTGCCTGCCCTCTTGCTCCGGAATGTGAAATGCCAATCCTGCCATGAGACAGCAAGGACCGAAACCACGGGCAATGGGGACACATGTAAAATATAAGAGACAACCGAGACCACCCCACATAGAGTCGAGGAAGCTACACATTGGGATCAAAGCACGCCCGAATCCACGGACGAGCTTCAACCAGAAGGTACCGGGGCTCTGGATCATGGATGCAAAACACAAAACGCCTTAGATTGCTAATCAAGATGCAAAACGCAGAGAGACAAGGAGGAGAGAAGTTGCACTAGCTCTGGATCATGGATGCATGGGTGTTGTCATGCTACAGTAGCTAGATAGGTCCACCGATGGGACAGTAGATTTGTCCTATGGCGTCCCACACGTATGTGTGTCTGCTTCCCTATTTCCCCTCCCCAATGCCCATGCGCCGATACAAAGTGGTGATGAACAACATCCGGAAGACTAACCATGGCCACAAACTCACAGTTGAGACAGAATGCAGGAGACGCTCCACTTAACATGGGTATCCCAGGTTATTGAACAAGAATGGAACGGTGCCGCCTTGAAAAAACCATCGGACTACATTGCACCCACTACACCAAGCTATCTTTAGGGACAGGCCGCCTGCCCTCTTGCTCTGGAATGTGGAATGTCAATCCCGCCATGGGACAAGGAGGACCGAAACCATAGGCAATGGGGACACACGTAAAAGATAAGAGGCAACCGAGACCACCCCACGCAGAGTCGAGGGAGCTACACATCGGTATCAAAGCAAGCCTGAAGCCACGGACGAGCTTCAACCAGAAGGTACCGAGGCCCCATGACGCCACCCACAAAAGGGTGACGATGCAAGAAGCCGCAACCACTGAACCTGAGATGTACAAGGGTTTCACTCGGAGCCCTGACATAGAGAGGGGGCCACAACGAAATCACCAAGAGGGAAACCACACTTGCACGCAATACCATCCCTAACGCTGAAATGTGGATTTTTCGCTTGGAGCCTATTTATGCCACCCGTGGTACCAAGGTTGCCAACCCAGCCCAAGAAGAGGGTTGCCACTTCTAGCTCGATCCTCCAGATCCAAGCCAGGGAGCTGCCACCAGACAAAGGCAAGAGAAGCATTCCCCCCAGCGACGACAGCTAGACACACACGTGAGTCAGATCTGGCTGGCAGCCATGGAACATTGAGGTTGCAACTCGCTTGGCCACAGCTCCCAAGGCCCCGGCCCCAACCATCTGCTGCCATCGCTGAAGGAAACATTGCAGCCACCAGCCAAGTCTTCCGAGAAGAGCCACCTAGCTGGGAGTGGGCCCCGACACATCCAAGATGGGCGGTGTCGCCCCGTCAAAAAGGGACCCACTAGAAGAGGGGCATCATGTCCATGTATATGGTCCCAGGTGGCCACAATCTGTCATCAAAAGAAGGGCCGCAGCCCGGAGGTCACCGGAGCGCGAGGAGCATGAGGGTGTTGGACGGGATGATAAGGAAAAGCAGCAACACAGGATCAGATTAGATCGCCTGGGCGAGATAACGCCAGTTTTTTTCACGTTTCATAGGTTTTGGTGCACTACATTGTTACCGTACAGTGGCATTTGTCCTAGTACGGTTCATGCATGTAGCTCCACTTAACATGAGTATCCCAGGTTACTGAGCAAGAATGGAACCGCGCCGCCTTGAAAAATCGACCGGACTACATTGCACCCACTACACCTAGGGAGGGCCGCCTGCCCTCTTGTTCCGGAATGTGGAATGTCAACCCTGCCATGAGACAGCGAGGACCAAAACCACAGGCAATGGGGACACGTGTAAAAGATAGGAGACAATCGTGACCACCCCACGCAGAGTCGAGGAAGCTACACGTTGGGATCAATGCATGGCTGAGGCCACAGACAAGCTTCAACCAGAAGGTACCGGGGCTCCACGACGCCACCCACAAAAGAGTGACGATGCAAGACGCCGCAACCGCTGAACCTGAGATGGACAAGGGTTTCACCCGGAGCGCTGACATAGAAAGGGCCCCACAACGAATTCACCAAGAGGGAAAACCACACCTGCAGGCATCACCATCACCAACGCTGAAATTTGGAGTTTTCGCTTGGAGCCTATTTATGCCACCCGTGGTACCAAGGTTCCCAACCCAACCCAAGAAGAGGGTCAACGCCTCCAGCTCGAGCCTCCAGATCCAAACCAGGGAGCTACCACCGGACAAAGCCAAGAGTAGCACACCCCTCGACGACGACATCCAGACACACACGGGAGTCAGATCTGGCTGGTGGCAATGGAATAGTGAGGTTGCAGCTCGCCTGGCCACAGCTCCCAAGGCCCCGGCCGCAACCATCTATCACCGTTGCTGAAGGAAACGTTGCTGAAGGAAACACTGCAGCCACCGGCCAAGGCTTCCGAGCAGAGCCACCTAGCCGGGAATGGACCCCGACACATCCGAGTGGGGCGGTGTCACCCCGCCGGGAAGGGACCCACCAGAAGAGGGGCAGCTTGGCCATGGATCAGGTCCCAGTTGGCCACAGTCTTTCGCCGAAAGAGGGGTCGCGACCCAGAGGTCGCCAACGCGCGAGGAGCATGAGCGCGTTCAACAAGATGATAAGGTGGATCAGATTAGGTCGCCTCGGCGAGATATCGCAAGTTTTTTTTTTCACGTTTCATAAGTTTGGTGCACTACACTGTTAAGTAGTGGCATTTGTCCTACGTACGGTCCATGCGTGTAATACCACCATTCATTCCGATCCCGGTGAAGTCAAATGCTCTATATGAGCTAAACTGAACTCCCCTTCTCCTGAGGGGAGTTCAAGCTAAACTTGTGTGCTACCGCGCGTTCCTTATAATCTGCCATGGTTTGACCTCACAGATCCTTCTTCAAAACGGGGTCATTTCACTAATCATGTGACTCTTTCAAAGATGAAAGAGTAAATTCGTATACCGCGCATTATTCATGATCCTCTTTGCCGTCCATGTCATCAGACTACTTGATACTTCCTCCATATCAAAATATAAGATGATTTTAGGCAAAATATAAGACGAATTTTGAATCAAAAGTGTATTATATTTTGTTAAGGGGGGAGTATTTTCTATGCAATGTCATCAGTCTACTCATGAATCATCATCACACCCTCACGGGTCGATCCCAAAAGAACCATCAGAATACGATCAAATGGATAAATAAAAATAAAAGGCTGGTCGGTGATCTGATACATGGTATGATCTGCCACTCTCACCAGCTTAGTTCTCAAAGAGACCAGGAGCACCTGCAAATCCTAACCCCAACCGTCTCCTGAAATTGCAGTGCCAACTCGTATTATCAGGTATTTTCTTAATGTATGGTGCATCTCACTTCATTATTGACATCAAACATGCCTGGATACTCATGTCGCAGGGCAGTTAGACGACACCAAGCATCCTCCTAGAGAGATCTTCCTGTCTCCCATATGCAACTGCCATACATCTGTAACGGCCTTGACTTTGATCAGATATGCTAGGGAAGCAGAACAAGTAGCCTTTCTGGTCACATGACAGATTCCATTCTGGAACTTATACTATTCCCTAACGATACGTTGTCACCTGCCATCACCTGTCTAAGCAATCTCCACCACAGCTTAAACAACAAGCTAATACTATACCTTTCTAGAGTGTGAATCCCAAGACCACCCTCTTTTTAGGCCTACAAATTCCAGGTCTTTGGCAGTGGATCTACACATGGACATATGGTAACTAATAGCATTTTGTCACACAAGGCTTCATTGATGCTAAACTGCCTCCCATTAACGGGAGACGATTTGTGGCACGCAAGTGCGGGGGCACGCATGTCCCTGGTGCCTGCTTTCCATTTTGTCTTCCGTTTTCAAAGTTTTACATCTTTGAAGTGGAAATTCTAAATTAAGTTCTATTTTCATATTCATTTCCCGTGACTAGCGCTTTCAAATAAGACCCATTTTATATCTTTTTGACAATTTTTAAAAAATTAAGTTTTAGTGTTGAAACTTTGTACGAGCGACCGATAAAATTCATTTATTTTGTGTCTACGACCGACAGAAAAAATTGCTTTCAATTATATATCTGAAACAGATAGAAACTTGGCAGTTTTAGATGCAAAAATTGTAATTTTCATCGTTGAAACTTAAAACTTTTTGAGGGATTTTCTTTTTTACTATGCCCTCGTGCATGATTGAATTACTGTGGGAATCGCGAGACAAAACAAGCTGCACTGGCGTGCCCTTCTGCATTTCCGTTCCATTGACAGGGAAACTAGTGACACTCACTACTCAGGGCTGTGACCACATGATGAACACAGGGTCCTCAAAAGTCAAAACACTCACCCACACATCCCTTTTTCGGAAAGGCCGAAGCCACACCCTTAGATGAAACCAGCCCTTACAAGAACTCATTTACATGAATAATAAATTGCACGCCAAGAGAGGTCATCATGCAATGGATATTTCACACGAAGACTAAGTGCCAACAGTCGGATACCACATGACACATGTGGTAAGCAATTTAAACTATTCAAAAAAAAATTCCAACAGTCGGATTATAACCCCCTCCCCCACCTAACTGAAGAAAAATTATAAACCAAATTTAAAATAACCTCAATCAAAATCGTTGACCCAGTAAAAATCATAATCCAAAATTCTTAAATTGAACACCGCAACTAGACTGGGAGAGCTTCAAAATTAAGGAGCATAGTGTATTTATAGACACACACACAACTCGAAGACAAGGGGCTATACACAGTAGGTACCAAATATGACTGAGTGTGTTTGGCAGTTCACATCGTCAACCAGTACGAGTCTTCTTCTTCTTGGTCTCACGCACGCTTGAAACACTAGTTAAAAAGGTACTCCCTCTGTAAACTAATATAAGAGCGTTTAGATAACTAAAATAGTGATCTAAATACTTTTATATTAGTTTACGAAGGGAGTAGTAGATACGAACACCCACATCAGTACACACATCTCCAAGGGACATCCAGCAGCAGCTTTCACGCCAGGACAGTGGTGCTCACTTGCTGATCTTTGTCAGCCGCGCCGCCGTGATCTTCCCCGAGCAGGTGCCTCGCCATCTCCGGGTCTTGGCTCCTCGCCTTCTTCTCCTCGCTCTTGCCCCACAGCACGAAGTAGAGCCCGATGACGATCAGCACCGCGCCGATGATCCTGCGCACAAGCAGCCATGAATCATGTCAGACAAGAGTGCAATGGTGCTGTCAGCCTGTCACAATGTTGGTGTATGTGGATTTTAGTCTCAACTTACCCTCCGGTGTAGAGCTGGTCTCCGAGGATGATGGCGGCCATGACGGCGACGGCGACGGTTTGCACGGGCTGGAACACGGCGGTGAAGAGCGGGCCGCCGCGGTCGATGCACCAGATCTGCAGCGCGAACGCCACGCCGGAGGCCACCAGCCCGGCGTAGAGGATGGTGAAGAGCTCCCCGACGGACTGCACCTTCCACCGGCTCATGTCCTCCTCGGTGAAGGCGGCGATGACGAGGAACTGGAGCAGCCCGAAGACGCAGGTGAGCGAGATGACCGAAAGCCGCGCCGGGTACCGCTTGAGGACCGGCACCTGGAGCACCATCCAGCCGGACCAGGAGAGGCAGTGGCCGAGGATGAAGACGCAGCCTAGCGTCCAGTTGAAGATGGGGCTGCCGGAGGTCCAGGAGAGGACGGCCTGCACGTGCAGGTTGTGGCTGAAGAGCGGCAGGCCCTTGTAGAGCGTGATCACCGTGGCGCCGCCGATGCTCACCACCGTGCCCACCACCTTGGCCACCCCGTGCCGCCGGCCCAGGTCCACCTGCTCCAGCCGGAGGACCGTGGCCAGCACGAACGTGATGGCGGGCACCATGTTCTGGATCGCCGACGCGTAGGTCGGGGACAGGTGGTACAGCCCCAGCAGGTAGAACCCCTGGTTCGCCGTGATCCCGATGAGCGCCAGCACGAAGAACTCCGCCAGCAGCGAGAAGGTGAGCGGCGGCCGGTCCTTCCTGAATGATGGAAAAAAGAACAGACACGCCAGGATTCAAAAAACTGTACACCGCCATTGTTTTCTGACTGACTGGCAGAAGCTTTCTTGAAACTGCTGGAAGAAGAAGCAGAGAAGAAGAATGGAGGCGCCGAGACGTACTTCTCGAGGAAGTAGGCGAAGGGGGCGAGGAGGGCGAGGGAGATGACGTTGCGGTAGACGATGAAGACGAGCTTGCTGATGCCCATGTTGAGCGCGGCGCGGCTGACGATGTGGAAGCCGGCGAGCAGGAACTGCAGCGCCAGCACCCCCATGAACAGCTTCACCTTCTCCCGGTGCGCCGCCGCCGCGCCCGCCTGCTGATCCCTCCCCATCTCTACAACTTTGTTAGTGATGTACAGAGAAAGAATGCAGCGTGCTAACTGCTTGTGCTTCTGCTGAGAGAAGTTGGAGGGTGCAGGGGTATATATAGTGCCATAGTGGGCGCCATTGTTGCTTCCACTAGCGCATCCTCCGTCCTCTCCTACCTATCCCGGTGTGGTTGTCCTGTCCTGGAGCAGTAGACGGACACAGGACAGACGTGCATGGTCCTGGTAACTCGACCGCTAGCTAGCTAAAGAGACCTGGCAAGTGCATGCATGATTATGAATGCTCTCTCTCTCTCTAGCACCAGCAGCAGCAATTGAATTGATCCATGGCCTAATGCCTCCCATAATTGCATTGCGTTGCATCAAAGCCCATGATGCAATCGCTTTAACCAATTCATTACCTCTCACATGCACTCCGGATTACCAGCCGCTAGTCAGCAACAGCACAACTGAAATTGATCGATCGCCGCCCGCCTAATTGCGGCGGGCAGCCCATGATGCGTCGCCTTAATTTGATTCTCAGCAGCAGCAGCAGCACAACAGAAATGTTTAGGGGATGCATTGGTGCCATGTTCTATCGCCTACCATCCACACAGACACAGACATGCACATATACTATTCGCCTTTTATTCCTTGACCAGATGCACCTGCTGTGTTGATTCTCCAGGACGTTTTAACAGAAATGCGCTGTGATCTACAGGAGGCCATAAATAAATACCAACAGTTAAATGGGACGCCTGTCCATGTAGGCAGGCAGGGTGCACATTTATGGCACGAACATCCTTGTAAATCCGGTCTACATTCTGAATCAGAATCCACACAGGCGTATAAATGTATATACTGTTTGCTAATTAGTACGTGATGTGTACATACATTCTAATTCAGTCATAGTCATAAGTACAGGCATTCCAATTCAGTCTAGTTAATTAGTAGTACACCTGTTCATCCCTCAGCATCCACACAGACATAGTACATACCTACTGTTTGCCTTTTATACCTTCACCAGATACTCTACTTTGATTCTCTAGGACCATTTTCAATAGAGAGAACTGACTGATCAGATGTGCTGTGGCCTACACGAGATTATAAAATGCCAACAGTTAATTAGCACTGAGATGCAGTAGCAACACAACGAGTTCAGATTCAGACCACCCTAGTTAACTGGTTCAGTTTTGCATTCTGAATGCCCATCATTCATGCTCACGCCACGTCCGCTTCAGTCGATCGATCTCTCCTCTTCTCGTTGTCGGTGTGCGATCGATCGACCATGAGCGCGGTTTTGACTCCATGTTCTTGGTGGGCATGGCGGGGTTTTGGATGCATGCCGTTGCCACTCCACGAAATGGTTTCGTGGATGGGCAGTGGGTTCGTGACAGGTCAGGATGCTGGGTTTTCAAGCCCGCAATCAGTGAACAGGAGGGCTCCCCCTGCACCCCTGTTCTATCCCTGTCCACTTCATTGCGATGCTTCCTGCATCCTTCTCGGAGTGATCTATTTTAGTTTATCCTCTTGATCGTCTTGCGATCCATCCATGATTCTCTTGGGATCGATGGTGTGTGATCATGATGATTCATGGGCAGTCTGATCCTCTCTCTGGTGACATGGACGGCAAGAGATCGTCATGATTAATGTGTGTTGTGTGGTATGAGTTTTTCTTTTCTTTTCTTTTTTGCGAGCTGTGTGGTATGAGTTTTTCAACTTGGGATGGTGTGGTCATGATGGTTCATGAGTGGTCTGATGAATGAGTGAGATTGACAGCAAAGAGGGAAGGAGGAGGTGGTGGCATGGTATGGGTTTCTTCCTCTTGCATGTGTGGGTGTTCCTCCATGGAAGACCAAGAAATTATCACCAGACAGACAGGTCAACGGGGCCAGGTTAATTATCAGGATACGCATGAGGTGTGCCTAGCTGTGTATGTGTGTGTGGCATGCAGCAAGGTTACATGCTGCAGATACATTGAGTGCCATTTTTGCATGAATTTTTTTTATCACACCCACCATATGTCCATGTATAGATTGCTTAAGACCCATGCTAAAAAAATGGTGATATTACCTAGAATTTGCGGCCTAAAAAATCACAATCTTGTAGTAGTAAGATTTAATGTTAGTTTTGTTGTGCAAGTGGTGGTGGAGATTGGGGACAGGCATGGGAGATGGCATGTGACAAGGTATACATATATCGTTAAGAGAAGTTGTAAAAGATTCTTAAGGGAATCTGTCATGCATGTGGGCAGAAAAAGCTACTACTTGTTCTGTTTTTTGGGCAGCAGATCCGATCAAAGTCAAAGCCGTTATATCTGTTGGACGGAGCTACGTACGTATATGGTAGTTGCATATGGGAGACAAACTGATTTCTGGGAGGATGCATGCTTGGTGTGGTTGATGATCAACTGCCCTGCTGCGACATGAGTATCCAAGCATGTTTGATTTCAATAATGATGTGGGATTCTGTTCATAAATAAAATGATCTGAGATGCAAGCTTAAGCAAGTTGCTGATGATGACAGAGAGATGGCTCTGCAATTTTGTAGGAAATGGTTGGGGTGAGGCTCTTTTTGTGGTTGTATGATTTTGCAGTTGCAAGTTAACGTTGCAACTGGTCTGTTGGAGAAGAGTAAGCTGAGCAAATGAGACTGGCCTTGAATAATGAGGCAGACCATCCCAATTGGCACTTTTTTTTAGAATAATTGGAACTGCACTTGGCGTATGTGGCGTCTTCTCTTACATGTTAGTTTGATGTACAACCATATGTAGGCAGACACCACTCACCAGACAGATCTTCTGGAAACCCAAGCTTCCTCTGAGAATCAAAATCTCGTTACCCTTGTCCTTCATGTGTGTCGACTTGATAAACGCGACGACTCTCCTTAATCATTCCTTATAAGCTTAAAACTTGCCGACATTCCTTCCACAGCTTACTCGCCATGCAGACAGCTCGAACACGACTAGCAACCAGTGCGACCGTTGATCCACCTCCCCGGCGACCTTCAATGGATTTTCCCTCCTTTTGCTACATTTCGCTCAAAGGATTGAAGGGAGATAGTGCATTAAGTCATTCGCATGGGCCAACCCTTCGACCAAAGAAAGGGAGACTTGATGAAGTCGGAGGTGGTTTGTCGCATCTTTCTTTGGCGTTGTTTGTTATACTCTATTATTTACATCGCTTTGTGGTGATTCTTTTGAGATCAACTAGATGTGGTGGGAGGGACCTTGTCCTCGATTTTGTTAAGTTCATCATCTTGGTTAGGGTTGTGTGGCGACGGCAATGTCCCTAGGTAGGAATAATGTCTCACACGTTTGATCCCTGCCCCGAGGGTGCATTTACCATCATTGGAAGACATGTGGAGGTGCGTCGAATCTTCCGGGATTCGGTCGGCACCGGTCTTCGGTGGTTCTGTTTGGATCTTATCTTCGTTCATTTTTGTTTGGGTGTTTACATATTTGATCATTTCTATTTAGGACTCTCTTCATCGATGATGGTTGTTGCTCTGGTGCATTAGTTCTTTGGGGTTTAGCACAACGACTTCTCGATTGTCTACTATAACAAGGTTTGCCCAACTCTGGTGAGTAAGGGGTGATGAGGTCGATGCGCCTTCGACTCGCTTCGTTGCTTGTAGTCATTGCTAGGTAATCCACGAACCTGGTTTTTTTTTGTTACCTCTAGTGTTCTACGTACTGCCATGATTGTCTTCGACTAGCTCCAGTGCTTGTAGTAATAGCTAGAAGATCAAGAGACCTGATTATAATTTTTATTACCTCTGACGTTGCTTGTAGTCGTTGCTAGGTAATCCACGAACCTGGTTCTGGTTGCATACACACTCTATATGAGATTTTTTTTAATAATTAAACATAAAGTCAAAATAGTTTAGAAGTTTTTTTACAATAAACTTGACTTTCTTTTCCACTAGTATATAAAAATTTCGCGAAAAAAAACAATGTTGAGGTTCAGCGCAAAAAAGACAAAATTTATTTGCTATTATAGGTCACTATTCACACTATTTTAGCTAAATAATGTATTTTTTCTGAAAGAAGTCAAAGGGGGGTTTTCCTTGTTTTGAATTTTTTTTTCTCACAAGTACAATGGAAGCTCAAGTTTATTTTGAAAATATTTTCAATTTTTTTTACTTATTGTTGAATTAATAAGAAAATCCATATAGGGTGTAGATACAACCAGGAACCAAACGTCCACGTCCTTACTCGGACTCACTACTTCATGAAATCAACGGTTTAGATCTGTTATAATCTCTTATCTCTTATGTGATAGAAAGGGGTAAGAGGAACTATGTTAAAACTGCTCGGCTAAACTGTTGCAGATAATTAAGGATTTAACAAGTTCAGCTTAGCTCCCCACAAAAAGAAGTTTCGTTAAAGTCATACAAAATGTACCATAGCTCAAAAACATTAAAAAAAAGAAACTCATACTAATAATTAACCCGAAGAGATTTCTCCTTCCTTTAACAGTGCCGTCGGCAAAATCCGGAGACATTATTGAGCTTCCGCCTTCTCTAGTGTGGCCACCCGGCTACTCTGTTGTATTGGTAGGAAGGAATAATAGGAGGGTTGAAGATACGTGTAGGTGCCACGTGATGGAAATGTTGTGGGAGAAAAAACTAGTCAAATGAAATATGAGACACTGGAGTGGCCCACCTCGTCTGGGTCTGCATGTAGCACTCATCGCAATTGGCGAAAGAACGAGATGGTAAAAATCGGCGTAATGAAGGTTGCCAATGATAGAGAGGATGAAGGATGTACTTATCGCCACAACGTGGGTGCAACACTCATCACAATGGGTGAAAGAATGGGTGAGATCTCTGCTGTGAATGGAATGAGATGGTAAAAACCCGCGCCATCAAATGTAAAAAAATAATACATAAATATAGCGCGGTGACGCGCAGGGGAGGGGGCTAGCGCCCCCCTCCCACGCTCTAACATAAGGTGGGGAGGAAGGGTTCAAGCCCCGATAGTCCTAAGTTAAATAGTCTTTCATGGTTGGTAGACTTAGGTAGGTTACAATTGCTTGTCCGTTGTTTCAGCCTAATATGTTTTCATGTTCTTATGAGCATTACTACGATGTGCAGGTGGCTCGATAAAGCAGCCATTTTGGTTGACACCCCTACATTACCATCGACGGTCACATATGTGGAAAATGTGAAAACTCTGATGAGGCTCTTATCCTTCTAGCTCAACAACGGTCTTTGTTGGACCTACAACCAGAAGATCACTTTCGCCATCCTCGAGATTCCATTGCCCATGCGTTGGAGCAAGGAGAGGCCACATGAGTTCTTTGTGTTGGGCCTGACCAGCGCGCCATGAGATACTTGTACAAAAAACTCACGTGAACTATCGAGACGTGGACCCAAACTGGGTATGCAAAGAGGGTGCCACGCTCGCTACGACCTGACGGGGCGACACTGCAGCGGCGCGAGGGTCGGTGCAACCACGGAGACGACCTGGAGCGGCGGTGGACCGCGGGCCGCTGCACTACAGTCGAAGGGGCGACACAGCGGTGACGTGGGTCGGTGCAGCCGGGAGAAGAACCACGGAGCGGCGGCACTGTTGCCCAACGGGGCGACGCAGCGGCAGCCCGTTGCTCGAAGTAGCCGTGCGAAGAACACCGTGGTCGATACCCGCCGCCCGCCGCTTCAGGCCTCTCACAGGGTGCTCTGATACCATGTTAGAAGGGATAGAGAGAATTGATGAAATTATTAATGTATTGCTTGAGCCTTATAGGCATATATGTATATAAGTACATGGTCATCTTAGAGTACAAGTTAAGGTAAAATAATTCTACGCTATCCTATATTCCCTAAATAAACATTATACTCAACAGTTATTGTACAACGACAGCGCATGATCCCTCCGGTGGCAACACCGCATGCAGCTGCGACCTCTCTTCCTCTGGCTCGTCTCTTTTCTTCGTCGCTTTGTGTCTTGGCTTTTTATCATGATTATTACAGCAAGCTAATGCAAGGTAGGAGTGGATGGATCGATCAATCAAGGCCTCCTGCGTGGCAGACAGAGATCATCAGATGAAAAGGTCCCATGCGGCCATGCAGCATGCATGCATGCATGCTAGTGGGCTGCACCAGTACTTAACTGATCGAGTGATCCAACAAATTACATTAGCTTACAGGGTGTTTGGATACGTTTTAGTCCCATGACTAAAAGTAGTGGGACTAAAACTTGCTAGCCTCATTCATGCTTGGATCAAAATATTAAAGAAACTAAAATTAAGTTATTGAATATTTATTATCCTTCAAACCCTCCAATCCAGAACTCGCATGTGTTAAAGAAGAGGAATTAAATGAGGAGAGAGAGGGCTAATACATATTTTAGTAGGTTTCCTATGACTAAAAAAATTTAGCCTTAAGACTAGCCCTAGCCTCTCTTTAGCCAGGGGTGTTTGGAACTTTAGCCTCTAAAAAAGATTATTTTTAGTTAGACTAAAAATAGTCCCTTGGATCCAAGCACCCTCTTAGAGCTCTTGCTCTTGTTGCATCTCACAGGGCCGGGTTCATTAATTGAAGAAAAACAGGTGATTATACTAGGGCCGGGTCCACCAGTCCATGGTCCATGGAGATCCCCCTTGTATATACCCCTGTCAACCTGAATTTGATGCTTCCTGCATCGTTCTCGCAATGGTCTATTTTAGATTATCCTCTTCATCGTCTTGCAATCCCTGAGTGATTCTCTTGGGATCAACTAGCTCGAGACTCATGGTGTGTGATCGTGACTGTGCATGAGTGGTCTGTCCGATGACATGGATGGCGAGAAATATATGGATCGAATAGGTAGTAGCTATGTGGACTTTTCTCCTGCGTGGATAATTATTTTGTGTTTGCTCAGTTAAGATGAATGAAGAGAGAATCACATGATGGGTGAGGTGGCCACGTAAGAAAGCACAAACTTTTAGGTCAAAACTGTGGCAGATAATAACAACCAGCAGGGCAGCACACACAAGTGAAGCATGTAAGAGCATCTATTTTGCGTCAAAAAATTATATATAAGAGCATCTACGACTGGACTTACCAAATCTGACCCCCTAAACGTTAGCGGACGCGCCCCGTCAGTGACCAGGTGTGTCTGCTTTGAGCCCCTATTTGTCCCTCTATATAGCCACACTACTCATTTTCTTTCTCATATGTCCGGCCACTTGCACGTCATTGGTGAAATAAAGAGGGAAGGCAAAGAAAGAAAGAAAATGGTCCGCGGTGGGCCGCGTCCTACGTAGCGGACTAACCGGGCACGTCCACAAGCTCCCATATTCTCCCTAAGTTTGTCCTCAATATGAGGGTTCACGGATAGCCCGAGCGTGTAGGAATGATATGAAGGGTCCTGATGTGTCAATTATTTTTCCTTCTCTCTCCTGTCCGGTCACTAACCAGTTGCGTTCCTGGACGTATGTGGAGGATTTGAGAGTGCCGGTTGTAGATGCTCTAACTAATCAAACGCGATGGACCGGAATGTAGCGTTCCTCGCCAATAAGTGTGAATTAGTCCAAGCTTCAACCAGGTAAATCTCAACCCAAACCAGTGGATGTTCCATGTTTTTTTAATGATTCGAATGAACTAAAGAAACGCATCGAAACACATGAAACGCTGAATATATTTTTTTTCAATACGGTAAACCTGCAATACACGCTAGTTGAGTCAATGCTGTCGGTAATTAAATGTACTTGTATCATGTTGCTTTATTTTTATTTATAAAGCAGAGCGAAAATCTATTTTCGTGTCAAAGAAGAGAATAATTCAACACCAAAGCATGGGCAAAATAAGCAGGCACACGTGTGGTGGGCGCGACGCCACAAATGTGCAATCCTTCCTGTGTGCGAAAGCGCCGGCCCATGCATCGAGCGCGACACTGCAACCTAATCTCCGCTAGCTTTTCTCTCTCCCTTGTCCCTTATTTGCGTTTGGAATCATACGGTATCATAATTAGCAAGCACAAGGTGGATGGGTCGATGCATCAAGCTGGTTTGTGCCGTGCGTTTGTGGAGCATAACTAGCATTGATGCTGGCTGCAGGTGAGAGAGCTGCTAGCTAGCTAGGTCCGAATGAGGTCTTCTTGACCGTACGTGCGAGCGATCATACTGTCCATCGGTCTGTCTGGTGCGTGCAACACTAGCACATGGCGTGTGGACCTGCCTCACGTACTTAACTCATGGCGTGATGGAATATCTCACGTACGTACTCCTCAGACCAAGCTAATTTAGGTTAGAGCTCTTGTTACACTACTACTTCATAGGGGTCCGTTGGAGAAATTAAGAGGGATTAGCTGTACGTAGCTAAATGTGGGTCCATGTATACATGGGGATCGATGAATGGTGCGATCTACGATGAACATGTACGTGAATGCATGAATGATTGGGTGGATGCCATGCCATGCCATGCATGATGGATTTCATGGCGATCATCCGTGCTACCATCAGGTTGTTGGTTTGTTCCTTCCTTCCTTCGTCCCTTGGGCCTTGGCATTGCTGTAGTTGGGAGTACGGGAATGGCTAGATGTAAGTCGACTGGTTTTTGAATTTGGGCCATTCGATGGTTTTGGGACGTATGATGCACATCCAACGGAGCCTGGCCCTTCTTCTTCTTCCTAGAGCTCTTCTTCTTCTTCTTCTTCTTCTTCTTCTTCTTCTTCTTCTTCTTCTTCTTCTTCTTTCCCAGACCTCCGCACGGGCCGCCAGTCGAACCGCCTGCATCCATCACCCATGGCCAGTGGCGCTCCCGCGCAGCCTCACCCCCCCCCCCTTCGCGGAACCACCCGGCACTGCCGGTCGTCTTGCCGCCGCCCCCGGCCATCCCTCCAGCCCTAGCACCGACGAAGATTTTCTCCGGCGAAGTTGCACCACCGCCCCCACCACCGCTGTTCTTCCGCCCTCACCCCTCACCCTAATATAGATAATGGGGTAGCCCTCCAGCGAGCCCCTTCCTTCTCCTTCCTTCCCTTTCCTTCCTCAAAATCGATTGACCACAATAGCTAAAGTTAGTCCACTGACATTTAGCTATTAAGTGGGAGTATATGCTCTGTGTGCTTGTTCGAGCCTTGCATTGTTGTGGTGTACTGTTGTAGTATGAGTGCTGTGTGTGACTTACCCTAAATTAGACACCGTATTCATCCGCAGACACGTACGGTTGCATCCGTGGACAGTGGGCCATTCATTCAACCATGCTCGCATACATTTCAAATCGGGTTTCAATAAACCAGATGAATTACATGTAAAGCGAATGATTTTCATCTGAAGCAGAGCACATTTATTACATTGCCGACATACTTCAACTAAAGTATATCGGACTAGGTTGTTTTAACCTAGTCTAAATGATTGACGGCCGCAGCGACACCCATCTCACACGTCATGTCTTCCCCATACAGTCGGATTGTTGGTACTCGTTCCTCAGACCAGACTACTTTAGGTTTAGGTCCGCAGGTCCTGTAGATTGTTGGTACGTACGTGGTGTTAAACATGCATGGGGCCCGTGGGGATGGATCGATTGATCAATGGGCACAACGAACATGTACGTAAATGCATGCATGCATGCATGCATGGACAATCGATGCTGGTGGGTTGGTGCCATGGGATCACCTGATGGCGATCAATGCTTGGAGCGTGCGACCCATCGGATTGGTGGTGCATCCCTGTATGTGACGTACCGCATTTACGCTCCTGTTCCACCCCCATTCCTTCGCGCTGTACATACTGTATAAAGCTAAACACTGTTTCAGCTGTACCGCAGGTGCACGCATGCGCTACTCACTCGTGTGCCATTAAGGCCACGTACGCTTTATTTGGTACTCCCTCCGTCCGAAAAAACTTGTCATCAAAATGGACAAAAAGGGGTGTATCTAGAACTAAAATACATCTAGATACATCCCTTTTTATTCATTTTGATAACAAGTATTTTCGGACGGAGGGAGTACGTACGTAGGGGCCGGCAGGGCCTTCATCACTGGCCTGATCATTTCTCATGGGACTTGCATGCTCGCTGGCATGCAAGGGATGTACGCTTAGGTTGACAAGGGAAAATACAGTGCAAGCTTATGTTCAAAAACACTTAATGATAGTTGGGGTCAAACATTTGGAGGTTGGGAAATAGTGTTGTGTTTTTTTAAGAAGGAATAGTGTTGTGTTTGATAATAAATGGTTAAATGATCCTTTTGTCCTTGTTAGCATGACTGCTGGATGGCTTAATGACTGGATGGTTTTGCAAAAAAAAAAGGAAAACCAAGAAGCTTCAAAATGAAGGTTAAGTGATCATTGTTCGTTGCAATGGGCTCTATCGTTGCGGTGGACGGTGGAACGGGTGTGGGCTAGAGCGAGGGCAATCGTGGCATGGTAGAGGGATGACTTTTGCGCAGGACGAGTGGTAGGATTGTGAAAATGCGCGGGTTCCGGGTGTGGTTTTGGATGGGTCCTCTTCGTTAGAGTCCGATGTGACGGACGTCCAGACTCTCCCAAACCTCGTCGACTAGATGCTGGTTTGTGGAATTTCAGGCGTCTGGACATGTCCAAACATTTTATATGAGCTACTCCCTTCGTTCCATAATACAAGAACGTTTTTGACACTACACTAATGTAAAAAACGTTCTTATATTACGGGATGCAGGGAGTACGTTGCATGGCTAAAAGTGTCCGGATCGTCAGGTCCACACTTTTGTGGGCGAATAGGAGATCAGCGTTGGAGATGCCTTAGGTGAACATTTTCACTTTTACTTTTTTTTTTGTCGTACGAGAATATGTAATCCAATAAGATTTTGTAGTAGACAAACTAATATGCTTGCTTATATAGTTGGATTAAAGGATGTGTGCTCACCTTTTGGAGCACCGTGATGAACCCATCTTTATCAGCACTATTAGACGTAGAATTTGTGGGAACTGGCTCAACCCTCTAGGGATGGCCTATCACATATATTTATAATGATACATAATATACATATTACACAGTTGGGCTACGTTACAAAGTCTAACACCCTCCCTCAATCTCAACTCACTCCTGATGCATCTAGGAGGTCACTAGTAGAAAAGGGGCCTATTGACCCGGTTGGTGAGGGCCTTTAGTCCCGGTTCATGAACCGGGACTAAAGGGTCGGTACTAATACCCTGGCCCTTTAGTCCCGGTTCAATCCAGAACCGGGACTAATGGGCCTCCACGTGGCCTGTCCGCAGAGCCCAGGCAGGAGGGCCTTTGGTCCCGGTTGGTGGCACCAACCGGGACTAATAGTCATCCACGCGTCAGCATTTCTGTGGTTGTGGTTTTTGTTTTGTTTTTTTTTTGAAAGGGGGGGTTTGGGGGGTTTTGGGGGGTTAATTTAGGTGTTTCATATATTGTGCTATAGCTAGCTAATTAATTTAGGTGTTTCATATATTGTGCTATCGACGCTACGTACTATACATACGTATAGAGAGGACTAGCTAGACACGCTAGCTAGCTAGTAATTAAGCAAACAGAAGATCGTCATGAAGATATATGCATACAGAGAGAAGTGATATCGACCACCTCTCCTTCTCCGAGAGATTTGTCGAACAACAAGTTCTCGTATATCTATCCGACACTACCGGCTACATATATACAATAATTATCTTTTACAATACGGACGCGTGGTCCACATAGTATTCTCCGTCTTCAGCGATCACGTGGTCAAGAAAGAATGCCGCCAATTCCTCTTGAATTGCTTCGCAGCGATCTGGTGCTAGTAGTTCATCCCGCATCCGAAACATCTAATTTTAAGAAGGGGTCAATACATATATATATGAATGAATGAAACTCAACACAAATGATGGTAATAAAATAAAATTGTGAATATTTTATTTACGCACTTCATATTGTTTGTCGGAGTAGCCCTCTCACAGGTCGTGTGGCGGATGGACTCGCAAACGTAGTATCCACAGAAATCATTCCCTTGTTCCTGCCACAACCACTTTACAAGAAACAGAGGTCATTCAATCTGATAATTAGCAAGCATTATAAATGGTATTGATTAAACTAGCGCTTGAATCACTAGGAGATGCGCGTGGAATATGCTACTATATAGTAATTACTTTCGGGTGTATAAATTGCAGCTTCTTCGGTAGTCCCGAGCTTTTTGGTGAATTTTCCCAAGCCCTGCCATACTATGTAAACTATTACTTGATATCAGAAATGAACAAAGTTGTTGATATGGTGGATAATGATCGATTTAACTTACTTCTCGAGCATTTCAGTCATGTCCGCATACTCCTTGGGATCTTTTCGTCTCGAGTCTAAGACAGTTACTACTCCCTGCTCAAGCTTAATCTCTAGGAGAATATAGTGGTAGCTGCGCACACATGCATAACTCATCAATATTACATTACTATAACCTGGACTAATAAGGGAAACCGAATATGCCACAAGACAGTAACACTCACTTGTAGTTGTAAGGAAAGAGTATTATATTTTTGTGTTCATTTATTTCCAACGATCGTAGTAGGTTGGCCTCGGTTTCGTCGGCACGATATTTAACCTCATTTGCATCTATGAGATATGTGTTAATGAACCCAATATCACCCACTTGTCTTTTCTTCATTTCAGCGATCTTCAATCTGCATAATATAGTGAGGATATTTATAAATACATGCAATGAAAGAGCTGAGTTATATAGAGATACTTAATGACAGAAGTAGTACTACTTACGCATGTAGCAGGTGACCGTTGCTTTATCGAGGGCCAATTGATTGAAAAACTGATAGAACTCCTCAAATGGAATAGGCAACAGTTCAATTCCAAGGAGGTCATGCTCCTTTTAACTCTCACATACAAAGTACTCCTCCTCGGACTCTTTGCAGGTTTTCATGTACCAATCATGCAATCTTCGCATCATCGTTGATAGAGAGCTTTCATCTTTGTGAGAGGCTTCCCGCATCGTATCTTTGTATCTGCACCTCCAAGAAATCATAATGTACATCGTCGGGCAGGTAATCTGCAGGATTGCCATAACCGGGCACCATCCTCGGATCGACGATGTCGCTAGCAGCACCTTGAGCGGGGGCACGATTGCCCGCTTGTTCGCCGAGCTGGGCAATTTGTTTCCCAGCTCGTCGTTCTTTCATCCTTTGATCACTGACAGTACTTCCCGACCTCTCCGCTTTGGCAAATGTCTTTCCAATAATGCGCTCATAGTTGCCTTTCGGCGGAGACTTGGGTGGTTTTGTCAGGGCAGCCAGAGTGCGCTTCGCTTTGACCGGATCTACCTTCTCCTCCGGAGGTGGATATCTCTTTGCTTTCAACCCTTGAAACCAGTCATCCACTTCGGTCTGCGCGATCTTCGCGTTTCCTCCTCGCTTCCTCTCGTGACGGTAACTTCTCCGAGTCTTCAGAGAAGGACCGAATCAGATCTCCTCTCGCCTTTGGCTGTACTGCTAGACGCCGGCAGAGCAGACGGAGCGGATGTCTTCTTTCCTTGCTTACGAGGCGGAGGAGAAGGACTATGACGCGCCGGAGCAGCCGGAGCGGCGGCGGGTCTCTTCCGCCCTTGCTGACGAGGCGGAGAAGGAGGAGGCTGGCTGGTCGGGCGCGCCGGTGCAGGCGGAGAAGGAGGCGGAGTGCCGCCACGCGCCGAAGAAGGAGCCGGCCGAGTGCCCGGATCGTCACTCGCCGGAGGAGGAGGCGGTGGAGGAGGCGGAGTGCCTGACTCACGGAGGAGGAGGAGGAGGCGGAGGCGTCTAGTTCGGAAGGTTGATGAGATCCTTCCGCCATAGGCATGGAGTCTTGAGCGAGAACCAGCCGATACTCCCCTTCACCGGTAGGGTGGTCAAGCCGGAGGTCCTCAAATCCCTCCGTTATTTCATCGACCATCACCTTAGCATATCCTTCCGGAATTGGCGGCGGTGAAAAGTTGAGTCGGGTTTAGTAGGATAAACAGAGCCAACAGCCGCCTTGACCTTCAAATTGCTCCATTGCGCCATAAGGTGGCAATTTTCAGCATCCGTGATAGCATCCACGGGATAGCTGGCAGGAGCCGTCAAGGCATGCTGCTCTGGCTGAAGCAGCTCGGTGGAAGCCATGCTGCTTCTCCGCTGAGATGGCGGGGTAGCTTGGGGGGAAGCTTCCGCAGGTCGTTTGTTGTGATCTGCTGCTTCTCGTTCCTCTTCTCGTTCCTCTAGCCCCATTACCCTTTCGTGCAGCGCCTGCATTAGGCTCTGCTCCAGTTTCTTCCTCCTCTCATGGGTTTTGTAACCCCCTGCGTCCGGAAATCCAGCCTTCCACGAAACGGAGCCTGGCATGCCTCGTGTCCGTCCAGGGTGCTCAGGATTCCCGAGGGCCATTGTGAGCTCGTCCTTCTCCCTGTCTGGAACGAACTTCCCTTGTTGCGCTGCTTCGATATAATGCTGAAGCCTCTTGACTGGTATGTCCAATTGTTCGTCCGTCCAAATGCACTTCCCTGTTATAGGGTCCAAGGATCCGCCGGCCCCGAAGAACCAAGTCCGCAACGGTCTGCCAGTTCATTGTCTCTGGTTCGTTCCTTTATGAAGCAGATCAATCTCAGCCTTGGCCCACTTAGGTCGGGCTACGAGTTAGCCACCTGACCCCGTGCGATGGTGAAGCTTCTTCTTCGCAGCATTTCTCTTGTTTGTCGCCGACATCTTTTTACTCTTTTCCGATGTCTTGTAGGCCACAAATGCGGGCACCATCTCGATCTTCTCATATTTGCCCTTGAATTCGGATGTCTCATTTTTTTCGACATACGTATTGAGTTCTTTCTTCCAATTCCTGAATAGTTCTGCCATCTTCTTAAGAGCAAAAGACTTTATTAATGGCTCTATTACTGGCTTCTCCGGATCATCCTCTAGCGGTAGGGTAAAATTTGACTTCAGCTCAGTCCAAAGATCATTTTCTACATATCATTGACACAAGACACCTCGGGGTCTTCGTTCTTAGGCTTATACCATTGGTGGATGCTGATCGGGATCTTGTCCCTAACCGTAACCCCCGTGACCGAGCAACAAATGCCTTCTTTGTCCGGTAGGGTTCAATCGGTTGGCCGTCATGCGATTTCTATGATCTCAAACTTTTCATCCGAGCTCAACTTTTTCTTGGGCCTCGTCTCTTTACCGAAGTTGTGCTCGATCCGGAGGGCTAGAAAAAAGAACAAAGACGAGAGTTAATTAATATGTGTACATACCAAAACAAAGACGAGATCTAGTCAGCACAGGCTTAACTAATATATATACCTGGCCGGACTCGGTTTGGTGATCACCGGAGCCGTCCTCACGGTCTACTTCTTCACCCTCTCCTTCTTGCACCGGCATTGGGTCATCGGAGCCATGTAAATCATAGCCAGTTGCTTCTTCACCCTCTTCTTCCAGACCATCGTTGACGTTGAGAAACATCATCGAGGAGACGGCATCACTTCCGTGTACGATTATGTCCCTCAACAACGCTTCTTGTGCTTCGTTTCGGGTGGTGTCCATAGTTTCTAAATTTTTTTACAACATGGCAATTATTATTCAAACATGACAGATATGGATATATTAGTGGCAAACGTAGAACTAGCTAGCTAATCACAATAAGGAATCATATTAGTGGCCTCGACGCTGCTTCTCTAGGGTTTGGGGTGGCCTCGACAACGCTTCAAGGGTTAGGTGGCCTCGAGAACGCTTCAAGCTAGGAGGGGTAATATCGCCCGTGTTGAAGCTATCGGGAGGGGTCGGTGAACACTACATCTATGTCCCACAAGTGATGTGGGCATCGGCGCCATGTGTAGGGTAGAGGGTCGTGGATCGCCCGGCGGTCGAGGGTCAAGGGGTGGAGGATCGCCGAGGGGTCGGGAGGTTGCCTAGTGTCAAAGGATTCAACAAAACCATGTCTTCATCATTAGGCGAAAGTAACAGGTGCATGATGGTACGAAGCTCTCCAAAGTTATTTTGGAACGGAGTCCTAGATAGGATAATTCACTTTCTGGTACAAAGTTCAGCAAGAACCTTCCGAATATCGTTATTTGAAAGCCCTTTGCTGAGATTCGCATACAAAAGGCAAATTATCCTATCCGGACTCCATTCCGTAATAACTTTGGAGGACTTCGTACCATCATGCCATGGTTACTTCCGCTAATGATGAAGCCATGGATTTTTCAATACTTTGACACTATAGGAACCTCGACCCTGAAACCTTCGACCCTTGACCCCTTAACGACCCTCGACCATCTACCCTAGTTCCCGACCCTCGACCCTCGGCGATCCTCGACACCCTCTATACATATACAATGACGCAATAAAAAGAAGAGAAAACAAAAGAGGAGAAGAAGAAAGGAATAGAAGAGAAGAAGAAAAAATAGAAAAAATTCTATTTTTTCTTCTTCTCTTCTATTCCTTTCTTCTTCTCCTCTTCTTTTTCTTCTTTTTTCCTCTTCTTATTTATTTCTCCTCTCTTCCTCTCCTCTTCTTCTCCTTTTTTCCTCTTCTTATTTTCCTTTTTATATGAACATATCATCATATATATGAACATACATTTTCTTTGCATATGCATATGAACATACATACATACATTTTTCTTTCATATGAACATACATACATACATTTTCTTTGCATATGACCATACATACATTTTTCTTTGCATATAACCATTCATACATTTTCTTTGCATATGCTTTGCATATAAACATACATACATATGAACATACATACATACATATAAACATAACATACATACACAAAAAATTCTAAAAATCTGCCTAAAAAATCTAAAAATCTGCCTAAAAAATTATATGAAAAAAAGCATACATCATCCATCCATCCATATAATGAACATATAATCATCCATCCATCCATATAATCAACATATGCATATGAAAAAAATTATATGAAAAAAAAAATTATATGAAGAGGATCGAGGGACAGTGAGGAAAGGGGTCGCCGAGCCGGACCGAATGGGGAGGAGGGGCGGCGCCGAGGCAGGGGCGGCAAGGGGGCGGCGAGCATTTACGACAATGGTGGGGCGGGCAGGCTCAGGGCGCGGCCGTGCGTGCTCGGGACGGGCAGGGCACGGGCGGTGGCGGGCGTGGGGCTCGGGCAGGGGGCACGGGAGACGGGGATGGCGGGCGGGCGGCGAGGGCGACGAGGAGCTTGAGCGATTTGGGCAGCTGGCGGCGGGGGCAACTGCTAGGGAGGCGAGGGAGATGTGAAATTTTCACAAGTCCTGTATATATAGAAAGTGCATTGGTCGGTTGGTGCCATGACCGGGACCAATGCTTTAGTCGGTTGGTGCCACCAACCGGGACCAAAGGCCAGTTTTCAAGAGCCCAAAGGGCGGGAGCGGCAGCCTTTGGTAGGTTGGTAGCACAAACCGGGACTAAAGGGGGGCATTAGTCCCGGGTCGTGGCACCAACCGGGACCAATGCCCCCTTTAGTCCCGGTTGGTGCCACCAACCGGGACCAAAGGCCTTGTACTGCCCCGCGCCAAATGTTTAGTCCCACCTCGCTAGTTGAGAGGGAGCCGCACCAGTTTATAAGGTGCGGTGCGCCTTCCCTCTCGAGCTCCTCTCTAAAGCAGGCTTTCGGGCCTAAACGTGCAATATGTGCCACCTACTGGGCCACCCGCGGGCCTGAATCCTGGCCCATGGTAGGGTTTCTAGTCGTATTCAGGCCGTGGGTGCCCAGTAGGTGGCACTTTTTTTGTTTTTTTGTTTTATTTGTTGCTTTATTTAGTTTATTTTGGTTTTGGTTTATTTTTCTTTTGGTCTTTTCACTACTACAGGATTGGTCTCTTGTAACACGTTGATGTGCTACTACAGCTTAGATATTGTGTTACTGAAGCGCGCAGTAACACGTTTTTGTATGTGTTCCTGTAGGCTATGTTACTAGGTGGTGTCTATTGTAGCACATAAACATTGTTCCTATATGTATTTACAGGTGTTACAGTTGTATTGCTGCAACACAAGCCATATGTGTTACCGAAGGCCTTGGTAACACCTTTTTAGAACTATAGGCACACACTTTGTAACATGTTTTTCCTGGCGTAGCAACATCGTTAGTAACACGTTTTAACAAAACTGCAACACAATTAGTAATCATTGGCAGTAATTACAATAGGGCTTTGTAACGCTTTTGATATTCCAACAACACGATTTCTTTACTATAGCAACACAGTAGTAACACAATTTTGTACATATTGTAACATCTCTAGTGGTGATTGGTAGCAAACACAGTAACACCTTTTCCTAACTATAGTAACACGGCATAATTAGTCCAATGTGGTACTGCAAAAATTTTGTATGAAATATTGTATAAATACAGTTTTCTGTTTTTATACTTCCTCACAGTGAAAATCGATAAGCAATATGACACGGATACACAGTGTATACTATATAAAAGGACCATGGACATAAAGCTAGCATATGCACAAGAAAAATGATATAAAATATCAATAAGGTTCTTGCCATTCCATAGCATTTATAACAATGAACATATAGAAGATCCATATTGTAGCAAAAATAAAATACATTTCTCAACCCATTAATGTAAACTATAGTACGCGAAAGATTTCCTATAACTGAAACCATGTGACACCCCTATTCATGTTCACTAGAATGTTGCCCTCAGATCTTTCTTGCATGAATATGTCATATATGCATCTTGATTCCTCATGAGTAGAAGCATCCGAATCAACTCAACCATTGAACCTCTCAATCTGGGGAAAAAACAGTCACAACTACATTAAGTATATTGCAAATATAATTTAACAAAACTCAAGAAGTTAAATATTGACATACACAAGCTGAAGGCCAAGCAATTGTTAATCCAGAGGTGAAAGCATCGCCAATTGTCATACAATTTTCCCTTTCCCTTACCAAGCGCTCACATTCCTCAATAGGTTGATCAACTTGCACTTCTATGAACTGCCGACCTAGCTCAACGCCACCAACCATTTTTTTTGAACTACAACCCAAAATGCTAGCATGTGCCACATGCCTTTTGTTTGGATATATTGAAGACTTCAGAATCACTTTTGTGCCAACCTAAAAGAGGTTCAGATTATAATTGGCATTAATAAAAATCAATTTTGTGAACACGAATCTAGTATAAACACACTATTTTTGTTACCTCCATGGAAGGACTACATTTCTGCTTAGAGGACACATGGACTACAGACTTGTCTTGAGTGCTTTGTTTGTGTACTCTAGTCAAATTTCCATCCATATTCTCCCCGCTCTTTCTCATCTACAGAGAAACATAAGAGGAAAAAATGATTTATCATTGTGATCTTGCAATGTAAAGTTCACAGTGCATTTTATTCATCAAATATTACATGTGCCGACATCATTTTCTAACATCAGGAGAGTCCATTCCATGCAAATCAAACTTAAAATGCAGAAACTCATTCATTCATCATTCCTATGAAAAATTGTTTCCCATCAATGCTTAGCAAGCAGATTTCTCAAGAGATAACCATTACCTCTCTATCAAAAACAGCATGGGCTGGTGATGATGGTACTTGATATGAGAATTTATTGCAACCCTCATTTTCAAGATGATGCTTCTGTACAACAATATAAATAAATTAATAAGTATAGTGTATCATTTATACCATGAGTAACGAGAAGATTCTAACTTATTTGCCCGACAGAATGTCATTATCTTCGTGTGTGCCATGTTGATGTGGGTTAGTTTTATTCTGCATTTTACATGAAGAGGCATTCGTTTATAGAAAGTTATAAAGTGTACTAATAAATAAACAAATTTACCATTGTTGTATCTCTGGGATTGACCACTATGTGTTCTGCATCAGGTCCATTGGCATGAACTCTCTGCAAAATGAAATATTTATAAATAGAGATGAAAATGAACCAAAACATGTCGAATATATTGACAGTACCTTTCTTTTATTATTATGTAGTACTTCTGGATGAGATTCACCATTACCTACGGTTTGGAAATTTTCCTACAATAGAAATTAAACATGTTTCAGTAAAATACTTGTATGAATGCAACAAAAAAGATATTTACCATTGCCATTTCGTTCGTCCCACACACTTCATCTTTGTTTCTTAATGCATCAATGATTTGGTCTTGCTGTTCTATGCGTTGCTTTAGCTTTGCTATTTCCTCCCTAGCATCAGCCTCTTCATCATGTGATGAACCATTTGTTGTGGTCATATTGATGTTCTTGAGATAACGAGGTTTTCGACCATAAACTTGGTTAGGAACAGGAAGCAAGCCCATTCCATGTACTTGTCCAGGCTTTTCATTCCCCAAAACTTTGTGCAAGGCATCACCTTTCCATGCAACTCTTCCCTGGTCACTTTGTGCCAACTCTGGTTGTTCATCAATTACCTTTTCCAACTCAACCTGAAAGAGAAGAATAAAGCATATTGTACTTGTTGTAATCCATGTTGACTTGATTGTGTAAAAAATGAATGTATAACGTACCACAAACTTATTTTTATCTTTGGCCTTTTTTGGTTTTCTGTGAGTCGCTAAGTAAACCTTCGCTCTATGTGGTTGTTTCTTCTCAGGGTCCTCTTGACGCTGCAAAACCAGAAGTGCGCTGATATGTAAAGAAAAGGCTGTGAAAAGTTAGAAAAATATATATACTCACAAGGTCCTCAGCCCAACGAGCAAAACTCTTTGTCCCTGCTGTATGAGTTGTCGTCACCTTTGCACGACTTATTTTGTTCTTCTCACTTACTGCCTATTATAATTAAAATATAATGTCAATGCACTACTTAACATCAGCACATATAGTCCAACTAAATGACAGAGAGCTTACCCTTCCTTCCTTAGACTTCCAAAATTTGACAAGTTCACGCCATTGGTCACTATCCACATATTCTGGACAAAGCTTATACAAAGATTTTCTTTTCTTGTTTGCATTAAAGAAAATTTTCTTCAGACCAGCCTTGAATCTTCTCCAATCTCGCCCAGTAGTTTTTAGTATCCACTTGTCACACTTAGCAGGGTACAAGAACTTTGTCTGCATTTCAAGAAATAATGAATAAGCGTAAACAACAAATGTACAAAGGCAAACTAATAATATGCTAGCTAATATAACTGATTTTCTTCTTCTGTCAGATAAGACTACCTGTACACACTGAAGTATTGTGTCAGCTCCACCATCCTTCTTGACATAAAGCCAGTCCTATTTGTCAAGTGGACAATAACCCCCAAGTCTAGCTATTGTGCCAAGAAATTTCCCCAGGACCCCACCTTCGTCCCCAATAGGCTGGCCAAGATGATTGCATTTTACAACTATCCGCGCACCATCTGGCATGTTCCAAGCAGCCGGTAAGGATGTTCCCCTACGCTTACCGTCACCAGTGGAATTTGTTTACAACAATACTAATTAACTAAAGGCCACATATATTACATTATGTGCTTGCAAAACACTGAGTGAATAAGGAAAGTAAGGCTACTAATGGAATGGCCAAGAACAAAGGCCAATAATAGCAAAGTACATTTTAGATTTGACATGCATGTATTGTCGGATTAATAAAGAAAATTGGGTAAGTATATATATATGGAGCTTGTTTGTTAAGTAAGTGCAAGCCAACTTAAAATTGTTGATCCTTCTTAATTAATATCATACCAGAAATATTGTCGACGCGGTCATCTCGACGACCAACTTGATCCTCATTATCCTCCAATTCTTGTGTTTCGGACACTGAATCACGTGACAGCAGAGAATGCTCACTATTGTCACAATCCCCATTGGTGTACTCAGCGCGGCTCTGAACCACATTCAACCTTTTTGATTTACGCACCGTTCCTGACAATCAATTCATGCACCATTTAATCTGTTAATTACAAGGATAGATAGTAATTTATTTGACCAAGTAGGCTAAGCATGACATGTTCCTACAAAACTGAAATCGTTATTGAGCTTACGGTTGCTATTACTTTGTGACGTCGCCGCCCTAGTTTTTGCTGCTCCTTTATCGAAGACAACCTCCTCCTCCTCTAAGCTGGTAATCGGTCCATCATCCTCACGTTGAGGGTCTGATGGAGCAACATCAATGTTTGCCTCCTCGTTGAACACATACAACTGGACCTTCTTCTCATTGGTATGTTCTGATATCATTCTGCTCACATGAATGTCATTATCAATGCGAACCAGATAGCCTCTACCACGCGGGTATTTCTTCCTGTAATACAAGAAATCATATGCCGGTGAGAAGCCAACTTCTTCGATCAATTTGACTAACTCATAATAGGAGATATCTGTTCTGTCCATTAATCCCTCAAGAACTTTATGTTGATGATTCTCATCTTCATAGGACAGGCTAATTTTCCATTTTTCCACAGCCATCTACAATGACATGAATGTAAGAAGTATCAGCACCAAACCAACTTTATAGTGGCATTAAAGTGAATAAAATGTTGACATATATCAGCACCAAACCAACTTTACAGTGGCATGAAAGTGAATAGAAGGTTGACATATTGTTGTTAAAATGTAGGATTTATTCATACAGAAATGGAGGGAAATTACATGATAATGGAAGTGTTTTACATGATGGAGGATACAGACTGCCGGTCAAGCCACTCGCCAAGGTTGTTATTGCTCTGACCAAGCTTAGTTCTAGTAGACAGTGCACATACTAACTTCCTAAATCAAGGGTATAAACTGAATACTGACTGTGTAACATGTACTATGAATTTCAGGTTACATAAATTTTAAAAATCAGTACTAATCAGAGTTCAGAGTACAAGATCGTTGGCCCCAATTTTGTGTAAGTACTGCATATATCAGTACTAATCAGAGTTCAGAGTATAAGATCTTTGGTCCCAATTTTTGTCTAAGTACTGCATATATCAGTACTAATCTGAGTACTATTAATTTCAAAGTACTATCAGTACTGTACAAGATATACTATGAATTTCAGAGTACAAGATCGGGGGGCCCCAGTTTTGTAGAACTTCAGTACTAATCAGGGGATTATAGCCTACAAAATCAGGGGGTTAAAGACTGAAACCTTAAACTGCAAAGAAGGGAGAAAAAGCAGCCAACATCTCACGTATAGATGCTAAGGTCGATGGTAGCACACAAAACTGCAGAGGAATAAAAAAAATTCAGAGAACATGGTACTACTTCTGCAGTGCATGAAAACCAGACTATAAATCGTATCTCAGTTTAACATAGTGACTAATGATTACAGCCCACCCTCCATTCTTATCCTAAATTAACCACTGGTTGATTTACTTCCTGGTACGCACAAACCTAACACCAGATTCAGAGAGGAAAACAAAGGGAGGAGGAAAGAGACTCAGTCAAGCGTAGAAGGGAAAAATCAACAAAATGGGAGTTTAGATTGATACCAGCCGCGAGAATGGTGTAGTCCTTCTGGATTTAGTTCCGGACTTGAGGATCGACAATGTCGTTGCCGCAACGATGCAAACCACACTGAGGCAGATCTGGGCAGCGATGGTTTCAATCAAGCGTTGACGTACAGGCAGGCGCGTGGGTGGCCGCTGAAAGGCGGCGTTGGATGACGATGTAGCGGGCGTTGGAGGGGCGGCGAGGTGGCCGCTGAGGGGCGGCGACGGAGGCCGCCGAGGTGAGGCTTTGAGGGCGGCGCGAATGATGCAGATGGGATTGGCGATCTAATTTATTTAGCGCTTCATTAGTTTTTTTTTTTTGCGGTTAGCGCTTCGTTAGTTAACCGGAGGAAAAATTAAGCGGGACTAAATTGAGAGCTTTGGAGGGAACTTTTTGTCCATCGAGAAGTGGAGGAGGGAAATCGAGATGTGGAGGAATTTTTATGGAATAATCCGGAGACTGTTTGACTAATTTTTTGTTTGGAGAAAAATATATTATATCTATAAATAATTCAGGAAATGTTTATAATGGGAAAAAATGGAGCATGTTTTGTATTTATTTCATTACTGAGAAGGAACTAATATATACTTATAAATAGTAATTTCTTTATAAAATGAATACTATAACAATATAATTTTGTGAATTTGTATTGCAAAACATGGTAAAAACACAATTACTTACCTTCATTCATACTGCAACCTCCAAGTCCGGCGACTGAGACGGTGAGAGAGCAAGGAACCTCCGAACCAATGACTGGTTTATATTTACCAAGTTGTGTTTGTGATTTAATTGATGAAATGTAAATAAGGCACTGAGACGCCTATAAGCACTGAAGCGAGCCGAAGGTGCGCCGCTGTCATCGCCCTCCCTTGCTGAGCGAGGCAAACCTTCCTGTAGTAGTCAGTCGAGAAAGTCGTCATGCGCCCCATAAAACCAACGCACCAGAACAGGACACGAACCCTAACAAGACTCGAAAAAAGATTTCAAAACAGAGCCCTCCCACCGCCAAGGGTCGGGATCGACTCCGCCCCATGACTTTTTAGGGAGGCGGCGGCTGGCTAGGTCTTACACGGGTAGTTGAAAACAATGTTTGCTCTAAACCGACAGGTTCACTTCAACCACCACAAATCCGCGCCCCCCCAAAAAAAACAAGAAAAGTTACGGTAGGCATCAATTGGCTAGTACCACCCCATGAATCAGCCGTGTGATTTTAAGTGTTATTCAAGTGAGAACTAACTGTTCTATTTTGATCAATTTTCTTATAAAGGATAGGTTAGAGATCTTTCGACTACAAGGTGTTTTTGGATCAGTTGATTCATTTTTGAGTCATCTAATGCAAAATCAACGCCCAGATGGCATTGTATAACATCCTACCTTTGTTGCTCATATTCTTCGCCAAAACGCGCCACAGACCCTTGGATAAATCGCTAGCCTCTGTCTCCCGTGGTGCTCCCACGCCACCCTCGCAGCCCCGGCCTCCCCTCACCATCGTCCCCGGCCATGCCTTTAAACCAGGAAACCACTATATTTTTTCCAACGGGCCTGCATCCCTTTCATCAGAACCGTCAAGTTTCGGACTTGCCTTCGCCGACTGTCGCGCGCTACACTTGTTCCTGGCCAAGGTCTTATCGGTGTCTCCATGCCTCGCTATAACTTGCCTCGGTGCTACAGTTGACTACCTCGCGCTTCGCCATGCGTCCTTCCCATAAAATTCGATTGACCCAAATCCATTTTTTAGTCAACTTATACTAAAATAAATGTACTTGCTTGTAATACAATTTGGTCCCAATCGATTACTTATGTGCGATTGGCATGTACATGAGCCGCGCGCCAATGCAAGAACGTGTACATACATGATAAAAGACAACTGTTATACGAACCAACTTGTGATTGGATGATTAGAAGGACTTTCAGGATTTTCAGCGATGCGCATTCAGTGGGAGGACGATGAGGTGCGTATGATGACTTCGTAAACTTCAAGATGATATGTCGGCTCGGTCTTTCGGAGGTGCTCATAGGAGTAAGATGTGCGTCTGTATGTTCATAGGGATGAGAGTATGCGCGTGTATATGAGTACTTGCGTCTGTGTTAAAAAAAGACAGCTGCTATACGGATAAGAAACCTCTTTTTGACACGTACGGGATATAAAAAACTTGTAGAGAAAATAGACGTGGCAACAAGCTTTGGGAGGTGGGCACACGCACGCACGATTAGAGTTGGACGGCTCCTGCACGACCGACACGAAGCTTCAATCAGCCGGTTGAGTTGTATAATAATTTCCCAAAAAGAAAACACCACAAAAAAAAACCTTTAACGATTCGTTCCTCATCTCTTACCTCGATCCCCTGTTCCGCCGCCGCCCAACCCGAGCGCTGGCCGCTGGCCGCATCGCCGCCACAGAGAAGCCGTGCCGCCGCAGCTCGAGTCCACACCCAGCGTCCCATCCGCTCGATTCCATACCTCCACCCGCCGCTCTAGTCCACAGCCCACGCCGCCTCCTATCGGGCGCCGAGTCCACTCGCCCACCGCCGCAAGATCTGCCGCCCGAGTCCACGGACGGAAGACAGGGAGACGGCGGGAGCGCAGGACATCGCCTCCGCCCGACCATTACCTTGGACGCTGCTTCTCCACAATCTGGCGGCGGGGGCCGCTACTTCTCCACGTCGTCAGACCACGGCAGCTAAGGTTTGAGAGATCGAGCTTCAGAACTCCCTGTTGTGCCTCTCTTTTAATTTTGTCTTTAAAGGACCACACGACACGTTCCATTACATAATAGTACTGGGTATATCGCTGGATCATAATGTACAGAATTCAGAATTCCATTGCCTTCACACAGCGCCAATTGTGTTTCCCATAACTTGTGAAAAACTAACCTGCCACATCTCAATGCCTTGTTGTGCTGTTAGAGCTGCAAATGAAATCTTGCATTTAGAGCGTTGTGAGTCACAACGCATACTGCAGAATATGATGTCGACTTTGGCTTAGCTCAGTATTACAAAATTATTCAGAAATCAATATGCATGCTGCAACATTATCATTTAGATCAGGATGTATTCCTGAGAACCCCAATCCTCTGTCTGCAACCATTAGAACAGACAATTTTATTACCTCTGTCATAAAAGGCACAACCATGTATTTTGCGTTGAGGCCATCAGTGCGAAATTAATTATGTATTATAATAAATTAGCTGTTTGAAAGTACTGATGGTTCAATACAATTTCAACTTTTTAGCATTATAATAAATTCACTAATGACATTTGCTACTTTAACACAGCGAGTCGATGGATCTAACAGCCATTAAAAAGTTACTCAGTTCTCGTAGACCAAGTGCAGACTACTTGGCTGGCGTAGATGGTTTCCTTGATTTTGCATACACTGGAAAAAGTTCAGATGCCAAGATCCATTGTCCATGCGTCAGATGTGTCAATAGGAACTTTTTGAAGCGAGACACCGTATATGATCATTTGGTGTGTAATGGAATGCTACTTGGATACACAGTTTGGGGTTGTCATGGTGAAACTGCAGGATACATCTCCTCTAACAAACGAAAAAGGTCAAAACAGGAAGGCATAAACTCTAATATGCGCCAGCTAGTCCATGATGTTTTCGGGAACACAGATAATGGGTCTCAAGTGAATGACTTCGATGACCCAAACCCTCCAGAACATGGACCAGATCCTGAAACCCAATCTTTTTATGACTTGTTGAGAGATGCAGATGTACCTTTGTGGGACGGGTGTGAACTATCAAAACTTTCTTTCCTTGTGCTTCTGTTCAACATAAAATCCAATAACAAGTGGAGTAATAAATCTATAAATGATTTGCTGGCAGTTCTACAACAAGCAATTCCAAATGGCAAGAATTTACCTGCAACTTTTGCCGAGGCCAAGAAGATCATTGGAAAGCTTGGGCTTAGTTATGAGAGAATTCATGTTTGTGAAAAAGATTGTCAGCTTTTTTGGAAAGAGAAGGCTAATGATGACTTTTGCTCAGTATGTGGAGCATCAAGGTGGAAAAACAAACCTGATAAAACCGTGCTAACTAACAAGGAAAGGAAAAAAGCAACCCCGAAGAAGGTGCTCCGGTACTTCCCTATTAAGCCAAGGCTTAAGAGGCTTTTTATGCACAAGGAAACTGCTATAGCATTAAGATGGCATGATGAGGAACGCATAAAAGATGGAGCATTGCGACATTTAGCTGATTCAGCGGCATGGAAGGAGATTGACTCTAAGTATAAGCACATCAGATCAGATTCTCGAAATATTAGATTCATAATCACAGCTGATGGATTCAATCCGTTTGGTAAGCTGAATAGTAAACATAGTTGCTGGCCTGTTGTCCTAGTACCCAATAACCTTCCACCATGGTTGTGCATGAAGGCATCTTCTCTTATGCTCACTCTGCTTATTCCTGGTCCAACTTACCCTGGAAAGAATTTCCATGTATTCATGCAACCAGTTTATGAAGAACTAACCGAGCTGTTTATGGTAGGAACACATACATATGATGCATCTCGAGGTGAGATGTTTCAACTTTATGCTGTTGTGTTGTCTACCGTGAGTGACTACCCCGGGCTAGCTCTCTTTGCAGGATATAGCGTAAATGGTGAGTTTGGTTGTTTTCCATGTCGTGATGAAACATGTTCTAAACGCTTGAAATATGGGCAGAAGTACTGTTTCATGGGGCATCGCCGATTTCTGCCCCCAGATCACAAATTCCGTTTTGATGCTAGATCGTTTGATGGATCTGAAGAACATAGAGCGGCACCTAGTGCTTATGCGGAAACTAGAGTTGTAGATCAAATAAAATCAATTTCAGATTTTCAGAAATCCAAAACATGGAAGTGTGTCAGTGGCCTATTCAATTTGCCTTATTGGGACTTCAATTTACTTCGTCACAATCTTGATATCATGCATATTGAGAAGAACGTATGTGAAAACATATATGGAACACTTCTAGGAATAGAAGGCAAGTCCAAAGATAATTTAAAGGCACGACAAGACCTACAGCACATGAACATTAAACGAGAGCTGCATCCACAAAAAAAACCTAATGATAAGTATTATCTGCCACCTGCTTCCTATAACCTATCTAAAGAAGGGAAGCAACAATTTTGCAAAGTCCTTCATGGTGCAAGGGGTCCGAATGGGTTTTCAGGAAACATCTCAATATGTGCAAATGTTGTTCAAGGGAGAATCTCAGGCCTTAAAAGTCATGATTGTCATATACTAATGCAACACTTTCTACCACTTGCTATTCGAGGTCTACTCCCAGATCATGTCACATCTGTGTTGTTCGACCTGTGTGGGTATTTTAGAGAAGTGAGTGCAAAAGTCCTATACATCAGCGATCTTGAGAAGTTGGAGGAGCGAATCATAATGACATTATGTCATATGGAGAGAATATTCCCACCAGGTTTTTTCACTGTTATGGTGCATTTGGTTATGCATCTAGCAACAGAGGCAAAAATAGGTGGTCCAGTGTGCTACCGTTCGATGTGGTTTGTGGAAAGGTATGGTAGCTTCTTATATAAATATGGGGATGCATTACATATCTTTGCAGGAAAATATTCTTCAATAATTTTCTTCTTCCTTCTGTTTGTGTTTATGTAGGTATATAGGTAAGCTGAAGTCAAATGTCCGTAACAAAGCTCATCCTGAAGGATCTATCGCTGAAGCATTTTTGGCAGATGAGTGCATGACATTCTGTTCAAGATATATTGTCGGTTTTGAGACCAAACATAACTTGCCTTCGCAGAACGAAGATAACGACGAGTGGGTTGGGCATCATGATATTGCACATGGATCAAGATTATTTCCACATTCTGGCAATCCACTTGGAAAGCCTAGGAATTATGTACTGAGCGGTGTGGCAAAAGTACAGGCACATAGATATGTCTTGTTCAATTGCTCTGATGTGAATTCATACCTTAGGTAATATCTCATGCTTATAAATTGTCTTAGTTACCCTTTTCCCCTACTTTACCTTTGTTTATGAATTACTTTGCAGGGCTCATGCTGATGAGATCACTAATGGACGCAATTTAAACCCTGATGTTGTCGAGAGGATTCAAAATGATAAGTTCCACGAATGGTTCCAAGCTCATGTAAGTGCCATATTTTGCATATACTATACACGTATCACTACATTTAGTTGTAATCAAATTCTAAATATTCAGATAAAGAAATTGGAGAAGGAAAATGGCATCCACAACATTGAAAAGGATATTAGATTGCTCGCCCGGGGCCCAGTTAATGCAGCCAAAAGATATTGCGCTTTCAACTCCCGAGGCTACCATTTTAGGCCTAAACGCTTGGATAAAGAGACACAAAATAGTGGAGTCATGGTAACTGCAAAAACTTCTAGTTATGCTTCGGCACATGATGCCAATCCTGTTTTTCGTGATGTGACGTACTACGGGAGGGTAATTGATATTGTCGAGCTAAACTACTCTGGACAATTTTCAGTGGTGTTGTTTAAATGTGAATGGGTTAATGTGTTCTCAGAAACAGGAATGAAAAAAGACAAGTATGGTTACACACTTGTCAACTTCTCACATCTAATACACAAAGGAGAAAAGATTGAGCATGAGCCTTTTATTTTCCCTAACCAGGCGAATCAAGTGTTCTATGTGGAAGATGAATTGAATCCAGGTTGGTCTGTGGTAATGAAGTTGCCAAAGCCTAGAGATGTATATGACTTAGGCAACTTGGAATGGGAAGCGCAGACAGAAAATGAGCCATTCCATGTTTCACAGCTTGGAGAGAGTTTGAAAATAAAGAACAATGAAGAACATTGGGTTAGAACAGACGTTGAGGGGACAATAGTGGATGCTAATAATGCTTCGAGCAACGAAGAATAACTGAGGTTAGTAGCAATATGTTCTTGTGTTTCCATATTCAATTTGCAAGATGTGTTTTTACCTCTAATATAATTTGTTGTTCAATCTTTCTGTTCTTCAATTATGTTTTGTGCATTCTTTCTTTTATGTTGGGTTGACACTTTCATATCAAATATGAAATTTAGTGATAAAAATAGCACAAAATGTCTCTTCTATTTTCTTGTTTGTGTTTTGAATTATTTTGGCTGCATGCTACAGGTTCAGACTGCATGCTACATGGAGGCATGGAGGGGGTGGTCGGCTGTGTGCTTTGTGTTAGTACAAAACAGCCTACTCTTTTCTGCTTGCTGGCTTTCTGCTGACTACTTGACCAACTTGCTTGGTGATATACTGCTGTGTGAGACCATGTGTTGGTCAAAACATAGTATACTCTTATATTCATGCTTGGTAATTCGGTCAGCTACGACACCACATGCTTGTTTGGAACATCATTTTGTACTTTGGTCAACAACAGTTCAGGATTGAGATACACTCAGCTTCTTTGGAACTTTATTTTTGTATACATTGGTTAACAATTCAGAATTGGCATACTCTTGCAGTGTTCAAAAATCTTGTTTTGCGATCACATGTTGCCATTTTTTTTTAAGTCTGAATCTATCCTGAAGCAGTATATATGTTTTAGTTTCTCTACATATAATTCTCTTGCTGATGATTAGATTAGATGGTTAAAAGACTAGACTCTCATGTGCAAGATGAAAGTTCAATGTTGATTGAAGTCTTTTTCTCCGAAGGCTGAAGGCAGATTCTGTAACAAGTAGAAAGTTCAGTGTTCTACCAACGACACTCAGCTTTCTCATGATTTTTGCTCTTTGAACCAGCTATCAAAATGCATTCAAATTTAGGTTTTCATTATTCCAATTACACGAAATAGTATCTATTGAATATGTCTCCCTATCTGGACGAATTAGCACGAATTCTGGATCAGGGTGGTCCAACTAATAAAAAAGTCACATATATAACATGTCAACATACAGTATACCTTTGATCGAAAACCGCTTCCCAAATACAACACGTCAACATACTTTTTATACTTTATAATAAAAATACGGATCAATAAATCTTCAAAGCATATTAAATTAACTAAGTCCAAAATTACTTAAAAGTAGCTAGCACACCTTTTAATTTTAACAAATTTTGGTAGCAGAAAACATTTTTTTCCAATACCCAAAAGAGCTGCACATCTTTTATATTAAGATAAGAGAAAAAAAAATTAAAGATTACGAACACACACAGTACAAAGCACAAAACTTTGAGTTTGCACTCTCATCCAGTCTTAGAAAATAGGGTCATACGTACCCACGTAAAGGGAAATAATCTTTTTTAGAATTTTGTACTGGGAAATATCTTTTTTAGAAGAACTTACAGGAAAAACTCAGCTGCTATAGTTTGAGTCCTACCTTCTCTGGGCTTTGGTAGGTGGGCTACGCCAATTGTTTTATCCTAATATATCCCACCAGTAATCAAACACGCATCCTCTAAACTTCTATACGTAGCTAACATGTGAATGGCACAAGCCCATAACTATTACCTCAGAGGCCACGTGCTACGACGGGATCGACCTAATAATTGATCGCATGCATCTTGCAACAAGTCTTCTCATGACAAGAAAGAAAAATTCAATCCAATATTATTACGTGTGTAACATTTACCTACGTAGATCACCTATGTGTTACAAACTTGTAACACAACATTGCATATCATGTATGTGTTACAATCTTGTAACACTCTCTCAACAGTTTAAATAATGTGTTACAAAACTGTAACACATTACGACATATGTGGAATATGTGTTACAACATCGTAACACTTCCCACAGAACGTGTTACAACTTAGGTGTGGACACAAATTTTGTCTGACCGGGATTTCAACCAGTAACACATGTTTTCTTGTGTTACCGGGATGTGTTACCAAAGCTAATTCCTGTAGTAGTGTTTGCTTTATTTTTAATTCTTTTTTGCTTTTAGTTTTAGAAAAATTATAAACTTTCTGTTTGTGCCATTAGTTTTCAAATTTGAAAACTCTTTTTTTGATTTCTTTGTTGCTTTATTTATTTTATTTTGTTTCTACTTACAACAAAATACTTATTGTTGCTATTTTTATTTTTTTTCAGTTTTTTGTTCTGTTTTCTATATTATTTAGTTTTTGTTGTTTTTTGCTTTATTTTTTAATTCTTTTTGCTTTCAGTTTTAGAAAAATTATAAACTTTCTGTTAGTGCCATTAGTTTTCAAATTTGAAAACACTTTTTCTGTTTTCTTTGTTGCTTTATTTATTTTATTTTGTTTCTGCTTACAACAAAACGGTGTGTAGAGGGACGGGCTTATAAACCGGTGTGAGCGCCCTTCGGTTGGCGAGGTTTTCAAATTCATAGTTTTCAAATAAACTCTGAAAAAGTTGGCATAGCATGTGCATGTACAAAACGGACAATGGTATCATACTCGTCTGTTACAAAGTTGGCATGGTATCATCATAATAGTTGCGGGAGAAAGTCTTCACTTTTTCTTCGCTTGTGTCGTTTGCTTATTGCGCTGTAACCATGGATAATCTTCATCGTTTATCAGGATGCTTGGGTCAGCCTTGACTTTGAAGGGGGGAATTTCATGAAACTTTTCATACTCTTCAGACATGTCTGTCTTGCCCTCCACTCCTGTGGATGTCCCTTGTCCCTTTTTCCTAAAAAGAACTATGTGGCGCTTTGGCTCATTGTATGATGTATTCGCTTCCTTATCTTTTCTTTTCCTCGGTCCGGTAGACATGTCCTTCACATAGATAACCTGTGCCACATCATTGGCTAGGACGAACGGTTCGTCAGTGTACCCAAGATTTTTCAGATCCACTGTTGTCATTCCGTACTGTGGGTCTACCTGTACCCCGCCTCCTGACAGATTGACCCACTTGCACTTAAACAAAGGGATCTTAAAATCTACTCCGTAGTCAAGTTTCCATATGTCTAATATGTAACCATAATATGTGTCATTTCCCTTGTCGGTTGCTGCATCAAAGCGGACACCGCTGTTTTGGTTGGTGCTCTTTTCATCTTGGTCAATCGTGTAAAATGTATTCCCGTTTATCTCGTATCCTTTTTAAATCATTACAGTCGAAGATGGTCCCCTGGACAACAAGTACAGCTCATCACAAACAGTGCTGTCACCTCTGAGACGTGTTTCCAACCAACTGCTGAAAGTCCTGATGTGTTCACATGTAATCCAGTCGTCGCACTGCTCCGGGTGTTTGGAGCGCAAACTGTTCTTGTGTTCATCGACATACGGGGTCACCAAGGTAGAGTTCTGTAGAACTGTGTAGTGTGTTTGAGACCAAGAATATCCGTCCCTGCATAGTTGTGATTAACTTTACTAAAAAATGAGCATAGATGCTTATTTTTATGACTTAGTACAACTCAGAAATAAAAAGAAAAAATAAATATAGCAGAAAAGAAAAAAATTATATAAAAAACTACTCAGAAATAAATAGAAGAAAAAATAGTTGTGATTAACTTTACTAAACAAATGAGCATAGATGCTTATTTTTAATGACTTATTACAATTCAGAAATAAATAGAAGAAAAAATAGTTGAGATTAACTTTACTAAAAAATGAGCATAGATGCTTATTTTTAATGACTTATTACAACTCAGAAATAAAAAGAAAAAATAAATATAGCAGAAAAGAAAATGAGCATAGATGCGCTTATAGAGAAACTCAACCTAAATTCATAATAAATTTCTACTAACTTCAGAGAAATCCAGTATGAATTTAGGTTAAATTCCCTGTATAAGGGCATCTATATTCATTTTTAGAGGATCTCAACAAGGCAGAGAGGGAGGGGCTTATAAACTGGTCTGAGCCCCCTTCGGTTGGCGAGGTGGGACTAAACGCTGGCCGCAACGAGGACCAACCCTTTAGTCCCGGTTCATGCCACCAACCGGGACCAATGGTGGTGGGCCAGGAGCCAGGCCCATTGGTCCCGGTTCGTCCCACCAACCGGGACCAAAAGGTCCGGACGAACCGGGACCAATGGCCCACGTGGCTCGGCCGGCCCCCTGGGCTCACGAACCGGGGCAAATAGCTCCATTGGTCCCGGTTCTGGATTGAACCGGGACTAATGGGCTAAACTGGCCTGGACGAAAGCCCTGTTTTCTACTAGTGGGTTGAGATTGCGCCTACAGACCTCAAACATGGGAGAAGGTAGAGGCTTGGTGAAGATGTCGGCAAGTTGATCCTTTGACGAGATAAACTTGATCTGTAGTAGCTTCTGTGCAACACGTTCCCTCACAAAATGATAGTCAATCTCATTGTGCTTGGTTCGTGCATGGAACACCGGATTTGTCGAAAGAAACGTAGCACCGATGTTGTCACACCAAAGAACTGGAGGATGTGACTGGGAGATTCCCAGCTCTCGAAGCAAAGACTCAATCCAGATAAGCTCAGCAGTCGCATTGGCAACTGCTTTGTACTCAGCCTCTGTGCTGCTGCGAGAAACAGTGGCTTGCTTGTGCGCACTCCAGGCGATCAAATTACTATATTAGACGTAGGATTTGTGGGAACTGGCTCAACCCTCTAGGGATGGCCTATCACATATATTTATAATGATACACAATATACATATTACACAGTTGGGCTACGTTACAAAGTCTAACAAGCACAACGCCGGTTGACAATGCTGCTAGCTGCACCTTCTTCATGGTCGATCGTCTACTAGAATCTATATACGTATACCACCCAAATCAACTAGAATCTTCATGTTCTAGAATCTTCATGGTCGATCGTCTGCTAGCTGCACCTTTTTCTGTTTCATTTTTTTTGTTTCAGTTTTTCTTCTTGCACATTTTCTTTATTATAATTATTTTCCTAATATATGGTGTACATTTTTCAAGTACACACAGATTTTTTTTAATATATACAGTGAATTCATTTTTCTCAAATACACTTTGAACGTTTTAATATATTTGAACATTTTTTATATACGGTAAAAGTTTTTCAATATACGGTGGACTTTGTCTCCAACTCACTGTACTTTTTAAAAATACACACTGAATATTTTCTTAATATTGCTTACATTTTTTAAAATATTTTTATTTTTATCTAGCCCGCTCACAAAATGAATAGTCGAATTTTTGGAAAACTCTGACTAGAAAAGTGAAGAGGAAAAAGGAAAGAAAACCTGAAGGAGCGCCGGCCGCCCGATTAGCGAATCACCTCAGGCGTCACATCTTCTGTTTGATGCCTGCAAGCGTCCAATAGGAGGACTCCTATGCTTTCTAAGCATTGCAAATGAAGAGGTAATGACCAGTATCATAGCTTAATAATGTTTGTCTCAAATTATTTGTCTTATATTTATCTAGATATGGATGTATCTAGGCAAATTTAAGACAAACAATTTTGGACGAAGGTAATATGTGTAATGATAGCCGTCCACCAGAATGGCAGCATTTCACCAAGATCACTTCAAGACACGACGACGTATGGCGGGAGGTGGCTACATGGATGGGCTGCTCTGCATTGGCCCCAGGCGACTAACCTCTCTTCCTCAATAAGAGTTTGTCAAGCCATCGTGTGCAGGGCGACACCCAAGCACATGCGAGGCGTCAAGATCATGATCTTGCTGGTGGCCCGGGAGCTCTGGAAGGAAAGAAATGCTGCTGTTTTTAGAGACAAGATACCAGATTCATCGAGCGTGATCGAAGCTATTAGACGCAACATGGAGCAATGGTGAATCGCAGGCGCCAGAGACATAGAGACCCTTTCGGGGATAAGGTCGCGAGATAATACCCTAGGGTTTTTTTCTTTGCGTGCCTTTTTTTTCTGTTTTCTTTCCCTTTTATCCTTGTACCATCGCTTGATCACCCTGATTTCCGCATGCTCTCTGCTAAATCAATGAAGTCGGCGCTCACCGGATCTTAAAAAAGAAAATACATGACGAAAGACGGCGACATTGCCATGCCTCTGGAGTCTGGTTACGTTGGACGTAGCTATATGCTAACCACAAGAGTTTAATACAGATTGGGACTTAGTGTGGTGTACTAGCCTTGCAATGATCTTGTTGGTGTTTAGCAAATGCAGGTACCACTCCTGTTGCGACGATAACATGATGACAGTTTACGGACCATGCTCCCTAGCTAGGATAGGGTCATAGGGCCGCCGGATATTCGGCCGACAGGCTCCTACGACCTGCCACCCTCTGAAGGAAAACGACGACCGTATTTTCTATCACACTCCACGGGCGCGCCCATGTCGTCGATCGATCCATCGATCCGACAGTCGCGGCAGCGCCGTACCGGACCCGGCCGGCCGGCCGGGCGGCAGCGATAGATGGATACCAACGTCGTCGATGTGCTGGTACAACCGATCGATATGGAAGGCCTTCATGTCGCGCCTTTCGGTCGGAGGCGGATATGAGGTCGCCTTCTTCCACGTCAGTCAGTACGTGTGGATCGACGATCACCTCATCGAAATTCTGGTGATTTGGTGTGAAGCTTTCGGGCATCGCTGCTTGAGCTCATCGTACTTCTGCTCGGCGCGAAGCTGTCACTCGGCCCGTGTGCATGACCCCGCCTTCCTTCTGGGCGATACACTCAAGTCACTCGCGTTAGACCGGTCCATGCGTCCACTTCTCATTTTCTAATTATTACTTTTCTGTTTTCTCTCTTTTCTTTTTTTCGAAAAGGATCAGCTCTATTATAAAGATTCACCGAACGTACAAAGCATCTCAAACATGAAGCAACATCGAGGCTCATGGACCACCGAACGACCATTGCCATGAGCCGCCGACGCACCATTGTCGCCGCTCCCATACCAGAGTCGGCCTGACCTTGTCGATGACAGTTGGGAAGTCTTCGTGCACGTGCCCCTAAGAACCAGCGCCCTGGAGCCGCAGTTGACGCCGTTGAATCCTTGAATCGATCTGAAGAACCTGGCACCCTGACCTCACCGTCCCAAAGAGCTGGCAGGAATCTACGTCGGAGCTTAGTATGATACGTCCCAACGGATGAACTTGAGGAGGCTCGAAGCCTGGCAGACTGACTCGAAGAAGGAGTGCCGCCATCAATCCAAACGCCGCCCCAACGAGGACTAAAACCCTACCTATCTACTAGCGGGGAGTCGAGACACCAGGATTCTCCTCCCCGCCACCGGCCGCCGGAGCGGCAGGCGGAGGGAGGTGAATCCACGGGCTCCCCGGTGGAGATCGAGGGGAGAAAGGCTTTCCCAAGTCGCCTTGGGAGAGAGGAAGGAAAAGTCATGTTTTTCTCTCGATACTATTTAGAAATGTTTTAGATACTACCCCCTCCGTCCCAAATTATTTGTCAAGAACTTAAAATATGTTAGATACATTAATTTCTCCGAAAAGTAATTTAGGATGGATGAACTATTTTTTAGAAAAACTATTTCTCCTATACTAACTGTATCATAGGTTACTTGATTTTTATTTTAAGAAGTGTTCCTCATGCATTCTAAAATGTGTCCAAGAGTATGAAAAACTTTCATGAATTCAAAATTGTCCATGAACTCAAAAATTGTTGGCAAATTTGCAAAAACGTTCATGGATTAAGAAAATATTCATGAACTCAAAAACTGTATACAAAAACCATGTTTACAGATTTGAAAACATGTTCATGAATACACAAAATGTTCGAACATTTCAATAATGTTGCCTAAATGAAAATTGTTTCTGAATTTTAAAAAATAGTCGCAAATAAAAAAATATATCTGAATTTTAAACAATGTTAACAAATTTATAAAATGCTCGCTAAGTTCACAAAAATGTCCGCTGTTTTAAAAAAAGATCAACAAAACTTTGAAAATATCGCGGACTGAAAAAAGCTCATGTATTTAAAAAGTATCCATGGATCCAAAAATTATTGCAAATTTCGAAAAAATATCCACAAGTTTCAAAAATGTTCATGAACCTAAAAATATTTACAGATTAAAAATATATTCGTGAAATCGAAAGATGTTTAACATGCATTAAAAAAATTAACCCTATATTGCATATTCAATAATATAGATTACATCACATATCCTAGTAAGGCTTCAGTGTAAGTGGGTTCATTCGCCCGAAATCCGACTTGATCCAGGGAAGCGATTTGACAAGGGTTTGATTCGTTATTAGCAAAATCTAACGTCATAATTCCAGAGTTCTTTCTTTACTTAAGAACCCAGGTCATGACGAATAGTGGATATCTCACTCGCATATCTAGAGTTCAGCATCTCTTGCTCAGCCCAATATGGAACTTCAGCATTAAAGCCAGAGTCCTTCCTTACAGTCAACTGCTATTTCGCGCTTCGGGCGCCACTTAGAAGCGGTTTTACAATACCCCTAAAAAAAGCGGGTTTACAAATGGCGCATACCTTCCAAGATTACCTACTTATGAAACGGGCTGGCCCATTTAACTTTTCTTCTTCTTGTTCGCACCGCGTGCATAACGCCCATGCATCTTTCGCATGCCGTTGTGTTTTACGATTTTTGAAGCTTCTAGATGCTTCCTAGACTGCTTTTCTTTCGGGTATTTTTCTTATTTTTTTCAATTCTCTTCTAGTTTTCTTTTGTCATGTGCTTATTCCCGGTGTCTTTTTTTCAAATCCATAAATGTTTTGTCAGATTGTGATTTTTTTCAATCGATGAACCTTTTTCATATTTGCAAAAAAATAAGTAAATTCATGATTTATTTTAAATTTCACCATTTTTAACAAATTGATAATCTTTTTCGAAAATATAAAATTCAGGAATATTTTAGCAATTTATGGAATTTTTCAAATTAGTGAATTTTTGAACAAACTGATGTAATTTTCTGAAATTGATGAACTTTTTAAAATTTGCCAATATTTTTTAAAATTTATAAACGTTTTCATATTCATGAATTTCTTTATGAGCTTTTCAAATTCTCATGAACAATTTTCAAAACCGGTAATTTTTTTGAAAACCATGATTTTTGTTTCAATTCATGTACTTTTCCAAATTCATGAACTGTTTCAAAATCAAAATCTTTAAAAAAATGTTGCACATTTTATCAAATTTGCCAAGTTTATCAAATTCTGGACCATTTTTTCAAATCTATGAACCCCTTTTTGAAATTTTTGAAATTGTTTACTAAAATTCCTCTAGCTGTTTTTTTATACAACAGAGCAACTCCTGAAAATGTTTGGTCGAGCGAACGTACACGTGGTATCTTTCTTCAAACCCATAGGAAAACTCTAGCCAGTTTTTGAATCAATTAGAGCAAGCCAGGTGAGGAAAAGCAAAAAGTAGTACCAAGCGATGGAATGACGAGCGTAGGTAATCAAAACTATCACCGTGCTTCGGTCCACCTCTATACCGTGCGAGCACCACCTTCGGCGGGAGGGCCTGAAGCGCTGAAGAGGCGTTCTCGTCTTTTCATGAATAACCATGAAGAAGAGAATCCCTAATTCATAATTGAATGTCGATCCATTTCCTTAAGAAAGAGATTTTCAATATATGTGAATCACGAAAGAACCAATGGTGGGAGGGCGTAAAAAATCATTTATGGGGCTGGCTCCCGTGGGAAATACATGTGGGAGAGCAATGGTATCTATTTTACCTTTTTAGGGGAAATGGTATCAATTTTACTCCCACCCGATTCTAAGATGGTCGAACGACGCACCGACGTCGAGTCATGGGCCAGGCCCATTTGTTGGATTCGAGCAAAGATTTGGTGGGTCTTGTATGATGCTGTTTGGGGTAAGTTTATTCTTTTGATTTCTCTTAACTTTTCTTGGTTTCTTTTTTGGAATCTTTTTTTAATATTTTCTTTCTCTTTTATTTTAAATTCGTGGATAAATTTGGTGGTAGTGGAATCTGATTCCCAACCACTTGTCCATGCACTTAAGAAAGGGGATGCAGATTTTTTTTAGCTATTGGTGTCATCAGGGAGGCTAAGAGTTTATGCATAATGGCCTTCGACAACTATGCTTTTATGCACTGCAAACACACTTGTAACACGGTTGCTCATGCTTTAGCGATACATGGGTATGATGCAGCTGAATCCTCACTTGTTTCGGGGGAGGATATGCCAGCTTTTGTATTAGACTTGGTAGCCAGCGATATTAGTGGGGCCAATGGTTAAAAATTTGTTTAATTGTAAAACAAAATCGTGGATAAATTTGGAAACTTTGAACATTCTAAATCTGAGATTGTTTTTTGAACTTTTTGCTAACATTTCTATATTTATACACATTGTTCAGATTTAGGAGATTTATAAATACACAAATTCATGGATATTTTTCATTCAAGAACAATTTAAAGTTTGTGAACTTGCTTTTTAGTTTTTAAATTTCCGAGGAAGAATTTCATACAGTTTCTAAATTCAAAGAAAAAAATTTCAAACTCCTCAATATTTTTAATAAAAAAATGTAAATATATTTTAAGATCATAAATGTTTTCCCCCTTATAAAATTTCTATATTAATTTAATTTTGAGAATTTTTTAAAAACTGTAATTATTTTTAAATATTTTGTAATCGTAAAACTAATAGAATAAAAGAAAAACACGAGGTAATGTAACGACCCCGAGATGTCAACGTGGCTAGCGCACTTGCATGCATCATTCAGTGGTGGGAGTTGTTGTGCTTGTCGCCTACAGCACCCAATCATGGGCTGGCCCCCATACATCATGGTAATGGGGGTTTTTCATTGTTCGACAGCTCTTCTATTGCTTTGTTATTTTATCTATTTTTGTTTAACTAGGACAATGTCCGTGCGTTTCAACAGGATATGAATATTTTAGTATGTTAGCTTGTAATTTATCTGCCCTTATTAATGTGATTATATAAATACATGTTTGTTAAATTATGCCCATGATTTACCTTAATAGTTTGATGAGAAGCTTGGCAAGTAAATTAAGCTGAAATTGGTTTGAAATGTAAGTACAAAAAAATTGAGTTCGAATTGCTGCGTGTTTATTCAGAAATGGCAAACTCCGAGGCTACCTTGGAGTCGATACACTCCGGTGGCACCTGGAACCAAGTCTTACGTAGTTTCGCACACAACCTTCACTAGCCATTACATGAGCTAAGCTTTTTGCCGAGCGTCTCACCTAGCCAACTTTAAACTCGTTAAAAGTTTTAAGTAGTGATTTGATTTTCTTCACCAAATGTCTGTATGCCAAGAGATCCCCTGTATGATCACTGATCTTGCTCACCGCAACAATGAACTTATGAATGTCTATCTCCTTTGCCAATAGGTTCGCCCGCCGGCACGCTACGAGCTCCACCAGTTCTGGCTCGCCAACGGAGGGAGCAAAATGGCCACCATGATGATCCCTGAGGACCATAGCTCATGTGATTAATTATCATACATGGAAGGTTGGACAAAGGGCATAAGTAGTAGAGATTTTTTTTTTCAGATTTCCTTCTTATATATAAATATATATATATTTTAAAATATTGTCAGATTTTTTGTGTGTGTATATTTAGGGTTAGAAACATAGTTCATATACTCCCTACGTCCCAAGATGTAAGACGTTTTTTCACACTATGATAGTATGGAAAAACCTCTTTGATTTAGGGACGGAGGGAGTAATATATTTTTAATATTCACAGTGCAATCAAAATGTTCTACATTATTTAAATGAAATGCTCATATGACGAAAAAACAAGGAAAAGGTAAAGAAACAAAAAAAGAAGGAATGGAAAGGGTGAACGTGCGGTTTGAAAAAATTGTGGCCATATGATCAATGTTTCAGAACAACAAGCACAGATTCAGAATCTACGGCAGAGCCACCGAGACGGTAACATTATGGAAGAGAAAGTGTAGTAGAAGGCAACTAGCCAACAGCTATAAGCATTCCAGTCACAGTGCTCAGGAGAGTTGTCCCTGGTAGATCAGGTGTGGTTGAGCCCAAATTTGTCATACAAAAATATTGGCATCCATTCAAACAGTGACCCAATTTTTGGTCATTGCCAACAAAACGTTATCGTATATTTTGGCCGCAACCCAAACTCCCAGGCAGCATAGCTCAACAAGCGAAAATGCACTGGTAGATCAGGAGCGAGTAAACCACTAAATCCAACAATAAAACTATGTATAGAAGGAAAAGAGACATACATGCACCAAGCACCAGCTCTACAGCCATACAGTAAAATGGCACTAGCTAACAGCAGCGTAAAGACACTATCACCACAAAATGATGATTAAGATAGCACACCTTGAAACCTATTCCAAGCAAAAAAGAGAATCAAATCCTGGACACAAAAGCCACAGCCAAAGCTCTTTTCTCAGAAACGGCGAGAGCCAATGAGAGCATGAAACAAAGTACTTGCCAACTTTTTCAACAATACCTGTATTGAAGTGGTAATCTGACACCAAGACATTGGTAGTAATCAAATAACTTGTCAGTTGTCACTGTAGTACCAATCAGACACAAGACATTGCTGAGCACCAACCCACAGCTGGCTTCCCAAATGATGCATAATTAGCATTTCAAACTGAAACCATGTCTTTCGTGCTTTTCAGCAATGCAAAACTGAAAGTAAGCAGGGGAAAACAGAGAACAGTTCTGAAGCATATACGCTACATTGATTCTTCATAACACTAACATGGTGTTCAAGATGCATAAGCGCTACTTCCGCCATCGAAATTGTTCGGTTCTACTACAAAATAGGAAGAAGAATAAACAGAAGACATCACTCATTTTGGTTAGATGCTGCAAGCTTGCAACGATAGGATTTTGAGTAAAACTGACAAAGAACAGCTTAACAGAAGAGCCAAGCGCCAGCAGTAAACCGATAAACCCACAGACAATAAAAGGCAAAAGAGACAGCCATATTACAGTAAAACAACACTAGCCAATGGCAGCATAAATAGACGATCACCAGCCTTCCAACAGACCACAGCATGATGGTTAAGATAGCACATCTTGTAACCTATTTCTACAAAAAATACCAAATCCTGGACATAAAAATAGCAGCCAGTCTCTTTTATCCGAAATGGTGAAAGCCAGTGCAACAAAGTTCTGGCTAACCTTTTCAACAATAGCTGTATTGAAGTCGCAATCAGACACAAGACAGTGGTAGTGACCTGATTACTTGTCGTTGTAGTGAACAATCAAACACAAAACTACGCTGAGCACCAAGTCACAGTTAACATACACAGGGGAGAATAGTAGAATAGTTCTAAAGCATAAAGCATAGACAGTGGTAGTGACCTGAAGAAAGAATAATAACAAGCACCAAATATTGATAGCACAAGCGCTACTTCCTCCGTCCAAATTGTTCAGTTCTACTAGTAGTAGTGCGAAATAGTAACAACAAAGAACAAAAGACACGTCTCATATGGGATAGGATAGTGCAGGGGCACAACATCAATCAAACCAGGAGTCCGAAGCACTAAGATGGAGCGCCGTATCTTACACAACTATGGTGAACGGAGGCTCCTTGTTCACGGCATCTTCCTGTCGCGTCTCAAACAACGGAAGTGAAATCATGCTCTCTTGGAGGCGATGCCTAGTAAGTGACAAACTGTTTGCAAACTGATTCAAATTGCTTTCATGGTCTTCGCTTTCCACATTTCCTAGAAACACGCCGTCAATGTCGCAACGCAGCATACGGTCAGGACCAACAGCTCACTGCCATTGATCACAGCCATCATAGGGACATACTTCACACTCAAATTAAGCGGCGGTGATGCCTCCATCACCCGCAAGTCAATCCGGTATCGAAATGCCCACATCTCGGCATCATAGTCCTGCAGCACCCAAACGTCTAGAGTGACACAGTCACCCGATGTGCGGCGCAAAGCAAGGTCGCCACCGAGATCGAGCAATGACACCATGTCGCCCGGCAACTGTGCTGGGCGGCTCATCTGCCGGAATGTCTCGGTCACGGTGTCGAACACCGTTATGCCGAGGCCCAGTGCCCAGTGCAGGCCACCATGATGGTGGACTGGTGGGTAGTCGGAGGACCGGGTAGCCGGAAAAATCTCTAAAACTGTTGGCCATTGGACACACCTTGGCTGGTCCGATCCCACCGGGAGGACGAAGTAACCAGGCGGCTCGACCGTGGCGCCCCTCGCCATGGGTGCCGAGTATATCGCCCAGAGCACGCGGTGCTCTCCGGACGCTTGGTGCCGGTAGAAGGCGACGACGGTGGCGGAGCTGAATCCTGGTCGCAGCGGAGGGCGTGGCAGAGGAGCGCACTTGCGGGTGGCCGGGTTGCAGATGTAGAAGCTGGACTGCCGCGACAGGAGGAGGAGGCCATCGCAGGCGGCGTGGTGTATGACGGCGATGTTGGAAACCGGACCGCGCGTGTACTGGAGGACGTGTCGTACGTTCTGATCTCCGGCGGCGGCGAGGCAGGAGATGCCCTCGTTGTGTCGTTCGATGATGGGGAGCGACGGCTGGCGGCGGTGGTGGTCGAGGACGAACCTGTCGGTGGAAGTGGCGGCACGCCAGGACTTCCTGACGGCGCGGCAGCGGAGCACGTCCCTGGGCGGCAGCCGGGCCAGGATTTCGTCGACGACGAGCCACTCGGGCAGGTCCTCCAGCACGGTGTCCGGTATGCTGGCTGCTGCTTGCGCGGAAAAGATGCAGAGAAGCAAACATTACTACTACAAGGCATGGCATGATGATTGTGCTAAAAGAAGAGACAATGGACTGCCTCAGCGATCTATAAATCGGATTAAAAGGAGAGAACGGAATGGATTTGAAAGCGGGGAAGAAGCAAGAGGATTTACCTTGGAGCGGACTCCGGGGGACGGCCGGCCGGACGAGCGTCGGCGTCGATCTGAAAACGGCGAAGAAGGCGCTCTCGGCGAAGCTGGGGAGAAAGGGTTCGCGGTGCTGCTGGTGTCTCGTCTCTCGTGCGCACTGCGCAGTGAAGGAGGAGGATGGGCGGCACGCTGTGCTGCAGCGGTCGATGGGACTGGACGACGACCTGCGCAGCCTAGCTAGGTTGGAATCCAGGGAGAGAGGCTAATTTTTTTAAAATAATACATTTTTTTTATTAATTTGCACAAATATTACGCGAAAAAAATTATTTTCAAAACTAATACACCGTCGGCCCGCAGGTGGCCGACAGGCCCTAGTCGGCCCGCAGGAAGCCGAGAGGCTGCAGTCGGCCACTAGCAAGCCGACAGCTGGCCTGCTTGGCACGTGTCGGCCTCGCATTGGGCAGGCCACGTCGCGAGGGGAGGAGAGGGAGCTGTCGGCGAGGCGCACTGTCAGCCTGCCGCTGGCCGATCGGCTTGCTTGCTGGCCGACAGGTGCAGCCCACCTCAAGGCTAGCCCGGCTCCCTGCGTGGCTCTTCGCCCTTATCCTCTCGCTGCTGCTGCTCTTCTTCTGTTCTTCTTCTTTCTTACTTTCTCCTCTCTCTGTAAAAAAAGGCACCAATTTCTACACCCAAATGAGCCAGTATTTTGCGGTTTTGGCACCATGAATGGATTCAACTTAGTTAGGGCAGCCAAAGAGGTGTCGATCTACTGATGGGGTAGCTCGTGGTGGTTGTGGTGAGCATTTTGGTGGAGGTGGTGGTGGTGAAGTTGGGGCATTGTGGTGGAGGTGAAGCCTGTCGTTAAATGCGTTAAATGCGTTGGAGGCGGAGCACCGGCAGTTAGTTCGTTGGCCACCGTTCGTCGTTCTTCATTCGCACGCTTCAAGGGTATATTTCAGCAAACATTTTATTTTTCGTAGGTGCTCCGGTAGTATTTGTTAATATGTTTCGATGTGAAATAAATTAGGTGTGCGATTATTGTTATTTGACCCGTAGTATACTTAAATATATTTAGATGTCAACTAATTATTTGTGTAAAAATGTGTAGTTGCTCCGGTGATATTCCGTTACTATATGTGCATGTGAAGTATTTAGGACTGTCAGTATTTGGAGTAGCTCTGGTAAAATCCGTATTTATTAGTGTCGATTATTTGGAGTAGCTCCGGTAAAATCCGTAATATATTTGGAGTAGCTCCGATAAAATCCGTAATATAGTTGTAGTTGTAGGCAGTCAAATATTAAAATCTGTAAATATTTGTAATTGCTCCGGCAAACATTTGTAATATACTTATAGGTGTGTGAATTGTATTAGTTGCGCCCTAAATATTTTGTAATATATATATAAACATGTCTAATATTTGTTAGTGAATTTTATTTCGTTGTTGAAAAAAAATAGGTGAGCCGAGATGTCTGATGTAGTGAAGTTCAGATTTTACTACGGTCCTGGTACTGTCCAAACAACTGAGATGGGAGCAGATCTGAGTGAATTTACTCACATAGAGGTGCCAATGAGCGCACCTCAAACATGGTTAGTCAGTCAGTTGAAAGAATGGATTGCGGCAAGTTTAGGTCTTGATATTGAAACACAGACCATCGGTGTTCATGCATTATGGACACAATCAAGTACAATAATTTACTTTTATTTGAGGCCGATAGAGCAAGACTCCGATTGGGTGCGGTGGTTACAAGGTTGTGAGCGAAGGGGATGCAATCCTATTGCTTTAGTGCTTCCCGTTGTGAAGGAGGTCGGTGCACATGAAGGCGAGGGTGGCTACGATCCTGGTCATAGCAGTGTAGGGAGGCAGTTATCTATGTCAAATGCTGGAGATGATGGTTACGAACAAGGACAGAGCAGTCAGGTTGAAGGAGGAAATGTTTATGGTTACGAACAAGGACAAAGCAGTAGGTAGAAGGAGGAAATGCCGATGGTGATTACAATGGCGAGGTGGACGCTGACGAGGTAGATGGGCACATGCAGGACATGATGGAAGAAGAAGACACCGATGTTGAAAGGGGTCATGCCGATGATTCTGACGAGTCAGATGAAGAAGAAAATGTAGTGGAGGTCCCGAATCCTGCATCATGGAATCATGACTTCTCATCTGCAATGACCGTGAATGATGGACATGATTCAGCCTGGCAATATCACCAGAACAATATTGCGACGGGTGCTATGTATCCGACCAAACAAGCCCTGAAGGATGCAATAATTAATTGGGCAATGTCCACGCAAAGGGTTTTCACAGCCTGTGTGTCCAAAGAAGAAATTCCTGACAATGGTATGCAAGAACGCAGATTGTCCCGCGAGGGTGCACGGCTTTCTCCCTAAGTATGGCACAAGTTGGGTGATAAGTGACTTAGTTAATCACACTTGTCTTATTCCCTGCATCCCTCAAGATCATGCCAACCTTTTATCCACGCTTATTGCTCGGTTGTTTTACGATGAGATAGTGCAGGGCAAAGCTATGGAAGTGAAGGCAGTCCAGACAAAAGTCTTCGCCAGGTTCAAGTACAGAATTTCTTATGGCAAGGCTTGGAGGGCTAAGCATGCGGCGCTTGAGAGGAGATTTGGTTCTTATTTTGATGCATATGACTCTGTTGTCCAGCTCCTCCACACCCTGCAGCAGCGGAATCCAGGCACCTATATCGATATCCAAGACAAGTTCATGCCAGAGTTCCCAAGCTGTGAGGGTGCTGCATCGGCTCTTCTTCTCTTTTGGTGTATGCATCGAAGCTTTCAGGCATTGCCGACCGGTGATATGTGTTGACGGTACTTTTCTCACAGGCAAGTACAAGGGCCAGATCCTGACAGCCATAGGTCAAGACGGCCAAAATCAAGTCGTCCCACTCGCATTTGCTTTTGTGGAGAGTGAGAACATTGAAAGTTGGACATGGTTCTTCAGGCAGTTGAAAATATCTTGTGTGAAGGAGAAGCCCGATGTGTGCATCCTTCATGACAGGCATGCAGGTATACTCAGTGCGATAAGGACACTGACAAACCCAAGCCCGAGGAACAAGTTCCATGGCAGGACTTGCAGAGCCGTTGGTGCATGCGACATCCGGGGCTAATTTCTTCTCGCAGTTTAGAAATAAGAACACGATGAATCTGTTCAAAAAACTGCAAGCAGAATCAGTTATGGAAGTACAATTTGATACGCAGCAGACTTAATGTGTGCACGCAGAGACACGTGAGGGATGGAAAGCTGCAAGAGATGCAGCGGTGAGGGCACATGTTGAAGCAGTAGCTGCACAGTTGGCAACAGGAACAGCAACCGTGGAGGAGGAGCCTGTTGGACTATGTGACTTGCCAGGCTTTGACCCACCTGGTACTAGGAGAAGGCTCGGGAGGTCGATTAAAACCTTCGAGCAGTGGATAGAGAATGAGCCTCTGGAGAGGTGGTCTTTGCTACATGACACACATGGAGCAAGGATGCAGTGTCATGACAACGAACCTCGCGGAAACATACAACTTTGTCCTAAGAGGAAACCGGGCATTGCCACTTACAGCCATTGTTGAGGGTATTTTCTATGGCACCGTCAAGTATTTCAGAGATAGACGTCAAAAAGCAGAGCAGCATATCTTCAACAACCCAAATACATGGTACTGTGAAAGAGTCACGAAGTATATGGACAACAAGATGCAAAAAGCTAGTTCACACACTGTAGTCGCCATCGGTAATCAAGAAAGAAGGTTTGAGGTCCGCTTAGCCAACAACAAATTCGGATGTGCAAACGAGTTGAGGACGCATGAGGTGACAATTGGCAATGAAGCCTGGCCAACGTGTGAGTGCACATGCAACAAACCCAAATTGCTTCACCTACCTTGCTCACATGTACTTGCTGCTTGCGGGCAGCTTGGAATGGACGCAATATCGTTTGTGTCTCCATTTTTTTTGAAAGAGTCTGTTCTCAATACATGGACAGGTGAGCTGATGGGTTTTCGATCAATGGGTAATTTCAACAGCGTCAACCCCGCTAAAAGGCGTTACATTCCAAACCCAGAGCATATGCGTACAAGTAGAGGCAGACGGCAGTGTCAGCGCATCCGGAATGATATGGACGAATCTGAAGCAGGGGGTCCGACTAGGCAATGCATTCTATGCAATGAATTTGGCCATAGGGACACTAATTGTCCCACTTTCGTCACTGGTCGTGGACGAGGCAACCGGGGAAGAAGAGGAGGTAGAGGCAGTAGAGGAGTAAGGGTGAGAGGAAGAAGCTAAGCTAGCAGTAGTATGTTCTGAATTTGTATTAAGTGTGGTGTGGCACTATGTTCTGAATTTGTATTAAGTGTGGCACTATATTCTGAATTTGTATTAAGTGTGGCACTATGTTCTGAATTTGTATTAAGTGTGGCACTATGTTCTGAATTTGTATTAAGTGTGATACTATATTCTGAATTTGTATTAAGTGTGGCACTATGTTCTGAATTTTTATTAAGTGTGGCACTATGTTCTGAATTTTATGTGCAGGAATGTCGGGAATGTGGTTGCTGGATGGGGACATTGATAGGGGTCATCGTGCTGCGATATGGTATGAGCGCAAGCTTGAGCCTCTGGTCACTCGACTCCTAAGGAAAACTGGATGATACACCCAGGATGGCTTCAGTGATGCGTGCTTTGTTAATTTGCACACCGACATGCATATTAATGGGAGACACTAACCAAATGTTCTCGATGAAGGTTGAAATGGGCCGGTCTTTTACCTTTCGCGTCTGGTAGAGTCTATCCCGGGTGAGAAACGTCTCGCCATCGATGGGTCCTTGTTGAGCTGCTTAGTGGACCGTTGGAGGCCAGAGACCCACACGTTTCACTTCCAATGGGGAGAGATGGCTCCTACTCTGGAGGACGTGTCACTTTTGCTCGGACTACCGTTGGCAGGTCATGCCATAGGACCGTTGGATGCACCGGCTGGTTGGGAGCAAGCTCTTACACAACGTTTTCATGGTGTTTATCCGGATGCTCCGGATCCGGTATGGGAGCATCACGGACCTAAGTATGAGTGGTTCCTCAATTTCCGGGTAATTTCCCCTACCTCTTATCTTCAAGTCATCGTTCATACGGTTTTACAGAAAATAATTGCGGCTTACTAAAACTTTCACTTTACTTAATGCAGATCAAGAACTTTCAGGCACCGTTGAATGCAGAACAGATCACTCGGAGCCTCGAGGCCTACTTAATGTGGCTTTTCGGCAAGGTGATGTTCACCGAGAACCATGTCACCACTATTAGCGCGCACTACATCCCTATGGCACTCGAGATAGCGAGCGCTCAGACGGCGGATCAGATCAGACAGAGGAGTTGGGGTTCGGCGGTCTTAGCGGCTACATACCGAGGTATGTGCAACGGTTGCCTGCTTACATCGAGAAAGCCAGCCCTTCTTGGATGCCCTCTATTCCTACAACTGTGGTCGTGGGAGAGGTTCTCTATAGGGCGACCAGATGTCCGTGTTCGTGAGCCTATAGACGTCATGTTTGATGTTGACGGCATCGACATGCCTACTTTCGGTCTGTGTTGGACACGTCGCGAGGTATGCATCGTGTTATAGTTTAATGCAACTTTTTTCTGCACAAGAGATAGTTCGATGCTAGCGGCTATTAACTTTTGTTTTCTGCAGAGACGCTTTGCTAGTAATCAGACCAGGAAAGCATACACAGCATTGAACGAGCAGTTTGATTCATACACCAGGGTCATCTGGCAGCCCTACACGGAAGCAGCCATACAAGCGAGATACCCTGGTGGTATGTCTGTGCTATGCACAAGGGACCGAGATTACTTGGATGACAAAATCAAAGATCATCTTGATGTCTTCGCCGAGGAGATGGCACAACAGAGGGTTATGAGGCAATTTGGTCTTCTGAAGTTGGAGGTGCCTCCCCCTATAGAGAACCCGCTGCCAGCACACATCCACAGGTATTAACAAGTTTTTCAGTGTTGCATTATCTTTCATAGTACTCCATTCGAAACTTTAGGTAATTGTTGAACACACACCACAATTTTAGGACGACAAGGAAGGGCATGACCAGGACAACTGCTGACTGGCTAGTTAGACTAGAGCCGTATGTTATAGAATGGGAGACAGCAAACACGCATCTATGGCACGTGAATGAAAATTTTGATCTCAATGCATTCAATCTCTATTTGCGGCGCTACATGACCGGAACACGGTTACGCATCGTTGAGCACTCCCACCCAGAGGAGATACCGGATCCTACTCCGTGGGATATGTACCCGAGCTATGACACTTCGGGCTCTAGGCAGTACGCGGTAAGATATATTTTCTTTAAGTAATGTTGTCATATACTTTGACGTGCAAGAGACGGACATTATTCATTGTCATGGAAATTTGCAGGCTACCTTGACACACGACCTCTACAACGACGTGACCACCTTTGGACGATCACTGTCATCTGGACCTCTCCTTCAAAGACCGGCCCAGTGCTACAACCCTTCTTGGAACGAATTCAGAACAAGATACGGACTGTATGCGAGGCTATCACGTGCACCGGAGAACCGACGTTGTTCATCATCAGCAGCAGCAGCCGCGTCACTCCACGCGACCGACATCAACCACGTGCACGCCTAGCACCGACATCAACCAGGCCACCCCGCTCGACCAACCTAGCAGTTCAACGTGGCAGCAACCACAACAGTATGGTCCCACGCCGAGCTTCGTGTTTGCTCCACAGCCCACAGCAGCACGGTCCCTCGTCGAGCTTCATGTTTTCTCCACAGCCACAGCAGCACGGTCCCTCGTCCAGCTTCGTGTTTGAGTCAGAGCAGCCGTCACAGCCAGCAGGTATGCGTCTTCATATTTATTGTTTTTATATTAATTGACGCGACCTCATTCTTCATGATGAAACATTTCATCGCCAGGAGCCTACGGATATCAGGCGCCTATGTCGGCATCACATGATACGTGGGGAGTGATCAACATCCCGAGGAGAACATACAGGCTCAGATGTCGCAAAGACACCCGGTGGATGAACATGTTTTTGACTCCTCCACCAGGCCCCACACAGGATACACAGCATGACCAGGAAGAGTCGGAGATTCCTCCTCGTCACATTAGGGCACCCGACAGGTGGGGATGGTCGCCGCTTCCAGATCCGCCTCCCCGCCAGGCCAGACGTCGTCACTGACGCTTCCATCTATCAGTAGAGACATTACCATCTATTTGTGTGTGAGACTTATGTCTATTCTATGTATGAGACAAATGACTATGTACTTATGTGTGAGACATATGCCTACTCTATTTTAGTACTATGTTGTTTGAACTACAAGATCATATTTTGATAGAACATAATGCTCATACAACAAGACATTACAAACAACTAGATAGAACTTAATCTAAATTAAACGGTACGTACGACTGAACTCGCAAAATACAGCATAAAAATTACATGAAGTCATCATCGTCATCCTTGATGGATGCAGAACTCTTGCCCTTCGACGATGAAGAACTCTTGCCCTTCAACCTTGAAGAACTCTTGCCCTTCGACGATGCAGAAACCTCGCCCTTCGACGATGCAGAAACCTTGCCCTTCGATGATGAAGAACTCTTGCCCTTCGAGTATGCAGAACCCGGAAGCGGCGACATGAAGATATCATCTTCGTCCTCGCTCTCCTCAGTCCATAAACATGGATTATTTGCTGCAATCCTTCTGAAAGTTTCACTCTTCAGCACTACTACCTTCTCCCACCTTTCATGCAACCTAAGAAGTTCTTTACGTACCTCTTCATAGGTCCTTTCAGGCCACCCAGACCTAAGTAATTGGTGAGCCAACTCATTCATTATGGTGTCACTACCGTGAGTTCGTCCCCATGGAACTACCCTATTGTCCATCCTGAAATCGGTAGCTAGGCTCAAGAGTCCTGCTCATCCTGTGGTGAAAACTACGATCGAAAGGATAATGGGACATCTCAACTAAACTTGACTGAATGCTTATCCACCTCCGTAAAGGGGGTTTTATAGGTAGAGAGGAGAAGATGGCGGGAAAGAACGACAGCATATGGCGGGAAACGAGTGGCGGGAACATATGGCGGGAAACGAGTGGCGGTAAAGAGTTGGTGGGAACATATGGCGGGAAACGAGTGGCGGGAAAGAGTTGGCGGGAACATATGGCGGGAAACGGGTGGATGAGAACGGGTGGCGGGAACGAGTTGGCGGGAAAATATGTCATAGTTTTGAAAGAAAAAATCGACGGGCAAAAAAAAATCACATGCACCCGATCGGCCTACAAGAGGCCAATTAGTCCTCGCCGGCCCACAGCAGGCCGACTGGAACTATGGGTGGCCGACCGCCCAATCGGCACTTGAAATGGTGGCCGACAGCCCAATCGGCCTGCAGCAAGCCGATAGGAACCCAGTCGGCCTGCTGTGGGCCGACTAGGACCAGTCAGCTTGCTATGGGCCGACGGGGTATTATTTTTGAAAATAATTTTTTACGCGTAATATTTGTGCAAATTAATAAAAAAATGTATTATTTTAAAAAAATTAGCCGGGAGAGAGCAGGTGCACTTTGACTGAATTTAATAAATGCTCCTATGCTAGAAGAGCTAGGACAAAATTTTATTTTGTCAAGTGAACATGGTCGTACAACGAATTTGACCATGATCAAATGCAAAAAAAAAGAGAAAAAACTTCTGATGCATTCATCAACTGCTAACGAACACTAGAAGAAAATTCACATCCAACTCTGTAGACCATCTTGACAACTATAAATACTGGAGCAAGCCAAAGGATGCCGCTATCATCGTTCCTCCCTCGTCGGAGCCGAACAAACATTATTGCAGTAGACAATCATAAAGTCGTCGTGCTAAGGCTCCATAGGACCAACATAGTAAAACAACAACCATCATCGATGAACAGAAATGTTAGATCGGAAGTATCCAACTTGTAGACACACAAACGTCGACGAAAAAAAAATATCGGATGCAGGCGGATCCACCAAAGACAAACACCGACCGGATCCCATGAGATCCGTAATGAGACACGCCTCCACATGCCCTCCGACGATGCCTGAAGCATCTTATCCCATGAGATCCGTAGTGAGACACGCCTCCACATCTTATTTATTTCATCTTCAAAAAGCCGTCACTGCCGCCTCGTCTTCTTGAGCATGGCACAAACCCTAACAAAACTTAAAACAACACCTAAAAACGAAAAACGGAGCCCTCACCACCGGCAACGGGCTGGGATCCACCGCGCCTCCACTGTGCAAGGACCATAGGAGACGAAGCAGACCACCGACCGCGGCGATGAGAGACAGGGAAACCATAGATGGTCATAGTGAATAGGTTTTCATGATCTTTTAATATATGAAAAAAAATAAGTTGCCTCATCAAAACATTGGCGAGCTAAACATTTGGTTGGCCAACATTATCAAGAAAAAATCTTTGTGTGATGATTCTCAAAGCAAAATATTCAGTGATGGAGATCTTTTGAATGCCACCTTAGAGCATCTACAGCCATGATGGGCAAATCTGGTCCCTCAAACGCCTACGGACGCGCCCGGGGGCGTCCGCAGGCACTGACCGGGCATCCCTTAAATAATGTAATTCACATCCGGACACCTCAATTATCATATTTCAAATCCATATAAACTCATACAACTATGTCGATGCACACATCGTCCGGCTACTCCATCAGTACTAACTAAACATGCCATCAGACTACCAAAATTTTGGCATGTTTGGCTATGGTGGAGATCATCCACGGCTGCCCTTGCCCTTCCTGACGCCCTTGTCGTCCTTCTGGCGAAAGTACCGGTCGAAGACACAGTAGGGATCGAACCGGATCTGCTCGTCGCCAGAGCTGTCCTTCTCCTTCTTCGGCGACAGTCTGGCCAGGCGAGGGCGCACGTGCTCACTGCTGCCGTTTCTTTACAATGCGGGCGCAGATGGCTTCCTCCTCTACGGCCGCCCGCGCCTCCACATCAGCCGCCTCCGCCGCCATGACACGGGCCTCAGCGGCCCTTATCCTCCCCTTCCCTCGGCAACTCTTACATAGACTATTTTGAAAAATAAGGATGAATTGTGATTTTTTGATGGCTAAGAACATAGTATGCTTGGTTTCAAGAGACTCTATTGTTTAAACATTAACATGTGAATATATCATTACTTGTTCATGAGAAGTTTTATGAGAAGGAGTTGGTGTTTATATAATATATAAAGATGTTAGTAAATGTGATGTTGTCATGTCTATATTCTTTATTATTGACACTTCTCTCCATAAATTTGTGGTCATGTTTATTGAGGTCGGTATTTGCTTGGGGACAAGCGGAGTCTAAGCTTGGGAAACCTGATACGTCCATTTTGCATCATTATTTTCTATTATAATCTAGTCTACTTCAATGATATATTCACATTACGATGTAATTCTAATGTATTTTCTCTCTTAAATTGCAAGATAAACAAAGATAGGAGAATTATCAGACATCTGGAATTCTAGACCAAAAATATAAGAGAAGAAAAAACAATTTCCTGGAGCTCCAAGAGCAGCGGGAATTTTATCGAATTATTTAAAGTATGAAGCTAGGATCCAGAAGATGGCCAGAGGGGACCCAACAGGGTGCCACACGTCCTAGGCACACACCACATGGTTGCGTTTTCCCTTGGTGGCTCTTCTCCCCACGCCCTTTTGCCATAAATTCCCATTTTCCCTAGAAAAATTCACATAAAATTTTCGAGACTTTCCGCCGCCATCTGCCAGGCGAAACCTGGACGGAGCACTTTTTCTCTCCGGCAGAGTGATTCTGTCGCGGAAACTTTCTTCCGGGAGGGGAAAATCGTACTCACCAATGCTCTGTTCATCATCGTAGTCATCATCTTCGTCGACATCTTCATCAGCTGCATCTCATCTCCAAACCCTAGTTCATCCTATTCAATCTTTTTATCAAATCTTAGATTGGCACCTAGGAGTACTTGTATGTGTTGATTACACATTGTAGTTGATGCATATGGGATTATCAGAGGTAGATTATTCATCAAATATTTATATCCACTTATCATCATCCATATAACGTCTTGTGAGTAGATCCATTAGTTTAAGGACATAGGAGAAGTTTTGTTACTAGTACTCGTGTGAAGTTGACTATTGTTTTTGATGATATGTTGTGGTTGTTCTTTCTTTAGTGGCGTTATGTGAGCGATGACTACATGACACTCCACTATCTTTGGCCTAGGGGGAGTTTTTTGGACATTGTTGAATTAGTTTGTAGATGATGGGTTGCATGAGTGATAGATACTCAAACCTCAGTTTATGAATTATTTTCGGGCTGTTTTGGATCATATGGTTTAATGATATGATTAGATTTATCTTAATTATTTTTCTTGTATTTGCGGATGTTTGCATGGAGGGTACAATCATACATAGGTATTTGTTCAATTAAGGACATTATCTTAGCCCCATTCCACCCACACAACGATTAATTCACTAAATCCTGGTGAAAGTAACTTGACAAGATTCTTGTGTGTCTTCAAAAGCGTTTTAGCTTAGCATACATAATAATTGGGTCACTTGTTGCACTCTATTACTTTTGTTATTATTTATCTTGTTACAAATTATCTTACTATCAAACTATCTATGGAACTATCTTTATAGTGAAATTTGGTTGAAAACTACTTGCCAATTCCTTCTGTTCGTCATTAGGTTTACACTCTTACTTATCAAAAGACTACAATAGACCCTCTATACTTGTGGGTCATCCAGGAATCCATTCTATCCGCGCAAATGGCGCTTAGACCGCTGGGCCTGGTGGCAGGAGGCGTGTGACCACCGCCTTGTCGGAAGTGGTGCGGCCCATCTAGTGCCCCAATGTCGGGGCGACGATGCAACCGCTCTGTTGGCGCTTCTTCCCTGCGGTGTTGGGATCTAAGTCATAGGTTACCGGCGGCATGCATGGTCCCGACTTGGGCGCTAATATGGTGCGGCATGCCCGCCATGCTAGATAGAGGGCATGGGAGGTAGTTGCAGCCCTCACAGCTGAAACCGTAGAGGTAGAGTTGCACTGCGCTGCGAAGCCCCTACTGGTGGCCGACACCCCCTGGTGTCGCATACAATTCGTGGATGTGTCGGGCTACGACCATGAGGGGCCTATCGTGAACCGCACCTCGACCGGTGACGTCTATGACATGATGTCCGATGAGAAAGAGTAGGTCATGAGAAACGACAACACCATCTGTCTCATGTGGGGCAATCACTGTCCTATGCCATACACTACCTTGTCAGCGACTGAACCTTCACTTTCGCGGGTCCCATGGCCGTTAGACATGGGCACAAAAAGGAACAACAAGGATGGACACGGGCGAAGCTTAGACGATTCTATGTTGCATGAGTTTAAGGTTTGTTAATGAGAAATCCGATTGTGGAATACTCTCTCCGTTCCAAAATATAGGGCTCTTTTGATTCAAAGGAATTCTATAGGAATTTTGGAGGATTGAAATCCTTAGGATTTTTTCCTATCTTGGTCCTTTGAGGAACTATTCCTATGGATTCTTTTATACTACATTTCAAAGGAAATCTAACATTCACTCCAATCTCTTTTTGCAATTCCTTTGTTTTTTTCTGTGACATCAAACACTCTTTGCTAATCCTATAGGATTCAAGTGGGCATGCTACTTCAATACTCTATGTTTCCTATTCATACGTTTTCATAATCCTACGAATCAAAGAGGCCCATAGTGCGCTTATGTTTCTTGAGGTTCAACTGTGACCATAAATTTAACCAACGAGACCGACTGTGGCGAAGAAAAAAATATATAATTGAAAAACTTCTTTTGAATACGAATTCATTGGTATAACTTTTGCTCCCGCTGCAGTCAGTCTCGTTGGTTAAATTTAGGGTCAAAGTTGAAGCACGAGAACTCAGGACGCACTATATTTTAGAACGCAGGAGTATGACATTTGAGGGTAACCGGTCACTATGCACGGGCCGCTTGAGCACATGGACGGATGCTCAGAAGGATTGGATTTGGCAAGTCTGGTGCTATTACTGAAAAAGGGTTTCCCCCGCTTTATATTATAAAGCAAACATCATCACATACATCTGAGCAAGCCGCACACACACGCCACCACGGCACACACCGAACACCTAAGGCTAAATACAAAGGTGCCGAGCACCATCACACCACTCGGACACAACCAAGCAAACTTAAAATGAGCTACGAAGAACCACTTGGAGCCACAGAGGGGATGAGATGGGCCATGACGAAGCAAGGACTCCAAGACGGAGCCTCCCAGAAGGGTACGACCACGGATAGCCGCCACCATCCGATCCGCAGATCAAGTTTTCACCCAGAGCGACGCATGGGGTGGGAGCACCGCGACGGAGCCTTCAAGAAGGATACGATGTCCACCGACGCCGCCACCGACGGCCAGAAACTGGGCAAGTGATGAACCCCGGTGCTCGCACCCCGCCGACACACCCCTGCTCCGCCAACCACCCGCAGCCACGTCCCCCGCGAAACCATGGCTGCCCGCCCGCACCTGAGACGCAGGTTCCGCCCCCGAACGCCACGCCTCCCGCCGCCAGGGCCGCCGCCCAACATCCAGACACCCCCAAGACCATCCAAAGGGATCAACTTTGCACCAAAGGAACACCACTGATCGACGAATCGCAGCATACATCCCGCCTTGAACATCGTCGGAACTGCCACAGCCAACACGCAGCCGGGGAAAGGGGGAGGTGGGGGAGCGGACGCATCCGGACTGGCACACCCCTGTGCCAGTGACGGGGGCCCGAGCACGTCGGCGCCACCCATCCCTCCAGCCAGCCTCCCCATCGGACACACCCCTGTGCTGCCCCACCTCGGCAGCCGACGCAGCACGACGCAAGGCCATCGACGCAGACCCGACCACCGGCAAGGGGGACCCCAAGTACATCCGCCGAACGCCAAGAATACTCACCAGGAGCCCAATCGCTCGCCGCTGCCGTTCACCGTGGCGGGACGATCAATCCCGACCAGCACACCCACCAGCCACCGCCACGCGCCCACCATCACCGGCCGAGGCCGGCAGGGCGGACGCCCGCAGCCCACGCCGACCGCGCCCTCACGGCAGGGCCCAGATCTAGCCGAACGCCGCCGCGGAGCCCTCCGCGCACCACCTCCGCTGCAGCCCCTTCACGCCGCCGCCCATAACTCGCGTCGCCGCCGCCATTCTGCCGCCCGCGCCACCGCCGCCAAAGCTCAGCGCTGCCGGACCAAGAGGGGAAGGAGACCGCCGCCAGCACTGGCCGGGCTTTGCCCGCCAGTACGTCGAGGCGGCGGCGAGGGGAGGGAGGCTTGAGGAAGGGGGAGGCTGGAGGCGGCTAGGTTTTCCCAGGCGCCATGGGAGCGCCAGCGGGAGGGAGGGGGGAGGAGGAGTCTGGTGCTATTTAGAGCAAACAAGTATATCAACGAATCAGCCCATGCCGGATAAGTTGGTTTTGTAAAACCAGAAAACCATCGAACTTCAAACTGTAAAGATTCAGTCAGTCAAAGGAAGAAGTCTCAAAGAAGTGCAGCCTCTCTCTCTCTCACCACGTGAATTCCAGCCTAGGCTCCACGGCTGAAAAGGCTACGCCCGCCGCAGCAGCTCGTCCAGTCCCATCGACCCGCCGCAGCAGAGGCAGAGCCTGCACGTCGTCTCACATGACACCACCGCCCATCCTCCTCCTTACTGTGCGCGACAGACGAGGCACCAGCCAAGCCAAAGCTTTCTCTCTCGCATCCACTTCCCACGCCCCAAGAACTGGAACCGGCTCCTCTACCGTGCCGCTGGGCACGGCAGAGTGCCGTGCCTTCTTACGCACCAGCGTGCACATTGGTATGGGCCAGAAAGGCCTCACTCCATCCCCTAAAAAAAGGCCTCCCTCTGGCTATAAAATCTATCTTAACAAGCCCAGCAGTTCATCCGATGCATCACGCGGCTGCACAAGTCAACTAATTAACGATTTCCTTGTGTTCAGTTTTTCAACGATTTTCTTGATTCTAAAAAATAATTTCCATCAGCTAAAAAACCAATTGATGATTTCCGTTGCTAAAAAAACTACTCCCTCCGTCCCATAATATAAGAACGTTTTTGACACTAGTGTAGTGACAAAAACGTTCTTATATTATGGGATTGAGGAAGTAATTAACTATTTTTTAACCCCTAGAAATACTATTTCCCCTACAAAATACTAATTTACTATTATTATATCAAAAGACTAATTACCTATTAGTTAATATACATGAGCAACATGCGCAAAATGAAAATGAACTCATATTATAAAAATGGTTTTATTTGTATTGTTTTGTCTCAAGGATTTATTTAAAAAATACTTTTAGCCAATATGTTTGTCTCGAAATAGGCTTTCATCCCACTTTATATGTAAAGCAACACCCAAATAAAGTACATGGTCGAATGATACAAGATGGAGGGGCAGCTTCCATACAATGTCGAGCCACCCGCGCCACCATGAGGTCTCCAGGACAAGCGTGACGAGCCCAACACCCCAGGTCCGGATTGGGGCGTAACCAATGCCAATGAGAAGAGCAATCGCCCGAGCCACCCGCCGATACACCTCTCGCCGCCCTCACGACCGAGAGGGTACCCACCACCACCACCATGGAGCCCGGGGATGTAGAGGAGCACCGGCGCGCCGCCGCACCGTGGCGCCTGCCGTCCGCGCCACATCCCGGCAAGGGCACCCCGTCCCGTGCCACAGCGGCCACGAGAGGAAGAAAGAGAGGCCCCACAATAGAGGCGGCATTTACCAGGGCTCACTGGCCTCACCGGGCGACGGCGAGGGAGGAGCAAGGAGAGACCCTTGGCGGCAGTCACGTTTGTCAGACATGTTTTAAAATAATCTTCTGACCCTCCCTAACATGTTTTAGCAGCACTCAACCCCATGGGTAAAATAATTCCACTGCCCTTATTGGCACCTATGAAAGATAGGTGAACATATAGTTGTGCACGACTGACGAACTTGTGACTGCAAGCGTGCGATCGGTGGACATGCTGTAGTTACACAAGTAGCTTGAAAAAAACGAATCCACCAAAATAAAAATATACCAATAAAACTGATAAAAAATAAAATAAATTAAGAAATCATTTTTTATGAAAAATTAGTTGTAGAAATTTTAATACATGTATGGGCAAACATGTTAGCTAATATGAGTTCATTTTCATTTTTTAAATGTTGCTTGTGTATATTAATTAATTAATAGGTCCCCCAAAATATATTAATTAATAGGTAATTAGTCTTTTGAGACAGTAATAATAAATTAGTATTTTATAGGGGCAATAGTTTATTTAGGGGTTAGGAAATAGGTAGGAAATTAGTTATTTTTTCTTTCTACCTGTGCAGCCGCGTGATGCATCATTTTTTTTTGAGGAAAGCGTGATGCATCAGCTATTTTTTTTAGGGTTTCGTGATGCATCAGCTGGACGTCTGGGCTAGTTAAGATAGACTTTCGGTCAGGAGGTAAGCCTTTCTGGCCCATATCAATGTGCGCGCTGGTGGTGCGTAAGAAATAAGAAGGCACGGCAGAGCGGCACGGTAGAGGAGCCGGTTCCCCAAGAACTAGCAAGACCAGCAGGCGACGCCGCTGGAAACCGCCGCTCTCGCCCGGTCCTCCTCCGGCTTCCGCTCCGACGTACGTAAATCCTCTCGGCTCTGCCTGCCCATCATAGTGTCCTTTAAGCCGACGATCTGTATGTAGATCGCCGCGAAGCACTTCTTTTCTTGCGTCCAATCCGTCGTACTACCGCTAATGTTTTCTTCTTCCATTTTTCTCAGAAGAGCAGCATGCCGGACAGCAGCGGCGCGACCGTGCTGGACGACCTGCCGGAGTGGCTCGTCGTCGAGGAGATCCTTGTCCGGCTGCCGACCAAGGACGTGCTCCGCTGCCGCGCCGTCCGCAAGTCGTGGCGCGCCGGCACTTCCGCCGACAAGTTCGTCCTCGACCACCACCGCCGCCAGCCGTCGCTCCCCATCATCGAACAACTCGACGAGGGCATATACTGCCTCGCCTCTGCCGGAGACCAGAAGATACGGCCCGTCCTCCGGTACACGACGAGGCGGGAACCAGTTTAAAGCATGATACACCACGCCGCCTGCGATGGCCTCCCCATCCTGTCGCGGCACTACAGTTTCTACATCTGTAACCCGGCCACCCGCAAGTGCGCACCCCTGCCGTATCCTCCGCTATGGCCAGGCTTCAGCGCCGCCACCATCGTCGCCTTCTACCGGCACCACGCAACCGGAGAGCATCGGGTGCTCTGGTCCATATTCTCGGCACCCGTGGCGAGACATTCCGGCAGATGAGCCGCCCAGCACAGTTGCCGCCGGGCGGCAGGGTGTCATTATTCGATATGGGCGGCGGCCTTATTCTGCGCCGTGGCGCCGCCGACCATGTCACTCTAGACGTTTGGATGCTGCAGGACTATGATGCCGAGACGTGGGCCTTTCGATACCGGATTGACTTGCGAGCGATGGAGGCATCGCCGCCGCTTAATCTGATGGTCACTTGTTTCGTCCCTGATATGGCTGTGATCAACGAGCGTGAGCTGTTGATTCAGCATTGCCCTGACCGTCTGTTGCATCGTGACATTGACGGTGTGTTTTTAGGGGATGTGGAAATTGGAGAGCATGGAAGCGTTTCGAGTCCATTTGCAAGTAGTTTGACACTTAGGTGGTGTTTGGTTCTCTAGTCCTAGGACTTTTTCTAGTTCCTGGGACTTTTTGAAAAAGACTCTCAATGAGGTGCTTTTAGGGACTTTTAGCAAAAAGTGCCAACCCCCCCCCCCCCCCCCCCGGTTTGGTTTGCTAGGGACTTTTTTTAGTCCCAGCACAAAAAAGTCCCTGAAACCAAACACCCCCTTACTCGGCATCACCTCCAAGAGAGCATGATTTCACTTCCGTTGTTTGAGATGCAACAAGAAGATGCCATGGACAAGGAGCCTCCGTTCGACATAGTTCTGTAAGATGCCGCGCTAGCTCCATCTATGATACTTTGGACTCCTTGCTTGCTGTTCTCACTATTTCGTAGAACTGAGCTATTAGGATTTTGGATGGAGGAAGTAGCGATCATATTATCATCATTTGGTGCTCGTTATGCTATCTTGAACACCATGTTAATGTTCTGAACAATGGAATATCCGTGCTACTGAACTGTTGCAGTTTACTTTCAGTTCTACTGTTCTTCCATGTTAACTTTCAGTTTGTAATGTTGAAAAGCATGAAAGGCGGTTGCAGTCTAAAATGCTAATTTATCCATGAGAAGTTATGGTGTTTTGGTTGTTGAAATGGTTAGTTCTGATATTCTCTTCTGTAGGGTAGCGCAATATTTTGATGTTTCATGTTCAGTACACACCTTGATCCTATTACTGGAATGTAAACTTCTCTCTATCAAAAACTGGCAAGCAGTACTTCTTGTTCCATTGGCTTTCACCATGTTGGCCAACAGAGTTTGGCTGAATCTTTTGTGTCCAGGATTCGAGCCTTTTTTGGGGGGTAGGAATAGGTTACAAGATGTGCAATCTTAAATCATCATGTGTTGGTCTGATGGAAGGCTGGTGATAGTCTGTTTACAATTCTGTTAGCTAGTGTTCGTTTACTGCTGGCACTCAGCTCAGCTGTTAGGTTGTTCTTTGTCAGTTTTTACTCAAAAAGAGGAGTTGAAGATGTGCTCCCGTTGCAGCCTCTAACCCAAATCAGTCATGTTGTCTGTTCTTTTTTCTTTTTTGAGAAACATGTCATCTGTTCTTTGTTCTTACTACTTCTTTTAGTACTGCATACACTTTGTATGGCTGAAGCTTCGCTGCTGCTAAACATCAGTTCATGCTTGTTATGTTCTCCTGAACCTCATGTTGATAATATGAAGAATGGAGTATCTACGCTATAAATTTTTCCTACTGTTATGCCCGTTGTCAATTTCGCTTCACATTTTTAAGCAGCATGAATTGCATTACCGCGGTTCAAAAGAATTCCCTTCCTGAGAAGTTATGGCACATTTTAAATGTTGGAGTGGTACAAAGGCACCTAAGACTAGCCATAGTGGGAGTAACTTCAGTAGTAACATCGAGTTCAACTCAGCAAATTTGCTTATGTGGCAATGAGTTAATGAGAAGAGAGGTAGTAGTAGTAACTTAGCTAGTTACTGTAACATCACATGTCCCAATGCAATATGAGTCTACAACATAATAAATGAAGCTCTGCATGTTACCACACTTATGTTACTACCCACTATGAAGGTAGTAACATAGTCTAGGGATATGTGTATGTTACTAGTGTTTGTTACTCTCCATTGTGGCTAGTCTAATGAATTTCGTGTCAAGTTAGATGGACCTGGTCAAAATAGTGGTATAGAGGGAACTGAGCTCTTTAACAGGTGATGGGAAGTAACCCCCGCCTGTTGATGCTCTAAGCTCGATTGGCATTATGATAAGGTAAGTTATGCTGTATTGAGGGAACCGAAGCAACTAGTGATGCTTGGGTGAAGCGGCAGGGCGGGCAGCGGGACGCGTGCGATATTTTTTGTTCTTTGTCGACCACGGGCGTAACAGGGCGGGCAGCGGGGCGCGCGCCGCGAGCGGCGACGGCTGCTGGTGCAGCGGGGCGCGCACGGCGAGCGGCGACGGCTGCTAGTGCAGCGGGGCGCGAGCGCGAGCAGTGACGACGGGCGCAGGCGCCGCGAATGTTTTGGGGTTGCCGGCCGCGTTGGGCGCCTCGAGCGAAACCCGGACACGCATGTCCGTTTTGACACCCATCGTCACCTCAAACGGACAAAATTCGGACAAAGCCGACGTCCGTTTGAGGTCGTGCGGTGGAGTTGGCCTAATGTTTTCTTCTTCCATTTCTTAGAAGAACAGCATGTGGTTGGGTCAGTGTTTGTTTGTTCCAAGTATGAGTAGCAGCATCAAGTATGACCGTCACCACCTTTTCACGTCAAGGCAGATCCAGTAGAGAAGAGAGCCCCGTGTCGCTCCCCGCGAGCGGCCCGGGTGCTAACCCTAGCCGCCGGGCACCGCCGCCACCAATCCCCCCCTCCTCCCCCGCCGACGCCGACGAGTGCCGCCCGGGCAAAGCCCGTGTGGTGTCGGCGGCGCGGGCTCTTCCTCTCCCGCTCGCGAGGTGGGCTGCGCGGGGCAGCTGTGCCAAGCGGACGAGGCAGGCGCGAGGCGCTACGGCGTGTGGCTGTGCGCGGGACGGCGCTGCTCGGCAAGCCATGGTCGCGGCGTAGGAGCCGTGGGCGCTTGAGGTCTCCAGCCCACGCGGCTCTAGCGTCGAGGGCGCGCGCTGTGGCGGGCTTGGCTGCGCTGGGAGGCGCCGTGCTCGCGCGCCGGGGATCCGGATCTGGCGCCTGGATGCCGCGCCGTGGCTCTGGCGGCCCGGATCTGGTGTGCCCACGGGGCCCCGCGGCTGGCGGCCCGCCTACGGCTCGGATCCATGGCGGCGGCCATGGCTGGTGGCACGCGGCGCAGCTTTGCGGCGAGCGGCGCCGGCGTGGACAGGTGGACCAATTCCCTGGCCATGTGGATGGCGGGGAGGTGGTGGGCTTCGGCTGCGGCGGCGGTTCCTCGCTGGATGTTGGTGGCCATGGTGATGTTCGTCCTCGACCCCGATCTACTCCGATCTGCAGCAGATCCGGCCCTTGGTGGCTTCGGTCACCGTTCTTGGTGTTGGCCTTGCAGATCCGGTGGCTGGAAGGGTTCCGGAGGAATCTCTTGGCCGGCGTGGCGGCCACTCCGATGGCAGTGCCTTTGGGTGTTGCTTCCCTCGTTGGAGGCTTCGGAGAGGACCTCCTTCCTTCCACCCCTCCCAGGAGCTCAGGTGAAAACCTCAGAACCTCCGGTTCCAAGCGACGACGACACCACGGTGCCGTGCTCCTTCCTGAAGGCGTTGCTCGGGGGCTGCTCAAGTGGCGGTGGAAGTGGCGGCGGTTCGGTGTCGACACATGCATTCTGGTCAGCTTCATCTTGGAGGCTGCGGCAACGTAGGCGACGCTCGTCTGGTGGAGCTACTGCCGATGGTCGAGGCATCGTCGGCAGTCTGAGCCATCAGGTTCGGGGTGCTCAGGGGGAAACCCCAGATCTGGGTCTTCCGGATCGGATGATGATAGCGTTCTATCGCTTACCCTTCTGGGGGCATCGTCTTGGAGCAAGTGCTGGCTGGAGGGATGGTGGAGCGGTGTTTCATCTCACACTTTGATGGCGGCAGAGATCGATGGCATGGTGCTGTGGAGACTCGGCGTCCGATGTGCGGAGATGGGCTCGCGCAGGAGGAGGTTGTTGTCTGGCGTCATGGTGACGTCGATGGCTGAGTGGCCAGACAAGGTAGAAGCCTCAATATACCACGGGGCTGCACCGTGGCTGTGTACCAGAGAATCGGCCATATCTTCTGCTCTCCGGCACCGGCAAGGCGGTAGATGCCCTGTACTGTACGTGTTCGATGATGGGGAGTGAGGGCTGGCGGCCGTGGTGGTCGAGGATGAACTTGCCGGTGGAAGTGCAAAAGAGAGTTTTTACGGTACCCTATACTGCTAACAGGGGAGGAAGCGGTATATTAAAATCTGACCGCTGATTTCCTGAGGGTAGGATAGATATAGATTTTCTGTCATGGGAACCTTAGCGACGTCGTCGGTCAGCGGATATTGGCGATGGGAAACCAAGACGGCAAGCTCCGCCGCCATGTCCCACGACTCCTCCACAGTCTCCTTCGGCCTCCTGCTCCGGCTGCTGGACGGAGGTGCCCCCCGAGCCGTCGTCCTCGACCACGACCTCCACCTCGAGCTCGTCTTATTCGTTCCCGTCGTTTTCATCTATAGTAGCGTCGTCTCGCTGAAGCCGGCGCCCTGTTCGCCATGGATGAGTCACTGGAGCTCTCCTCGCATGCACACGCATGCGCCCGTTCGCGCTCCACGCCCGCAGCAACAGCCATCGTGCACGCCCCGCAGCACCGCAGTAGCTGCTTGTTCGCTCCCGCCTCCCGCACGCAAGCGGACCCGCAGTAGCTGCTCGTCTGCTCCCGCCTCCCGCACGCAAGCAGTCCTGCAGCCTCGGGTCGCCTCGCCACCGTCCGCGGACAGCATGATCCGAGAGGGCAGGCCGGGGCAGCCCGCAGCCAGCCGCCATGGTCTCGCCTGCCTAGCATGGCCGGCCGCCGTCGTTGGCGAGCAGTGTGCGCCAGGAGGCATCGGAGTGTCTGGAAGGCGTAAAAGTCGGTTCGAAGGTGCTGCACCTTGTCGGCCCAGCCGGCCTCGTCACGGCGGACCATTCCCCAGAGGGCGAGACGGGCGGGCTGAAACTTTTTACTCCCAAAATGCCCTCGCGATTTGTATACTGGAGGACGGGAGAGAAGCGGTGCAAGCTATACCGCTCGCGATTCTATTAGCAAATTGGAGCAGCACAGCTCCATCGTCACCATTAGATTTCAAGAATGGATGGCTAATGTTTGACGCGGGGTACCATAAAAGAGAGAACAAAGGGTCATCTGGATGTTAGAATATCACAATGCATCTCTGTCCCCTGATTTCTTCGTCCTCGCTGTGGGCTCGGACCAGCCAAGATGTATCCAATGGCCGAAAGTTTCAGAAGGACGGTTTCCTCTTGTTACCCAGTACCCCGGTTACTCAGCAATCCACCATCATGGTAGTCTGCACTGGGCATTGGGCCTTGACATAACGGTATTCAACACAGTAACCGAGACATTCAGGAAGATGAGCCGCCCAACATAGTTGGGCAATGTGGTGTCGTTGTTTGAGATGGCCGGCGATCTTGCTTTGTGCCATATCACCGATGACTGTGACATACATGTTTGGGTGTTGCAGGACTATGCTGCCGAGACATGGAGCTTGCAGGACCGGATTAACTTGTTAGAGATTGAGGCATCGCCACCGCTTAATTTGGAGGTGGAATATGCCCCTAGCATGGCTGTGATCAACGAGCATGAGCTGTTGGTCATGCATTATCCTGACCGTCTGTTACATTGTGACATTGACGGTGTGTTTTTAGGAAATGTGGAAAGGGTAGAGGATCAGTTCAGCTTGACATTCAGTGGGTATCGCCTCCAAGAGAGCTTGATTTCACTTCCATTGTTTGAGGAGCAACAAGAAGACGACGTGAACAAGGAGCTTCCGTTCATCATAGTTCCATAGGATGTCGTGCTTGCTGTGCCCGCTGGAGTATCTATCCATATGAGCCATGTCTTCTTCCTACTATTTCGTAGTAAAACTGAACTATTAGGATGGAAGAAGTAGCGCTTATGCTATCATCATTTGGTGCTTGTTAAGCTATCTTGAACACCATGTTAATGTTCTGAAGAATGGTGTATCTATGATTTATAACTGTTCTACTCTTCTCCCATGTTTGCTTTTCAGTTTGCAATATTGAAAAGCACGAAAGGCATGGTTGCAGTTTGAAATGTGAATTCATTGATGAGATGTTATGGTATTTAGGTTGTTCAAATGGTAGTTAGTTCTGATATTCTCTTATGTGTGGATTGGAGCAACAGCGTTTTTCTGGGGCGGGAGGGAAGCCCCTTACTCAGGTGTGGCTGCGTTTTTCTGGGGCACCCTCTGAGGCTCTGACAGATGTTCGGGTTGTGGCTAGTCTGGGTATCATAGTTGGCAAAACTGAGCAAGTGGATATGACATTCACTCGCGCCCATGGGGTGGCCAGATTGCGAGTGAGTGTTCTGGATATTGAGTTCGTCCCGGATGTGGTTAACTGGACCTATAGGGGAGAGGTATTCCCTCTTGAGATTGAGTTTGAGGACTCTGAGTTGTTTACCGAGGCGGGTGTTAGTACTGATATGGATATAAACGACGGAGACGACAATGCGGGGGCTAGGAAGGATCCGACTGATGAGGCTGGTCGAGAGAGACCCAACGGGTCGGGACCGGTTGCTCAGTTGCCCCAGACTGGTTCAAGGGTAGAGCCGGCCCCATCTCCGTTGGTACCTAACATCACGTTGAGGTTTGGATCTTTTGAGCCTGCGTCTGCTTCTCCTAGGCTTTGGAGCGATCGGGTGGAGTCTGAGGATGCTATTGAGTGCTCGCTCCCGGTGCTGGACCTTATGTCGGCTGTTTGTCCTGCAGTGGGAGACTGTGTGACGGGCCACTCGGAGACGACTTTGGGGGAGGGAAGGAATGTGGAGCCTCAGGGGGACCCCTTCCCCCCTGAGATCTCTGCGGTCTCGTGCGGACGATTGGTGGTTGAGTCGATGCCTGCATCACCGTCGTTGGCCGGCCGAGAGGGAGACCGTCTGGGGCAGGTGGCCTTGGACCCTTCCCCTTCGGCACCGGCTGCTGCAGCCTCTCCTATGCTGATCGGCGTTTGTCAGGGGCAGGTGGCCCCGGCGACGCCTGCTTCGCCGCCGCTAGCCGGCCGTGAGGGAAGCCGTCTGGGGCAGGTGGCCTCAGACCCATCCTTTTCGGCACCGGCTGTTGCGCCTCCTGTGGTGCTCGGCGGGAGTCTGGGGCAGGTGGCCCCGGTTCATCCCTCGCCTTCGGCTGTCGGGAGGGTGACGCCCTCAGGCTTGAGGGTTGGGGCGGAGGGGGTGCTCGGGCAGGCGGCGCCGACACCTACCTCACCCGGCCTCCTGACCGTGCGCCGTGGGAGCCTTCCGCCGCTGCCTCCTACGAGTGGCGCTACTCGGGAGGAGGTTATTGCTTTCGGCGGGATCCCTGACCCGGTCTCTGAGGGGAGACGGATGAGTTCTCGTCTCCAGGACCACCGAGGTTGATGACATGCAACAGAGGTGCGCTATGAGGGCGGCCAAGCTTCGTGACATTGAGGTCACTACCGGTATGTCAGTCAACTTTTCCAATTCTATTTTGCATTTTTCTACGGATGAGATTATTCATAATGCAAATCAAGTAGGGGTCTCGCTAGGGAATACCAATTCTGAAATTTCCAACTCGGTTAATGATCTCCTTGATCTGGAAGCGGAACGCGCTTTAGAAACTATTCGAAATCTTGCGGCAGTGAGACCTATGAATGATGCTGAGATTGATGCTTTGGGGGTGAGAGTGCTTGACAATTTGTGTGCGGACCTTGCACCATTCACTAATGAGTCCGACGAGGAGGAGGTTAGTGTAGAAGTTATTGTGAATCAACCACCAGAGACCGGTCATGAGGACCGGATGGTGGACAATGATAAACCCAAACGTAAGTGGAAGCGGAAGGTGTATCCCGCATCCGCGGTACGTAGGAGTGCTAGGATTCGTACGGCAAAAAAATTTCATGATGACTTATGAAAGGAATCTTTTGGAATAGCAGAGGTCTGAAGGACTTGGCTAAAAGAAGATTTCTTGCTGAGGCGTCTCTGGAGCATCGATTAGATTTCATTGCTCTCTCTGAAACTGGTAGAGATAATTTTGCTCCCCAGTTTCTTTCCTCTCTTGTGGGTGGTGTTGATTTCGACTGGCATTGCCTACCTCCGCGAGGACGATCGGGAGGTATCTTGCTGGGAGTGAGATGCGATTCCCTTGAGGTCCAGAGTGTAGTGATGGGCGACTTTGCGGTTAAGTTTCGGGTTAGGTCTAAAGTGGATGGGTTCAACTGGGCCTTGGTGGCGGTTTACGGTGCCGCACATCCGGAGCTTAAACCGGATTTTCTGGCGGACCTTGTTCGAGTTTGTGGGTCCGAGCAGCTTCCGATGCTGGTCGGGGGTGATTTCAATATCATTCGGAGGAGAGAGGAGAAGAATAATGATAACTTTGACGGCAGATGGTCGTTTATGTTCAATCATTATTGAGAGCTTGGATCTGAGGGAGATAGAGCTTTCTGGTAGAAAGTTTACCTGGGCTAATGCCTTGCCTACCCCGACATATGAAAAGCTTGATCGAGTTCTCGCGAGCGTGGAGTGGGAACAGAAGTTCCCTCTTGTTACGGTCCAAGCTCTCTCGCGGGGAATATCCGATCACACACCACTGTTCGTGGATTCCGGGGAGCCGAACCATGTGGGAAACAAAAACACCTTCTCATTCGAGATGGCCTGGTTCAAACATGAGGGGTTCTTAGACCTCATTGCCAGGGAATGGGCTAAGGGTGTAGGAGGTAGGACGGCTGTCGAGCGTTGGCAGAATAAAATTAGGCATTTGAGAAGGTTCTTACGGGGTTGGGCTAAGCACCTCAGTGGGGTGTATAAGATTGAGAAGGATAGGCTCCTCTCTCTTATACAGGCCCTGGACATAAAAGTTGAATCCGCGATTCTGCTGCCTGCTGAGCTCCAGGTTAAAGCTGAGGCGGAGAAGAGGTTGAAAGAACTTCTCCATGAAGAAGAGTTGAAGTGGGCGTTGCGAGCTAAGGTTCGCAAGGTGGTCCAAGGGGACGCCAATACTCAATTCTTTCACCTGATTGCCAATGGTAAGCACAGAAAGAAGCGTATCTTCCAACTTGAACAAGATGAGGGTACTATTGTTGGGCAGGATAATCTCAAAACATATATTACAGAGTATTATAGGCAGTTATTTGGACCTCCGGAGGTTAACTGTGTGACCCTCGATGAGTCCAGGACTGAGGATGTACCTCAATTGTCTGCTGCCGATAATGATATCTTGCTCGCCCCGTTTTCGGAGAAGGAGGTGTTTGATGCTATTGCACAAATGAAAAACAATAAGGCTCCCGGACCGGATGGGTTCCCGGCCGAGTTTTATAAAAAGTGCTGGCACATTATTAAGGGGGATTTGTTACCTATGTTTCAGGACCTTTTCTCTGGGCAGCTTCAATTATTTCACTTGAATTTTAGAACTATCACATTGCTCCCTAAGAAAACGGAGGCTGTGAGAATTGAGCAGTTCAGGCCGATTTGCCTCTTCAATGTTAGTTTCAAAATCTTTACCAAGGTCGGGACTAATAGGCTCTCACAGATTGCGCATTCTGTGGTGCAACAATCCCAAACTGCTTTCATGCCGGACAGAAACATCCTTGAAGGGGTGGTTGTCCTTCATGAAACGCTCCATGAAATTCACTCCAAAAAATTAGATGGGGTAATTTTTAAGGTGGATTTCGAAAAAGCGTACGATAAGGTCAAGTGGCCATTCCTCCAACAGGCATTGCATATGAAAGGTTTTGATGATGCCTGGCGCCGGCAGGTCGAATCATTTACGCAAAAGGGAGTGTGGGAATTAAAGTGAATGACGATATAGGTCATTATTTTCAGACTCATAAAGGCCTCAGACAAGGAGATCCGATGTCCCCTATCCTGTTTAACATTGTGGTGGATATGTTAGCAATTTTGATAGGAAGGGCTAAGGAGAATGGTCAAGTGGGTGGCTTGGTACCTCATCTTGTTGATGGGGGTGTATCCATCCTTCAATACGCTGATGATACAATCATCTTTATGGAGCACGACTTGGCCAAGGCGAGAAATATGAAGCTGTTGTTATGCCTCTTTGAACAATTGTCCGGGTTAAAGATTAACTTTCATAAGAGCGAGTTGTTCTGCTTTGGTAGAGCCAAAGACGAACATGAGTCTTATAGGCAATTGTTTGGGTGCGAGTTGGGGAGTTTGCCCTTCTCCTACCTTGGTATTCCGATACACCATCGTAGGCTGACAAACCGAGAGTGGAAGTGTATCGAGGACCGATTTGAGAAGAAACTGGGTTGCTGGAAGGGTAAGCTCATGTCATACGGAGGCCGGTTAATCTTGATAAACTCGGTGCTCACGAGCATGCCTATGTTCCTCTTATCGTTCTTTGAGGTCCCAGTTGGTGTTAGGAAAAGACTGGACTTCTATCGATCACGCTTCTTTTGGCAGGGTGATGAACTTAAAAGAAAATACCGGCTTGCTAAATGGGATATTATCTGTCGACCCAAAGACCAAGGAGGGCTTGGTATTGAGAATCTTGAAGTCAAGAACAGATGCCTTCTTAGTAAGTGGTTGTGGAAGCTCGCTTCCGGGACTGAAGCCATGTGGGCGCAGATCCTTCGCAGCAAGTACCTCCAGACTAGAACTCTGTCCTGTAATGCAGTTAGGCCGACTGACTCGCCTTTCTGGAAAGGACTCATGAATGTCAAACAATTACTGTTCAATAGGACAAGAGTTGTTATTGGAAATGGTGCTACTACACGTTTTTGGGAGGATACTTGGCTTGGCGACTCACCCTTGGCCATTCAATATCCATCTTTATATCGTATTTCTCAACGACGTGAGGTGTTCGTGGCAACGGTATTTCAATCCGCCCCCCTTAATATCCAGTTTATACGGTCGTTAGCGGGCAATCGTTGGGAAGTTTGGCTTCATTTAGTTAGGAGACTGATGGAGGTTCAACTTTCTGACCAACCTGATGAATTACGCTGGAAGTTGACTAGGTCTGGAGTATTTACAGTTAAGTCAATGTATATTGATGTTATTAATTCGAACTCCATTCCAACTTCCAAGAATGTCTGGGATGTCAAAGTTCCTTTGAAAATAAAAGTATTTATGTGGTTTATTCATAAACAAGTTATTCTAACAAAGGACAACTTAACAAAGCGTAATTGGACAGGACCTACTAGGTGTAGTTTCTGTGATCGGGATGAGACGATTAAGCATCTCTTTTTTGATTGCCCGTTGGCCAAGGTCCTTTGGCGGACGGTCCACATTGCTTTTAGCATTACTCCACCGACTTCTGTTAATGCTTTATTTGGGACTTGGCTTAATGGGGTTGAGTCTACCTTAGCGAGACATATTTGGGTTGGAGTTTGCGCTTTGCTGTGGACCATCTGGCTTTGCAGAAATGATTTGGTTTTTAACAGAACATCACGGATTCATTTTTTTGCAGGTTATTTTCCGAGCTACGGCAGTGATCCGTTCGTGGTCGCTACTCACTCCGATGGAGGCCAGAGAGCATTTGGTTACTGGGTCTATCCGTTGGGAGATGGTTGCTCGGGATATCTTCAACCGGTTTGAATGGCGGTCATGTAATATGATAGGCAATTAGTTTACCTACCTCTTTTAGCCAGCTGATTGTGGCATCTTTTCCTGGCTAGTTTGTGTATCTAGCCTTTGGCGCTCTGTGTGAGCTGCCTTTTCTTTCTTTAAATTTGAGACTTTGGAACCTTGTTGGCACAATTTGATTATTGGTTAATAAGATGGCCGTATGCATCACTCTTGATGCAGAGGCCGGGGAGCCCCCCCTTTTTGAAAAAAAGAAAAAAAAATGTAGTGTAATATTTTGATCTTTCATGTTTGATATACACTTTGATCCTATTGCTTTTGGCATCTGGTCACTCCAGCTCTTTGTGCGGAGACGTTCTCCGGCTCTTTGTGCGGAGATGCTTCTTTCTGAGGCATATTTGGGAAGCTGGCCGGTAGACGGGTTGCTTCTTCTGCACTCTACTGATAGACTGGCAGAAAACGATCAAGGACTTCGGATCTTCAACTTGATAAGCTGCGGTTCACGGGATGGTTTGGGGATATGATGAATGACAAATGATCACGAGGGTGGTGACGGTTGCGCGCACAGAAGCCCCAGTCTGGATGCAGAACTTGGGCACAGTTAAGCTATACCTTCCCACATCAGAGGGAACAGCATGTAGAATTATATATATATACTAAAATTCATCTCCCAGAAAACGCGAGTGCTCATACTATAGATATGCAAAGATTGTTCCAAGAAATTTCTTTTTACAACGTATATATGATATGATTTTCTTACAACTAACGGGTTTGCAACAGGCACAGCAAGAGTTGAAATACAGATGATCGGTTACCTAGCTAATTCGGTACGCTAGAATTTTGCACTGCCAATCTGCATTTCGATCAAGTTGCTTCACAGTAGCACACTTCATGGTGGAAACAATATTACTACTAGCACATTTTGGAGGAGAGTAAGGAGGATCAGCCTGGCATGCCCTGGTAAGCCTGGTAATGCTAGTGCAGCAGATGATTAAGAAAATTAAAATTGTGCAAGGAATAAATACACCACCAGCTTATTATGCTTACCTTCAAACATCCTATAGAATGACTGCAAAAGCTCGGAAAACCAACAAAACCGCCAGCCGTTTTGAGTTCCTCTGATGGCCCAAGTTCATGATTATTAACAGTCTGGAAGTCAATTTCATCTTAGCTTTCTCTCCAACTGAAATCTAGCACTCAGCATCCACATGTATGCTCATGAACCTAGCGTCACATATTACCACAAAACTAATCACCTGGAAATCAGAATTTCCGCAGTTTTTAAACAAAAATTAAATCAAAGGGTTATCTGGTTAAAATATCATGCTGACCGTTCAGGTAACATTTAGTCTGAGAATGGATGCACAAGGGCAAAACTATAACAGATAAACAATAAAGGTACAGAAAACTCAGAAAATCAAATAATTTAGAGACTAGATAAGCAAGTGTAGGTTCATACATATGAAGAGGCAACCAGTAGTTCAGTACATCTTGCAAGACCAACCCATCTCCTCCAAAAGAACTCATTCATGACAGGTGGCTAGTCATCCAGAAGTTAACCCAACATGAGCATAACTCAAGATAAGAAACTAGTAGTTCATTTCAGGTGGCCACATGTCAACTAAACAGACTATTTTTGAGGCATAACTCAAGATTAGCACATCAAATTCTGCGAGACTTGGTAGCCCTCTCGAAGACATCAAACATGAGAGCAGGATGGGATCTTTTGAGGTGTGCATACCCTTGGCTTGCCACCACATGATCCATTCTGTTTGAAGAGAGGATGAATTCAACACATGCATCTTTCAGCTTGCTGCAGTGATGCTGATCAGCTAGCGCCAATGTCGTCGCCACGGTCTCAACGTCAAGGCTCTTGCAGAGAATACCTTGGCATATCATCTTCATCCTGTCCATGGCATACCTATCGGCGGCCACCAGCAGGTGCTTAACCATGTCTTGGTTCTCACCATCATCAAGGTCATCCATAGCAGCAGGCAGCGAATCTGTGTAGATGAAGTGAAGCAACGCCTTGAAAACAGGAGGCTCCATGTCTTTGACGATTATGTTGTCACTCGCGGAACCGCTCAGGGGTCCATAGAGTTGAGCATCGAAGACCGGCGATCGTGTGGCGAGCATAATCTTGTGAGCAGGGAAAACATCGCCTTTAACCTCAAAGGTCACATCTGCTCCTCTACTCCCATCCAGCAATTTCTTGAGATGATTCGACAGGTCCGACGGCGGCACCTCAATATGTGCGGCGACCGAGACGGTCTCCTCCTCCTGCACCTGCGGCTGCTTGATAACCTTGACTTCACACTCGATCACCAGGCGGTCGTCCCGCAGGTACGATGCTAGCTCACTCTGTTTCATGAACTTGTCAGCTCCATAGCCATCGGGATCTTCATCTGGGTCGACGGGGGTGTACTTGCTGGTAAACCCGCGGACCACCGACGGCAGAGCGCTGGTCGAGTCGATGAGCCTGAACTCGAAGTCCGCCCTGACCTCGGCGTCCCTGGTGAGGAGCTCGAGGTAGACCGAGACATAGCCCCTGCACTCCTGGGATATGTCTCCATCGGGGTAGTAGCGGACGCACCAGTCGTAGCCGCCGACGGCGAAGGTGGCGGACCGTATGGACTCGCCGGCGCCCATACCCTTGTGCAGATGGTAGCCGGCGATGTTGAACACGTGCTTGCCCCTCGCCGTATCAGAGGTGCACGTAGACACGGTCGTTGGCAGCGGTGGTGCCATTGCTGCAGTTTGTGCGGCGGCTGGGTGGGGTGTCGGCGGCGGCGGCGGCGGCGCAGGTGGGGATATTTTCAAAGGGAATGGGGAATGCGAGGGCACAGAAGAGCTACAAGAAGCAAGCACAGGTGGAGGCCCATCAACTTGAGAGCTTGGCCCACTTGCTACAACATCTCCATCAGTGCACATAACCAGCAGTAATTTTTTTCTCAAAAAAAAGAAAAACCAGCAGCACATTTTGCTAAAAGAACCACCTCTACATTTCCCTAAAGAAAACCAGCTTGTCAACGCCTGGAATTTATGTATAGTGTACTCTCTCTGTTTTTACTTATTATCTTTTTTTATTTACTATGTATATTAAAAGCTAAATCTTATAAAGTTTCAATAACTCTGTAGAAAATAATATGAACATTTACAATAAAAAAATTATGTTGTGAAGATATATTCAATTGTTGATCTGGTATCTCCATAAACTTTGTTATAATTAACAGAGTTTGACATGAGAAAAAACAAATGTGCAGAGTAGATGAAAACGGAGGGTGTACGAGTTAAGAATGTAGGCCTAGGCATTCACATAGGGGGGAGCCGATCAGTTTAATTCTTCGATCTAATAACATTTTCGGTTTTCTCAAAATAAGGTCTTCTAAAATTTGGTCTTTGTGGATGAGAAGTAGGAACAAGAGTGAGGGTACCACAGCCACCAGGATCAAGAAGGGCTGTTGGAGCATCGACTGGCTGGTTGGCATATGCTTTGATCTCACGATGCCTCATGCAGGAGAGAAGGTGAGCCGTGAAGGGCTAAGAGCATCCATAGCCGGGTGCCCTACATCTGTCTCAAACGCCCGGGCAGGCCGTTCGGTCACTGACCGGTCATAAAAAACTGACCCAACCGGAGCTCTCAAAGGCCCGGATTATTCAGCACCCCTTATATATATCTGTCCCAAATGTTGGACGGATATGAGGCGGCATGCCCCGTCACATCAGCCCAGCCCATCAATGGCCCAGCCCGATCGCACAAAATCTCCCGTCCGGAAGAAACCCTAGCTCACTCTGCTCCGCTCCGCTCCCCAACGCTCCCATTTCCCCCAATCCGTCCAATCCCTAGCGCCGGCGAGCATGTCCAGCACCGACGACCACTTCAACGGTAGCTCCGGAGACGAGGAGGAGCTAGCGCTCCATATCGCGCTCGAGCGCTCACGGGTCGATACGGGTGGCAGCTCCAGGTCTGGTGGGACGCCACCTGTCGCCCGTCGCCGCAGCACCGGCCCTTCCCGCCCCACACACGGATCTGCGAGGCATGCCCGATCTGCTCCTCCCGCCCCACGTCCTCCTCCACCTCCGGCAGCTGCTCAGCGCGGGGGCAGCGGTGGGTTCTAGTGCCTGCACCGCCGACGCCGCGGATGCGGACTCCGGAGTCGGAAGCACGTCCCGCCCACCGTGAGAGGCAGAGGGCAAGGGAGATGGGGGCAGGTCTGACGCGGCTGCGCAGTGCGCCCGCTGAAGGAAATATGCCCTAGAGGCAATAATAAAGTTATTATTTATTTCCTCATATCATGATAAATGTTTATTATTCATGCTAGAATTGTATTAACCGGAAACATGATACATGTGTGAATACATAGACAAACATATAAGTCACTAGTATGCCTCTACTTGACTAGCTCATTAATCAAAGATGGTTATGTTTCCTAACCATAGACATGTGTTGTTATTTGATTAATGGGATCACATCATTAGGAGAATGATGTGATTGACATGACCCATTCCATTAGCCTAGCACTTGATCGTTTAGTATATTGCTATTGCTTTCTTCATGACTTATACATGTTCCGGTAACTATGAGATTATGCAACTCCGTTTACCGGAGGAACACTTTGGTGCTACCAAACGTCACAACGTAATTGGGTGATTATAAAGGAGTACTACAGGTGTCTCCAAAGGTACATGTTGGGTTGGCGATTTCGAGATTAGGTTTTGTCACTCCGATTGTCGGAGAGGTATCTCTGGGCCTTCTCGATAATACACATCACATAAGCCTTGCAAGCATTGCAACTAATAAGTTAGTTGCGAGATGATGTATTATGGAACGAGTAAAGAGACTTGCCGGTAACAAGATTGAACTAGGTATTGGATACCGACGATCGAATCTCGGGCAAGTAACATACCAATGACAAAGGGAACAACGTATGTCGTTATGCGGTTTGACCGATAAAGATCTTCGTAGAATATGTAGGAACCAATATGGGCATCCAGGTTCCGCTATTGGTTATTGATCAAGAATAGTTCTAAGTCATGTCTACATAGTTCTCGAACCCGTAGGGTCCGCACGCTTAACATTACGATGACAGTTTTATTATGAGTTTACAAGTTTTGATGTACCGAAGTTTGTTCGGAGTCCCAGATGTGATCACGGACATGACGAGGAGTCTCGAAATGGTCGAGACATAAAGATTGATATATTGGAAGCCTATATTTTAATATCGGAATGGTTCCGGGTGAAATCGGGATTTTACCGAACATGTGGGGTTACCGGAACCCTCCCGGGGTTAATGGGCCTTAGTGGGCCATATGGGAGAAGAGGAGGGCGGCCGGGGCAGGCCGCGCGCCTCCCCCTAGTCCGAATAGGACAAGGAGAGGCGGCGCCTTCCTCTTTCCCTTCCCCTTTCCTTCTCCAACAAGGCAAGAGGGAGTCCTACTCCCGGTGGGGTAGGACTCCTCCAGCGCACTGCCAGGGGCCGGCCGCACCTCCCCCTCCCTCCTTTATATACGGGGGCAGGGGAGCACCCCAGGACACACAAGTTGATCTACGGATCGTTCCTTAGCCGTGTGCGGTGCCCCCCTCCACCATATTCCACCTCGGTCATATCGTCGCGGAGTTTAGGCGAAGCCCTCGCGCCGTAGAGCATCATCATCGCCACCACGCCGTCGTCTTGTGGAACTCATCCCCGACGCTTTGCTGGATCGGAGCCGGGGATCGCCATCGAGCTGAACGTGTGCTGAACTCGGAGGTGCCGTGACGTTCGGTACTTGGATCGGTCGGATCGTGAAGACGCACGACTACATCAACAGCGTTGTTATAACGCTTCCGCCACGGTCTCACGAGTGCGTGGACAATACTCTCCCCTCTCGTTGCTATGCCATCAAGATGATCTTGCGTGTGCGTAGGAAATTTTTGAACTCACTACGTTCTCCAACAGTGGCATCCGAGCCTGGTTTTATGCGTTGATGTTATATGCACGAGTAGAACACAAGTGAGTTGTGGGCGATACAAGTCATACTGCTTACCAGCATGTCATACTTTGGTTCCGCGGTATTGTGAGATGAAGCGGCCCGGACCGACATTACACGTACGCTTACGCGAGACTGGTTTCACCGCTGCGAGCACTCGTTGCTTAAAGGTGACTGGCGGGTGTCTGTCTCTCTCACTTTAGTTGAACCGAGTGTGGCTACGCCCGGTCCTTGCGAAGGTTAAAACAGCACCAACTTGACAAACTATCGTTGTGGTTTTGATGCGTAGGTAAGAACGGTTCTTGCTCAGCCCGTAGCAGCCACGTAAAACTTGCAATAAAGTAGAGGACGTCTAACTTGTTTTTGCAGGGCATGTTGTGATGTGATATGGTCAAGACGTGATGCTATATTTTATTGTATGAGATGATCATGTTTTGTAACCGAGTTATCGGCAACTGGTAGGAGCCATATGGTTGTCGCTTTATTGTATTAAATGCAAACGCCATGTAATTGCTTTAGTTTATCACTAAGCGGTAGCGATAGTCGTAGAAGCAATAGTTGGCGAGACGACAACGATGCTACGATGGAGATCAAGGTGTCGCGCCGGTGACGATGGTGATCACGATGGTGCTTCGGTGATGGAGATCACAAGCACGAGATGATGATGGCCATATCATATCACTTATATTGATTGCATGTGATGTTTATCCTTTATGCATCTTATCTTGCTTTGATTGACGGTAGCATTTTAAGATGATCTCTCACTAAAAATTATCAAGACGTGTTCTCCTGAGTATGCACCGCTGCCAAAGTTCGTCGTCCCAGACACCACGTGATGATCGGGTGTGATAAGCTCTACGTCCATCTACAACGGGTGCAAGCCAGTTTTGCACACGCAGAATACTCAGGTTAAACTTGATGAGCCTAGCATATGCAGATATGGCCTCGGAACACGGAGACTGAAAGGTCGGGCGTGAATCATATAGTAGATATGATCAACATAGTGATGTTCACCATTGAAAACTACTCCATCTCACGTGATGATCGGTTATGGTTTAGTTGATTTGGATCATGTGATCACTTAGATGACTAGAGAGATGTCTGTCTAAGTGGGAGTTCTTGAGTAATATGATTAATTGAACTTAAATTTATCATGAACTTAGTACCTGATAGTATTTTGATTATCTATGTTTGTAGATAGATGGCTCATGCTGTTGTTCCGTTGAATTTTAATGCGTTCCTTAAGAAAGCAAAGTTGAAAGATGATGGTAGCAATTACACGGACTGGGTCCGTAACTTGAGGATTATCCTCATTGCTGCACAGAAGAATTACGTCCTGGAAGAACCGCTGGGTGCCAGGCCTGCTGCAGGAGCAAAGCCAGAAGTTGTGAACGTCTGGCAGAGCAAAGCTGATGACTACTCTATCGATCAGTGTGCCATGCTTTACGGCTTAGAACAGGGTCTTCAACGACTTTTAGAACGTCATGGAGCATATGAGATGTTCCAAGAGTTGAAGTTAATATTTCAAGCAAATGCCGGATTGAGAGATATGAAGTCTCCAATAAGTTCTATAGCTGCAAGATGGAGGAGAATAGTTACATCGGTGAGCATATACTCAAAATGTCCGGGTATAATAATCACTTGATTCAACTGGGAGTTAATCTTCCGGATGATAGTGTCATTGACAGAATTCTCCAATCACTGCCACCAAGCTACAAGAGCTTCGTGATGAACTATAATATGCAAGGGATGACCAAAACAATTCCCGAGCTCTTCGCAATTCTAAAAGCTGCGGAGGTAGAAATCAAGAAAGAGCATCAAGTGTTGATGGTCAACAAGACCACTATTTCAAGAAAAAGGGCAAAGGGAAGAAGAAGGGGAACTTCAAAAGAACAGCAAGAAAGTTGCTGCTCAAGAGAAGAAACCCAAGTCTGGACCTAAGCCTGAAACTGAGTGTTTCTACTGCAAGCAAACTGGTCACTGAAAGCGGAACTGCCCCAAGTATTTGGTGTATAAGAAGGATGGCAAGGTGAACAAAGGTATATGTGATATACATGTTATTGATGTGTACCTTACTAGAGCTCGTAGTAGCACCTGGGTATTTGATACTGGTTCTGTTGCTAATATTTGCAACTCAAAACAGGGACTACGGATTAAGCGAGCACTGGCCAACGACGAGGTGACGATGCGCGTGGGAAACGGTTCCAAAGTCGATGTGATCGCGGTCGGCACGCTACCTCTACATCTTCCTTCGGGTTTAGTTTTAGACCTAAATTATTGTTATTTGGTGCCAGCGTTGAGCATGAACATTATATCTGGTTCTTGTTTGATGCGAGACGGTTATTCATTTAAATCAGAGAATAATGGTTGTTCTATTTATATGAGTAATATCTTTTATGGTCATGCACCCTTGAAGAGTGGTCTATTTTTATTAAATCTCGATAGTAGTAATACACATATTCATAATGTCGAAGCCAAAAGATGCAAAGTTAATAATGATAGTGCAACTTATTTGTGGCACTGCCGTTTAGGTCATATCGGTGTAAAGCGCATGAAGAAACTCCATACTGATGGACTTTTGGAATCACTTGATTATGAATCACTTGGTACTTGCGAACCGTGCCTCATAGGCAAGATGACTAAAACACCGTTCTCTGGTTCTATGGAGAGAGCAACAGATTTGTTGGAAATCATACATACAGATGTATGTGGTCCGATGAATGTTGAAGCTCGTGGCGGATATCGTTATTTTCTCACCTTCACAGATGATTTAAGCAGATATGGGTATATCTTCAATGAAACATAAATCTGAAACATTTGAAAAGTTCAAAGAATTTCAGAGTGAAGTTGAAAATCATCGTAACAAGAAAATAAAGTTTCTACGATCTGATCGTGGAGAAGAATATTTGAGTTACGAGTTTGGTCTATATTTGAAAAATTGCGGAATAGTTTTGCAACTAACGCCACCTGGAACACCACAACGTAATGGTGTGTCCGAACGTCGTAATCGTACTTTACTAGATATGGTGCGGTCTATGATGTCTCTTACCGATTTACCGCTATCGTTTTGGGGTTATGCTTTAGAGACGGCTGCATTCACGTTAAATAGGGCACCATCAAAATCCGTTAAGACGACTCCTTATGAACTATGGTTTGGCAAGAAACCAAAGTTGTCGCTTTCTGAAAGTTTGGGGCTGCGATGCTTATGTGAAAAAACTTCAACCTGATAAGCTTGAACCCAAATCGGAAAAATGTGTCTTCATAGGATACCCAAAGGAAACAGTTGGGTACACCTTCTATCACAGATCCAAAGGCAAGACATTCGTTGCTAAGAATTGATCCTTTCTAGAGAAGGAGTTTCTCTCGAAAGAAGTAAGTGGGAGAAAAGTGGAACTTGATGAGGTAACAGTACCAGCTCCCTTATTGGAAAATGGTTCATCACAGAAATCGGTTCCTGTGACACCTACACCAATTAGTGAGGAAGTTAATGATGATGATCATGAAACTTCAGATCAAGTTTCTACTGAACTACGTAGGTCAACTAGAGTAAGATCCGCACCAGAGTGGTACGGTAATCCTATTCTGGAAGTCATGTTACTTGACCATGGTGAACCTACAAACTATGAAGAAGCGATGGTGAGCCCAGATTCCGCAAAATGGCTGGAAGCCATGAAATCTGAGATGGGATCCATGTATGAAAACAAAGTATGGACTTTGGTTGACTTGCCCGATGATCGGAAAGCCATTGAGAATAAATGGATCTTTAAGAAGAAGACTGACGCGGATGGTAATGTAACTGTCTATAAAGCTCGACTTGTTGCGAAAGGTTTTCGACAAGTTCAAGGGGTTGACTAAGATGAGACTTTCTCACCCGTAGCGATGCTAAAGTCTGTCCGAATCATGTTAGCAATTGCTGCATTTTATGATTATGAAATTTGGCAAATGGATGTCAAAACTGCATTTTTGAATGGATTTCTAGAAGAAGAGTTGTATATGATGCAACCAGAAGGTTTTGTTGATCCAAAAGGTGCTAACAAAGTGTGCAAGCTCCAGCGATCAATTTATGGTCTGGTGCAAGCTTCTCGGAGTTGGAATAAACGCTTTGATAGTGTGATCAAAGCGTATGGTTTTATACAGACTTTTGGAGAAGCCTGTATTTACAAGAAAGTGAGTGGGAGCTCTGTAGCATTTCTGATATTATATGTGGACGGCATATTATTAATTGGAAATGATATAGAATTTCTGGATAGCATAAAAGGATACTTAAACAAAAGTTTTTCAATGAAAGACCTCGGTGAAGCTGCTTACATATTGGGCATCAAGATCTATAGAGATAGATCAAGACGCTTAATTGGACTTTCACAAAGCACATACCTTGATAAAGTTTTGAAAAGGTTCAAAATGGATCAGGCAAAGAAAGGATTCTTACCTGTATTACAAGGTGTGAAGTTGAGTCAGACTCAATGCCCGACCACAGCAGAAGATAGAGAGAAAATGAAAAATATTCCTATGCTTCAGCCATAGGCTCTATCATGTATGCAATGCTGTGTACCAGACCTGACGTATGCTTAGCAATAAGCTTGGCAGGAAGGTACCAAAGTAATCCAGGAGTGGATCATTGGACAGCGGTCAAGAACATCCTGAAATACCTGAAAAGGACTAAGGATATGTTTCTCGTATATGGAGGTGACAAAGAGCTAGTCGTAAATGGTTACGTCGATGCAAGCTTTGACACTGATCCGGACGATTCTAAATCACAAACTGGATACGTGTTTTTATTAAACGGTGGAGCTGTCAGTTGGTGCAGTTCTAAACAAAGCGTCGTGGCGGGATCTACATGTGAAGCGGAGTACATAGCTGCTTCGAAGCAGCAAATGAAGGAGTCTGGATGAAAGAGTTCATTTTCGATCTAGGTGTCATACCTAGTGCATCGGGACCAATGAAGATCTTCTGTGACAATACTGGTGCAATTGCCTTGGCAAAGGAATCCAGATTTCACAAGAGGACCAAGCATATCAAGAGACGCTTCAATTCCATCCGGGATCAAGTCCAGGTGGGAGACATAGAGATTTGCAAGATACATACGGATCTGAATGTGCAGACCCGTTGACTAAGCCTCTTCCACGAGCAAAACATGATCAGCACCAAGACTCCATGGGTGTTAGAATCATTACTGTGTAATCTAGATTATTGACTCTAGTGCAAGTGGGAGACTGAAGGAAATATGCCCTAGAGGCAATAATAAAGTTATTATTTATTTCCTCATATCATGATAAATGTTTATTATTCATGCTAGAATTGTATTAACCGGAAACATGATACATGTGTGAATACATAGACAAACATATAAGTCACTAGTATGCCTCTACTTGACTAGCTCATTAATCAAAGATGGTTATGTTTCCTAACCATAGACATGTGTTGTTATTTGATTAATGGGATCACATCATTAGGAAAATGATGTGATTGACATGACCCATTCCGTTAGCCTAGCACTTGATCGTTTAGTATATTTCTATTGCTTTCTTCATGACTTATACATGTTCCGGTAACTATGAGATTATGCAACTCCCGTTTACCGGAGGAACACTTTGGGTGCTACCAAACGTCACAACGAATCGGGTGATTATAAAGGAGTACTACAGGTGTCTCCAAAGGTACATGTTGGGTTGGCGTATTTCGAGATTAGGTTTTGTCACTCCGATTGTCGGAGAGGTATCTCTGGGCCTTCTCGATAATACACATCACATAAGCCTTGCAAGCATTGCAACTAATAAGTTAGTTGCGAGATGATGTATTACGGAACGAGTAAAGAGACTTGCCGGTAACGAGATTGAACTAGGTATTGGATACCGACGATCGAATCTCGGGCAAGTAACATACCAATGACAAAGGGAACAACGTATGTCGTTATGCGGTTTGACCGGTAAAGATCTTCGTAGAATATGTAGGAACCAATATGGGCATCCAGGTTCCGCTATTGGTTATTGACCAAGAATAGTTCTAGGTCATGTCTACATAGTTCTCGAACCCGTAGGGTCCGCACGCTTAACGTTACGATGACAGTTTTATTATGAGTTTACAAGTTTTGATGTACCGAAGTTTGTTCGGAGTCCCGTATGTGATCACGGACATGACGAGGAGTCTCGAAATGGTCGAGACATAAAGATTGATATATTGGAAGCCTATATTTTAATATCGGAATGGTTCCGGGTGAAATCGGGATTTTACCGGAACACCGAGGGGTTACCGGAACCCTCCCGGGGGTTAATGGGCCTTAGTGGGCCATATGGGAGAAGAGGAGGGCCGGCCAGGGCAGGCCGCGCCTCCCCCCTAGTCCGAATAGGACAAGGAGAGGGGGGCGGCGCCCCCCTTCCTCTTTCCCCTCCCCCCTTTCCTTCTCCAACACGGCAAGAGGGGGGAGTCCTACTCCCGGTGGGAGTAGGACTCCTCCAGGCGCACCCCTTGGGGGCCGGCCGCACCTCCCCCTCCCTCCTTTATATACGGGGCAGGGAGCACCCCAGACACACAAGTTGATCTACGGATCGTTCCTTAGCTGCAGGCGGTGCCCCTCCACCATATTCCACCTCGGTCATATCGTCGCGGAGTTTAGGCGAAGCCTGCGCCGGCAGAGCATCATCATCGCCACCACGCCGTCGTCTTGTGGAACTCATCCCCGACGCTTTGCTGGATCGGAGCCCGGGGATCGTCATCGAGCTGAACGTGTGCTGAACTCGGAGGTGCCGTACGTTCGGTACTTGGATCGGTCGGATCGTGAAGACGTACGACTACATCAACCGCGTTTTTATAACGCTTCCTCTTACGGTCTACGAGGGTACGTGGACAATACTCTCCCCTCTCGTTGCTATGCCATCACCATGATCTTGCGTGTGCGTAGGAAATTTTTTGAAATTACTACGTTCTCCAACACCCGCCGCCGCCGCGTGATGCCGGTGCCTGACGATGAGGACCGTCTCTTCAAGTGGGTGTGCCGTCGGTCACTTACTGAGGCCGAGACGAAGGCCCAACGGCTCCGGAGGATCAACGCCAAGCAGCTCTGGCAGAGACGGTGAGGGTGGCCAAGCTGAAGTGCAAGCTAGACCACACCGTCCGGCGCTTGCAAGACTACATCATCATCTCCGATTCCTCCTCCGAGGATGGGTCCGATGGCTCCAATGTGGACCCACCTCTTGCCACAGACTCCTACAGCTGTGCCGGTGACCGGAAGAGCAAAGGGCCGGCGAGGAAGTGGTGAAGCTCGCCTTCTCCTGTTTATAATCCAGTTCTAGTTCTAGTATGTAGTTACAATACTAGCAATATGCCCGTGCATTGCACGGAACATCAACATACATTTTTTTTACAAAACATCTATTGTGATTGACCCATACGGGAGTAATCCCATGTGTAAAAACTAATGATATCTCGAGAAAGAAAAGAAATAAGGTGAGGAGAAGTGGGGCATGATGATGATTGGTGGTCGGACTGTAATAGCTTCTAGCGTGGTTGCTGGTGACCAACTTTATATGAAATGAAAATGATTCTCTCGTAGTGTATAGCTTTGTTATGTCCCCATTGCCATCAAAGTATGTCAATATCTACATCACAACAATGAAACAAGGATCTTTCCACATCTTACAGTAGTTAGTGATTGGTGTGCAAGTTGAAGTTTTACTGTCATATGTCAAATACAACAGACTTAGTGACCATCATAAATAGTCAATCATGGCAATTAATTAAGTAAATCCAAAGTATAATTAACTCTACTCAATTTTGTCTCTGTAAAGAAACCACAAATCTATGTAATTTGCAAGAAGAAGAAATCAAACATGTCTAAAAACGGTTTTAAGATGATGAAGGTAACTTTTTTTTGCGGGGAGACGAAGGGAACTTTTTGGAAGTGGAGAATCAAGAAATGTTTGCAATAACGGAATATAGGTCAACTCCTATCATATTTCTCAATCTCTGCCAATCCCAAGAGGCTCTAACGAGTGGCAAGGAAAATATGTTTACTCCACTCAAGCACCAGTAAATATACACACACCTACAAAAGTATGCGAGCATGCGCGGGGGCAGGGGCGGGGGAATGGGGTGGTCAAGAATTAGTGACTTCGTTGAGCTGGAGAAGGGAACATGGTATCGATGAAAATCCGAACAAATCTTATTAGGCATCTTCGGTTTAGTAAATTTACATGTGGCCCATCGGAAAATAAAAACATGCAATCCGATAATCTTGCACTTGCCTAGCACCGTGCAACATATATTATTAAAAAAACAAAGAACCACACTCTAAGAACACTAGCATTTTTTCCTCCTAATCCTTGTACAAGTAACTGGGTCGCACTCTGCACATGATGCATCAAGAAATGTAATTTTCGATCTATCTATAGTGAATGATGGAAATCGATGTGCCCGCACGAACCACGATAGGGTCGGGTCTTTTTATGAGTCTATCAATCCTTAGATACACGCATCATTCTGTTTTCTCGTTGCATCGCATACTTACTCTCATGATACCACACCAACTACTGTCATCAAGGAGTATATATTACTACTTATTCAGTAATACACCAACTCGACTTGAATGAAATCAAAACAACATCCACGACTCTCATCAATGTGTAGTGGGAGCTGTGCAATGAGTACTACCCCCGCGCGAAGGTTACTAGTACTACAAATACTAGTGAGAAAAGTAGAGCGCCACAGGTTACTTACTCCATATAATTTTCCCATCGCATTGCTCACACCATATTGCTTAGCACCAGCCTCTCTTACAAATCCATAGGGAAGAAAGATGCGGATTTAGCCATAATGCTGATCAGAGTAAACTATGGTAGAGTATGAATGGATGCCATCGGGAAACATACATTTAGAACATGGCGAACACATCGTGGAAATTTACTTGTTGTCGCTGCTATTTAACCTTGCACAGCACAACCGTAGCAACTCTGCTGGACTGGGCGTAGGTAAGCAGCTCAAAAGTTAGTGCCCCGGAACTTGATTAGCATCCTGATCACCGTGGAAACTCTCCTAGACACTGTGACTGGAACGTGTGTCGTCGTTGTCTAGTTGCCTAGCACTACTAGTGCCAATGATGTGTCTTTAATAATGTTACTATCTTGGTTCGGCTCGGCTCGCGCAGATTCTGAAGCATCTCACGTTGTTCTGAAACAACTGGGAACACTATGTGTCATTTCCAGATTTCAAGTGTTGAGAAATGCTTGCTTGGCTAGTCTTGTGGTTAATCCTATAGTCCTGATTAGTTTATTTGCTGCAGGTTTACTTACTATTGCATCTCCATTTGTTCACTTGTGTTATGTTTGTATCATACATATTAGCAAAGCTGCCTGGGTGTTTGGGATGTGGCCAGAACTTACCATAACAATTTGTTGGCCATGACAGATGATTTTTTTCTTCGTTTGAATTGTTCCAATGCTTAACTAATGAAAACGCGGTAAGTAAAACCTCAGCCAAAATTTTGTTGAGTCATTCCTTGACTTTATTTATAAAGTGGGGCGACTATTTCAAGAGAGACTTTCTAGGAAAAATGTTTAGTCTGTTCTCTCGAAAATATGAATTGGCATCATCATGAAAAAATGGAAATGAAGCAAAAATAGACGGTATAGACTATGATGGAAACGACAAAGGAGCTGGGGATATCACAAATCTTCAACTCAATAATCTTGTGCGGTTGGCGACATTTGCACGCAGAGAAGCCCGATCTGGGTGCATGACTTCGTAACAGTCTTCTATATATCCTTCCCACATCAGGGTAAACAACATGTATAAAATTCATCCATTTGGATGCAAGATATTTACTTAATGGATTTGGAATGTGTGGAAGCAAGAATACAAGAACAGATGACCGGCTGGTTACCTAGCTAATTTGATTTGCTAAATAATTGCTTTGGAAGCATGGGTAGGGAGTGCACGTTGTTGTTTTTGTGACCAAGATGAAAGAATACAACACCTGTTCTTAGATTGCCCTCTCGCGAAGCTCCTTTGGCGTTCTATTCATATAGCCTTTAACATCACTCCTTCAGCTACTGCTAGCATTGACTCGTTATTTGGGACGTGGGTAGCTGGAGTAGGATTAGTCACTGCGGCACGTATTCGTATTGGTTACTGGGTGGAACCGGTGGGAGATGGTAGCGCGGGGTATCTTCAACCGGTGTGGATGGCGATCCAATCTTAGGATAGGTGTCTAGTCATCTATTCCTATGATGATCGTGCCGGTTGAAGCTTTAAAGTATTGGTTCACTCATTTTGCTCGGTATGTAGTCTATAGTGAGATTTTTAAAAAGACTTATATTTAGAAGTGGAGGGAGTATTTAGTAATACACTAACTTGAATGAAATAAATACAACATCTACTACTCTCATCAATGTGTAGTGCGAGCTACATAGTGTGTACTACTCCACACAAAGGTTACTAGTGCTACATATACTAGTGAGCAAAGTAGAGTTCCCACAGGTTACTACCCCATATACTTTGTCCATGTCATTGCTCACACCATATTGCTTACCCCTGGACTCTCTCGACTCTCTTGCATACCCATAGTGAAGAAAGACGGGGATTTAGCTTTGATGCTGATCGGAGTAGAAGATGGTTTTTTCTCTCGAGAGAGAGTACAGGATGGTAGATTATGAATGGATGGCACCAGGAAGCATACGTTTGGGACACACGAACTACATTGTGGACATTTCCTTGTTGTCGTTGCTGCTTCACCTTGCACATCACTGTTCGGGTGCATGTGTTTAACTTTAACCACTTCTGATCCCCTTTGTTTTTTCACGAAGGGTGTTTTGACAGCCCTGATAAAATGATATCTGAATGGTGTCCACATGCAAACATCACACTGGCCCACTACTAGCAACACAACAAGGAAATGTGCTAATGCTCCTTCCTTGTAGCCGTGAAACTTTATAGCGCTGCTGTTTGCAAAGATTTTGAAAATAATTTTTGAGGATCTAGCAAATCACATATGCTGATGATGAAAAGCATATATGTCCTTGATTCAAGTTGTGAAGGGAGTAAATTGCACGAAACCATCACTTTGAAGGCTAGGTTTGCAAAAAACACTACGATACATTTTTTTTTTGACAAAAAACACCACGTCTTGCGTAATCTTTTTGCAAAAAACACTGATTGACGGATTTGCCTCGATTAAGCATGTTTATGACAGATTGGGCCCGCTAGTCAGACTGACATGGCATCGCTTAACGTCTCGTATGTAACAACGACGTTGACTAACGTTACCATCATGTGTGCCCCTGTGGTGTCCACCTTTCATTGAAAGAAAAAAGGAAAAAGAAAAGAATATCTGGTCAACGCAAGGCAAAATCACCGTCTGTGCCTGCTCCTTCCGGGGCAGAGGCCGCCGTCCACCGTGGGCGAGGCAGATGAGCCGGCACTCGACCCGGTCCTGACGGAGCTCCGCCCACTGCTGCCCGCTGCTCGCCGGGCCCGCGCTCGCCGCGCCCCCGCTCGCTGCGCCCACTGCTGCCCGCTGCTCGCTGGGCCCGCGGTCGCCGCGCCACCGCTCGCTGTGCCCACTGCTGGCAGCGCCCGCGCGCGCTGCTGCTGGCCGCGCCCCCGCTCACTGCGCCTGCTGCTGGCCACACCCGCGCTTGCCGTGCCCACTGTTGCCCGCTGCTCGGCGCGCCCCCGCTCACTGCGCCTGCTATTGTCGCGTCCGCGCTCGCCACGCCCACGCTCGCCGCGCCCGCGCTCGCTGCGCCTGCTGCTGCTTCCCGCACCTGCCTCTGCTGCTGCTCGAGTCAGTATGGCCTCGACGCCCGACGTGCCCTAGCCGCGTTCGGTCTCGACTCCAAACTGGAACAGCCACGGCATCGTTGCCTTACCGGACCCTTCGCCTCGACATCATCCTCCACCTCCGGTGCTAGGCTGAGGCGTGCGACGGTGGCCGCCATGCATTTCTTCCGCCGGCCTGTGTGGTGCACGCCAGCTGCTCGATAAAATGCTAAAGAGAGGAGTGTTATACTTACAAATGGGGCCATGTGCAGCAAAACGGTTCAATGTAACGGTGTGAAAAATTTGTGCCACGTCAGCCTGACTGACGGGCCCCTCTGTCATAACCTCACTTAATAGAGCCAGATCCGCCGATCAGTGTTTTTTGCAAAAAAAATTACACAGGACATGGTGTTTGTTGTCGAAAAAATGTAACATAATGTTTTCTGCAAACATAGCTTTCAAAGTGGTGGTTTCCTGCAATTCACTCATTGCGAAGGTGATGATACAATTACCATTATTTTGGCATTTAATTGCTTATTACGCTTGTAACAATTAGCAGTACAAAGTAAGTTACAGTAGACAACATAACTGACATGCATAAAAGTGTAGACAAAACTATTACAGTAATATTGACATATGAATGGTGCCTGCATTTAAGCATCCCGTTAGGCCACTACTAGCCACAAACTGGCTCTCCAACATGTGCTTGCTGTCTTGAAACTTTGTAATTCTGAAGTGTTTGAACTACTGGTACGGTTTTTGCTGGGATTATTCTAAGAAGATGTCGTGCGTTTGGATGGAAAGCCCAGCAAAATCCTTCATCAAAGGAAGAAGGGATTTGCTGGAGATACTCTAAGGCCGCATTGCATGGAAGCTGAATTTCAAAGCACGACACTCAAATGCATTTCAGAGAAATGTACTTCAACTAATCCATACTTAAAATGCAAATGGTTTGTGCAGCATTTTACAAAGGGTAGGAGTGCCCTGCTTATGATGTTTTTTCCAGAAAAGCAAAATCTTGTGCATGCATGCTGCACTGCTGCATGACATCTCCATTCTGCAACAACTATTTGAATACATAAACAGTGTGATTGTTTGGTGTTTCATTCCCTGGATAGTTCAAAATCTATTAAGCCGAGCTTGCTAACTTGCCGCCCGCTCCTTTGGTATTCCCCAGTCAAGATCTGTAGTTTAGTTTGAACCAACTGTGTTCCAGTACAAATGGCACAAATGTTTCTTCTCTGCATTCTTGCCTCGAGGAATCCAATGATTCGGCTTAATATATATCACTTCCATGATATTTGAACGTAGCTCACATACCCTTTAACTGGATAAGCTGGTTTGCTGTAAAAGAGATATCAACACAATCAGCCATGCAGGATAAGATGGTTTTGCAAAACCAGAAAAACATGGACTTTTACTGACTTCTGGCATGCATATGAGCATATCAGAGAATCTCACCCTGCCTGTTCAATCTTGAACTGCTCCAGGTTGCATCACAAAGATGGATTCCTAATCACGCACACTTGAGTCGAATATATTGCTAATTTCATCTAGCTCAGTTGTATACTAGTACAGAGGGCGTTAGTGATATATTGCTGGGACCAATATGCCTCTTAACAATTACACTACGAACCTTTCTAATTACACTACAAACCTTTCTAGTAATTCAAATGGCATGCACCTGAGGAAAATAAGTAATTACACTACTGACCGCCACAAAATGAACAAGAGAACTTATGATCGCCACAAAATACTCATTTGAAGATAATAACGCAGTGTCAAAAAACGTCCTACATTATGGGACGAAGGGAGTAGAAATCTTACTGCTTGCCACTACTTAGAGATAATAAGGGGTTATTTGGTTCAAAACAACACCGCCCCTGCCAACCGTGGGCTAGATAAATAATTGGCGAACGTTTTCACCACCCACGGATCGCCAAAAAGTTGGCAGAGGATTGAACTAGCATGCTGTGGAGGGCTTGGGCGCAGCAAAATATTGGTATCCATCCAAATGAGTACAAAAGGGCTGGGTCAACGCCAACTTTTTGGTCTGGCGTATGAGTGCATCAATCCAAACAGCCCCTAAATGCCACAAACCATTAAGCCTATGCTCTGGTTCATGAATGCACCATCATGTCAAGATATATGGCTAGGCCATAAAAGATAAATTCTTCTAAAAATACTTCTGCAGGAGGGAAGCTTCATCTTGATTTGCAAAACACTGAACACGGTAATTCTTTGAAGCTTGGTATGAGTGGCAGAGTAGTGATTTTACTCACAGAGATGACAAAGATAGTAGTATCAGATACAGCTAACAAAAATATAGGAGATATAGCTCAAAATCTATTTAAGATCTGTTCTCAGCCTCACCAAATTGAATGTATGTGAAATTTTTTATCTAGAAAGAAGAAGTGGCAGGAGACGACATTAGAATTTCTAAGGCGCTGAAGATTCCCATATCTGTTTATGAAACGATGCAACCAAGAAAATAAAAATATATAAAGAACATCATATTTATCTTTCCAACTACACCATGGTCAATTTATAATAACTGTTACAGAATGGTTGGCCCAACATTAAAAATAGTCTGTTTTCTTGAAGTTCTGAAATAAGACTATAAATGATCAGGGAAAAAAGGAGGGATGAAGTTATTTTACTTATTTGGATATACTAACATTGTTATATTATAATAAGATATTTCTAGCTATTCTTTGAGGGGGAATCTTTGGTATATTACTTCTTTTGTTCTTGTAGAGACTTTGGAAGCATCTTATATGCATTTCCAATATGGAGAGAGCAGGAGTATGGTTGCTAGTAACTTAGTATGCTCAAAGGTTTGGAAATGATTGGCAATTCTCAACAGCACCTCACCATGTTGCCTTATTCTTTAGATGAGTAAATTGAAATACTATAGCAAGACAAGAAAAAGTTCATAACTTAATGGTAAATTAGTAATTAAATCTCACCCTCCTAGTCAAGGAACCTTGAGTCAAGGGCTCACCTTGCTGTGTACCAGAGAACGAGGCCATGGCATGATGTAGGGATAGGAAGACCCATGGAGGATACGACCAAGGTTGTTCAGCACCGCTGTTTCCATGCAGAAGGATAGTAGCCAGCAAGTTGAATGATGATGCTGCCACCTCCCACAATAGGCAGACAAGTACACAAAGCCGTCGATGATCGCCTTGACACTCACTTCAATTCTTTTAACATCATCTCTGAAATCACACCGAACAATCCCAAGGATCTCCTGCAACGGAAGCGACTTGTCCTGCATCCATCTCTCGGCACCATTGTCATCATCGGCTCTCCATGTCCAAACAACGAGCGCGGATTTGGAATTCAGTTCTACATTAGGTGCGAAGACCACACAAAGCCTTCCATCCTTGGTCTCGCCGGCCGTCAACATTTCATTAACTCTGCCGCTCGGCGGCATGTCCATCCGACAGAATTGCATCGTAGCCGTGTTAAGCACACGGGCGTCCGATGGCCTACCAACGGTCCAGTAAATGCGACCATTCACCAGCTTGCCATGCTGAGGCCAGAACCCATCGATTTTTGTCCATGGGAAGACTTGCCACTTGTTGGTGTCCGATGATAAGACGTCAGCACGCGCCCCGCGTTCGCCATGCCATACACACATGACGCGGTACGACGACCGGCAGTCTTCTTCTTCGGCGAGAATGTGGTAATCAAAATGCAAGCCCTCACAGTCGTCCCCGTGCGGCGGCAGGGGAAAGAGGTCCATGGTCCGCCTGAGCGGGTTGTAGACGGCCACCTGCCGGGTGCTCCAATTGTCGAGAACAACGAACCCGTCGCGGCAGGCGCCGATTGACCACTCGAAGACGGCTTCCTCGTCGTCGTCGTCTTCGGAGACAGAGACAGCATCCTCGTCGTCGTCTTCAGAGACGGGGACAGGGATGGAGTCGGCATCCTCGTCTTCGGGGACAGGGACGGGAACAGAGACACCGTCGTCTTCGGGGTTGGGGACGGGGACGGAGACGACATCCCTGCCGCCGTCTTTGGGGACGGGGATGGGGCCGGCAACCTCCTTGTCGTCCTCGGAGACGGGGAGGCGGGTGAGGAAGAAATCGGCGCCGCGGACGGCGGCCGCGGTGTCCGGGTCGGAGCGGCGGAGGAGAGGCACGAAGGTAGGAGTTACGGTGTCTTGGATGCCGAGGAAGAGGCCCAAGAGCGGGGGTGAGTGGAGCGCGCGGAACTGGCGGCGGAAAGCGGGGGACGAACGGACGGCGTCGAGGAAGGCGCGGCAGCTGAGGGCGGCGCGGACGAGGCTCGGGAGAGAGGGGAGGCGGAGGAAGATCTCGCGCAGGGTGTCGTCGTCGAGGTCGGTCATGGTGGTTGGGTGGAGTTGCGAGGGTTTCTTCGCCGGCGGCGGCGGCGGCGACGCCATGGCGCACAGGATTGAGAGTTGAGGAGCGAAGGTATTAATATTGTGGATGGCAGAAGGGGCAGTGACTATTGGGCTCTGGGCGGCCCAAAAAGCCCAAGCTATTGAGTTTACTGTTTTGATGAATGCTTTGACGAGGAAGAATACCACGATGATCCTGCTTTGAGACTACCGAACCTCTACTACTAATAAACAATCAAACCTTATCTTTTTTATGCGCACCCAAACAAACGTCCGTGGACGCATTACCACCATAGGATTAAGCCCAGACAACTCAATCTAACAGTCATCATTAATCTAATCATGATCTAGGGTACACTTAGCAATTTACCTAGGCTGACCGTACTCCACCAGGCTGAAAATCACCGCGTCCGCAGCCCCTTCCATCGCGCGGTCATCGCAGAAAAAAAAGAAACTGGCCGCCCTCGCCTTCCTTCGCCTGCAGCCCCGATGCCTTCCTTTCTTGCGCCGCCACCACACCGCACGACGCCCGCAGCCCCATCTCCTCCTCGTACTGCGGTTGCCGAGTAGGCGGAAGCTCCTCCGTCACCTCCTCCACGATCATCTTGTCCTCTCCCCTGTTCGAGATCTGATTGTCCTCCTGCATGCTGATTCCCTGCAACATCGTGGCCGCCCTACACCTACACGCAAGCCCGCCGCCGCCACGGGAGCCTGCCCGCCGTCACCCCAAGCCCGCCTCCGCTGAGGCCGTTGCCATGCGAGCCTGCCGTCCCCGCGCGAACCGGCTTCCGCTGAGGCCTCCGCCATGCGAACCCGCGTCTGCTGCACCATGGGAGCCTACCCGCCGTCGCCCCAAGCCCGCCTCCGCTGAGGCCGTTGCCATGCGAGCCCGCCGTCGCCTCGTGAACCGGCTTGAGCTGAGGCCTCCGCCACAACAAGTTTTTTCTTAAAAAGTGCAGATCCAATAGGACCGTAGGTAATATTCATTTATCCATGTTGTGATTATTTGCATGCAAATAGATCTGGATGTTAACGCTGTAATCAACACTTGGGTGCACCGATTGCACTACTTGGGGTACTTTGGGGTTAGCTTACAGATTCGAAGGGCTGCTTTGGTGTTGTTCTTTGTATGCTTCGAATTTATATTATTTCTCTCTCCCTGATCAAGATTCTAGCAGAGTGTGGAGGAGGAATGTGCAGGATTGTGATTCAGCTGTTGTAGAAATTTGTCACAAGAGCTTACTGAACAGTTTTTTTCATCATACTTCTTATTCTCCATTATTGATTCTCGAACTGCTCTCTGGGTCTGGTGTGTACTGTGGATGCTGTGAGCACATGATGTTTGTGGTAATATTCCCAGAAACAAGTGATCGACGCAGCGTGGTACTAATTGATGCATCTCTTGTATAATTTTCTTATTCTGACTTAGTTGTTAACTTGTTATAAAGGTTAACTGATTCGGAAGTTACCAAAGGAGCTCTGGGTGGGGGATTTTAATCATAAAAGATGGGCCTTTTTCTGCTCGAAGTAACAGTTCAGCGACTTTATTTCAAGCGCATATGTTCTCATTGGTTACCTGAAATCAGTTTGTTCTTGATTTTATCTTCACTCATTGATAGGTTACATACGGATCGATTTCATCATATTTTGTATTGTCATATGTGATTTAATTGGCTCAAGCTGTCGGTATTCGCTTAATAAGGTTCTACAAATATTTTCAGCAATTAACTCTATATATGGTTGCCAGACTAAGTTGCATGAGCAAGAATGCATGTTTTGCTGCTTTTTTTTTGCAGATTTTTAGTCAATGAAATAAATAGTTATAGGGATGTATGTTCGGTATAATTGGACTGCAGTTCTATGATCCCTATCCATTGAGGTTTGGCAAGTTATAAAAAAATAGGTACAATGAGATTCCATTTATTAAGCTTTCTGTCAGACTTTTCATGTCACTAAAGGTTCAGAAATGATGCTTGTCTAGAGGAAGATAGTAGCATGGCTTGTACTTTAGGTCTGTAGGAACACAAGACATATAATTTGGAGCATATGAATATTCTCCGCCGTCATTGATCTTAATTTTGAAACGTTGCTCACAGATCTTCAGATTGAAAAGTTGCAGCACTTATCACATTTTTATTATTTTAGCTGACGATGTAACATGAATGTCGCTACTAGGGTGAAGGAGAACATCTAGCTCATGAGGGGGCTTCACATGGTCGCCGATATTCAATACCTTCATTATCGTGAGGCGCTCATGTGGAAGTGCAAGTGGGACTACGAGGAATCACAAAAGTACTAGGAATCGAAGTTCATATTTGGGAAGGAAAATATTGTACATGGGAATTGGCACTAAATAAAAAAGTCAACGATGTGCCAAAATGCTATTATGGAGATGTGAATTGTGATCCATGCCTTTGTACATAGCAATCACCTGTAAGTACCAGTTTGTTGGTTGCACCATCTTATTTCGTGCCATAATTTACACTTCCATTTTCTGTGGAGAGACAAAATTTTGTTAATTTGTCTCGGACCATTTTTTGTTCATAGTTGGCTGGCTTAAGAATGTTTGAATTTTTTTTGTTAACATCAAATGAAGAAATGCATCAACTTCTTGTTGTAATTTCCATTGCTACACTGTGTAGTTGATGTGTTTAATGACGAAAACAAGTGTATGGCAATATCTCTATGAAACCATAAATACATCAGGCCTAACTTGGTTGTGTATACTTTCCTTGACATCAGAAGCACTTGCTCCAGAAAAAAAGGAAGCACTTAATTACGCCATCACATGCTGTGCGCTGTATGTGCACACTTACAATTGAAAGATTTTCTGAAATTTTACTTGGTACTAATTGCAATAGTTTTGTTAACAATGTCTGCACTGAACCTGACTTGAGAACATGACTTTTTTTTAGTTTGTTGATAGTGCTTTCCATTCCAACCTGACCATCCTGAAAAGATAATCATTTCTGATGTTTTTTTCATGTCGATTAGTTGTACATATAGAGTATTACTATACAATATAATTTAAATTTGAACAAAAAATCTAATGATTTTTGTGTTTATAATGGAGACGTGCGTTGCACGTGCAAGCTTACTAGTCCCTCAAAAAAAATCTACATAATCCCCTAAAATAAATATAGTTCTCCATAATTGCCTAAAAAAAATCTAGTTCTCCATAATTTACTCAAAAAAGAAAAACTTGTTCTCTGTAAAAGGTGCTTCTGATGCTTTCCTAGCCTTGGATGCACTCACTAAAAATGTAGAGAACAAGAGACGTAGATACCTGGTTTGACGTCTAGTCCTTGATCTAGTACATTGCAATGTTACGTGGGCTAGGGTAGTAAGTTTTCTCCACAAGAACGACGAAGAGGGTGCCATGCAAATCACACTAACCGAAAGGTTTGCACATTGTTGCAGAGCTGCCGATAGGCACTTTTGGAAGTGCGAACTCCGAAGAATTAATAATCATATCATCAAACACTTCACGATATCATTTCAAGACCAAAAAGCGGGAAATCACGAAACCAGAGCGCAATGAAAGAGAGAAGTGCACATTTCAACCCCCAACTCTTGCCCTAGTCTAATATACACCCCTCAACTTCAAAACCGTGTAATCTACAAACCCCAACTCTCAAAACCGTCTAAGATTCAACCCTGAGACCGGTTTTGACCCTGTTGACCGGCTTTGAACCCATTGACCGCTCAGTCAGCATGCCACGTCAGTGACACTGTTCATAAATTCATTTCTTGAAACTTTTTTCCAAAAAAAACTGAGAAATTCAATTTCCAGGGGAAAAATCCTGCCTGAACAGTAAATTAAAAAAAAGTACCACTTAAAAAAAATCATTTTTCGCCTCATGAACAGTAACTTAGAAAAAGTTTGAAAAAAATATAAAATGTATCAGCACAAATTTTCGAAAATTCCCACTTTTCACCCCTGTGAACAGTATTCACGGAGCGAAAAAATATCGTCTGTACTGTTCACGTGATGAAAAACGAAATCCCGAAATTACTGTTCACGTGATGAAAAACGAAATCCCGAAATTACTGTTTTACACAGCGATAATGCAAATTTTCAAACTTTTTCAAAATGTTGTTTTCACTGCGTGTGCAGTGAATTCGGGAACATTTCATATTTTCGCCACGTGAACAGTACTGTTCGCGTGAGAATTTTCCAAAAAATGAAATTTTCTGCTTTTTTGGCAGAAAATGAATTTATGAACAGTGTCGCTGATGTGGCACGCTGACTGGGTGGTCAATGGGTTCAAAACCGGTCTCAGGGTTGAATCTTAGACGGTTTTGAGAGTTGGGGGTTGTAGATTAGACGGTTTTGAAGTTGAGGGGTGTATATTATACTAGGGCAAGAGTTGAGGGTTGAAATATGCACTTCTCTCCTCAATGAAACCATCATTTGACCATCCAAAATTCAGGCCAACGGACGAACCAGGTTCAGATTATACCAGCAATCTTTGTACCATGGCATAAGAGAACCAACGACCACCACTTCATGCACAACTAAATTTGTGTTGCAACAAAAGCTATGCAGAACTAAACATATCAAGTCCAGCCATCAAACATAGAATCTCACCAAATATCAAGTGTTATACATAACTCACAATCTCAAGCCAACACGCTACAAAGAGGAAATAACAATTTACATGGGTCCGCAGACACCAAAAGATTAATAAAGTCTACACTTCTGCTGATGGCGAATTATATATCCCGTAATATTATAAGTGCAGTGTGCCATTCTGGGCTTCAGGGATCTCCCATCGCCACCCATGCCCGCCGCATTTCTTCGGTAGCACGTATTGTGCCCGCTGGGGGGATCTTGTACTTGTCAAATGTGCCTTCTTCGTCAAGGACCTAGACAACAAGCAACGAAGACGAATCTATCAATCAATAGACATCTGGGGATTACAAATACCGTACAACATAGGTATATATTCCCTTACCCTCAACATGAGTCTTTTCCTGACCTCCTCAGCTGCAGCTGCATCCAACTGTACACAACACACAGTTAGCAATGGACCAACGAGGGACAGAAACATTAACATGCCAGTATAACAAGGAATAATAAGTCAATCATTCGTACGTCACCATCGTCGCCTCCATGCATGGTATGCCAAGGGAGGCAAGCTAGGCACCCCAAATCTTGTCCCTAGAGGCAATTCAGGTGCCCCAAATGGCAAAAATGCATCCTTCACGTGGCCATAAGCAAATAGAAAAACTTGGTTTGGGTGCTTCATATACTCGCCACTTCCATTATTTTGACAAGCATGGCAGGTACCTTTCAATGAAAAACGAAAAGGCACTTAAGAGGTAATAAAACATGTATTCATGAACCAGTTTGAGTTTGAGATATTAAGAACTACATTCAAGGTAAGAGTATATTTTATTTACCATTGTCAGTAGGTTGAAGCATGAGTAAACAGTTGGGCACCAACTGCTCATGCTCTCCCTTAATAGATGTGAGTTCAGCAAAAAAGAGCTTGGCCACGCCATGGTCTACTCCTTGTGCCATTGCAGTGAAATTGATGTGATAGTACAAACTACGGACGTCACCCTCGGAAATTGATTGGCAGCGCATGAATTCTTTGAGTTGATATGCAAAATCCTAAAGTGAAAAGCATAAACCCGGTCAGAAGTCATGATTAGATAAGACAGTGTTAGAAGGTAGGGATAGAGAGCTAACCCCCACAAGATTGTGATCATCATTATACTTGTCTACCAGAGCTTGAGCCAACTGCAGGTGTGTCCAATTACGGATTATATCCATTGGATGGGATTTAGAAGCCACCTTCCTACTGCCGTCGGGCCAGTAAAGACAACGTTGTACACCCATCTCCACAAGAGAAGGCCCATGCCTAAACCTAGTTTAGAAAAGAGCATTTTATTTGATTAGTACACATTTAATTTCTCGGAAACGGACTGGTGGGCAATCTAGAGGTTAAGTTGAGAGCCTTACATTGTTGGGTGCTGGCAGTCATGAAGATAGCGATTAATAGCATTGTGAGTTTCCTGGAGGCTCTGAAACAGCCCACCCACAGGAGGATATGTACGGCAAGACCCCTGGCGATCCATCCTGATGTAAAACGCAATGCCCCAGTCACAGGGTCGCACAGCCCAAATGGTTTCAGGGCGACACACTGATGGTGGCGGGGCTTCAATGGTGTCATGACTCATGAACTCCCTTTCCAATGTAGTACTCCCTCCGTCCTGAAATACTTGTCGGAGAAATGCATAAAAATGGATGTATCTAGAACTAAAATACGTCTAGATACATCCATTCCTCCGACAAGTATTTCCGGACGGAGGGAGTAGTTTGTAGCAACTCCTCCTGGGACAAAACACTCAATTCTTCAAGCGTTTGCTCAGATGCACCAGCCATATCCCACTGCTGCTCCTGCTTGAATCTGGAGAAGGAGTCCAGTGGTCCACTGTGCAATACATGGCCAAGTTGATTTATTATTCTTGCTAGAAGAAAAATGCTAATAGATTATAGGAATCTAAAGTGAAATGCAGAACTTCATCCTCAAATTTGGACTTGATCAAAAATTAAAAATTGAACAAACGGCAAAGTGGGAAGACTAAGTTTACGTTTTATGCAGTATTTCTTGTGTAACAAAGTCAAACTTTATTTGAATTATCTAACCAGCTCATGGATATGTAAAATCTGATTTTTATGAAAGGCTGGAAATCCACTTTTTACAAGGAAGAAGAAAACAAACATACGCCTTGTAAAGAATTGTTTTCTATGTACTAGATTTTAATGGATTGTGGCGCATCCAAACAAAAAATTGTATATACTTACCTTAACAAACAAAGGAAAACAACAATTTAAAGATCCTCCAAAAATTCATGTATAGTTCTCGATACCCAAACAACTAACTTCACATAGAAAAACAATTGATGACACATGGTTGATTGACCCTCTCTCACGCAAAACGCCTATATGCTTAAAGTTTGATCCTTCATAACCTTCACTGATAAAGAAATAACATCTTGTTCGGTGGAAATTCAACTCACACATATATACCTTAATACATTCTACTTTTTTTTATGAGAAAGGTGTGCCTGCTCCTGGATGTAGGTGCACCCGCATGAACAGTGAATTCGAAAATAGAAAACAAAATAAAAAAAAATCTGATTCTTTTTACATCAAACAAGATCAAAAAAATTAGGTTGTTGCAAAGTTTCGTGACCAAATAACATTCTAGGAGCCCTCACCGAAAAAATAAAATCACTTCTCAAAAATTTAGCCTATATGTTTTAAATAGTCGGCTATAGCCTTGCTATAGCTTTTTGAGCACGGTGCCGCTAAATGGTACTCATATAAAACATAGTTCGGTAATAGTTTGGCTATATATAGCCCATCTATAGCTGATTTCGGGGACCGCTGCTATTTGGCAAAGCTAGCTATTTAAAACACTCTTCATACTTCATAGGGATGTACATACGGGTGAAAGGGATTATGACTTATTTAGGAGATGCCCTGAGTTAATACTTGGAAGCAAACGCGGTGAAACCTAGCTAACATTAACATCACACAACGAGTTCAGGGGTCGACTTGACTACGTACAGAAGTAACGTACCAAGAGAAGATCGATTAGAGATCATTAGGGGCATGCATGCACTTACGTGTCTTGATAATTCTCCATGCTAGCTAGTCGCCGGGGTCTCTCGCTCTCCTCGTCTCCTCCCGTCCACGCTAATTAGGCGGCGAGCACGGCTCCGTTGCCTTTGGATCGTATTATATGTATATATAGCGAGAGACAGAAAGGGCCAAGGATCGGTCACGAGGCATACCCGGATTATTGGGATCGGATAGGAAGGGGTTAAGGCTGGGAAAAATTTGGGATTGGAAAGAAAAAGATTGGACCGAGTTGGAAGGGGAGAGGCGTTTTTCCGATCGATTCCTGGAAGGTCCTGCTTAGTGGTGATGGCTGTGGCGGTGGCGGCTGCGTGGGAGGTGGTCTACGAGCATGGAGTCGAGTGGAGCAGCTGCGTGGCGTCGAGTGGTGAGTCCGGTGGTCTACGAGCATGGAGTGCGTGGGAGGATCCTTGAACTTGTTCGGCCCTCGGGAAACCCTAGGAAATGCTTCTGTAGAGTTTCTCCAAGTTTTGCTTCCGATTTATGCATGAGATGACCCAATAGCGGCAGACATCCTGTCAAGTGTCGTCGAGGTCGACAACCAGCGGACAGTCCTACAACGAAGGAGGCAAGGATGTAGGGTACTCTGTACGGGACTAAAGGAAATACTAAAGCGGGGGGCTTAGAGCATCTTCAACCGAAACACCCTAAAACAGACATGGTATCCGTCCGTGGAGAGTTGTACGGGAGCCTGCCATCCAACCATGTCCCTCAAACGTTCGCATGCATTTCATATGAAATTTGAATAAACTGGATGATTTTTCTACAAACCAATGATTTATTTTAACCGACCCAAATTCATTAAAAAAATGAAGACACTTTCTAAACCTAGTCTAAATATTCGCTAGCCGTGGAAGCGTCTGTGTTCCATGGCATGTGTTTCCCATGTTCGGCAAGGTCAATGGCTATGAGCCCGGGAAGTGAAGCTGTGAGAGGGAAAGAGTACTACATGGGACATGGCCCACACGGCACACTAGACGTGGCCGCATTTGTGTCCCACCTCCTACTCTTCTTCGCCGGAGTTCGCCGGGACGCCGCTGGACGTGGACGGGCCTACCTTGTGGTCGTTGTGGCGGGGAACGACCATTGTGGACTAGCAACAACCGTGATCGTCCATGTCTCCTCTTAGTTCGCCTCCATGTCAATCTCAGCGAGCAGGGCGTCGTTCTCCACCGCGGGACGCAAAGCCGCCATCGCATGCAGTGGATGTCGCGGGCGCTGCACACGGACTGGTACATCGCTTGCTGATCATTCAAGAAGCTTAGATCCTCCAAGACAATGGCGCGATGACATTGTCTTTCGCATGGTCACATGCAATTTTGCCACTTCGCGACGACACTGAATAGGCTTGGAGAGCGGGATGCGGGGTGGGCGGCGCTCTCCGCCGGCCGCGCGCCGCTCTCGTCAGTCACACGCCGCTTCAAGTTTGGCTCTAGTGAGAGATCGTGTCCGCTCTGAGCAGATATGAATGCAGGGGGGAGCGAAAGGGCAGCTGCACTGAAGAGGGCATGGGCGTGGGAGAAGATTTTGTGTTGGGAACGGGGTATGGGACGCGTACATTGCAGTGGTCCGGACGCCCGCAAAGCCCCCTGGTCTGCCTCCGGTTTGTAGAATTTTGGACAAGCCGGCTGATCCGCGGAGCGATGGGTATCATGTTGGATGGCAAACTGCGTCAGTTACATCCGGATGTTGCAGGCGATTATTCGATCCACGCTGGAGATAAAATTCGGGGTCTGGAAAGAGTTAATTAGTTGGAAAGATCGAGTACTAGAAGTTTTAAAGAAAATCCGTCAGTATAGGATTATTGTTATTTCGGTACCTGTAAATCATGGGCCATGAATCACATTCATTCATCTGGGCATCTGGCGAACAGTCCACGATCCTCAGCATGGTAGCACCAGCCAATAGCAGCGCACCATATTCCCATGCTAATCCGTGGCACCGTCCAATCCAACGGTTTGGGATAACGATGCAGATCAATCTAGCACAAATTATGGAAGAGTGCTCACGAAGGAAACAAATAGATCCTCACCCTCAAGAATAAATAAAGATAATAGTCAAATGGATCCAAGGCTCCAAGCTTAAGTCGGTTTGGGTTCCTCTTGGGACCATCTATAAATACGTACATCCGGAGTCCTTTTAGCACATAACTAGACCATGAAGGCGCGCGTTGCCGCGCCCGTTTATCCTTAAGAAAAATATAAACATTTGATAAAATTTTAATGATTTAAATTACAATGTTTCATTATAGATGCTGAAACATAATTCTCAACCATTGATTAGAACTGATCAACTAACCACGAATCATCTGCTCATGTTTGTCTTATATTACAATCATGGGAATGGTCAAGAAATAGACATAACAAAAAATGTAGTACAACATTTTATCTTCACCTTGTTTACTCTTGCACATAATTGAACTTTCCGAGAGTTCTTCGGTGGAATATCTCAATAGAGTTAGTTATCTTAGTTAAAATGGGCATGCTGGAGCCGGGCACAAATGATATTGAAAATCAGGATCCTTACCAACATTCCAAGCTTCGAATACAAAATTTGACTTAAAAAAGAAACTAAAAGTTAAGAATTGTATATAACCATGAACAAGTCTAGAAAGAAAGATCTGTCAAAGAAAATACTGTATAACATCTCTGTAGCAAGTGCCACCACAAATTAGTTTTCAGGATGCTTTTCAATGCTAGTTTCCTGAACTTCCTTGTGCGCATCTTCTGCAGTTGATATGCATGTAAAAGATATGCTATGCTAAGTAGGTATGATTAGGATAACCTAAGGTAAGTAACTGATTTGCATGCTTACAAATTGCTTGGGTAACATGCAACAACGCCTACAAAGATTCGTGCTGCTGAAACTGCCTTGCTTGGCCAGTGTCCTCGGAGATTCAAGTATAATTTATCTTTACATACATCTATCAGAAGAGAAAGATGAAGGCATAGCTCAAAAGAAAACCCTATCTCCTTAACATGAACGACATTGCTACATCAATTGTTTGGTTACAAATACTTTAGGCGTCATTACTGTAATTTTCACTTGTTGACAGAAAATGTCCCCCATGCGTAGGAAGCTATGAACTGGAAATATCAGGTCAGAACTTCCTATAATTCAATGAGTACAAAAAAATTACTTAATATCTAGGGAAAACCTGCAACAAACAACTGGACATAAGCACAGAGTGGGAGTGGAGAAATAAAATCACCAAAGGGAAGAGCTCATCTGGCCTTGGGAGTTGGGATTGTTTGCGCCGTGTTGACCAATGAGCAGATGCGCTCCTCTTACCCCTGAGAGGTTGCTGTCCTCTTTCTCCTAGAGCTGCTGGTGCCAAGGTGACACTCAAGATGGTGGTGGCATAATGGCACCCACATACACGCATGGCCTTAATCCTCCAGTTGCTCATTCGTCACTGGTGGCGCGTGCTCTGGCCTGCAGCCACCATGGAAGAACTCTGTTGGCCATGACATGGGAAAGAAGAGACCGGCCGTGGGGGCCTGCGGAGGAAGAGTAGAAGGCGAGTACAGGGCATCGATGCCGAGGCAGACAAGAAGTAGAAGCTTGCTGCCTAGACGGAAGACGGCGGGGGCGCAGCGCCGAGGAGGAGGGGACAGCTCGAGGATAGGCTTGGAGACGTGGCCTATTAGAGGGACCTCGTGGGCCTTCTACCAAATGGCCCGATTAGGGATAATTAGTGTAACTCGTTCCCCGGAGCAGCGGCTCAGAAAACGGTGCTTTCAGTAGTCCGCGTTCACGACTGGGTCGAGCAAATCTCGTGCGCGGATGAGAGTGATCGAACGGCTTTGAGCGTCAAAACGCTGTGGAGGCTCGTAGCTAGTTAAGTTATACTGTTTAGTAATAACGATAAGGATCCGTCAAGCTGATAATCCATAGCTTCACAAATCACTAGGGCGCAAGGCAAGGCATAAATCGCAAGCGGTAAGTAATTTGCATCAATTGTATTCCGATTTCATGTTTGCAGTTTTGTAGCTACTCACCATGCTTCGATAGTTAGCTTTAGGCCATGTACAACGCTAGATGCCTAGCTGGTGTTTGGAAAATTAAATCGGTTTTCTAATGCACCAGTGCCTATTTCTACAGGAGACGTCTAATTAAGTGTCTACCCTATACAAATAAGCATCGGTGTTTAAAGAAACACAGGTTTATTTGTCTAAGCACCCTTCCTAAGCGTGTTGCATTGTACAAGGCTTTAGCAGTTTAGCCACTACCTAGTGATGATTTGAAGTAGTTCTAATAACTAGACATGTGTATGATCAAACAGTGGCTCTGATGGTAAAACATGAATGGTCCACATGCGTATATTTTACTGTGTTTGACTCTGAAATTACATTCCTTTTTGGGAGTAGTCCTTCATGTCGGATTGCATGTAACACTACGGGAAAATCACGGTTGGCCGTGTGAACAACTATAAGCCGAGTGCTTTTTTTCAGGTACTTGGCTTATGTGCGTATAAGCCGAGCCTCCAGTAGAAAACACACGGCAACTAGAAAGGACTCGGCTTATAGCTGTCTGTAAGCCGAGTCCTGCAAAAAAGCTCTCGGCTTACGTGTACCACACGGTATATGCTGAAAAAAGCACTCGGCTTATAGCTCGACCTCGGCAAAGACATCTGCCACGTGGCTATAGCGGATGTGGGTAACGGCGCCGTCACGGAACAGTCTGTAAACCGTGTGTCGTGAAGCAGTACTCGGCTTACGTGGCTTATAAGCCCTGTGCCCTGATGAACACACGGCTTATATGGCATATAAGCCGTGTGCCGTTGGTGAAAGCACCCGGCTTACTGTTTTGTAGATTTTTCACTGCCCATAAGATTTATGCAAAAATGATTTCCATTGCATTTATGTTTACTACTTCGATATTATTTCTTTCTCACGCCCGGTGGGGGGGGGGGGGGCTCTCCCATACTTCTGGTGCATTTTCCCAAGTTGAAACCCTAGAATGCAATAAATGTCTCAAATATTGCAGACTGGCCCGAAAAATGCCAGGGTCTGGCACGTGTCATGCCATGGCCTCTTTTAAGAGCACAAGAAGTTTCGAGGCCAACAAAGCAATGAGCCCCACACTTCCTTCACAAACCGGACACGTTTCATCTTTATAGCTAGGTATTACCTCGGAGACGGTGCCGTTTACAAGTGCCCTCCGGGCAGGCTTATGCGAAACATGCTGATATTTTTACCACACACTACAGGGGCCATATCTAAACACCGTGCCAGGTCCCGAGGAAATTCGGCGTCGTATGATTTTCCATGGATTAATTAGAATGGGTGCATCCTGCATGCCGTTGAGGTACGTTCGCACCCCGGTGGCGGGGCCCGTCCTCCTTCTGCTGCACAAGGCCTACACATGTCGTGAGGACATCATATGTGATTTCCCAAACCTCTTCTGAAGATGATTTGGTAATTTCCCACACTAAAACACTCGGAATGCACTAAATGTCTCAAATATTGCAGGCAGGTCCGAATAATGCTAGGGCCTGACACGTGTCATGCGATGGCCTCCTTTGAGAGCACGAGAAATTTTGTGGCCAATGGTGCAATGAGCCCCATACTTCCTTCACAAACCGGACACGTTCCCTCTCGATAGCTAGATACTACCTCAGAGACGGTGCAGTTTACAAGTGGCCTCCGGGCAGGCTTATGCGGAACACAGTAAGATTTTTACCATAGACTAGAGTATGTGGAACACACTAAGATTTTTACCATAGACTACATTATTTGATGTGGGCGCCGGTGTGATCTGCAATTTCCCGCATTAAAACCCTAGGAATGCAATAAATGTCTCAAATATTGTAGGCAGGTTCGAATAATGCTAGGGTCTGGCACGTGTCATGGGATGGCCTCCTTTCACAGTACAAGAAGTTTTGAGGCCAATGGAGCAATAAGTCCCACACTTCCTTCACAAACAGGACAAGTTCCCTCTCGATAACTAGGTACTACCTCGGAGACTGTGCAGTTTACAAGCGGCCTCCGAGCGGGCTTATGCGGAACACGTGAGATTTTTACCATAAACTAGAGGGACGATATCAAAACACCATGCCAGGTCCCGAGGAATTTCGGCATCGTATAATTTTCCATGAATTTTCCACCAGGTACATTTGCACCCCGAGTGGTGGGGCCCGTCACTCCTTCCGCTGCACAAGGCCTACGCATGTCGCGAGGACATCATATGAGATTTCTCAAACCTCTTCTGGACATGATATCATGTGGCCGCCGGGTAAACTGCCTTTGGAAGCCAGTCAAAGTAGCACTAAACCTAGCGGGTCAAATCAATCAAAGTTTTGGCTAGAAACATCCAGGGGAGTTGGAAAATCTCCGCGACTTGCATATGCCCCAATGTTGGTATGACATGTCACATGACCTAATATATGTACGAAATGATGAAATAAGGGGGATTTCATTAATTTCTAAAACAATGAAATAAAATACAATAGAAAGGAATACAATGACAAAAAATAAAAAAGGTGTAAAAAATGTAATAAAAGAAAATACAAAAAAGATTGAGAAACCAATTGGGAAATATCTTTTTAATAATGAAATAGAACGAATACATATATAATGTAAACCGTGTGTAGTGCTCGGCTTACCCTAATAAAAAAACTGAAGCACAAAACGCGGGACTTTCTTAGAAAAAAGAATGCGCGGGACTTACCAAAACACAGGCGCGCTCATCTTCCCCCCAAAAAATCTCTGCCCCGCGCCGCCTCCCACCTCGCGCACCCCAAATCGCCCGCTACTGCGCTGTCGGCACCCACGGCCGGCCGCGCCACCACCCGCCACCGTGCTGCCCCCCTTCTCGCGCACCAGATCCACACCCCGCCACCTCCCTCGCCGAGCATGAGCTCCCCCTAGCGGGCCCTCCCACCGTCCGCCGCCCCGCAGCCCGTCGTTGTCTGCTAGGGTTGAGGTCGCCGGGCCTTCTCCGCCACGCCACCTTCCCTCCACCGGCTGGTACCTCTTTCTCTCTCTCTCTCTCTCTCTCTCTCTCTCTCTCTCTCTCTGACCGGCCATGTTCTCTGCAGATCTGGTTCGGCTTCTCCGGCGGCAAGGTGCTTGGCGAGGAGGAGAAGGACGCCGGGAAGGTGACCCAGACGCAAGGTGTTCTCTGTACACGGTTTTGGTTCAGTTTGCATCTTCAGTACACATGTTGGGTTCAGTTTGCATCTGTCCATTACAATAGTTTGCAGTTATATTTGCTGCAATTTTGATGGACACAGCAGCAAGTGTATGAGATACAGTGTGTTCTTCCTTGTGAAGAGCTTTGATGATTAAAGAAACAATTTTGCTCAATGTTTGACTATACACACTACTGCTAGTAGAAACTAATAAGCCAAATAATGTGCAAGGTGCTCCGGCTGCAAGTTGCCCATGCTGATCTCCTCCTCCTGTGCAAGGTGCCCCTGCTGTTCTCCTCTTCTGCAACAACGACATCAACAACCAGGTCTTGGTTCTGCTCCCTCCCCCAATTGCATCTTCAGGAACCAAAATTATGACATTATCTATGTTAGGCTATGGGAATCGAGAAGAAACAGTTGTTAGTCTATGGGAGCCGAGAAGAAACAGCCTCATGTTTGAAATTTAATAACTTAAGATTGAAATTCAATGATCTGAAATGATTGTACTATCTAACAATTGTTATTCTATGGGAGTCGAGAAGAAACAGTACCTATGCGGAGTGGAGATTTTTCTTCTATGAACCTTCTCGAATGATGGAATCCCAAATTCATGTATCTCTGCAAATTATAAACCAACATTAAAATTCTCATCTTGCCAAAAAAAGTTGTGTTTGAGTGTCCATTGATTAAAAGAAGCACTTCGATAGTTTGCAATTTTATTTGAATGTGATTGTGATGGACATAGCAAAGTGTATGAGATGCAGCTTATTCCTTGTGAAGAGCTTTTTGATGATAAAAGAAGCATTTTTGTTTTATGTTTGATCTCAGTTTGCACTTTATTGCAGGACATGCATTAGTTTGATGACGGGACCGTCGTCGCAGGGCTTCTTGTTGGAGGGACGACCGGCACTGAGCCACTCAATACATTTACGGGATTATGTCTCTCCCGCTTGTCAAAGAAACCGGAAGGGGGGTGGGTCAACAAAGGTGCTGGCTTGAGGTTTGATGCATACCGTGGGAAGTTCAAAGAGCATAACGGGCCCGACTCTGATCTGGCCTCACATGACATTCACGCTACGATTTCCATCTAGTCAGGACAAGGCAAGAAGGGTGGCCGATTATACGTTGGGCCGACGCCATCCGTGAGAAGGACATTCTAAAACTCTCCCACCTCCATGCTACCACGTCGAGCTCAGGTCCTGCTATAGAGCGTCGCCCACAGCCTGGGTTGCACATGCTCCATCAATTTGAGGTATGCTTTGCTTCATTGACCTTCCTTGTGGTTTCTTTGCATTGCAACGATGGTGAACTTGTTGCGATCGCATATTGTAGGCCCGCCTAGAGGAAGAAACCAGGTTGCAGCAGGAGGCTTAGGCCAATGCCTTGCTTCAACAGGAGCAAGCCATGAAAATGCAGCAAGACATGTTTCAACAGCAGGAATTCAAGGCTAGACAGCAGGCAGCCTTGCAGGAGATGTTCGCTATCAGAATGAACTAATATGCAGGGTTCCACTTTGCCGGATCTTCCTCCACTTCCACCTCTTCCTACTTTCAACTTTGTAAGTCTTCCAAGTTTTCAATCATGCATCTTACCATCCTGCTTAAAGATCATGCATCTTACATCATCATCTCGTGCTTGAAGTTTTCTCAGTCGGGACAAGGCTCCAATAACAGTGTGGTAGGTGGATCTACACCTGGCCTAAGCAAGCCTAGTGGCACCCACTAAGGCTCATGTCACTTCGACCTCCCCGCAACAATGATCACTCGAGTTAGTTGTCTATGTTTGTGCATTGTTGATGGTTACGTCTTGTTGTTGCTTGTGCTTCTCAACATACTACTTGTGCATTGTTGATGGTAGAGCCCACAAGTGTTGATGCTTATATTGTTCATAATTCTTAGCTTCAATTTGAACCTTATATGTTGATGTTGTTTGACTCTAGTCTCTTATCGGTCTTTGCAACTTAACTTTGGAAACTCATGCGTGTGATAATTGACTTATAGTTTTGCATCGTGGATGCCGTTGGCAGTGGCATACATGCTGCGGTGGAGCTCATTGCATCTTTTAGGTTCATGCCTAGTGTCAAATTGAAACTCATGGTCCTTCCATTTGTGAACTCTGGATGCATATGTATGTATGTTGTTGTGATCCTTCGTTGGATATGTATGCATGTGTGGACTTGGAACTCATGGTCAGTTTGTTATGGTTGTCAACTTGTAAATATTGTTGTTGTGAACCTTCGTTGGATATATTTTGGTTGATCACGTATTCCTATATATGTATATTTTGCTGCTCCCTAAAGCAAGCAAAAAAAACTATGATATATAGCCTATAAGCCGAGTACCCCAGCGAACAGCACCCGGCGTATAGGCCATATATGCCATGGGTAGGCTATAAGCCGTGTACCTCAGCCAAAGGAACCCGGCTTATAGATCATATAAGCCACGGCATGCTATAAGCCGTGCAACAGACAAAACACCCGGCTTATAGGCCATATGGAAGCAACGAGAGCCTATATATAAACCGTGTACAGCAGCTATAAGGCACTCGGTTTATATATAACCCGTGCGGCTTGCGTAGGCACTCGCCTTGTATATAAACCGTGCATCGAGAGGAGGCACACGGCTTATAGGTAAACCGCGCAGCGCATAGATGCACTCGGCTTATACAAACTGTAACATGTGGCCGTTAACATCCGGCTGCCGTCATGTTACTTTATTAAACTGAGAGCCTTGTGAAAACACTTGGTTTATACATAAATCGAGTTTTTTTGTTCGGGCACTCGGCTTATATCATATAATCCGGTCACTTGTAAACCGTGTCCAATAAGCCGGGTATTTTACTCTGCTTATACATAAACCGAGTTCAAACAGGCGTAAGCCGAGTGTATTAGGTACACGGCTTATAAGTTTTTCCCTGTAGTGTAAGAATACAAGGACACATCATTGTATTCGATAAAAGACATTATAATTTAAATTCTGAATGCATGTTTTACTATTTTATTTTCAGAATGGCTCGCACCAAGGTGACGGCTCGGAAATCCACCGGAGGAAAAACCCCTCGGAGCAGCTTACTGCAATGATTGTGCATGTAATGCATTCGTCATTACTCTTCAATGGCTTCCACTAGGAAGCTCAGCAATTTAGTTCCTTTACAAATTTTCGGTTCATAACAAAAATTTTGTTTTGACATGATAGGCCGCTCGTAAGACAGCTCCTTCAATGGGACAAGTGAAGAAGCCTCACCGGTACCGCCCTGGAACTGTCGCTCTACGGTATGCAATTAATATCTTTTCTTGATTTCTTCTTGTTTCTGGGTTCAAGTATTTTTTTTTTCAAAACTAATTACATCCATCTATTCTATTAAAGTGAAATCCGCAAGTATCAGAAGGGCACTGAGCTACTCATATGGAAGCTGCCCTTTCAAAGGCTTGTTAGGGAGCTTGCCATGGCTTCAAAGGTAGAATTTCATAGGATCAAGCATGTCTTAATTTTGGTTTTCTTGCAATACTACTTGCCAACGGAAATATATTTTACTTATGTTATATTTGTTTGCTCCTCGACTATGTTTGCAGGGTGATCTACGGTTCCAAAGCCATGCGGTTCTTGCTTTGCAAGAGGCAGCAGAGGCATACCTAGTGGGTCTCTTTGAGGACACCAACCTATGTGCTATTCATGCCAACCGTGTCACCATTATGTCCAAGGATGTTCAACTTGCTAGGAGGATCTGTGGCGAGAGGCCTTGATTTGATTGGAGATGGAGCTATGTCGTGGCCTTCACTAGTGTCATGCCCAATATGCGATACTATCCTAAAGAGACTCGAAGGTCCCACCAAGGATATAACCGCATATTGATACGCTTTTGCAAGGTGGATATCATTACATCAACATTACATAATAGATGGGGATACTTACAAAAGGCATACAATGCCACACGAATACAACATCATCTTACAGAAGATCAACATCCGACTACGGATGAAACACAAACAGAAACTCAAACGACATCCACCCTGCTAGCCCAGGCTGCCGACCTGGAACCTATCCCCTGATCGAAGAAGAAGCAGAAGACGAACTCCAAAACAAGTAAACATCGCTCTCACGTCATGATCATCGCAAAACCTATACCTGCAACTGTCGGTGTAGTAATCTGTGAGCCACGAGGACTCAGCAATCCCATTACCATGGGTACCAAGACCAGCAAAGCTTAATGGGTAAGGAAGGGGGGTAAAGTGGTGAGGTTGCAGCAGCGACTAAGCATGATATGGTGGCTAACATACGCAAATAAGAGCGAGAAGAGAAGCAAATGGAATTGTCGTCAACTAGTAATGATCAAGAAGTGATCCTGAACTCCTACTTACGTCAGACATAACCCAGAAACCGTGTTCTCCTCTCGATCAACCCCGAAAAGAGACACTCACGGTTACGCACACGATTGGTGTATTTTAGAAGAGTTTACTTCAAGTTTACTACAACCGGACATTAACAAATTCCCATCTGCCACATAACCGCAGGCACGGCTTTCAAAAGTTCAAACCCTGCAGGGGTGTCCCAACTTAGCCTATGATAAGCTCTCGCGATCAACAAAGGATATTCCTTCTCCCGGGAAGACCCGATCAGTCTCGGAATCCCGGTTTACAAGACATTTCGACAATGGTAAAACAAGACCAGCAAAGCCGCCCGATGCGCCGACAATCCCGATAGGAGCTGCACATATCTCGTTCTCAGGGCAACACCGGATAGGTCAGCCTACGAGTAAAACCAGCCCTCGAGTTGCCCCGAGGTGGCCCCGCAGTCTGCCCGGTTCGAACCAGCACTTAGAGAAGCACTGGCCCGGGGGGGCTAAAATAAAGATGACCCTCGGGTTGGCCGACCCAAGGGAAAGGTATAGGTGGTGGTGAGGCAAATGGTAAAACCAAGATTGGGCCTTGCTGGAGGATTTCTATTCAAAGCGAACTGTCAAGGGGGTCCCATAAATCACCCAACCGCGTTAGGGACGCAAAATCCGGAAACATAATACCGATATGACGGAAACTAGGGCAGCAAGAGTGGAACAAAACACCAGGCATAAGGCCGAGCCTTCCTCACTTTACCAAGTATATAGATGCATTAATTAAATAAGAGATATTGTGATATCCCAACATAAACATAATCCAACATGGAGCAATCTTCATCTTCACCTGCAACTAGCAACGCTATAAGAGGGGCTGAGCAAAAGCAGTAACATAGCCAAACAACGGTTTGCTAGGAAGGGTGACAACGGTTAGGGGCTATCTTGCAATTTGGGAGGCTTGAGCAGCAAGTGGTGGGTAACGCAGCATAGCGATAGAACGAAGCAACTAGCATAGCAATGATAGTAATGAGATCCAAGGTGACGGTCATATTGCCTGAAATCCTGCTAGGAAGAAGAACGAGTCCATCACTAAGGTAGCCACGGCGGTGGGTGTGCGGCCGGAGGCGTGGAGGTGAGGAAGCAATGGGTGGGGGTAGAGGGAAAGTGACAGTTGGGCGGTTGGCACGTGGTTGGCGTTTTACATCACATGGGCGGGATTGGTGATGCAAACTTGCATCTTTAAGTGTTGCATTTTACATCATTTGGAGCAGGTCATGTAATTTTTTTTTACATATCTACATCATCTGTTGGAGGTGCCTTTTGGGCCTCACATGTGTAAAAGTTAATTATTTTTGCATCTACATTTTTCTAGTGAAGATGCTCTTACATACTACTCCCTCCGTTCCATAATGTAGTGCCTATAGATTATTTCAGAAGTCAAACATTACAAACTTTGACCATATTTATAGAGAAAAATAAATACATCTAGAATACCAAATGCACATCATTGAATACATTTTGAGTTATATTTTCAGAATGCACATGTTTGATATTGTGGAGATAGATAGTTTTCTCTATACACTTGGTCAAAGTTGGCAAAGTTTGACTTTTAGAAAAATCTATAAGCACTACATTGTGGAATGGAGGGAGTAGAACGTAGTAGCAGCAAAGATAGCGTGAGTACAAGTCTTTACTAGTACGTAGTAGCTACCTAAGGATTTACACACAACAAAATACATCGACGATGGGACAACAACACGGTGACAGTCGGAGTCGGAGAGGATATATAGCCCTATTCGGATCGAAATATATACCCACACCTACACGGACAGGCGGTTGATGTGATCATGTGAATATATGTAGCTCCAGCCGGTATCCATCGCCACAACCTATGCACTAAGATCGACTATGATGATCGACGACGCCTCCACCTCGACCCTAACCACCACGGTGACCACCGGCAGCCACGTTCTCAGAATCAATGGCTACACCGAGACAAAGCTCCTCGGCAACGGCGTGGCGGCCCCGTCCGGCGAGTTCGAGGCCGCCGGTCACCGCTGGCGGATCCACTACTACCCCAACGGGGGATGGTGGAACAACGCCGACGGCATCTCTCTCGCCCTCAGCATCGCCGACAAGTACGTCGTCTGCCATGTCAACGCAAACGTCCGGTTCTCTATCGTCCCTCACGACGGCAACAAGTCGGCGCCCAGCAAGCTCAAGCACTACCGTTCCAGTTTTGGCGGCGTCTTCAAGTTCAACGGCCATGTCATCGGCGAACGATCTAGGTTCATGGGAAGAGACCAGCTAGAGAAGTCGGGCTACGTCGTGGACGACTGCTTCATCGTCCGGTGCGACATTGACGTCGTCGTCACGTCGGCGGCTAGGGTGGTGGGAAGCACGGCCGCGGATGCGTGTGATGATCTCGAGGAGGCGGAGCTCCCCTGCAGCAGCATGGTTCAGGAGGACATGTGCAAGCACGAGGACAACGTCGTTGGCGGCCACGCAACGGATACGGAGGACCCTTCCGATATCGGGTTGGCGCAGCCGCACCGCTCGGGACCAAGGCAACCCAAGATGATGATGAATCCGATGGCCGCCGCTGTTTTCTCTTCTGTCTTCTCATGTTTTGCAGATTTTTTCTAGACATATATTGACCTTTTTAGTTTGTAATTTGTAGTCATTATTATATCATTTACCATATGGAAACTAGTAGCTCATCCTGTGCAACCTCTCTATATATTTTGATTTGACAAGGCAATTATTTTCTGGCTTCTACATCAGTTTATACAAACAATCATCTTTACCATAGTTTTAAACATCTGCTAATTCATGACACTTAGTACAAGGTAAGTGATATATTTATGTTTTTGTCTTTCACCTCTGGCAAGGCGACTACAGGAAAGCCTTGCTCCCCCTGATCTCTGCTGATGAGCCCGTGGATTCGTCTCTCCTCTGTCCGCCGCTCCGACGGCCGGTAGCAGGGTGGAAAATCCTGGTTCTCAATTGGGCTATTAGATAGGTAGGTTTTATTCCTTGTAGGGGCGATGTTCAAACGGATGGCGGTGCTTCTTCGAGTTAGTCTTTCGAGCTCCAATCGTCCTCAAGTTCATCTGGTGTGACGGATTAGATGGAGCTTTGGTGTTGAGCTCCCCGGGGCGGCGAGATTTGGTGCCGGATTTTTCAGATCGATTCACAGATTCAACAACGATGACTGCTGCTCGGGGCGCTAATCCTTGCATGAAGGCTTTTCTGCTATCATCGACAAGGTCAAGCCGGCTCTGACTTAGGAGCGGCAACAGCGACACGTCGGTGGCTCGTTCTTGTTGCGACTGTGGTCGTCTGGTGGTCATGGACCTTAATGTATTTATTTTATGTTTGAAGTGCATCGTACTTCTGGTACTCTTTATTTATAGATCTGATCCTTTTGCAAAATATCCTATATTAATCATTGTTAGTTTTTAATTTGGATCGATTATTATATTTCACTACCTTGTGAACAAAATATAGCAGCTCGTGTGAGACCCCTTTCTATATATTCTCAATCATCTTTATTACGAAGTTTTAAACATCCTCTGATCCTTAGCAAATGCAAAGTAAGTACGCCATAGGCCATGTCGATCAGCAAAAAAAATGTTCACATGGCACACCCATACGTCACAAATTCTATTGCTAGATCACCATCCAAATTGATGGAACGTACGTAGCCACAACTATCATCTCCAAGTGATTGCACCAAAGTGCCACATGACCTGTAAGAAGTTTGAAACTTCTACCTTGTAAAAACCTAAATCGTTACGCGAATTTCAAATATCCCAATTTGGCAAATGGGCACAGAAACTTCAAATTGTTCCACCTTCGTTGCAAAAACTACATTACTATCATCTCCAAGTGAGTGCACCCGAGTGGCACATGACATGTAAGAAGTTTGAAACTCCTACCTTGTAAAAACCGAAATCATTACGACAATTTCAGATATCCCAATTTGGCAAATGGGCACGGACACTTTAAATTGTTTCATCTTCGTCACAAAACCATATTTCTACTCTCATGTGAGTTGTGTTAATCTAAGTTATCATTATTTAAATGTACCTTCCTACTATACGCAAAAAAATGTACCTTCCTACAAAGGTACCAAGTGCATATGTATATGTGATGATGCCAGATACATCTTTAGGATACATAGGCAAGCCTTGACTATACGAGATGCATCTGTACTAAACCAGCTTACCACAGCATACATATAAACCAAAAAATATAGTAGTATACGTTTCCCTACACATACAACACATCATCGATGCTAAGCTTGGATGCCGAGAATCTGATCTAAACCACATATTGTGCACCAATTTTCAGAGTTAACAACTAACATCTCCTAATAGAATTGACAGCGCCAAATGGGTTTTGGATTGGGGAGATGAAGGTTCAATTGGATTGAATCCTTAAGTCTGCTATGTATCTATCTTCTGATTTTCCACCCAGTAATTAATACAAATTTAATATGTATGGCACGTGGAGGATCACGTTGAGTCTTCAGTACTAGCAAAGACCTTCAGCCAGAAGCTCCGTACAAATGCATAACATCATAGTACCTTCTTCATATCAGTGATAGATTTTCAAGATTACATCTTTACGCGAAGAGGATTAGTACAACAAAGATAATCGAATAAATGGAATTTTCATCTTCTTTTGTCGAATTCATTACAGAGAAACAATGTATGCCATCTTCTTCTTGTGTAGAATTCATTACGGATGAACAATGTATACCAGCTGAAAGGATGACACATAGAAGAATGATAGAGATAGGCACAAAGCTTTAAGCAACAGAAGTAAACTAACCCCCTTGGGATCCAACTGAGTCATGTAATTTAATAATAATGTATCAGCTACAAACTCGGTGATATCTAGATCATTGGCAGCACAGAATAAAATTCGATGATTCAAATAATCAATGACTCCATAGTAATACTCAAACATAAAATAAAAAGGTGTGTTTCTGCACCGTGGCCAAGCAAAAAGATAGCAGTCCAATACATTCTTTGGCCATCATGTGCATGCTCATCGACATCAGTTGATCACTAAATGCGGACTGTGGCAACTTCCTCAATATATAGCTAGTTACATGTTGCTATAGTTTGTTACACACGGGGGTTTGCGAGCAAGTTTGGGAATAAGCTCCTTCATAATAGACGGGCAACTTCTTGCGAGATGCTCAAAGTCAGAACTCCGTGTGATCAGATCCAGCATGCTATTGTTACAGGACTCGAGGAATCTGAAGCATTCATCCTTGAGTGCAGGACAAGCATGTTGCTCGGCGAGTGCCACTGTAGTGGCCACTGTGCTAGTGTTGATGTAACTGCATAGTTTGTCTTCGCAGGTCAACTTCAGTCTCTTGAGGCTGTACCTGTCCGCGGCAACAAGCAAATGCTGGATCATCCCCACTGCGTCAGCATCGTCGATCTCAGGCACCGAATCGGTGTAGATAAAATGAAGCAATGCCTGGAATACATTTGGCTCCATGTCCTCTATCTGCACGCACATTGATGTGCTCTCCTTCATTGGACCCAGAAGCTCCGCCCTGAAGACAGAGGAACGAGCGCCAAGGACACACCTGTGTGCGGCGAACATCTCACCGCCGACCTCGAACGTGACATCCGCCCCTTCACCGGAGGAGAGGAGCTGACCGAGATCATGGAGAATATCCATCGGCGGCAGCAGCATGCGATCACGGTTCCGGCCTGGGACGTACTCTGTGGAACTCTCCTTGGACACAATGATGTCGAATTGGACACTGAAACCACCGTTCTCCCACGACACGTGACCTAATCTCTCCAGATCAGCCCTGGTGATGAACCGAGAGTAACCCCACGACCCTTGATTGGTGGAGAAGGTGCAGCACCTCCACGCACCTCCGCTGCCGTAGGACGGCACCGGCTTTCCGTGGGCGTCGAGCAGGCTGATCTTGAGCTGCGTCGTGACGACCTCGAAGGCGCCTGCCGGGACGAGGAAGAGGAAGACGGATATCCAGCCGGCGTCCTGCGGGCCATGGCCGTCGGGGTAGAACTCAACGTACCAGCGACGGCCTCCGGCGAGGAAGGTCTCCGATTTGACGCACCTGCCGTTGCCGAGCCCTTGGTATGTCGAGTACACGTTAATGTACAGAAGTACAACATGCGAGGCTGACCTGGGTGAGACGGTCTGAGGCTTGACGGTGGCGGCGGCGGAGGGAGTCAGGGTGGAGGAGCTGGACATGACACAGCCCATGGCGGCTAGCGATTTTCCTTGCACAAGGTCATGTGTGCCTGGCCTCCATTGATTGATGAGCTTAGAAGGAAGGCAGTTAGGATATTAGCCGAGACGCAAGGATAGAGGTTAGAGTCTGTTACCATTACGGCTGGATCTCGGTCATGGTCTCATGGATGGATACTGCTGAATGGATCGTCGATCGGGTGACTCTATGGGCTTTCGTGGTTGGTGGGTGGCCTGCAAATATACTAGCTTATTCAATTCTTCAAATTCGGATTTATCCAAAATAACAAACATTAATTTTCCTGATTTTTTTTCTGAAATCTTGAAAATTAAAAGGCTGAATGAAATTTTCTTGGTTTTCGCCTCTGGAAGCTAAGGGCATCTCTAGCCGATCCCCTAAATCCGGTTAGAGGAGTAAAAGTTCCGGTATACTAGTACTAGTATAAATTGGACCTAGCTGATCTCCTAAAATCCATACGGGACTATAAATTTTACTCGGAACAATGACGCGGAAGTAAATATACTCGCCCGCTTGGCTAAGGAGTAAAATTTTCCCCTTTCTTCCCCTCCCACGCAGCGCTCAATCCTCTGCCGCCGCCACCCAATCCACGCCACATCCGCAACCCGTCGCCCATCCACTCACCCCACAGGCGACATGGCCGGATCCGGAGGCCGCTGGCGCTCCCCACCGCCGGTCCATAGCGCGTGGCCGGCGAATCCGTATGCCACGGCCACTCCTAACCACCGGTCCGAGGCCGCGGCCTTTCCACCTCCTCCTCCCCCGCCCGTGGGGGCTCCTCCTCCAGCGATGATTGGCGGAGGAGGTAGGAGGAGGAGGGACTTCGGCTCCAACGATGGCGGCAGCGACGGGTTGGACCTGATGATTGGCGGCATGTCTAGAAGGGAATGAAAGTAGCTCGAGGAAGAATCCGATGAATCAGATTAGGTTAGATTTTTATCTAAATATGTCGAATCTAGTTTTAGTTCTATGTAATATATTAAATCTGCACCGAATTTAAAATTATGTAGCTGAATTTGCAACGAATGTGGTTTAATTTGCACCGGATTTGCGTCGATTTTGTTTTACTCCGCTAAATTTGGGAGTTCAGTTTTTTTTTTGCGAGAAAATTTCCAATCTATTCATCTTCAATCATGGCAGTACAACGAATACCAGAAATAATAGAAATCACATCCAGATCCATAGACCACCTAGCGATAACTACCAGCACTGAAGCGAGCCGAAGGCGCGCCGCCGTCATCGCCCCTCCATCACCGGAGTCGGGCACAACTTGTTGTAGTAGACAGTCGGGAAGTCGTCGTGCTAAGGCCCCGTAGGACCAGCGCACCAGAACAGCAACCGCCGCAGATGAAGAATAACGTAGATCAGAAAAATCCAATCCAAAGACACACGAACGTGAGCGAACAACGCATTTAGATCCGAGCAAATCCACCAAAGATAGATCCGCCGGAGACACACCTCCACACGCCCACCAACGATGCTAGACGCATCGCCAGAACGGGGGCTAGGCGGGGAGACCTTTATTCCATCTTCAGGGAGCCGCCGCCGTCTCGTCTTCCTGAGCAGGACACAAACCCTAGCAAAACTGAAAGAAACGATTAAAAATGGAGCCCTCCCGCCGACCCTTACCGAGATCCACTGTGCCCCCATGGCCCTAAGGCCATCGGAGAGGAGGTGGACCTGTGGCGGCGGCGGCGGGAGGCAAAAACCCTAGCTTTTTGTGGAGGAGAAGGAGGAGGCGGCGGCTACAAGACGTGCATGTGGAAACTTCTTTCTATCTCTAACTAGTTTATGGGAAACGGCTTTTATTTAGAGCAGTATAAATATACTTCACTAAGAGTTACTCCCTCTGAATACTAATATCAGAGGGTTTAGATCACTATTTTATCGGAAATGATTAGCATCCACCGGCGGATTGCTCCCAAACGTCAACCGCCTCCATCGTCTACCACGTGTCCATGTGACCCAACCCGTTCTTCACCTTTCCTTCCCCCGAAACATCTCGATCCTATCGCTCTCCATCTCAACCAGGAACAGTAGGGCCTCGGCTCGCACGGGTATCGATTGTGAGAAGACTATTAATTTCTGCAACAAGACCTCCGTTGTGGTATAATTCTGCAACAAGACCTTTGTTGCGGAATATTTCTGTAAATTTCCTAACTTAATTTCTGTAACAAGGCTTTTGTCACGATAATTTCTACGACAAGACCTGTGTTGTAAAAATTTCTGCAACATGATTCATGTTGCAGAAAATTTCTGCAACACGACCGATGTTGCGATGGTACAAGGTGACGCTCGGCCACTCAATCCGTGAGATCCGATGGCTTGTGAGGTTTTCAAAAGATCTGCCGGCCGACGCGTAGCGACATCCCTATTTTATAGTGATCTAAACACGCTTATATTATTTACGGATGGAGTACTCCTCTATTTACTACTCCTTTATTATTTAATTTAGGGGATCGGCGTGAGATGCCATAACTAGCCCTAACTATCCGAGTCGTACACAACTATGGCATACAAGCCATGCACGATACGTTCCTAGACTAATGACCCGACAACCTTGATCGCACTGAATCCTAATCGGACTCTCAACCAGGAAACCACCAAATAAATACTACTAGGTTCACGTACTGGCCTGCAAAGTACCTTCCTGATCCAAACACAATTTGAATAAGGCTGGATTTTCTCCGCCGCCACCGCACAAACTGCAGCGATAGAATCATCGGTGCCAATGGCTGTGTCGACGTGCACCTCCGAGACGGCGACGGGCAAGCACGTGTTCAGGATCGCCGACTACCATATACGCAAGGGTTTGGGCGTCGGCGAGTACATACAGTCAGCCACCTTCGCCACCGGCGGCTACGACTGGTGCGTTCGCTACTACCCCGACGGAGAAACCCAGGATTGCAGGGGCTACGTCTCCATCTTCCTTGAGCTCCTGACCAGGAACGCCAAGGTTAGGGCTGAGTATGAATTCAGGCTCGTCGACTCGGGCAGCGCGCTGCCGCCGTCGCCAGTGACACATCTGTTTACTAACAACTACAACACAGTCGACCCGGATGAAGATCCTGCTAGCTATGGAGCTCATAGGTTTATGAAACAGCAGGAGGTAAAACCGTACGTGCGGGACGACTGCCTGGAGATTGAGTGTGAGGTCCTCGTTATCAATGCTATAACAAAACTTGAGGTGCAGGATGTGCCGCCCTCGGACCTGCCGAATCATCTCGGGAAATTGCTGGATGGCAAGAGGGGAGCAGATGTGACTTTTGAGGTTAAAGGCGAGGTTTTCTCTGCTCACAAGATTATGCTCGCCGCGCGATCGCCGGTCTTCGACGCTCAACTCTATGGACCCCTGAGCGCTGCTGGTGCTACGAGTAAGAACATAATCGTCAAAGACATGGAGCCTCCTGTTTTCAAGGCGTTGCTTCACTTCATCTACACGGATTCTCTGCCTGCTATGGATGACGTTGATGATGGTGAGAGTCAAGACATGGTTAAGCACTTGCTCGTGGCTGCCGATAGGTATGCCATGGACAGGATGAAGATGATGTGTGAAGATATTCTATGCAAGAACCTTGATGTCGAGACTGTGGCGACCACGTTGGCTCTAGCTGATCAGCATCACTGCAGCAAGTTGAAAGATGCTTGTGTTGAATATATCCTCTCTTCAAACAGATTGAATGCTGTGGTGGCAAGCAAAGGGTACGCACACCTCAAAAGATCATGCCCTGCTCTCATGTTTGATCTCTTTGAGAGGGCTACCAAGTCTCACAAAATTTAACTGCTCTTGGAAGTGTTTAATTACACCATTAAATGATACTCCCTCCAATTCAAAATAAGTGTCGCAGCTATGAACTAAGGTTAGTTCGACATTAGTTCAAAACTGCGACACTTATTATGGATCGGAGGGAGTATAAAAGGCAGGCATCCTAGGCTTGCCCCCGCCTTTGGTTTGTAACAGTATCATTTAATATAAGGGTGTAAACACTTCTTCGAAAAAAGTCTCAACGCAGACAGGGTTTCAAAGAGGTGTAAACTTAGCAGTTGAGTTGAGATACAATATAAATGAAAATGGTGATCATCTTCTAATTCTGGATCATGCCAGATTCGGACTTTCCTGACGTAATTTGCAGCTTGGTCGACATCCCTGATGCAGTCACCTTTTCGCTAACAGAAGAAGAAGAAGCAACTAAACCGAACAAGTCTATCTGCTCCACTCACATAACATAGCATATCCTAATCCAGTCACATACCACATCATGCTCTGACCTCGGATCACTACCACTCAACAAATAAGAAAATATTGCTCATAAACTCCCTACTAAACGAGTTTCAGCTATCAGCTGCGAGAGAAAATGCGGCTCACTGGTCTCCCTTCACGGCGTCCATGTCATTCACATAGACATCATCCAAGCTCCTCTTGCTATCCTTCATGGTGTTCTTCAGACGGCGTTTCTGTTTCAAACAAAACACAACAAGGATTAGGATGAAGATAACTAAGCACCCAAACATCAAATGAACTAGTTTATGGCTAGTAAGATGGCTATCAACTATTATATGGCAGTAAAAAGCCAAAATGATGCAGTTCTTTCAGCAAAACGGATAAAACACTTCGGTAGCACAAACTTCTCCAGGCCAAGGAAACCTGGTTTTATGCCAGATTATACACTTGTCATATAGGAGGGAAATCATCATGAAGTTAAATCTTAATCAGAAGACATGCATAAAGGCTGCGTGAAATATGAAATCAACGGCTGAAATCTGTGCGCACATACAAATTCAAAGGATGTTTAAATCTATGTGCCGACATGGAGCGTCAGGAGGAGGATAGGTGGAGTGGCGGCGGTTGATGGTTGGTACGCGAGGAGATGGGAGAAGGGTACTAGGGTTAGGCTGGTGTGGAACCGCAGTTAAATGGGCTGGCTCGAAAATTTTGAATCCCCGCGCAGGCAACTTAAAGTTTTCCTTCTCACGCACGTTCTCAGTTTTGGTCTCATTTTTTCCCATCACACTAACATTTGAGTTTAGTTGTTTATTGTCATAGTTGCAAGCCCATCATAGTCATACAATTGCTCCCGTAGTTGTGTTTTTTGTCCCAGTTGCAAGTCCACACCCCGGACTCTGCAATTAGCCATGTAGGTGTTGTGTCCCACGTGTAAGCTCATCCTTGACTCACAACTGGCCCATATTTGTTTTCGTCCTAGTTGCAAGACTAGCCCCCGCCCCGTAGCTGGGCCACATAGCTTTTTTTTTTTTGCCCGAGTTGCAAGTCTACCCTTGACTCACAACTGGGCATGTAGTTGTGTTTTGTTAGATGCAAGTTCACCCTCGAATTGCAATTTGGCCCATAGTTGTTTTTGTCTCTATTGCAAGTCCACCATCAACCAGCAACTAGGCACCTGGTTATTTTTTGTACTTTTTTGTGCGAGTTGCAAGCCCATGCCAGTCTCTTGCAACCTGGCCTCTATAGTTGTTTTCTTCAAAATTTCAATCCCACCCTCAATCGACCCAAATTATCGTCGAATCGCAACGGGGCTTCGTAGTTGTTTTCGCCCCAGTTGCAAGTATGCCCTCGACTCGCAACTGGGCCTATTTTTTGTTGTTGTTATCACAGTTGTATGTCCATCCTCGACTCGCAACTAGGCCCTTTTCTGTTGTTGTTATCACAGTTGCATGTCCCAACTCGACTCGCAAACTAGGCGCACAGTTGTTTTTGTCCAAGTAGCAAGCCACCCCTCGACTCGCAACTGGGCTCATAGGTTTTGGTGACAAGAGAGCACGGGTTTGACCCGTTGTAGGAATTCCAGGCCACACATGAAATATGTGTTACTTGTGTGTGTGTGTGTGTGTGTGTGTGTGTGTGTGTGTGTGTGTGTGTGTGTGTGTGTGGGTGTGTGTGTGGGTGTGGGTGTGTGCGCGTGCGCGTGCGCGTGCGCGTGCGTGCGTGCGTGCGTGCGTGCGTGCGTGTGTGTGTGTTCCTATCCATTTATTCACACTGAAATACACGAGAGGTCTACCATGTTGATGTTGCAGAGAGAAAAGAGGTGGAAAAGATAAAAGAAAAATAGCAGCCCCCACTATACACTTGGGCCTCAAGTGCACCGTGAGGCCCAGCCCACCAGCCGGGTCATCCCCTACCTTTGTTCATCAGAGGCATGGTGGACAACTCCGACGTGTCAATAGCCACGGATGGCCACATACCAGCCATCTGGCAACCTACAAGTGCCCGTCAACCCCCTGGAAACCCTAGGCCACTCCATTCCCCCTCGCACCCCCACACCCTCTCTTCTGAGCTCAACCGCATGCTGCCATCATCATGTTGTCGTCATTGTCGCGACCATCATCCACTTTGAGCCGCCCGGGCATCTCCCAGAGGACCTCGATCGTCGTCCATGTTGCATGCGCCTGCTAACTTAGACCGAGACGCTGCCTCGCCATCGCCCGCGTCGATTCCCCTCGTCGGACGCCGCCGCTACCTCACTATCGATCCACATCAGGTGACCGCCCCAACGTCCCCGACCTCACCATCGCGCTCACAGTGAGCTCCTTCCTGCATCCCCCCTTTCCCAGCCTCGATCCGTCGCCGTATAGCTACGCACCGCATTCTGCCTCCATGACCAGGAGCTCCGTTCCCCGCGCGCACAAATGCCCGTAGACCACCTGGAGACGACTACAAGCACTGGAGCGAGCCGAAGGCACACAGCCGTCATCGCCCCTCCTTCATCAAAGCCGGAAAAAAGCTTGTTGTAGTAGTTAGTCGGGAAGTCGTCGTGCTAAGCCATAAAAAACAACACACCAGAACGACAACCGTCATCGTTGAAGAGAAGCGTAAATCGGAAGGATCCAACTGTAGACACATGAATGCAAACGAACCAATACATATCCAAACAAGTTCATATCGAAGACAACCACCGACCTAATCCAGCAAGATCCGCTGCAGAGACACTTCCACACGCCCTCTGATGATGCCAGACGCACCACTAGGGTGGGGACTAGGCAGAGAGAACCTTATTCTATCTTTCGGGAGCCGTCCCCGCCTTGCCTTCCTAAACAGGGCAAAAACCCTAAAAAAAACTCAATAAAACACCTAAAACTTCATTAGATGGGGGGACGACGTGGGACATAGGAAAGTTCAATGGATGGCTTGCGATAAAATGATTCAGCCCAAGACGGGGAGGAGTTGGCTTGTTAGATATGCAGTACTTCAATCAGGCCCTATTGGCCAGACAGGCATGGAGACTTTTTCAGAGACTAGAGTGCATGTGCGTGAGAGTCCTCAAATCTAAATATTACCCTAACTGTTACCTGCTAGACACTGTGTTTGACTCGGATGCTTCACTGGGCTGGAGGGGGGTCGAACATGGGCTTGAACTACTTAAGAAACGCCTAATCTGGCGAGTTGGTAATGGGAGGAAAATCCAAATCCAAAGAGATCAATGGATCCCAAGGAGCGAGGGTCTAAATGCAGAAAACTTCATTAGCCGTTTGAGACTAAAATGGGTCAACCAAATCATTAATCCGGAAACCCGTGAATGGAATTTGGAGCTCATAAAACAGATCTTCAACCCTTTTAATGTGGCTGGAATATGCAAGATCAAAATACCGGCTAGGGAAGTGGAAGATTGTGTGGCTTGGCACTACAAGAAAACAGAGGTGTTCACTGTGAAGAGTGCTTACAAATTGGCAATGACATTGGCTCAGGGGAGTACCAGTACCTCCTCATCCACTGCAACTTACAATTACCGGAGTACTTGCGATCTCATTTGGAAAGCCAAGATCCCAGAGAAAATAAAAAGTTTGGATGGAGGGTAGCCAGCAGTTCGCTGCCCACAAAACAAAACAAGTGTAAACGAACGATTACAAACAGCATGTGCGACGTCTACGAGGAAAATGAGTACCATGCTATCATTTCTTGCACCAAGAGTAAAGCATTGCAGAATGAATTGCGAGTTCACTGGAATCTGCCAAAGGAAGAAACCATCTGGTTCACAGGCAATGATTGGTTACAAGTTCTCCTTAACACATGTACTGAGGAGATCCGGACAACAATTCTGCTCATGATCTGGCGCGCTTGGATTATGAGGGATGATATTGTGCATGGAGCTGGCAAAGAATTTATCTCGGGCCCAGTCAGGTTCTTGTTGAAATATCAGGAGGAAATTCGCCTATGTGTGATAGCACCGAAAAAATCCCAGTAATCTATGGGTTGCATGCACATCATCTTGATGCAGAGTGCCAAAAATAATCAAAGTCATGTAAGAGACCAAGAAATAATACTTTAGACATGCAAAGAACATGAGAATAACTCGGTAATTGCCTTTGGCTCCTAGGTGCATATGCACCCATTGTCGAAATACACATTTCGAAAAGTTAAAAAATTCGGAACAAAAATCCCGCATGTATATCCGGATATTTTATGTGTGTGCACAAGGTTGCAGTGAAAAACGACGTTTTTTGTGGCTTGTGCAAAAAAGACAATTTCTGATGCTTCATTCTAACTATTCATGAGGCATTTCTTTATCTTTTTTAACTCTTCGTAGTCTCAGTCATTGTTAAAATCCAACATCTTGGCGTTCCTACACTACGAGGAAGAACACACCGTTTGGAGGTTCTCGTGCTCATTTCAAACACCCACGGCGTGCATTGCACACAATCAATCCAATAGACACAATTGGGCCTTGCTCCCAGTGCGGCCTCAGCCTGAACCACTGTCGTGTTGTTATGGCTGATGAACACGGTGTAACCACCAAGATCCTTCACCGCACCCCAGCATGACCATCGCTTTGGGTAATACCTAAGAACCAGTATCTCGTTCTGGGACATTGTGAATACACCGCCAGCCGATAACCGAAACCACATGGTCACCCCCGTGTTCTGCCACACCTGGTATAGAGTGCCCTCGCAGAAGATTAGCTAGCGGCGACGGCGGCTTAGGAGCAAGCGGCCGGGCGACGACGCTAGATTAGGTCGAGGTAGGCTGATACCATGTAGAGATTATGGTGTAACGATGTATTCATCAGGTGCATATGCACGTACAAATATAGGTACAACGGGTGGCCATGTCCTCAACTATACATGAAAGGAGGAGGGCTTGTTGTACAAGCAATAGACATGCAATATACATCTCAACAGTCGTGTCTGTTGCTTTGAGCAGGATTTGCCAAGCTAACTCAAACAGCTTGGTATCATCCAATTTAGCTAGAGGGTTGGTTAAAAAACATAAATACATAGCAACTTAATTAGGACATTACAATTTAGCCAGAGGATTGTTTAAGAAACATAAATCCATATCAACTTAACCAGGACATTATAATTAAATTAAACAACTTAGAGATGTACAATATGCATAAAGTGGGGAGAAGGGATGCATGCACATTATCTTGACGCAGAGGGCTCAAAATAACCCAAGTCTTGTAAGAGACCAAGAAATAATACTTTAGACATGCAAATAACATGAGAATAGCTGGTTTCAAGTCTTCGTTATTCATACCGTTGCTCGGTGTTTCTGTTGTGTTGCTGTAGTCTCAGTCATTGTTAAAGTACCAACATCTTGGCCTTCCTACGCTAGGAGGAAGAATGCACCGCTTAGAGGTTCTCGTGCTCATCTCAAACACCCAGGGCGTGCATTGCATGCAATCTATCCAATAGACACAGTTGGGCCTTACTCCCAACACGGCCTCAGCCTGCACCAATGTCGTGTTGTTACGGCCGATGAACACAGAGTAGCCTCCTAGATCCTTCACTACATCCCAATATGGCGATCGCTCTGGGTAGTACCTTAGGATGAGTATCTCGTCCGTGGACATTGTGAATACACCGCCAGCCGGTAACCGAAACCGCATGGTCACCCCGGTGTTCTGCCACACCTGGTATAGAGCGCCCTCGCAAAAGAAGAGGCGCATGAAAGATATTTCGCTGGACACGGCTTCGTAAGGTGGGGCGAAGCTAGGACCCACACGCTCAGCCAGCAATGGCGTGACGGTCTGTTCCTGCATTCGGCCGCGTCGGGGGATTTGGAGTACTTGCACGCCCCCACGTTCATCGAGGCAATATACACGGCCGCTTTCGGCATCGTAGATCAGATCGACCAGCTTCGCTCCATTCACATCGACTTTGGCGATCGTCCACTCCGCGTCCCCGCTCGTCACGTAGGCGACCTTGGTGGCATACTCATGGTAGAAGATGGCCACGGCGGTGTAGCAACCAGGCCTTGGGTTCGGCCCAAGCACGACTCTGCGCGGGTAGGGGTAGTGCTTGTTGGGCAGAGGAAGGAGCTCGATCTGTTCGCCGGTGACGGGGTTCAGTAACAAGAACCCAGGACGACGCCGGTCGACGCCATTGGTGGCGATGGTGAGGTAGCCTCTGCTGGAGCCGATGACGCTGCTGCTGTGCCACCGGAGCATGGGTAGGTGGAACGTGCGCTTCATGGGGATGGATAGGGCGTATGCAAGGGTGTTGTAAAGAGGGAAGCCAAGGTGCTGCACCGGTGTTGGAACGGGAGGCTGCAAGTCGTCGAGGACGAGGAGGCACGGCGACGCCGAAGGTAGCGCGGACCGCCATGCCGCGCAGACGCCGCGGACAGAGACGTAGTCCCTCAGCGATCGCAAGTGGTCCACGATGGCGATGAAGAGATCGACGTGGAGATCCGCCCAAGGCCTGAACGGCGGCGCCATGGAAGGAGGTCAGGTTCGAGGCTAACCACCGTTAATCGGAGAAGACGGGATTACGTACGTGTCTGTTTTTTACATACCTGAAGCACACGAGATTTATTTTGGCTTACCGTGCATTACCCTAGAAGTTGTTCTCTGGGATACCAGGGGCCACGCCAGGTTTTGGGCCAGCCTTAACAAAACCCGGTCGAAAATGCCTAGCCCAGCCCAAAACGGATGATCAATGATTTTTCTGTTTAATTTAATTATTTGTTTAGTTTTTAAATGAAGTATATCATTATACTTTCACAGCCCGGATGTTGGGTTTTTGAGCCTGGACCATCACTTACCATTCTCTAGTTTGATCGGGGAAATCCGATGCAAGTAAAAAGAACTGAATATTTTCAATTTTCGAAGAAAAGAACTTGATTTTCTTTTAGGAAATAACATCATGGCTAGCTTTATTGATTATACGTGCGTCTTTTTTACGTACTAAAAGCCCAAAGGATTTATTTCGGCTGCATTCGTAACCCTAGAGCGCACCCTACCACCTTAAGTGCCAGTTAAAGCTTTCCTCGTTGGCGGCGGCCAAGTGCTTGCTCGTGCGCTGCTGCCAACCTCCTTTGCTAGCCTACCTTTTTTTTTTCATTTGCTCGCTTTTCTCACGGTTTTTCTTTTTCTGCTGTTGTGCTGTTCACGGAGTAAACGGTTGCTAAGTAAAAATGTTCACAGATTTATAAAATTTCTATCAATTTAGAAAAGTTTCATGAATCTGAAAAAATGTTAATGGATTTTTAAGAAGTTCTTGACGTTGAAAAACCTCATCGATTTGAAAATATTTCACGAATTTACTGAACAAAGTTCTTGAGTTTGAAAAGAGTTCATTGAGATGAAAAAAATTCAAGAATTAAAAAAGAAGTCTATGCATACCAATACAATTCACAAGTTTGAAAATACTTCACGGATTTGAAAAAAGTTCACGAATTGAGAAATGTCTGTGCATTCGAAATAATTCATGAAAATCATGCATTTCAGAATGTTCATGGACATTAAAAAATAAAAGGGAAAAATGAAAAAATAAAATCATGTGAAAGACCGGGCCAGAAGCTTCCCAAACTGGGCCCAGGAGTTTCTGGAAACTTCCCAAAACTAGTAGGATATTCCAAAAAAAGAAACACGCCTAGGCCCACTTTGATTTGCAGGATTTTTAGAATGTAGGAATAGGGAAAATACAGGATTTGAGTGGCATGTCCATTTGAATCCTATAGGATTAGCATAGAGTGTTTGATGTCACATGATAAACAAAGGAATTGTAGAAAGAGGTTGGAGTGGATGCTTAATTGCCAATGAAATGTAGTAGTACTTGATTCCATAGGAAAAAAATCCTACAGTATTCAGTCATGTGAATCAAATGACTAACATACGAAAAAATCCTAAGGATTCTAAACCTCCAAAAATCCTATGGAATTTCTTTGGACCAATGGAGCCCTTTGATTGGCCAATCCACTTAGAAAGCAGTGAATTCCTTGAATCAATGGAGCCCTTTGATTGGCCAATCCACTTAGAAAGCAGCGAAGACAGGTTGAACCATAAAAAGAAATAACGACAAAACAACAAACAAGTAAGACTTGGTGCAAGAAAACAGGGTGAAATGATCCAAAGAAACCATAAAAAGAAATATGAAGAAAAGAACAAACAAAAGGGGAGTTGAACCGGACAGGAACCTTCTAGAAGTTTCCCAAAACGGAGATCTGTAGAACGTTAACCGGCTTGCCTGAATAAGTCGCTCCTATGCCAGCTCTGTGTAGCAAGGTGACAGCTTGCCGCACACAGTGGAAAATAGGATTTGTCGTTGTTCTCATGCTCAAAATCATACCCGGGGCTGAGGTGAAATGGAACGACTCAACTCTAGAAGAACCTGGCCGGGGATCTCTCTCATGCTTCACCAAAAAAGGGATGATTGTTCAGAAGATATAACGCTTTGCAAACCTTATAGTACCTCATATCATGGTTATGGTTACTCAGTGCTATCCTGAGATCGATCATTGTCTGGTTGGATATCGCTCAAGACTTGAGGCCGTTATCACCCCCCAGGGTGGCAGCTTCGTGTGGCCTAACTCGACATAGCATAGCACCATCTCCTGCAATTCACATGAGTCAAGGATTATGGGTCCAACAGATTGTTCTTCCACCTCTAGCGTCGCGTCGCAGGTAGTAAAAACATGATCCTTCACTCGTCGTGGGTCAATCACCTCCCATTAGTGAGCCAGCCCAATAACAAACTTTCGTGCGGTTATCGGAATCTTCTATGGACTGGTTTTAGAAGCTTCCACGTGGTTTTTATTTCTATGTGCTTTCCCTATCGGATTTATTTTATTTTCTTCCCTTTTTGGTGTGATTTTCTCTTTTTTTTCTTCATCTTTGATAGATGTTTATTTTTTTCAAATACATGTTGAACACTTTGTGTATATAGGTTGAACATTTTGCGATACACATTAAATACTTTTTAAATACATCATAAAAATTTATCTGAAATACACACTGAACATTTGTAAAATGCACATTAAACATTTATTAAGACACACATTGGACATTTTTTAAATGTCATGAACATTTTTTACGAAACATGCAAACATTTGTTAAATGTATACAACCAACTTTTTAAATTACACAATCATTTTTTATATGTTACGACATTTGCTGAAATTTACGTGAACAATTTTTACATTTCATGTTTTTTTGTAAATGTCATGAACATATTTTTTAATGCGTGAACATTTTTTGAATGAGACGAACATTTACAAACTATGTTATTTTGTTTTAGAAAATATCACGAATATATTTTTAAACATGCCAACATCTTTTAAATGAGACATTTTTTTGAATGGTATGATTTTTTTAATTCAGTGAGACTTTTACATTTCATTAACATTTCTAATGCACATTGAACATTGTTAAAAATTAAACAAAGTAATTTAAATATATAGATGTATTTAGGAAGCGTGTCGGCGCGACTGCTCACTGTTGTTCGTCTTCATTGACTACTTCAGCTACATCCTCGACCTCTCCGACATTGCCATGGTTGATGACACCCAAAAGAAGGCCGATGAAAACACTACCGCCGTCGCAACGGGTTTTGTCATGGCAACTGGATGGTACGATCTGTCCATCATGTACTTACTGGTTCATGTGTTAGGTGTACTTGTTGTTTTAATATATGTTTTTGTTCCATACTTAGTATGCACTCACATGTTTAGAAATCATTAGCATGAGAGTAACACTGCCGCCGATATCGTCATGATTTATGAATTAAAATAATTATAAAATTGCCAGTTTATCCAACAAAAATCACCTGTGGTTGGCGTTACCGCTCGTCTGCGAACGTGACCCACAAAGCTAAAAAATCTTGGGTGCTGTCGATTTTAGCAACAGTGCCCGAGGTGATGCATGTGGATGAGAGATATCCCACGAGGACACGAACCGTACTGCTGTCGCTTTGAGCCAGTGGTGCTACTCCTATTTACTTGTGTCGCTAGATGCAGCTGCAACCACACCACACAGCTCTCGCTCACACCGTCTTCCTCTTCGCTTGGCCCATGGCCTTCCTTGCCGTGCTCCTCCTCGTTCTGGTTGCTCTGCTTGCCGTTGGCGCGACGCAGCTGTGGGATTACGCCGTCGTGCGCCTCGTATGGAGGCCGTACGCCATGAGCAAGTGGTTGAGAGAGCAAGGGATCCATGGACCCTCCTACAGGTTCTTGAAAGGCTGCAACGAGGACGTGAGGAGCATGAAGGAGGAGACTGACCGTCTGGTGCTGGACGTCGGCGACCACAAGTACCTCCCGCGGATCGCGCCCCACTACCTCAAATGGAGGGCTCAGCATGGTATCTCCTGTGCTTATTACCCTTTGCTCAGTAGGTTGAAGTGCTCTGTTTTTTTTTTTCTTCTCTTGTTCAGAAAATGATTCCACGCAGCCGGCTGATTTATAGAAGAAATCTGTGCCGCTACGCGCGCCGTCGATCATGCCCATCCAACGGAGCATGCCGGAGCAGACGCGAACCTTCCCGATCTCATCCGAAAGCTCCCATCCAGTTGTTCTCTCTCAACACAGAGCTTCCCTCAAAACCAAAAGAAAACACAGACACAGAGCATATATGGCCATATGCATCGTTCTGATATAGAGGCCGGAGGATAACCTCCTTTTCAAAAAAAAAAAAGAGCATTTGTAAGCCTACTTCTCCCCGCCGCAAGTGCGCGGTGGTGATGCACGTTGTAGGTGATGCTATGGGTCATGTATGAAAATGGGCTATTTTTCTGGACAGAGTTTAAATTCTTGTAACTCAGACTTAAGTTCTTAAATTTTTCTCAAAAATTCATAAGAAGTAGTGAAGCCATGTTGTACAATTTAAAATTCAAATTTTCAGTAGTAATAGCACCGCAGAAAAAATAAAATTGTATAGTCTGAAATATAGGAGTATATCATTTCGGCATCTCACGTACATGCTCTATTTTGGAATTGAAATTTTGCATGAATGTAAAACATAACATCACCTACAACGTATGAGTTTCTGAGAAACCTAAAATGGGATGTTTAATGAATTTGCATAAACTTCAACCTTTAGGGCGTTTTGCACCTCAGATGCACCTTTCGCGTAACTAATACATAAATTTCATATAAACAGCCACGCTGCCAAAGATAAAGCAACAGAAAGGGAAGTCATAATTTTTTTGGGGAGAAATATAAAGACTTTTAGGTTATAATTCCTGGGACATAAATCCAGGAGTCTACCACACAGTAACTTGTATGGGTATTTGACTACGGAATGCCACACAGTAACTTGTCTGAGAAATGGTTCAGTATATAGCTAAGAAAACTTCCAAACAAGTCTTGGACATTTCGTGAAGATCCATTTCTCTGAAGTCACACAGTAAAGACTTTTATGTTATTTCGATGCTTTGCAGGAGAACCATTTCTCTACTGGCATGGGCCACAGCCCCGAATCTGCATATTTGACTACGAATTGGCAAGGCAAATCCTTTCAAGCAAGTCTGGACATTTCGTGAAGAATGATGCACACCCTACTCTCTTGGCTTTGGTTGGTAAGGGACTCGGGTTTATGGAAGGCGCGGATTGGGTGCGCCATCGTAGGATAATCAACCCCGTTTTCACCATTGATAAGCTAAAGGTAATACCGGGATCTCTTGACGTGTTGTGTCAAGCTAAACACTTGAAGTCCTTTTTTTGCGAAAAAACACTTGCAGTCTTAGCAGCAAGGCAAAAATATAAAACAGCAGAACTCAGATTTGAAATTCACTAGCCATCAACCCGGGCTACAAACTTGTAGGAGACATAAGTATTGGAAGTTCATAGTTAAATTAGTACCTACAGTTAATAAATATTGCTTATCTTTGCATGCTCTTCTCTCTGCCTCTCCCCCTATGTTCATTTACTAACACAATACTCACTAGATATTCCATAATCTCTTACCGGTTCTAATGAATTTATGAATTACCACATAGGGGGATTATAGATAAACCAGATATATTCATTTATTGTGCCCCCCCCCCCCCCCCTTGCACCACACTTACACAGAGTAGGCCATGGGTCTTCAATATGTGTTTACTGGAAACATTAGCTTACATTATGTAAACTCTTGTTGCAGGCCAATGTGTTGCGAAAATTTGATTTTATTCATTACTAATTTATATTTATCCACATCTTAAACTAAAACACAAATGCTTATTGTACCATTTATTAATTCTATTTTTGTATTTTGTTAAGAGCTGGATTCTAGGCCAAAAACTACACCCTTAGTTACTACAATGGCGTATACAATCATTTCAACCCACACCACAAACGCTGAATATGTTGGATTTTCTCTAGCTAATAATTACTCCCTTTGTGCCTAAATGTAAGTCTTTTTAGAGATTTCAATATGGACTACATACGGAGCAAAATGAGTGAATCTATACTCTAAAATATGTCTATATACATCCATATGTAGCCCATGTTGAAATATCTAAAAAGAATATATTCAGGAACGGAGAGACTATATGTGTAGTATTATCTTTTATGAATATACTGTGGTTACAATTATATGTCAATGTAGATATTTTGTAATGTTTCCGTAAAAATGTATAAATTTATCTACAATAGCAATTTACGTAATTTATTTTCATGGAGTATTAATATCAGTGTCATTGGTGCGTTAGTCGTCAAAGGAATATTTTTCCGGAATGCCAAACTATAGAAATATCTACTTCATTTTGTGTTCATTACAGATGATGACAAACACAATGTTGGATTTTGCCAAAAGCATGGCCAAGGAGTTGGAAGATCAAGCGTCTCAAAACGACAATGGAGAAACAAAAGTAGATATCAATAAATTTTTCAGCGAGCTAACAGTTGATAATATATCATATGCCATCTTTGGAAGCAGTTACAAATTAGGAAATGAAGTCTTCCAAGCCCAAACTGAGCTGTTGGGGATCACTATGGAAACTTTCCTTGATGTGCCGATACCAGGACTCAAGTAAAAATCTCACATTCCTTGAATTTATACCTTGTAGATAAAAGTGCACCGGCTAAATTTACATAGTCCGTTCATTTCTTGAAACAATTTTGATACACAGTAGTGGTCCTTATGCATTGTCAATGTTTATTTTTTTCTCAATTCAGATATCTTCCTACTGAAAGGAATCAGCGCAAATGGATGCTTGAAAGAAAGCTGAAGAGCCTACTCGCACAAATCATACAACCACGATTAGCAACTAGTGAATACGGAAATGATCTGCTCGGTGTGATGCTTGACTCTTGCATTGAAACCAAGAAAGGAGGGAAGCAAGAGGATCTCAGCTTGAGCATGGAGGAGATCATACATGAGTGCAAGCTATTCTTCTTCGCTGGTCATGAAAACACATCTCTTCTCCTCACATGGTCAGTGTATTTGCTCAGCATATACCCTGAATGGCAAGATAGGCTCCGAAAAGAGGTCCTGAAGGAATTTGGGAGGGAATCTCCTAACCCCAATGTGCTCAACAAATTGAAAGAGGCAAGACAGAGATAACTGCAAATTCTTACTTCAATTTTCGTGCCTCTCTTACAATCTTAGAATTGTTGCTAACTACAATAAGCTATATATTGCAGATGACAATGGTGCTCTTCGAGACCTTGAGGCTCTACTCGCCTGCTCTTTTTATGCAAAGGAAAACCGTGACCGATATGATGGTGGGATCAATAAAACTGCCCAAAGGCATGGCAATTGTCATACCTATTCCAATTATGCATCGCGACAAGGAGGTTTGGGGTGATGACGCAGATGAATTCAAGCCACTGAGATTTAAGGATGGGATCACGCATGCAGCAAAGGTTCCACACGGCCTGCTAGCATTTTCAATGGGACCAAGGTCTTGCATTGGTCAGAATTTTTCTATGTTGGAAGCAAAGTCGACGCTGGCCCTGATGCTCCAGAAGTTCTCATTCACGCTTTCCCCTGACTATGTGCATGCGCCCGTTGATATGTTTACTCTGAAACCTAAGTTTGGTCTTCACGTATTTGTGAGGCCGCTGGATAAGTGTAATTAGACACTGTATGAAGTGAATACCTCCAAGAACTGATGAACCTGGGTTGTACTTGATGATAAACACTGTATGAAGTGAATGTATGACCAAAATAATAAATAAAACAAGGAAGTACAGTGGTATTACTACTCTCTTGATGGTGTTTAATCTTGTCGCTTTCAATTCCATGTTCATATCTAAAATTTGTCAAGTTTCGGTCTTGTTTCATAGCAATGTGGTAGTCACATAAGGATCACATGTACTGTATTTGTACGTGCATGTTTCGTTCCGTGAGAAGCGTGCTGTGTCCACGTTGTGGCCAAAACGTGTTTACGTTTCTGTAGCGTACGAGTGAGTCCACAGTCCGAAGCTGTGGGTTAGCGCGTGCGTGTTGTTGGGATATCGCTCACTTTGTTTCCCGGTTGAAAAGAAGGAAAGAGAGAGAAAAGACACCATGATGTTCCACCATGTCTCCCGTGAGTACAGAGTTCCTCTCATTGTAGTGCTACAGATCCTAGTCTGAATTCCATCATCTTGGTGGCTCCTGCGAGAAAGCGAAAAGGCCGGGCATGGCTGGTGCGCCCACCAGGACGTCCATGCAGTAAGAGCATCTCCAACTGGCGCCGCTAAAATAATTTTGCAGCATGAAATAGCGTTTTAGTGCGTGCAGGAGGGTGGTTGCTTTTTCAGACACTGCAAAATTTAGTGCGCCGTCATACCGCTTTACCAGGCGCGGTAAAATTCATCGCGCGCCCAGCCGGTGCTTGGAAATAATATGAAACAACACATATGGAAACATTCATAGTTCAAATTCATAGCATAGTTCAAGCCCCAAACCACAAGCAACTTCATATGATGCTAAATCAAAATAGATAATACGATGCTAGACTACTCCTCGTCCTCCTCGGTGGTGTAGTCCGACGACGTAAATGCGTCGAGTCACCGAGGATCTTTATCGTCCCAGGTCGATGCACGTGTCAGGTCGATCTGGGCTTCCGCCAGTTCCTTCCGTGGAAACTTGTCCGCCCGACGCATGACTCGCTCTGCCCTCCACTGCGCCCAGAACTCGTTCTCGGCAGCGACATCCTGCAGGAAGCGCATGCGCCACATCGCCACGGCGTGCTCGTCCGCCTCGGCGATGAGGAGGCGGCGATCCTTGTCGCCGGTTAGTCATGGCGGAGACGTGAGATCCTGCGCCTGCTGGCGTGTCCGCACGTCAGAGAAATTCATCTGCGACCGAGGCCGCTCGAGGCGCCACGCCGCCACGTCATACGCGCGGGCGGCCTCGTGGGCGGTGTCGATGTTCCGAGCCCGAGGCGTGTATCGCCAGAGCGGATCTCCGTGTAGTACACGCCGGGGGGGCGGAGGCGGACGCCGCGGTAACCCGAGCTGCTCCGGGGGAGCGTCGGCATGGCGGGGCGCTGGAATCGACGGGGGGAGAAGGCGCGGTGGTGGCGGGGCGCTGGAAGAGGCTGGGGGAGAAGGCACGACGGCGGGGCGGGGGGGGGGGGGTGCCGCTGGAAGAGGCGGGGGAAGAATGAACGGCGGGAGGGAAGTTTCTAGCAGTTGGCGGGCGCAGGAGCGCGACTTTTAACCAGCGTGCTGGCGTCGTGTGGCAAAACTACCATGCGCGCTGCCGCTTTTCCCTGCTTGCGCACCAATATATTTCACGCGCCTGACGGTTTTTCAGTGCACCGCAAATTTCACGCGCCTGTTGGAGATGCTCTAAAACCAGGCCTGCTATCATTTCTTGTTGGAATCTGGCTGGGAGCACTTGATGTACCCAGATCCGAATCGTTGCTTGATGGTGGCTCCGTGGCACTCACAGGTCCCAGCGCCATTGGTTTGGAGCTTAACCTAAAACTACCGGCGCCAGAGGCCGAAATGCGTCTGGATTCCCAGGAAACACTCGCACAACGTCATGAAGCAGGATCCCGTTCGTTGTTAAATGGTAAAGTTCCAGAAGGTAAGAGTAGAGCATGCACAGGCGAGTTCGTGGATGAGCAGTAACATACCTCACACCGAGAAAGCCATGAAGAGAACCCACTCAACGCCACGCGTCGACGGAATGATCTCCACCATGTCACTGATCGCCGTCACCGCCTCACCGGTGACTTCCATGCGACGTGATATTGCGGCTGCAGATAGCCTAGAACCGCAAGGGTGTTGAGCTGTGCCACCATTGTTGTCGAAGCTATCTACTTACCCTTCATGTCTGAAGGGGTGGTGGTCTTGCCCTTGCCGCTGGCAGCAGCATCTTTGTCGGAATCGTTGCCCTTCGTGTCATCGCCGCCACGAGCTAGGTTGATTTTGAGGCCATTGGTGGATGGTGGTGCGCTGAGCAGAGGAAAAACTTGAGCTGGATAGTGCAACAATGGGTGCTGGAGCGCGAGGAAGAAGAAACTAGAAGCAGAAAAGGGAGAAAGTGTTGCACATTTCGGCGTGGTTCATCTTATAAACCCCCAGGGGATGCAAGGCAGCGCCATTAATGCCATGACAAGCGGATGAATATCTTCGTCGTATCCCCACTAGATGCAATAATCGAGGCATCACACCCTTAATGGGACCTATGCCCGAGGCATCACCGTTCGGGCGCATCCCTCCGAGTGATTGGATGTGGCCTAAGTGGGGCCCATGACTTGTCATGTCTCCCGCTCTGACCGGTAGTTGGAGAGAGTGGTCTAGCTTGACCCTAGGCCAGGCCTGATGTGGCCTCGAACCCACGCCTGTGCCATAAAGATTCTAAGTAAGTCATGGGAAATCGGCTTCGTGGAGAAGGATCCAACTTAGACCGGAACTTGCTTCAACAAAAGCGAGATCAGAATTTAGCTATCATCAAATCGGCGATGTCAATGCTGGAATCTTCTACAATGTTTAGAAACCAGTGGATCACGTCATAAGTTGCTCGCAGGCGAGGAGGCGTGCACCCCATTTTTTAGGTATTTCATGAACCGGCCAAGACCTCGTCAAGCTACCGAAAGAAGAGGCGCGCAGTTCAATCCTAAACCAGAAGCTGCCACGTCCTAGGGCCGGTTCAGGGGCTACTGATGGTTCCACGGCCCAGGAGTGGCGTAGGACACCAGACGCCATATGGTCGGTCTTGGGCCCCCAGCCGCTATATGCCCCCGGTCTCCATACCGGCCTTTGGGCCCACCAAAAGGAACTAACCGGCATCCTTGGCATGCAAGACAACGAGGTTGACCGTCACGGAAAGCTCCAAACCGCCTTAGATACCTACTAGGCCTCTGTAACCCTAACCCTTGACATCCTTCATGGGTCGAGGATGGGCTAATCAATAGATACACTTTTCTGAACCCTTTGGTATACCTACAATCATTACGATCTTCCTTGTATTCCGTACACCCCATCCAATCAATATAACAAGAGCAATAGTAGGTTTTTACCTCTGTCACGAGGACCTAAACCTAGGAAAAACCGACTCTTGTTCCCTTCTGTGCTTTCTGGCTAGTCGCGGCACCCTACCGAAGGGTCCGCTGAAATCTACATCGATATGGCTAGAGAGTCGGGTTCGGCCACTCTCAGCCTGAGCCCGCCGTATGTTCGAGTATGAAGGTCATGGAGATTCTACCTGGATGGCACCGGATGAGATATCTAATGAGCAGCTGAAGTCGTGCATGCATACTACGGCAATGTGACCATCAAGGACATCTTGGTAGATATCTCTGTGGAGCCATTCCACTACAAAATGTAAGTCCTTTTCTAATCCACCCTCACATGTTGGCCCTTTTGTCTTTGTTCTCCATTCCCAATGCTGGTAAACACTTTTAGTACTAGTATTCAGTTCATAACACTTGGCTAATTCCATCCGAAAGACCATATAAAAATAGTGATGACCTTCTTTATCGTTTTTTAGACGAGCTTCGAATATTTAAGTAGGCGAAACTTATCTAGTAACTTGTTCTTGCAAAAGCAAAGGATATCCTGCAGGAAATAATTAATTAATTAATATATGATATATTTGTTATTAAGATATATCTCATTGCGTGCATAACATATTCTCCAAAGTGTCACCAGCAGCGGGAGGTGCTCATTTGTATCAAAGTTACACAAAAGATTAAGCAGCCAATCAGGGCCGGTGTCCACCACTTCAACCAACGACATCTGAAATTCTGCGCGCTTGGTACGCCAAAACCTAACCAGAATGCATGGAACATGTCCTCTCGATCCATTCCACATAAGAAACACAAGTCAGATTTCTCTAATTTCCTAGAAACTTTAATTTCCATAGTGGCCAGCGAATTCGTCACAAGCTTCCACGCAAAGACCTGTATCTTTGATGGAGTAGGACACCCCCACACTGCCTTTCAGACGATGCGGTTGCCCCGTGTTTCATTTTTCTTTTTATGGAGGACTAGATTACCAATGCCTAATAAAACTAGATTTTGCATCAAAATGAGTTTTATTGAAGTATAATGTTGCTCGCCATATAATCTTTTCAATGAAACTAACATTGTGACTTCCGCACCCTACCAATCTGATTGAGCTTTTTTTGAGACTCCGATCCAGTGGCATTAACTAAGTGAAACCGGTATCCAGACTTCCAGAGCTGCTGCGGCGGATCCAATTCTGGCATCAATCACTAGTAGAAAAAGGGCCTATTGTCCCGGTTAGTAAGGGCCTTTAGTCCCGGTTGGTGAGCCGGGACTAAAGGGTCGGTAATAATGCCTCCCCCCTTTAGTCCCGGTTCAATCCAGAACCGGGACTAAAGGTCATGCCATGGAGCTCCATTTTAGTCCCGTTGGTAACACCAACCAGGACTAATGGAAATTTTTTTGAATTTTTTGAATAATTTTTATTTTCAAATTTCTGAATTATTTTAATCCCTAATCTCTAATCAGCACCCTCATCACTACTCAATTTATCCTCTTCTCTAATCACCCTCATCATTCCAAATCACCTAACTTCCTAACGGTCACCCATCCTCCCACTCCCCAAACTGAGCACGCTTAACTTCCGGGTTCTATTCTCCTCGCTTCCAAGTCTGCACTTGTTGTTTTCCTGACAATAGTAAGATGTCAATCCTATTAACCCTCAGGAATTTTGCTTGAGCATGAATTGACACATTTCACCGTTTGAGTTTCAAACTATTGTTTTCAAAAACAATAATTATTTAGAAAACAATAGTTATTTTGAATAATTAGTTTGACCATGGTTTGACCATAGTTTGACCAGATTTGACCAAAATTCAAAATAACTGAACAAATTATTTAGTAACACTAATATTCTAGAATAATTAGTTTGACCATGGTTTGACCATAGTTTGACCATTGTTTGACCATAGTTTGACCACAGTTTGACCAGATTTGACCAAAATTCAAAATAACTGAACAAATTATTTAGTAACACTAATATTCTATAATAATTAGTTTGACCATGGTTTGACCATTGTTTGACCACAGTTTGAAATTTTTTCGATTTTTTCCACTCTAGATATTAAAAGCCCCGTAACTTTTTTTTCTGTTAGGTTTTGGATGTAACTTTTCGAGTAGATGATTTTTCATATAAAAAACTTTTTCATCCGAGTTAGTATGCAAAAGTTATGCCCATATTTACAAATTCCAGAAAGATTTTGCAAATAAAGTCGAAATTCACATTTGCAAATTTTCCCAACAACTAGACCACATATCACATGGGAAACTTATTTTCTTTTATTTTTTTGACATTTCCATCATTTTCTTTTATTTTTTTAAAAATTGAAAAGGCGATCCCAAGAGGGGGTAGAGTTTGAAAATGGGACCTTTAGTACCGGTTCGTGCCTCAAACCGGGACTAAAGGTCTAATCTTTAGTCCCGGTTTGAGGCATGAACCGGGACTAATGGGCATTGCACCCTTTAGTCCCGGTTTGAGGCACAAACCGGGACTAAAGGGCACAGGTGAACCGGGACTAATGCCTTAGCCGCACGAACCGGGATAAATGCTCACATTAGTCCCGGTTCGTGATTGAACCGGGACTAATGTGAAATTTGGCCCGGAACCATAGCCCTGTTTTCTACTAGTGAATGCTGAGGTTTTGTATCGCGAGAATAACGGCCTAGATTTAATTAGTAGAGCTTAATTATCGAAGGATCTAGGAGAAAATTCTTCGTGGGTGAGTTGGTTGAGATTAGGCTAGTCATAGTGGGTAGTAACTTAGACTAGCAACATATGTGTGTTACTAGTCTATGTTACTACCATCATAGTGGGTAGTAATATAAGTGTAGTGTCATGCAAGCATTTATTTATTATATTGTAGACTCATTTTGCATTGGGATATGTTCTGTTACGGTAACATATTATGTTATCACAAGCACCTCTCTTCTCATTAACTTTTTTTTTCGAGAATCTCCTCTTCTCTTCTCATTAACTCCATGCCACATAAGCATATATGTCTTGGGGTGCATTATGTTACTATCTAAATTATTCCCACTATGGCTAGCCTTAAGGAGAAGATTAGGTTTGGCAATTTAGGGAACATGCATGTGTGGTGCCATTAGTGAAGTCAACTCGACAAGTACTTACGTACGAGCTTGGATTGAATTTTACCTCGATGCCATAATGAAATATTGTTTGGATTTTGTACTGCGTCAACGGCTGTGTACTGTACGCACTAATTAATCCTTCTCAGGTGCTCGCACACACGCAGCTGAACTAGTACTTGGTTGCATTGGTTGGAGCAGCTGCCGCGCGCGCGCAGCCCTTGTCGATCAGCTTGCAGATCCCCTTTGGATCTAGCACCAGCACCAGCACCACCGACGATGAAGCTCCTCTCGCGGAACATCCACAGACAACTCGACGCCGCGGCCGCAGCCGACGGCAAGCAGCACACAGAGAGAGGCGCCCGGCGGCCGTCCCGGCTGTTGTTCTACCTCGGCCTCCTCTACACCGTCTTGTGGGCCCTGGTATTCTTCCACCACTTCTCCACCGGCGTCCTCCAATCCTCAGGCGACGCCGCGGCAGGAGGAGCGTCGCCCACCGTGCTCCAGCTCAAGCCGTCGGCCTTCTTCTCGGCGTCCCGCATCTTCCGCCGGGACCCGTGCGCCGGCCGGTACGTGTACATGTACGACCTGCCGCCGCGGTTCAACGCCGACCTCGTCCGCGAGTGCCGCCGTATCTCGGGCTCCCCCGACGTGTGCAAGGACGCGGCCAACGACGGGTTCGGCCCGCCCATCACGTGGACGGGCAGCGGCGAGGGCGGGTGGCTGCCGGACCGGGGCGCCTACAACACCGACCAGTACATGCTGGGCATCATCTTCCACGCCAGGATGCGGCGGCACGAGTGCCTCACGGCCGACCCCGCGGCCGCCTCCGCGGTGTACGTCCCGTTCTACGCCGGGCTCGACGCGGCGATGCACCTGGACAACGCCGACCTCGCGGTGCGGGACGCCCTGTCGCGGGACCTGGTGGACTGGCTGGCACAGCGCCCCGAGTGGCGCGCCATGGGTGGGCGCGACCACTTCCTGGTCTCCGGGCGGGGCACGTGGGACTTCCTCCGCCGCCCCGACGCCGACGGCTGGGGCAACGCGCTCATGACCTACCCGGCCATCCGCAACGCCACGTTCCTCACCACTGAGGCCAGTCCGTGGCACGGCCACGACTTCGCCGTGCCGTTTCCGTCGCACTTCCACCCCTCGTCTGACGCCGACGTCACCGACTGGCAAGACCGCATGCGCCGTGCGCAGCGCGGCCTGCTATGGTGCTTCGCCGGCGGGCCCCGTGGAGGTGATATGGGAACCGTGCGGGCCCAGATCATCAAGCAGTGTGGCCGGTCGAGCCGGTGCTCCCTGCTCGGCAAGTCGGCGGTGACCAAGCCGGGCCACTACGCGGCTGGCCACGCCATGCGGCTGCTCGAGAGCGCCGAGTTCTGCATGCAGCCCCGCGGGGACGGGTACACGCGCAAGTCCACCTTCGACTCCATCCTGGCCGGCTGCATCCCGGTGTTCTTCCACCCGGTGTCGGCCTACCTCCAGTACACCTGGCACCTGCCCAGAGACTACCGGAGCTACTCCGTGTTCATCGCCGCCGGCGACGTCGGCCGGAACGATAGTATCGAGGAGGTGCTGAGTAAGATACCGTCGGAGAAGGTGGCGCGGATGCGGGAGCAGGTCATCCGGCTCATACCCAACGTGATGTACCGGGACCCGGCGGCGAAGGGGGTTACATTCAAAGACGCGGTGGACGTGGCCCTTGAGCGTGTCATCCACCGGGTGGCGAAGCGCCGGCGTGCCGCGGCCGAGGGACGGGAGCTCGTGGACAGCGTCGACGGAGGTGATAGCTGGAAGTACGACCTGCTACAAGATGGGCAGGACAAGATAGGTCCGCATGAGTTTGATCAATATCTGTACATGCACCTAGCCGCAAATTCAGTTGGGTAGTTTTTCAGACATAGTTAATGGACTGTTTTTCAATTCGGCAACAATCAAATTTACAGACAAATAAAGAGTTGACACTTGTATGTCCCAAAAACCCTGCACCGGTGTATTACACTGAAACTCAGGGGTGTATACACTATAATTAGGGACGTCATACAGTGTAAATCTAGGGCAAAATTATACAGTGATAATATATAAAAAAGCATCAGAATTACACTGTAATTGGGAAAATATTACACTGTAAACTGCAGGACATCTAGGCCATATATATTACACAGTAATTCTTCCACAAATTACAGTAAATTCACTGTCTCTAGGTCATATTACACTGTAATATGGGACTATTGCACTGTAAAAATAGGGTAAACTATAGTGTGATTCTACTACATATTACACAGTAAATTGCACTGTAAAAACAGGGTAAATTACAGTGTGATTCTACAACATATTACACAGTAAATTACACTGTAGTTGGGATATATTACAGTGTAAATGCATGGTAAACTACAGTGTAGTACTAGGACATATTACACAGTGATTTCAGAGCATACTACACTGAAACTAGCACAATGCCCGTGTGTTGCAACGGGAGAAACATGTTCATAGTTTCACAGCGGGAGGGACAGTTGTCTCGCTGTAAACGGAAACCCGCACAACCCCCTCCTATCAGCACCCGCAGTCAACGACTTAATCCCCTTTGTCATCACAAAGCCTCTTGAATCACAACATAGTAGTTAAGCCGCGTCACCACGTTGTCGCACCTCGTCCAAATCCATCAACCATCACTGGTGGAAAAAAGGCCTTTGGTCGCGGTTCGCAACTGCCATTAGTCGCGGTTGCGCAACCGCGACCAAATAAGCGCGACTAAAGCCCCCCACCATTAGTCGCGGCTGCTTAAGAACCGCGACAAACGGCCCGTCCACGTGGGCGCCAGGCGGCCGGCGGCGGAGGACCTTTAGTCGCGGTTCTTTCCGCCAACTGCGACTAAAGGCCGCCGCAGGTTTAGGTTTTTAGCCGCCCCCCCTAAACCTGTTTTCTGTTTAATTTGTATTGTTTTATTTCTTTTGTGCTTTATTTTAATTTTGAAGGAGTTTCATATATTCTACGGTACTACATACATGCATATGAATGTACAATTTCAAATAAATTTGAAATTAGAACCAAAAAGAATTCAAGAGGAATATACAATATATATTCAATATCATCGGATGACCATATACAATTTTGAACAAGTTTCCATACATGATTTAATCCATATAAAGTTCTACGTCCTCGTAATAGTGTTCTCCTTTAGGATGGAGGACTTCCTGCTGAACCATCCAGCTAGTTCCTCTTGAAGTGGTCGGAAGCGAGCTCGGACTAAGCATCCACCGGAGGTTATTCCTCCGAGCATTGGTATCACTCGGAACCCGCTTTCGGAGGTGTATCTCGGATCATCTCACGAACATAGTATCCACATAGATTGGTCTCCGGTGGCTGAATATCCCCAGCATTCTTAGCCTTTGACCTTTTGAATTCTAGCTCTTTTTGAATTCACCGACCTTTGTATCTACGAACCGTCTCCAAACCCTACGAGGCAAAGAAAATTAAATGAACAAGAGAGTTATTAGTTACTTGATATTAGGAAATGAACGAAATAGGCCGATCGATATAGAGCGCAAAATGAATGAAAATAATTACTTCTGCAGCATTCTTCTCATGCCGCCCCAAAGCTTTGGATCCATATTCAGAGAGTCGTGGACGAGACATTACGAGGTGTTAACTTTAATTACTAGCAGAATCCGGTGGAACCTGCGGACACGATACATGCACAAGACGTCATGCATAACTCATCGATTAGCCGCCACATACCATGCATGGAGTAAACAAAAGAGAATGTGCTCAAGATGTAAACACTCACTCAAAATGGTAAGGAAATAGAATATCACTTTTGAGTTCCTGCTTTGTAAGAAACTGCCACAGTGTCTGCCTCCACGTCGGCGGGGTGACGCTCCAACACATGTCCATTAACGATGTGTGGGTCAATGAACCCAACATCATGGATGTTCCTTACTCTGCATTCCTTAATCTTCATTCTGCATGTATAATAGCGGACACAACAATATAGTTAGGACATATATATATAGTGCAGGCAATATGAACGAGATGGGGTAGAAATTAATAAATCACTTACAGAACGTAGCAACCGATGATAGATTTGTCGAGCTCAAGCAGATTGAAAAGCTGGAACAATTCACTCAGTTCAATTTGTACATAGTAATGTTTGAAGTGATGCTCATGTCTAACTTCCTTATAAATATATTCTTTGGCGTTTTATTTTTATGTAACCCTTGTACCATTTCAGCAGACCTTTCATTTGTGGAGGTAGATCCTTTTCCTCGCAGGCTCGACGAGAGGCCCATTCTTGACATATGTAATTACTACCTCCTTCACTGGCGCCTCATCAAGGCCTAACAGTTCACGAAGAGTAATACCTAAGTTGGCCGCTTGTTCTCTGGCACTTCGTTACTCAATCCATGTGTTGCCGCAGCTTGTATGATCTCGGGGTCATCCGGACAGAAGGCTTCCACTATAAGCGGGGCAATCGATTGTTTACTTTGTTCCCCGAGCTGGGCAACTTGTTTCCCGCTTTTTTACTTTCGCCTTCTCCCGCTCTTTGTTCTCCTTGAACATGAGTGCCTGCCTCGAAGTTCACGTGCATAGTCGTTAGGCAGATTCTTCGCGGCTTGGGACGGTGTGCTCAAAATGACTTAGCCCACTTCTTTTGCTCATCGAAAATAATCGGCTTGGGCTCGGGCTCTCTTTTCTTCTTGCAGTCCGCCTTCCATTTCTCCAAATCAGCAGCCGCCGCTGCCGACTTCCTCGGCACTACGTTCCCAAGGCCTTGTGGGGAGAGGCTTGATGATGGCTCCGGTACCTTTGTGGTCTTAGGTACATAAGGGTCCGGGTTAATAATCCAGGACTGCTTATGCTTCTTTGCCGAGGTGGATTGGGGCGGCGTCGATCACCCGCCGACGAGGATCGGGGCGGCGGCTGATCACCCGCCGGACGTTAGGATCGGGGCGGCGTCGGCCGACGTGACGGAGGTGTAGGTGAACCGCCACCACCACCACCACCACCACCACCGCCACCGCCACCACCACCACCGTAGGGGTGGACTTGTTGTCCTTGGCGCCTCGCCTGGAAACTTGATAAACTTCTTTTGCCATAGAATGAAATGGCGCTTGACATCTCCAAGTCTTTTCTCCCCTTCGTGTAGCAATGTCAATCTCTGTGTCCTCAAACCCTTGGACTATGTCCTCCACCGTGACACGAGCATAGCCATCTTGAATGGGGTTGTTGTGGTGGAGTGCTCTGTAAACATGGTAAAGCACTGCCGATGGCTACCTTCATGGACATGTTCCCGATAGGATAATACAGATGACATTCTTTCATCTCCTTTATATCGCCCACGGGGTAGCGAGGAGGCTCCGTGCAGTAATTTCGACCACCAGAGGCTCCGGTGCAGTAATTTCGACCACCAGAGGCTCCGTGCAGTAATTTCGATCGTCGGTGCATCGCACCAGCCGGTGGGGCCTCCGTGGAAGCCACGCTGCTTCTCCGCCGGCTGGCTTCCGAGATCCGCTGGATGATCTTCATGCTGCACCCGAGCTGCATCTCTTTCGGCTACTAGTACACTCATGATTTTCTTCATCACATCCCTTTCCCGATCCATCTTTCTCTTACGGCTTCAGAATCAGACGGGTCATCGCTCGGGGAACCCTATTTTCCACGGAATGTGCCCCATGCCTCGTGACACGCCCTCCGTGTTCAGGATTCCCGAGGGCTTTTGTCGGTAGCGTCGTTCTCTCTGTTGAACTTGATCTTCCCTGTTGAGCATCCTTCATTGCGTCAATAAGGGCTTGGGTGGGTTTAATTAATTTGCCCCGTAAACACACACCCCTATCTCCGGGTTCAGCGTTCCCCATGCCCGTACCACCAGCTTTTGGCCCTTGGGTCCCATCCTCCGCACTGGACGGATTCCTCGCGCCTCAGCTCGTTCTCCATCTTCTCCAACCTAGGCACCCAAATGCGATACCCTCCTGGCCCCATAACATGATTGTACTCCTTCTTAGCCGCATTTTCCTTATTTTTTCGATATTTGAATGAACTGCTCCGATTTCTTTTGCTTCACAAATTCTGGCCAATCATGTTTCAGTTTCTCATATTGTCCTTTGAAATCTGGAGTCTTGTTCTGCTTGACAAAGTCACGGGCTAGATTTTGCTTGAATTTCCGGAATGCGTCGGCCATCTTATGAAGAGCGAACTGTTTGACTAGCCTCCTCCTCTCCTTGTTTTCCTCAATCTTGTTACCCTCCTCATCGAATTTGTTGTATTCCGGAGGTAGAACGAAATGTTCCATAAGCTTCTTGAAGCAATCTTTCTTTGTTCTCTTATCGACAAAAGTGAAACCATCAATTCGTGCCTTCTTTGGCTCATTCCACTCCTGGACGGTGATCGAGACGTTGTCTCTAACAATGGCTCCGCATTGGTCGACAAACTTGGTGGCGTTCTTGCGGGGCTCCAGCTGCCTGCGGTTGCCTTGTCGACAACCTCGATGGTGCATGTTTCTCCTTGTTTCATCGTCTTGGTTGCGCCCACGCTTTGACGACGTACTCGATTGTTTCGACGATCCGCCGAGGGCTAAAATAAGAAAGAGAGTCGCGGCGTTAGTACACACATATTTATTCAAATCAGTTAGTTTGTATCACCAGAGGCTCAATGTATATATATACCTCGGCGCCGGAGGTGGTTGCTACTTCCATTTGAAGATCGTCGTTTATCGACGCTTGTTCGGCATCATCTTGTCGACGGCGCCCTTCATCTTCACCGTCAAGGTTCAGATAAGAAGAGATATCATCTTCTTCTTCTCCGGTCGGCACATATAGAATATCGCCGTTTATGATGCCGAACATATGTGCTTCACCGTCCGGATCATAGTTGTCCATAATCGGGTCAGCTCTATCGTCCGCCATTATGTCAGTCCTGAAAACATGTAGTAAAAACAAATTAATTAAGTGAAGAAGGGGCGGTGGCGGTGGCGGTGGCGAAGGGCGGTGGCAAAAGGAGGGGCGAGGAAGGGTGGGAGAGGGTGTCGCGGTAGAGCGCGAGACGGGCGGCAGACGACGGCGCCACGGAGAGGAGGAAATTCCAATTTGTCATGTCGCGAACCCAAAATGGGCGGCCCAGGTGAGCTACGTCCTGTGAGACGCGTCGACTTTTTGATGCAAAGAGCGTCACACAGGGCTGGATATGGCCGAGCCTGGGTCTTAGCCGGGCTGCAGTTGCAGCCTCCGCGGCTGTACTGCTGCTAATGCACCGGCCCGTTGTAGCCGACGCCGAAACAGTGATTAGGATACGTTGGAATTTCCTATATGACGCTGTCTGCGTCAAACTGTCGAGCGAACGCACCTACGAGCGACCAGAGCGAACGATTTGGGTCAGCCCATCACGTAAATCCTTCACGTCCGGTTTTAGGAACCTTCCGAGGGTTCCCAACCCTTTTTTTATTTTCATCTCTTTTCCTTTCTTTTTCTGTTTCGTTTTTCTTTTCTTTTTTTGTTTATTGTTCTTTTCTTTTTCTTTTAAAAATGTTCTCCTTTTAAAATGTTCTATTTTTCAAAAATGTTCATATTTTCAAAAATGTTCGATTTTCACAAATTTGTTCGTGTTTTCAAATTTTGTTCCGGAGTTTCAGAAAATTGTTTGTGTTTTCAATTTTTTTTGCCGGTTGTTTCAAAAAATGTTTCCGATTTCAAGAAAAATTCACATATTCAAATTTTCTTCACTTTTTATAAAATTATTGCATGGATGGAGGATGTAGGTAGGAGGAGCTGCATCGGCTGTTGCGCTCGCGCCGTCGCAGCCGTCGACGGACGGACGGCCATGTCGCCTCCAGAACCGCCTCTTCTTTGGCACCACCAACGGCGTTGCTCTAATGTTGAAGACAAGGAGGAGAGGCGGAGGCGCAGTGTTACAGCCAGGACACGGAGACGCTGGGAGGCCGCCCGATGTCCATGGCGACGCCGCCGGGGAACCCTCGCGGCCGCAAGGCCACGCGAGGCATAACGAAGAGCAGGCGCTGGGGCGGAGCGGCGCTGGGGAGACGGCCGGCAGCGGCCGAACGGAGGCGGCGGGCGGCGGTTGCTCGGGAGAGAGGGCGGAGGGGGTTATAGGGGTGAGTGTTGGCGGAGGGAACCGGGCCCGGGGCCAGAGAAAGTACCGAGGCCGGCCGGGCGGCGCGCTGTGGGCGAGGGCGACGGCGGGCGGCCGAGGGCGAGGGCGACGGGCGGCGCCGAGGGCGCGGGCAGACGAACAAAGGGAATCGGAGAAGACGAGAATCGGGAACAGGCCTTGTATTTATAGCCCTCTTTAGTCGCGGTTGGCGACGAGACCATGATTAGGGTACCCTTTTTAGTCGCGGGTTGCCTGCCCAACCGCGACTAAAGGGTTTTTGGCGGTTTTTTATGCGTTCGCCCCCCACCTTTTAGTCGCGGTTGGTCTCAGCCAACCGCGATTGGTCACCGCAGTTTAGGGTTTTAGCCCCCAAACCTGATTTCTGTTTAATTTGTATTGTTTTCTTTTTACATTGTATTGTTTTCTGTTTAATTTGTATTGATTTATTTCTTTTGTGCTTTATTTTAATTTTGAAGGAGTTTCACATATTCTACGGTACTACATACATGCATATGAATGTACAATTTCAAACAAATTTGAAATTAGAACCAAAAGAATTCAAGAGGAATATACAATATATATTCAATATCATCGGATGACCATATACAATTTTGAACAAGTTTCCATACATAATTTAATGCATATAAAGTTCTACGTCCTTTGTATCTACGAACCGTCTCCAAACCCTACGAGGCAAATACAAATAATATGTCAAAAATAAAACTAATTCAATTCAATATGTTAAAAATACAAATAATATATCAAAAAATTCAGAAAAATAGAACTAATTCATTTCAAAATTATAAAAATACAAATAATATATCAAAAATTCAGAGAAGTTCTTCCGGCCGCCTCTGTCTTCCCACAAGTTCTTCCCGGCCAGCCTTCCCGCCATTCTTTCCGCCTATGTCTTCCCGCCATTTCTTCATGCCTCTATCTTGGCAGCGTATCGATGCTCCTTTTATAGGCACGGCGCCGCTTCGCTTTGTCTTGTTCCTCCGACAGTATGTCAGGCGCTACCCACGCGTCTGTCTAACCTTTAGTCCCGGTTGCACCAACCAGCCGGGACTAAAGGTTAGATGACCAGCTCTGGATTCCTCTTCTTCCCGCCATTTCTTCCTGTCTTCCCGCCTCTTTCTTCCCGCCACTTTCTTCCCGCCTCCTGTCTTCCCGCTCCCATTTTTCCCGCCATTTCTCACTACATATATGTAGCCCGGCTTGGCCAGACATTATCACATCTCTACAATCTCTCATCACTCTCTCATGGCTTCCACCGCACCACTCTAACCTACCAGCAGGTGGAGGAGCTTTGCGCCTCGAACTACCCTTGTCCACCGGGTTATCAGCGTCCCCACCGGTTTGGAGCCTAAGCGTGGCGTGCAGTCCCTCCCGTCCCTCGTGCTGGCATACGAGGCGGCCATCACGAACCACTACTACCTCGACCTCACGCCGGAGCAGCGGATGAATCCCCGCTGGCATCCCGATTACCTCCTCATTTCCATAGCCCTTGGCGATGCTTCCTTCTGGCCTAGCACGGTTGCGAACATATTTCTTTAATACTCCCATGAACCTCTCGAAGGGGAACATATTGTGTAGAAATACAGGACCGAGAACGAAAATCTCTTCGACTAGGTGAACCAGGAGGTGCGTCATAATATTGAAGAAGGATGGCGGGAACACCAACTCAAACCGACAACACATTGGATCACATCGCTCAGTAACCGTGGTAGAACTTCCGGATTGATTACCTTCGAGAGATTGCATTGAGGAATGCACATAGCTTCACAATGGCTACTCGAACATTTTCCGCAGGAGCCCCTCAAAGCAATCGGAAGCAATTGCGTCATAATCACGTGGCGATCGTGAGACTTCAGGTTTTGGAACTTTTTCTCCGCCATGTTTATTATTCCCTTTATATTGGGCGAGAATCCAGACGGGACCTTCATACTGCTCGGGCATTCAAAAAAGATGACCTTCTCTTCTTTGGTCGAGCGTAGCTGGCACGACCTTGAAACCATTCCGGATGCGGTCATCGTGGTCTTTCAAACGTTGATGGTCATGCGGTGCTTACTTTGTATCATTTGTCTTCCCATTCAAACCCAAGAAGCTTAGGAGGTTCACGCAAATATTCTTCGTAACGTGCATCACGTTGATTGCAGAAGCGGACATCTAGGACTTTCCAATATTCTAGCTCCCGAATATAGATTTCTTCTTCCACATGGCTGCGTGCCCGTCGGCTCCCTTCGAACTGATTGTCCGCGGGACCCTTTCCAAAGATGACTTTCAAATCCTTGACCATATCAAATACCTCGGCACCGGTCGTTCCGCGAGCTTCGCCGGTGATCTGCCTTGCCGTTGTAATGCTTGCCTTTCTTTCTTCTTGGATGAATTTTCGGAAGAAATCGGCGATGCCCAAGGTACACGTTCTTCTTACAATTTGGCAAATGTACACTTTCAGTCTCATGTAAGCAGTGCGTGCATGCATTGTATCCCTTATTTGACAGTCCCGAAAGGTTACTAAGAGCAGGCCAATCGTTGATGGTTACAAAAAGCAACGTCAGAGGTCAAATTCCTCTTGTTTGTGCTCATCCCACACACGGACACCACCCCACAGCTGTAAAAGTTCATCAACTAATGGCCTTAGGTACACATCGATGTCGTTGCCGGGTTGCTTCGGACCTTGGATGAGCACCGGCATCATAATGAACTTCCGCTTCATGCACAACCAAGGAGGAAGGTTGTAGATGCATAGAGTCACGGGCAGGTGCTATGGCTGGAGCTCTGTCGCCAAAAGGATTCATGCCATCCGTGCTTAGAGCAAATCTTATGTTCCTTGCGTCAGCTGCAAAATCTTTGAACCATCTGCCGATCTTTCTCCATTGCGTTCCATCTGCGGTGTGTCTCAACTCCCTGTCCGACTTACGGTCCTCTTTGTGCCATCGCAACAACTTGGCATGCTCTTTGTTCCTGAGCAGACGTTTCAACCGTGGTATTATAGGAGCATACCACATCACCTTGGCGGGAACCCTCTTCCGGGTTTCGGCCCTCAACATCGTCACCAGGGTCATCGCCTCGATCTTATAACGCAATGCGGTGCATACCGGGCATTCATTCAAATTCTCGTATTCACCGCGGTAGAGGATGCGATCGTTGATGCATGCATGTATCTTGAGAACCTCTAAACCTAGAGGGCAGACAACCTTCTTTGCTTCAGACGTCTTTGGCGGGCAACTCGTTATCCTTTGGAAACATATTCTTCAACATTTTCAGCAAGTTTTCAAATGCCGAGTCAGCTACACCTGCCTCTGCCTTCCATTTCAGCAAATCCAGTGTGCAGCCCAGCTTTTTCAGACCATCATCGCATCCGGGTACAGCGCCTTTCTGTGATCCTCTAACATGCGATCCAAATTCTCCCTCTCCTTTTCAGTTTCGCGGCGTCTCCGTGCATCGGCAATGGTCCGACCAAGATCATCAACGGGATCATCACGTGCCTCTTCTTCACCTTCCCTTCACCTTGAGCATCCTCCATGAAAGTATCACCGAAATGAGCAAGATAGCTTTCATCGATGAAATCATCCCTTCTTCATCTTCTTCCATTATAACCCTCTTTCTCCATGCTTGGTCCAACAATTATAGCTTGGCATGAAACCGTGCCGAAGCAGATGCCATTGAACATCTCTTGAGGAAGAGTAACCCTTCTGATTCTTACAGATAACACATGGACAGATAACAAAACCCCCCCGCTTGTTCGCATTAGCCACTACGAGGAAATCTTTCAAACCCGTAGTGAACTTCGCGGAGAGTCGGTTACCGTACATCCATTGCCGATTCATCTGCATTATTATAATATAAAATATATAATTAACCATCATGCATTTGTTAAACTATACTAGCTACAAACAATATAAATTAAACAATGAACTACACACATGCATATTTTATCAATGACACATCAAAGGTTCATCAAGTTGCTAACGCGATCGAGGAGTGTGGCTCCAACACTTCATGTCATGTTTGTTTCATGCTCTTGGGGCATTTCATCAAACACCTTATGTGCATAAGAGGAACCAAAAGCAAACCTACACCCACTTGTGAAGAGAATGGCTCCAAATGGCTAAGTGTTGGCTGCCGGGTGGGTATATATAGGGGAGGGCTTTAGTTGCGGTTGGCACAGCAAACCGTGACTAAAGGTGCCGAAGGCCTTTAGTCGCGGTTGTCCTGGCCAACCGCGACTAAAGACCCTCACGTGCGCCTAGCCACCGAGCGCCTGGCCTAGGCCTTTGGTCGCGGTTCACCTCCGTAACCGCGACTAAAGGTCCCATTAGTCGCGATTCCTACAGCTTCGCGACTTATGGGGCTGGACGGAAGCCTGTTTTTCCACCAGTGCATGTTGCCGCGGATTCACACTGCTCAGGTCTGGCCTCCAGAGCAGCCAACCAGATCTAGTCAGGAAATTTGGTTGTTTTGAGGCTAAATTGTTTGACTTTTATTAGCATGCACATCATCATATAGTATTTAATGGAATTTTACATATTTGTGGAGAACAACTATACCCGAGGGAAAAATCAATTGTCTTGGAATTTTTAAATATCCTTTTCAAATAAAATAAAGTTCTAGGCTCCCTAGATCCACGGAGCCAAATTGCCTCACTTAGTGATTGATCTGGTGTTACACATTTGAGGGTGTTTATCAGACCAAATATTTTCCCTTTATTCATGCAAAATAACTCTTACCAGACTACACATGTACATCACATATCTTTATCTCTGGTTAACGAAAAACATACTGAGTATGACACCATCAAATCTGTCAGTCTGATAATATTTTCATGAGAGAAACTATTAAGTCACTTCTCACATGTATTTCATTGAGTTCCTCGCTGGAAACAAAATACTACAGTACTCGCAATTGGGTCAACTCTTAGAGAACAAAGCACGAGCTCTTTCATAGGAGTAGAGCGCAAACAAAGCATTTATTATTTCAAACAATGAAAACCAGTCACCTCGATTAATAAAAAAGCAGATGATCTCACAAGAAGATTTTATACTAAATAACAGATAGAGAAAAGGAAGTAAAGCCTGGTCTCGAAGTCGAAGTAGCGCTTAACAAGACCAGCTTGAGACTGGGCAAGATATGTTTAATTATGCATGACTCCATAGTCATTATACATTACAATATCGATGAATGGAATAAACGACGGCTGGAAAAACAGAGGCCAGATGCCTGCTCTGGAAGCAAAAGATATGCTTCAGGAGAAACACAAATCACAAAAAATCTGCTCCATGCTAGTAGGTGGAGCTAATGTTGCTGAGGATGAGCAGCATGTAGCCGGGGGGCAGTGGTCGCAGGGGCTGTTGCAACAGGAAATGAAGGAGGCATGAGGGGCTTTGTTGGGGCACGGACGCCTCCGGAGGCAAAGTTGCGATGCGTAGGTCGTCGGAGGAGTCGTGGGTGGGGGCGAAGGGGACGGCGAGGATGAGGGTGGGTGGTATTGATGATGGGTGGTCGGACTACTACAACAGAGGAGAAACAGGACATGTGTCGGCCGATTGACGACATCAGTGTCGTACTTGTCGTGGTCGGGCAGAGGAAGGAAGGGAGTAGGGGAGACATCGAGGAGGGAAGAGTCGTGGTAATGGTGGGCGACAGGGTGGAGAGGAGCGTGGGCCGGACAGCACCGACAACAGCCACCGCGGTAGATCGGTTCTGACACTGCCGACTGCTGCCTGTTTGTATGGAGTTTTTTTTTCTGAGATGTGGCTAGTCAGGAGATAGGGGGTATCTAAAAATATCTACCTCAGTGCGGGCGCCTTTCTGCAAAATTGCCATAAATTGCCTCCAGTCCGTTAGATATAGATCCAATGGTTGTAAATAAAAAATGGCAGACACATCATCACCGCCAACTCAGATTTTTATAGGAGTAGAGAGATGTGACTAGTCGGGAGAGACATGTGGTTATCTAAAAATATCTACATCAGTGCGGGCGCCTTTCTGCAAAATTGCCACAAATTGCCTCTTGTCCGTTAGATACAGATTCGATGGTTGTAAATCAAGAATGGCAGACACACCATCACCACCAACTCAGATTTTTATAGGAGTAGAGAATCTGGGCATATACACAGTAGTTTAGGGTAAAAATGTAATCTGGGCATAAACACTGTATTTAGGATTACACTGGAATTAGGCGGAAATTACACAATATTACTAGGACAAATTTCATTGTAAATGAACACTAAATTACACTCAACATCTCAAAAGATACACAGTAATTCTGGGGGTAACTTACACTGTGTTGGAATTCTGCCCACGGGACCGATCACATCAAATCACGACAGAGACGCGCACACGAAAACTTTTGCCAAAGGCACGTGTGGTGCCTCTCCTCTCTTTATTTCTTTTTCTCCTTTTCTCCACAACTCCACGATGTTACAATCTTCTATGACCTCCTGTGTATATATATACACAGCCGCCGACCTGAACCTGCCCAAGACAACCTAATCCTACTCGTACCTGACCTCCTAGATGGACTCTAAAACCTATATGGACAAGGCATGTAATAACTCAGGAAAGCTGACTACTAGTACTAGGACTCCTAACTACTAGAACTCACGCATAAACTAAGGACTAGTACTCCCTAATCTAATTACACGGCAACCTGACGGACTAGTAATCCTACTAAGACTCTAACTCAAGATTACTTCTAACAATCTCCTCCTAATCTTGACATGTCATCTTCTTGTACTTCCTCTGGTCTTGACTCGCTGAAGATCCGCATCTTGTTGACTCATCGACACAACCGTCATATCCGTACACTGAGTATGACCAGCCTGGAAACATGCAGAACCTCCTTGCTCTACAATGTTGTGCCACCGCCATTGCTTGGCCGCTGCCTTGCACTCGGTCCGCACCATACTCCTTGTACTTGCTTGCAGTAGATCAACTCTCCACTGGTCGCACACCTCCTCGCTTTACGATGGCTTCGCCTACCATCGTCCGCCTTCGGCATCACACCGAATCCACACTAGCCACAACCAGGACGCTCCACGAGGACATGGACATGACTCACGGAACACCGTGAACACCGCTTCCACTTGCAACGAATCATCACCAAGACGAGCACTTGGACACGATGACGAGTCACAGACGCAACGATTTAACGATCGAACGTGCAAACTTCGCACGCCTCCTTGTTCATCCGACTCCGGACGACGATCTTGATGAGCCCCAAAGACCGCACCTCGGCACCACCTCTCCCATCAATGTCCTCCTTCCGCCACCTTGTCGACGCATACCGCCGCCTCCCTCCTTGTCGCTCCGCCGAAGGACGATCGCTTGATCCTCTGCATCGCTGCACCACCCAGCGACTTCATTGCCCGCCCCGAGGCGCTAGCAGATCGCCACCCCGGGGCAAGCTCTCGCCTCTTGAACCTTGCTCTGATACCAATTGCTGCATCACCCAGCGCTGACATCACCCATCGCTCCATGTCGCGCATAAACTAAGGACTAGTACTCCCTAATCTAATTACACGGCAACCTGACGGACTAGTAATCCTACTAAGACTCTAACTCAAGATTACTTCTAACACACTGCAATTCTGGGTTGGCAGTATTACACTGTAAATTACAGTGTAAATTACACAGTAATTACAAATGGAAAAGCATGACACTGTAAATGTAGGGGAAACTACAACGCGGTTCTGCAACATATTACACAGTATATTACATAGTAGTTACATTGAAATTCTGGGGGGGGGGGGGGTGTAAGACACATTGAAATTCCGAGGTACACTACAAGTCTGGCGAGGTAAAAACACCCGGTAATAGAAGCATGAAATTCAGATAGATTCCTGAAAAACACAGCTACCAGGGAAAATCATGACCAGCCACCTACAACTACAAAAACTACATAACATAATAAGGCAGAAAACCAGGCATCATCTACAACTATCATCTAACGGCAAAAGGGAACAAATACCACATGCTAGCAAAAAAATTGACAGGGAAATCAACCGATGCAACTACCAGTACGCCTACCTCCACCATCTACAACACAAAATAAACAAATCTAAACCTAGCACACCTACAATCAGGGAAGAAAAACGACCACAACAAAACTGAAGACCTAGAACCCGCAACCACAAGCTCCTACACAACTCAGGCGAGCAGAATGGAGGGAAAAAATTGGGCGGACTACAAAGGGCGGACTAGAACACGGCAACACCTACCGCGTATCCATGAACAACAACAAACAGACAATCCACGAAGACGAAACTCACCTAGATCTGGAACTACAGGACTACAACACCAGCAAAAATACACGGGGGGAGGGGGGGCGCGAGAGACAAGGGGAACCAACCTCGGCAACCGGGGAACGAAGAGAAAAGGGGGGAGAAATCAAAATGAAACGGTGGAATAGCTCGGAATCACCATGAATCGCCTCTCTCCGCCGCCGCTCAAGCTCTCTCCCTCGGCCTTATCGAAACAGAATGACCCAAATGGAAGGGGAAATGACACACCCACTTTAAAATTCAAGCAGGACAAAACCCAACAGTGCAGGGACGGGGGCGGTTACGGGTTGAGAAAAAAAAAAGCCGAACCCGACAAAAGAAAACCAACCGGAGCAAACAGGGCGCCGGCACAAAGAAAAAAAAAGAAAACCAAGGCAAATCTCCGTGCGGGAATGGGCGGACACAAATTTGAATGACGACAAATTGAAAAACACTTGACTGTTAAATAGCAAATCCCTATTTTATTTACGAAGACAGGATTACGTATGGGTTTGTTTTTACATACCCGAAACATACGGGATTTATTTTGGCCTACCGTGCATTGCCCAAGAAGTTGTTCTCTGGGATACCAGGGGCCACGCCAGGTTTTGGGCCAGCCTTAACAGAGCCCGGTCTAAAATGCCTAGCCCAGCCCAAAAGGGACGATCAATGATTTTTCTATTTAATCTAATTATTTTTTAAAGTTTTAAATATATCATTATACTTTCAGGTCGGGATTCAGGTTTTTCTTTTTGAGAAATGAAACACGCTTAGAATGGCGAATCCACTTAGATAGAAAGTAGCGAAGGGAGGATGGTTTCAGCGCCAAATAGGACCTGGCACAAGATGAAGTTGTTCTCCAAGCTCCTGTTACGATCACTCCGTCAAACAATCGAGCATACACACAGAGGCCCTCCCATTGGTCGGCCATGTAGCCAACAACACATTATAGCGAACCAATACACACGCAACAACCGGTACACTGTAGAGGCCTTGTTACTGTAGCAATTAATTATTTTTCTTATTTTTATTTGAAAAAATGAATATTTTTTAAAAGCACACCTTTTTCAAATACAAACATTTCTTGAACCTTGTGGAAATTTATTGGAAACTGATTACTTTTTTTGAAATTCCATATAGTTTTTTAAATGGGAAACATTTTTTGGAAAATTCCTGATTTTTAAGAAATATGAAATTTTCTGGAATACCCAAACATTATTTAATTTGTTAAGACATTGGAAAAGTATAACATTATTTGAAAATCCAAATAATATTTAAATTTTTGAACATTTCTTAAATGCGAACAACTTTTGAAAATGCTGACATATTTTGAAATTCAAAAAAAAATGACAATTTAAAAAGTAGAAAAGGTTCTAACTGGAAAAAAACAGGGCAAAAAAAGAAACCAAAGAAACCATAAAAAGAAACAACGAGAAAAGAATACACACAAAAACGGGAGTGGAACTAGACAGAAACCTTCTAGAAGTTTCCCAAAACTGAGATTTGTAGAACGTAAAATGGGCTTGCCCAAATAAGTCGATCCTACGTCAACTCTATGCGGTAAGGTGACAGTTTGCCGCACAAAAGCGAAAAAATAGGATTTGTCGTTGTTCTCACGCTCAGAATTGTACCCTGGGCTGAGCTGGAATGGAACGATTCAACTCTAGAAGAACCTGACTGAGGATCTCTCTCGAATTGATTGTTTAGAAGGTATAACACTTTGCAAATCTTAATGTACATTATATCATGATTATGGTTACTCAGTGCTATATTGATATCAAGCATGGTTATGATCGACCAAAGCATGCTCGCCCATGTGTGCTAACAAGTCAATTGGGATCGGTGAAGCGGTGCTCAAGCTCATGCTCTTGCACAAGCTTATTCTTTGATTGGATATCGCTTAAGACTCGATGCCGTTATCACCCCCCGAGGGCGGCAGCTTCCTGGGGCCTAGCTCCGCCTAGCCTCGCTTGATAGCACCATCTCCCGCCATTCACATGGGTCAAGGACTGTGGGTCCCTTCACTCCTTGCGGGTCAATCACCTCCCGCTAGTGGGCCACCCCAATAACACACTTTCATGCTATTTTCGAAAACTTCTATGTACTGGTTTTAGAAGCTTCCACATGGTTTTTATTTCTGTGTACTTTTCCTATCAGATTTTTTTTCATATATTTTTACTTTTGTGTGTGTTTTTTCTCTTGGTTTACTTCATCTTTCGAATAGATGTCGATTTGTTTCAAATACATGTCGAACATTTTTTGTATATAGGTTGAACATTTTTTGTATATAGGTTGAACATTTTTTGAAACACATTAAACACTTTTTAAATACATCATAAAACATTATCTGAAATATAAAATGCACATTTAACATTGAACATTTTTGAAGACATAGTGGACATTTCTAAACACATGTTGCATTGTTTTTAAATTTCATGAACGTTTTCTGCAAAACATGTGAACGGTTGTTAAATGTTTAGGACCAAATTATTAAATGACAATATCATTTTATATGTTTTTTTAAATTATGTGAACATTTTTTGTTATTAATTTACATTGCAAGTTAAGTGGACTTCAATTATTACTCAATTGTGTCCGTGCTATCTATTCTCTACATGGGAAATTTAACATGCATTATGTATATATAACTTCCGCAACGTATTTTCAAAAGCCTGTGACAACGCACATGCATTCTACTAGTAACAACAATATCCGGGACATGCCTAAGGGAGGTACTAACCACATCAGACATCACTAGTCACCAATCAATATCAGGGACAAGCCAAAGGAAGTTATTTTAATTATAACACAATATCATGTAATTTTTAAAAGTGTCCACATATTTAAATAAATATTAACATAACTTCTATAAAATGGTTATGTGTATTAAAATAAAATTTCCATGTATTTGATAAAGTAGATGTATTATATAAAAAATTTCATGCTTTAATAAAATGGTTAGGTTGTTTTAAAAAGCATCCATGTGTTTTACACAAAAATAAATAAATAAATAAGTAAGTAAGAGGAGGTATGGAAAATAAAATACAAGCTTAGTTTGTGCCTTGAGATTTCACATCCTCAAATGAATACATGAACATTTTATAAAACAATATTTTTTAGAAAATATATGAACATATATTTAATTATAAACATTTAAAGTACACTGATATTTTTATTAAAATGTGAACACTTTTTAAAATTCTAAAAGAGAACCAACATTTTTCTTTCATTTAATCTGAAAAAAGAACTAAGATGTGACAATGGGCCATAGTGGAGTGGCTAGCTCCGCTATGCCACCTTGTTAGGAGACATAATTATGTGAAAATTTCTGTTATTAATTTACATTGCAAGTTAAGTGGACTTCAATTATTACTTGATTGTGTCTGTGCTATCTATTCTCTACATGGGAAATTTAACATGCATTATGTATATATAACTTCAGCAACATATTTCAAAAGCCCGTGACAACGCACATGCATTCTACTAGTAATATCCCGGACATGCCTAAGGGAGGTACTAACCACATCAGACATCACCAGTCACCAATCAATATCAGGGACAAGACAAAGGAAGTTATTTGGATTATAACAATATGTTTCTTTTTTTTAATCTAAAAAAGAACTAAGATGTGAAAATGGTCCACAGTGGAGTGGCTAGGAGACATTAGGAGGTATTTTTCCTAGCAGGGTGACATCAGAAGGAGGTTGTGTGTTCGGGTTTGTTTAGTTTTTTGATTTCCTTTTCCCTTTGTGTTGTGTGCTGACAGATGGGTCCCGACGGTAAGCCTTGTCTTGCAAATAAAAAAAATATATGATTTTCTTTTATATTTTTGCAAAAAGCGCTACGACCACACGGGTAGGGCCGCCGACAATGGCCCCAACCTCATCAAAGTCCTGGGCGTACACACAAATGAGACACTAAAGTGAACATTGACGACAACTTCAAGCACCACCGATGCAATTACCTCAGCCTAATAATCTTTACCTAATCTCTACCTAATAATAAAGCACGGTGGGTTTCTGTCGTTCGTCACCCTTATTTGCAAAAAAGTCCCTGCAGTTTGTTGAAATCAACCCGCAGTTCATCTTTAAGTCATACCGAACCGTTTTTTTAGTTTTCTCAGAAACACCCTGAGATTTTAGGTAATCAACCCGCCGTCCATATTCAAGTCATACGAATCGTTTTTTGAGTTTTAACAGAAAACCCCCTGTCCTTTCGGTTAATCAATCCGCAGTTTATTTAAAACAAAATTATCTATATCTTTTAAATCGTAACTCCGATTTTAACATATTATATATGAAATTTGATTAGAAAAATGTGTAGAATCCAAATATGTTGTTACTTTTAGCTGTTAAATACTTCTAAACTATTAATTTGGATGCAAACTTAATCTTAGTGCATGGTCTGTTTTTTTTTCGCACTGGCGACGATCCAAATTGCAAATAAACACACATTAAAACCAGATTGAAAGGGAAAAAAACATCGATAACCACGCATGCACAACTCTGAAAAACCTCACGGGAAAAACAACATTTTTCTCATCTTATTCTCAGCGATTGTGTGCGAGCGTGTGTGTGTGTGAGAGAGAGACGCCTTAGTACTGACCACATTCAAATGTGCTTTCATTGTGTGAGTATTGAAACCACCGAAACACAAATGTGATGCCATTTTAAAATAAAGAACGTCTACATATCAAGGTCTCGAGTCGTGTTATTGGGGTTAAGAGCGTGTGTTTTTTCTGTCTCGTTGCAACGCACAGGCTCTTTTGCTAGTACTAATAAAGAGAATTGGGATTCTGTCCGTACGTCATAAAAAATACTCTCGAAGTTGGCAAAAATTACCTACCAATGCCACTCGTAAGTGGCAAAAAACGGCTCACGCATCGCACTGTTGGTTCTGGTTTATATATTACGAGATCCCCTAATATAACACGAAGATACGCTGAGCGTAGTGGCCAGCGCCGCAAGTCTCCACTACAGAGACCAAGGTTTGATCCCCAGCGTTCCCACCTTTTATCTCTTCTTTTTTCTCTCGCAAGCGCGCCTACTCCTCCCGCACACGGTAATGGGCCGGCCCATTTGCAGGTTGCAACGCCCCTATTTTTTCTATTTCATTTTTTGCCTTTCACGTTCTCATTTCTGTTTTAGTTTCTTCTTCTTTAAATTTACTCATGATTTCCAGAAAAAACAATATTTCAAAAAAAGTCTTGAAAAATTATAAACTGTTTGTGAATTAAAAAAACATTCGGAAAATCATAAAATGATCATTATTTCAAAAAATTGTTCATGTATTATAAAAAACTATCACGATTTCAAATAAATTTTCAGGAAATAAAAAGTGCTCATGATTTTTAAAAAATATCCAGTATTCAAAACATATTAGGGAATTTAAAAAATGTCCATCAAAATTTGGAATATGTTCACAAAAATTAAAACAGATCCATGAATAATGAACATAACGAATCGTCGTAGTAGATCTGTAGGGGTCGCTTCATGATTGTATTCAGTCCCTCGATTTGGCTAAAAAAAAGTTTTCCATGTCTTGTACAACGCTAAGCCCTCAAAACTTGACACAACTTTCTATGGGTTAATTTTTATAAGCTATATAAAAATGACTAAATTTCTATTTTGTCTTCATACACAACTATATTTTTTTGGTACCACATTACTGATTATTATAAACACCACTACGCTAGGTCAAGGCGAGGCACTCACTCATCAGTCTAGCTCATGCAGTGTCCATCAATGCAGTTTGATCACCGACATTTTTTTCGTTATGACGCGTTAGAAATCAAGCCGTGATGAGACCATCACATTTTTTTATTTTTTAAATGACCTTTTAAAAGTGCCTTATCTCGTCATGACATCACCCAGACATACTTTATGAAATTACATTCTAAAAGTCCTTATCTCATCCTGGAACGTGGTTTAAATTTTTTTTTATATCTATCGCACGTGCATAATCTAATAGCTTTTCTCCCATTGAAATGCACGGGCATATTTGCTAGTATATACAATCTGGTCCCTGCGCAAGGATGACACGCACAAATCGAGAAAAAAAATATACAATCTGGTCAATGGAGGTGCTGATTGAGGTAGGAACGGGAGGGGCGTTGTCGTGATTTCCAGCGTGGGCATCTCATCCGGCCTCGGCGGATCCGCCCAGCGGCGGAGAGATCCACGGCCAATATAAAAAGGAAACTATTTCACTCTGGCCCCTCACTTATCACATATCACACCACTCACCCCGCTGCTTCTTCGAGAAGAGGGTTGATCAGGGCCTCAAACGAACATAGAGAGGAAATGGAGGGTCAGTGTGCATAAAGCCGCGGTCGTACTTCCTCCGCCAGCCAGCCACCAACCCACTCCCTCCTCCCTCCCTATTTCTCGCCGTCGCGTCCAAACACAGAACGCATCGACCGATCGAACCAATGGCGATGGTGACCGCGAAGCTCAGCTCCCCGGCCACCGCCCGGCTCGCCCCCTCCGCCGGAAGCGCGCGCCGCGCGTCGCGCGTCCGCGTCCGCGCCTCCGGCGGCTCCTACGCCGACGAGCTCGTCTCCACCGCGGTGAGCGCCCCCCGCCGACCAACCCTACCCTCGGATCCCCGTAGCTTCGCATAGGTCTAGCACCCGGTGGCCCGCGGGAGGATCTCGCCTTTGGGGCGTTGCACGCGTCGCGTGCCGCGATCTGTGGTGGTGGCGGCTCTGGGTTCGGTTGTGGTTGGCGTCTAGCGATCCGTGATGGGGACTGCTGTGTGGGGTTGGGGAAAACGGGGGCGTCCCGTGCGTTTTTTTCCAGCGAATTAAATTTGGATTGGAACGAACCTTGTCTGCATGCATCAGGAGCGAACAGGTCACAATCTCCTCCGCGCAGTCGAATTTGGGCCGGTAGATGTTCAGGAAAGTGGGTGTATATACGCCGTGTCCATGGATTTCTCCTGCTATTTTAGATAGAGATGGAAGCTTTCGTGATCCCAGTTACTCTGTTGCGTCTGGTACTTGCATCGGCCCCAGATCAGGCCATGGTAAATCTGGCGCTACATTTGGCTGTCTTTGTTAGGGTTGACTTTTAAATTGAGGCGCAAGTCCTTAATTGAGGACGATTGTCCCAGTAGCTACGGAAGGAGGCCGTGTGATGCTGGCGTTGCTCTGAAGATAAACTCTCACTTCCAAATACCATCGAATTGTTTCTTGGCAGTGAGGCCATCTGTTGATATCTAGTAGCTTGATGGGTCGATCTTCTGACATCTGATTGCTCTGCAATAATTGTCTGCGCGGAAAGCCTACTGGCCGTAGCAGGTTTAAGTTATGGGTTTGTTAGGTTTTAATCTTGGCTTTTCAGCTTCGGTGAAAAGGATTTGCTTGCTTTCACATTAGCATGATGGGTGGACTTTCTGCTGTGCGATTGCTCTGTAATAATTGCCTGTGCTAAGAACCTACTAGCAGCAATTTAAGTTCTTGTTCTTGTCAGAATTAATTTTGGCTTTTCTGCTTCCATGAAAACGATTTGCTTGCTTTCGCGCCATCTGCTCTGCATCATGCATATATTAGGTTTTATTTTGTTTCAACTGTAATGTTCTGTTGAACTGTTGATTTGTCAATTAGTGTGAAGCATGCCCTGATGCAAATGAACCGTGCCTTTAGATTTTGAACCACCGCAAGTCTAAAACTAACACTGATGATTGTATTAATTGCTTGATGTTGGGTATGCCAAACTGGTCTTGTAAGCTATTTCCTGTTTATTTTTCTTCAGTGTTCCTTCCTTCACAGCTGCAATGCATTCTCTGTTGTCTTTCATGACTGCAAATCTAATAGTTCGCCCCATTGCAGAAAACTGTTGCTTCCCCTGGCCGTGGGATCCTTGCGATCGACGAGTCGAGTGCAACATGTGGAAAGAGATTGGCATCCATTGGTTTGGACAACACGGAAGTTAACCGCCAGGCTTACAGGCAGCTTTTGCTGACCACTGCTGGTCTTGGTGAATATATCTCTGGTGCTATTCTTTTTGAGGAAACTCTCTACCAGTCCACCACAGATGGCAAGACCTTTGTTGACGTCTTGAAGGACCAGAATATCATGCCTGGTATCAAGGTTGACAAGGTATATGCATGCCATGATCTGACAACCGTTGATTCATCATGCTGTTGCAGTCAGCAAGTCAGCGCTAGCATTCTAATCTTTATTACTTGATTTATTTTGTTCTGCCCAAAAGGGTTTGGTTCCATTGCCCGGATCCAACAATGAATCCTGGTGCCAAGGTCTTGATGGTTTGGCCTCAAGGTGTGCTGAGTACTACAAGCAGGGTGCACGCTTCGCAAAGTGGTCAGTTCATACCCTCCTTGTGCATTTTCTGTATTGTTTTGTTCTCTTGCCCCTTCTAAACTTGCTATGCTATATTGACCTTCTACAGGCGGACTGTTGTTAGCATCCCTTGTGGTCCTACTGCATTAGCTGTCAAGGAAGCGGCATGGGGACTCGCTCGCTATGCTGCTATTGCTCAGGTCACTATACATGCTTTCAACTGCTGAACGTTTTGCAATGAAGAAGTGATCCTTTATTTAGTTTGATATTTTACTCATGGAGAGTTGATGAACAGCATAATCATTTTTATTGTTGTATTTGATATCTTATACCTGGAAACCTGTGTGACGAAGAACCTATTCTACAGTATATTCATCCATTGAACACTATCTCATACTCCCTCTGTCCCTAAATATAAGTCTTTGGAGAGATTCCACTATGAACCACATACGGATGTATGTAGATGCATTTTAGAATGTAGATTCATCCATTTTGCTCCGTATGTAGTCCATAGTGGAATCTCTACAAAGACTTATATTTAAGAACGGAGGGAGTAGTAAGTAGGGAGAACTAATTAACAATTGAAAAAAGTAAGTATCTGTATGCTCGTTAGGTATGCTGTTATTGAAATCATATATACCATTCAACACTATCACATGGTGGTTTTGTTCTGACACCACCAATCAAAACCATTTTCCCTTTGAAATTTCCGAATCAGGTTCTTGGTTGTAAGCTGATACTAGAATTCGATGAAATGAATGCAGTAATAGTACATATTATGGTTGCAGAAAATTTATGCAACCAAACACACTTTTATCTCTTACCATTTTGCTCTCCTCTTTATCTTCACTCATCTTGTTTCAACCTGAACAATCTGCAGGACAATGGTTTAGTGCCAATTGTGGAGCCAGAGATCCTCCTCGACGGTGACCATGGCATCGAGAGAACTCTTGAGGTGGCAGAGAAGGTGTGGTCTGAGGTGTTCTTCTACCTGGCCCAAAACAATGTCCTGTTTGAGGGCATCCTGCTGAAGCCCAGCATGGTTACCCCTGGTGCTGAGCACAAGGAGAAGGCTTCTCCAGAAGCCATTGCAAAGAACACCCTCACAATGCTGAGGAGGAGAGTACCACCTGCTGTCCCTGGAATCATGGTATGGTCTTCAACCTCTGAACCATTTTAGCTTCTGCTAACTATCTTTCTTCAGTCAATTTCCGATGTGCATAAACAGAGTAAGGGACAGTAGCTATAAGTAACCTCATCGGCGTTTTTCTTCAGTTCCTTTCCGGCGGACAGTCCGAGCTGGAGGCGACCATGAACCTGAACGCGATGAACCAGTCGGCCAACCCGTGGCACGTGTCCTTCTCGTACGCCCGGGCCCTCCAGAACTCGGTGCTGAAGACATGGCAGGGGCAGCCCGAGAACATCGAGGCGGCGCAGAAGGCCCTGCTGGTCCGCGCCAAGGCCAACTCGTTGGCGCAGCTCGGCAGCTACACGGGCGAGGGCGAGAGCGACGAGGCCAAGAAGGGCATGTTCCAGAAGGGCTACACCTACTGATGAGGCGGCGGCAGGACGATTTATATATGAGATGCACGTCATTTTGCGGGGTTTTATTTTTTAACTATTGGTGTGAATAATCGATCACCAGCGTGTTGGTGCCAACGACTGTTAGCTGTATTGGCAGTGCAAGAAACTCTAGAGTTGCCTGAAGTTATATTTATGAGAGCAAACAATTTACTGTATGCATACCTACCCTGAGAATGTTGATGGTAGCTCACTGTGGGCGGATGCCGGGAACAGCTTGGGTTGTGGACTTGAGAAGCTCTGGCGCACACACGGAGAATTTACCCTGGGCATCGGGTTTCTACTCACTGCAACTGTCTGAAATTTCTGAAAAATTCACATGACATAGATAGATGCAACAAATACGTGCAATTTCCTGAAAAAACAATTCAAAATTCAGCTTAAAACTCTAGAAAGAAAAATAGTGATGATACTGGGCCAAATCAAGAGTCCAACTTTACTAGCATGTACTCCCTCCGTCCCAAAATAAGTGTCAACTTTATACTAAAGTTAATACAAAGTTGTACTAAACTTAAGACATTTATTTTGAGACGGAGGGAGTATTTCTTTTCCTGTGTTGCGTTTCTGCGAAGTAGTACATGCATATGCATATATTGTCACAAATTATCAGAAATTTAGGGTATGTTATATACTGTGTATATATGGTATCATAAAATTCTGAGTATTTAGGAACACTACAATGTTCTATTAAGCCCTGACATGGGGAACCTATGATCATCTCCTGAAGACCGCCAGATAAACTTTGCAGGGGCTTTATACCAATAACCACTATATAGTGTCACAATAACTTTGAATATCAGCCGTTGGATATGCTCCATCCAATAGTCGAGAGACGGCAAATCGAACAATATCATCAGTTGGATAAAGTTTTCATTTTACAAGATTTTACCGCGTGGCCTTTAACTTGAATCCTCACTATCGCCTCACGTTATTCTAGAAGTATCTTTTTCCCATGCCAAGAATCTTTGATTCTCCTATAAAAAAGGCAATAGAACAATCTAGATTCTATAGAGTTGGGTCCTGTCTAATATGATTTCGTACGGATGGAAATAAAATGTCGAGAATGAATTTCATCCTGCTATTATATATTTTCTGCCGTGCAAAGCACATATAATTTATTAGTACCAATAGGTTTATTGATATTCACACGTGTGTTGCTGTAACAGACCACTAGAAAAACTATAAGCAGTATACTTAGCTTGAAACGAATTTACAAAAATCATCACCAATACATAGCCAGACATACGAGTCCGGCATAATCTTTTTGAACAAATTTAGTTAGGGTCTATATGCCAGTCGCCTTACTTTTCTTTTTTGGGTCAATCGGGTTTTTTTTCCAATCCGTCGAATACAAAATCAAGTGCCGGAGTTGTTTCTTCTTCCTCCCGCCGGTCTTCTTCTTTCCTTCGAACCGCCCTACCGCCACCGGCCTAGCCGCCTGCTTCTGCCGCCCGCGCTTGGCAGCACTCCTTCGCAGCCTCATCGCACCCCCCTCCCCCCCCAAGCGAGCCCACCGCCGTGCCGCCGCCCCCTCGGGCATCCCTTTAGCCCCCGGCGCCCATGGAGATTTTCTCCGGCAAACTTGCACCACCGTCCCATCACCGCCGCTCTTCGGCCCCACCCCCACCCTAAGGTAGATAGTGGAGTAGCCTGCCGACGACCTCCTTCCTTCCCTCTAGCCTTTCTCCAGCGAACTTCTTCGACCATCTCAAATTCTAATGACCCAAAAGCTAAACTAAGGAGTGCGCTCCACACGTTCTTCCTCCTTCCTCGCGACAGATCCTCTTCCCCCGCGACCTACGCAGGCCTAACTGCCTGCCTCCCCCCCTCCCCCTTCCCCTGCGCGGTCGGCGGCTATCGCCGCCTCGCTGCCCCTTCCTCCACTCGACCTCGCCCCACCGCCATGCTGGGCACCGTCCCGACCATCCCTCTAGTCCCGTCCCGACGAACAACCCCTTGCACGCCTCAGTTAAGTTTCTTCCTCGCCTTCACGAGAGACGCTGCAGCTCGCGGTCACTGTCGTTCCTCACCTCGCCCCGTCTTCGGCCTTGTGCTGCGTGGATCGCCTGACAAAAGAAAAAAAATTGAGGCGCCTGACAAATAGCAAAACGGCACAAAAAAACATTTACCGGAGGAAAATAGACCACGCATGGTTTCTTATGAGCACTTTATTAAGTGAGAAAACAACACTCACTCTCCAAAGTCCAAATCAAAAGGTGATTTGAAGCTCACTGATTTCGTTGGACAAACAAAAATAAATCTGCAGTTACGTGTTGATGTATGGATCGAACTCGTGCGGGGCCAACATTTTCTCCCTGTCCTGTGCCAGGTCGTACTTCCAGCTAAATTTCCCGTCGACGCTGTCCACGTACTCCCGCCCCTCGGCGGCGGCGCGCCGGCGCTTGGCCACCCGGTCGATGACGCGCTCGAGGGCGACGTCGAACGCGTCCTTGAACGTCACGCCCTTGGCCGCCGGGTCCCGGTACAGCACGGTGGGGATGAGCCGGATGACCCGCTCCCGCATCTGCGCCACCTTCGCCGGCGGTATCCTGCTCAGCACCTCCTCGATGCTGGCGTTCCGCTCCACCACGTCGCCGTGCGGGATGAACACCGAGTAGCTCCGGTGGTCCCTGGGCAGGTGCCAGATGTACTGGAGGTAGGCGGAGACCGGGTGGAAGAAGACCGGGATGCAGCCGGCGAGGATGGTGTCGAAGGTGGACTTGCGCGTGTACCCGTCGCCGCGCGGCTGCACGCAGAACTCGGTGCTCTCCAGCAGCCGCATGGCGCGGCCCGGCGCGTAGTGCCCCGGCGCCGGCACGCCCAGCAGCGCGCACCGGCTCGACCTGCCGCACTGCTCCATGATCTGGGCGCGCACCGTGCGCTGGCTGCCGTCGCGGGCCCCGCCGGCGAAGCCCCAGAGAAACGGGCGGTCCATCTCGTACACGCGGTCCTGCCAGCCGACCACCTCGGCGTCGGACGACGGGTGGAAGTGCGACGGGAACGGCACGGCGAAGTCGTTGCCGTGCCACGGGCTGGCCTCGGTGGTGAGGAACGTGGCGTTGAGGATGGCCGGGAAGGTCATGAGCGCGTTGCCCCAGCCGACGGCGTCGGGCCGGACGATGAAGTCCCACGTGCCCCGCCCGGACACCAGGAAGTGGTCGCGCCCGCCCATGGCGCGCCACTCGGGCCGCTGCGCCAGCCAGTCCACCACGTCCCGCGACAGGGCGTCCCGCGCCGCCAGGTCTTTGCTCCCCAGGTGCATCGCCGAGTCGAGACCGGCGTAGAACGGGACGTACACCACGGCGGCCGCCGCGGGGTCGGCCGTGAGGCACTTGTGCCGCCGCATCCGGGCGTGGAAGATGAGGCCGAGCATGTACTGGTCGGTGTCGTAGGCCCCGCTCTCCGGCAGCGACCCATCCTCGCCGCCGCCTGTAATGGCCGGGCCGAACCCGTCGTTGGCCACGTCCTTGCACACGTCGGTGGATCCCGAGACCCGGCGGCACTCGCGGACGAGGTCGGCGTTGAACCGCGGCGGCAGGTCGTACATGTACACGTACCGGCCGGCACACGGGTCGCGGCGGAAGAAGCGAGGCACGGAGAAGAAGGCCGCCGGCTTGAGCTGGAGCACGGTGGGCGCTGCAACCGCCGCGCTGACTGACTGCTGCATGCTGGTGGAGAAGTGGTGGTAGAATACCAGCCCCCAGAAGACGACGTAGAGGAGCGCGAGGTAGAAGAGCCGGGACGGCCGCCGTGCGCCCCTCTCGGGGTTCTGCTTGCCGCTGCCGTCGTCGGCGGCGTACTGCTTGCCATCGTCGTCGGCCGCGGCGTCCAGATCTCGCTGGAGGCTCCGCGAGAAGGGCTTCATAGGTGGCGCTGCCGTGCTGGTGCTGCTCCAGCGAGTGTCAGTGTGTGCGAGCAGTAAGTGTCGGCAGGTACGGTGCAATATAATTTCATTAGGGCATCCATTGAGGTTAGTCGTATTGATCGTCGAGTTGACTTCATTAATGGCACTGCACTGCACTAAGAACGCCAAAAAAATTTCTCCTGAGTAGATCCTTCGAGCAGCTTTGGATCGCGCGCGCCTATACGCGGCCACGTATGAATTAAGGTTAATTACTAATTAACCTGCGGCGAGATGCCGGAGACTTGGCCATCTTGGAACCGTGGAGCAGCTTTGGATCCCGGCGTGTTTACACTTTCTTCCACGTTTCTCAGGCTCACCGACGCGTGTACCTTCAGCTGTGATCACTGCTACCTTTTCCCTCCGTTTCCTTTTTAGCGTATAAGATTTGTGTTAAGTTAAACTATAGATAATTTTATAGAGAAAAACATGAACATTCACAATGCGAAATCAATGCCATCGTTAGATGTCATGAAATTATTTTTTACATTGTAGATGTTGATATTTTTTATATAAATTTGGTCAAACTTTACTAAGTTTAACTTCAGATAAATCTTGTATGCTGAGTAAAAAAACGTAGGGGTAGATGTGACCTTCTCTTATAATACTCAAAAACCACCGACACAACCTGCCAATGCATGAATAGTGTCGGATCTACTAGTGTTACCTTTGCTAGATTCATCCGGTCAAAGTAAGACAGTGGGGAAGAGGGAATCTGGGAAATGATAGTTGTATGTAGAGAGATCTTTCGGGTGATTGATATCATTTGAGCTTAAATTTTCTTCCTCAAACTTTGTATGGATATATTTCAATTCACAGCGAGAAGATCTTCAGAAGCAAGATCAATCTTGGATGTATTTGAACTAGTTTTAATTTTACTATTTTAATCATCTTTGAAACCATTTGCGCAAAAGAAAAAAAAAATCTTTGAAACCAGTTTCATAAATATTACATTGTCTCTAATGATACTCAGCTCCAGAAAAGACAACACATCCAATTTATTTCACTCAATATTAAAAATTAACACACATTTCAATTACTTCACTCAATTTCAAAAAATATTGCACATACATTCAGGCGTATGTTTATCTTTTACATACATTATATAAATATTTCAATTATGTTGGAAAAAACTGAACACACATTTTCAATTATTTCACTCAACTTTCAAAAAAAAGTTGAACAAATATTTCAGTCATCTCACTAAATTCCAGAAGCAGTATTGCTCATACATTTCAATTATTTCACACATATTTTAATTATTTTAAAAAATACACACATTTCCCTTACTCCCTTCAATTTTATATATAAGGCCACAAACTCAGATTACAGGCACCAATGTAAAATGCCTGCTTTGCAAGATAGCTTTTCTTTTCGTTCATTGGGATCATTAATACGCCACATGCACAAAAGAAAATTGATTGGAGGAAGTAGCTTAGTGTCATTATGACTACATGCACGCAAGTACTAAATACTCCCTCCATCCGAAAATACTCGTCGGAGGAATGGATGTATCTAGATGTATTTTAGTTCTAGATACATTCATTTTTATGTATTTCTCCGACAAGTATTTCCGAACGGAGGGAGTATGTTGCTAGTACGAGAAAATATCATTAATTTTGCCTTGATTACTGTTGGAGGCCTTGTATAGATGCAAAATATATATTCCATAGTGGCCTGGTATAAGTAAATGGAGGGAGTATTTCATTCATCAATTTTGGAAAATATTTAACAAAGATTTAAGACAATTGAAACGATGAAACTGAACACATATTATAACATAAATATTCATGTTGTTTGACTCTATTTTAAAAAATATTTAGCACATATTTCAGTTATTCCAATAAGAACAAGATTGAGTGAAATAATTAAAATAATTATTACATCTTTATGCAATTTATTGAAATATAACCAAAATAAATTGATTTTGAAAAAAAATTCCCATACATTTTCAACCATTCCACTCAATCATACACATCATTTATGAAACTAGTTTAAAGTTTGTATGTATATTTGAATTCGCAGTAAGAAGACGTTCAGATGGAAGATCAATCTTGGATGCGTTTGAACTAGTTTTAATTTTACGATTTGAATAATATTTGAAATCAGTTTCATAAACATTACATTGTCTCAAATGATATTAAACACATATTTCACTTATTTTCTCAACTCCATAAAAAATAACACATCAGATTGTTTCACCCATTATTATATATTTAGCACATATTTCAAATACTTCACTCAGTTTCAGAAAATTTTGCACATACATTAGAAAAATATTTCAATTATGTTGAAAAAACTGAACACACATTTATCAATTATTTTACTCAAATTTTGAAAAACAATCGAACACATAGTTTAGTTGTTTCACTCATTTCAAAAGAAGTATTGCACGTACATTTCAATTGTATTTTAGTTATTTCACACATATTTTAATTATTTTACAAATATAGACATTGTTATTATTGCGTTCATCTACTTTAGAAAATATTTAACAAAGATTTAAGACGATTGAAACGATGAAACTGAATACATGTTATAAAAATAAATATACATGTTGTTTCACTCTATTTTTGAAAATATTGAGCACATATTTCAGTTATTCCATTGAAAACAAGATTGAGTGAAATAAATTAAAATATTTATTACATCTTTATGCAATTTATTAAAATATAACCAAAATAAATTGATGTTGAAAAACATTTTCCATACATTTTCAACCATTCCACTAAATCATACAAATCATTTATGAAACTAGTTCAAAGTTTGTATATGTATATTTGAATTCACAGTAAGAAGATGTTCAGATGGCAGATCAATCTTGGATGCATTTGAACTAGTTTTAATTTTACGATTTTAATAATCTTTGAAATTAGTTTCATAAACATTACATTTTCTGAAGTGACATTAAATACATATTTCACTTATTTTCTTAACTCCATAAAACAACAACACATCAGATTGTTTCACCCATTATGAAAATTTCACACATATTTCAATTACTTCACTCGGTTTCAGAAATTTTTGCAAATACATTCAGATATATGTTTATTTTTTCAAATATAGTAGAAAAATATTTCAATTATGTTGAAAAAAACTGAACGCACATTTTTTCAATTATTTTACTCAAATTTTGGAAAACAATCCAACACATATTTCAGTTGTTTCACTCATTTAAGAAGAAGTATTGCACGTACAATTCAATTGCATTTTAGTTATTTGACACATATTTTAATAATTTTTAAAATATAGACATTTCTATTATTGCATTCATCAATTTTAGAAAATATGTAACACATATTTTAAGACGACTGAAACGATGAAACTGAACAAATATTAAAAAAATAAATATTCATGTTGTTTCACTCTATTTTGGAAAATATTAGCACATTTTTTAGTTATTCCATTGAGAGCAAGATTGAGTGAAATAATTTAAAATTCATATTACATCTTTATGCAATTTAATGAAATAAAACCGAAGTAAATTAATTTTGAAAAATAGTTCCCATACATTTCAACCATTCCACTCAATCATACATATCATTTACCGCATATTACAGTTTTACACTCAATTGTTTAGCATATATATGAGAAAATATTTAACACATTTTTCATTGTTTTTATCCATGAGAGTTATTTTGAATTGCAAACTATACCAACTTCCATATTGTATCAATTTAACCGAGATGTTTGTGGTGAAAGTGATATTTTCTTCTTCCATGTATATTTGGGCTCCATGTCTAGTCGGCTAGGTTAAACTGAACACAGATGGTTTGTATGCTGAAGACGGGACCTCATGAACATGCATGGTTCTTCGAGATCACTCACGACACATCATCTTCTCGCATTTGTTATCATGTAACGATATGCATTAGTGTCCGAATTATCAACCTTGATGGGAGGACTTGGCGTAGCACTACAATGTAGTAGCGTGTCGATCCTTATTAAGAGTGACCGCATGGAAGTTGTGAACTTCGTGAAAAGCAAGAAATGAGATTGCTCATGGTACTCATTTTTATACTTGAAATGCATGAACACATGGCCCCATAGTTGTGTTACTCATTGTTGGGGTTACCAAAATTCTTTAAGGCACTTCCATGCAAATTTTGGTAGAACTTGGGCTCAGACAACAGTTTGCTTAGGGTATGTGCAAGTTGATGTCGTTCATCCCTAGTTTTGATATTGTAACCTTCGGGTTTATTGACTAATATAAGTGCTAAATTCCCAAAAGACCGCTTTCTCTATTTTCTTTTTTCGTAATTATAAGATCGATACGAGGCCATTTTTGAAATAATCATAGTTGATCTTTTTCTTTAACAGGTTAATTTAGCTACTTGGCAATGGTACAATGTTTCGAAAAGTTGGCTACATTCTGTGTTTTGAACAACAGTTCCATAATGTCCCTTGTTTTGTTACCTTCAACATGTTTAGTAACTTTGGTGCCTGGGCAATATTGTAGACAGATGATAGTCCGGCGACAAGAAGGTATCTAGCCTCCAGAGGGAGATGTTGATTGTGTTTGGGAGATGTTTTGCGACCTTTGCTAGAAGTGTCCCATGATACTTTGTCTGAGCTACTTTCTATATTTTGTAATAACTGGAATCAGTGGTAGCCTATCTTAGGTTATATGCCGTCCTATGTATGTTTTCGAGGTTTCTTAAAGACGGGTTCTCCATAATATTATAATCATATTACCAAAGGAAAATAAAATGAAAAAGAATTAGCGATGAGATGGAATTGTCTAGTCTGAGCTTCCGATCGACCCAGTTTTTTGTTGAAATATCGAGCTCCCTCGTTGATTTCCATTAAGAAACCACTAATTTGTACAATGAAAAATAGCAAGGAAAGCAAAACAAGGCTAGAGATACTCAAACTAGAAATAAAAAATAAAGCAGAACTAGCAGCATAATGAACAACACCATGTTTCAAATAAAATAAAATAATGAACAACACCAGCCAGCCGCGCGGGACAATTACATCACAAGTTTGATTTTTCTTGTAAAATTATAAGGAACCTCAATTTCTTGGCAACACTCATTTTAGTAGAATTTATCAGGAACAATCTTTTTTTATGAAGATCAAACAAGCTAGCTAGGCACGAAAGTGGCATCAACGAGGGATATCAGCTCACACGTGTCTCCTTATGAAAACTCTAGCTTTTGTAGATGATAAAAGGTGCATGCCCGGCATTAAACCGGGGCCCTTAAATTCATACAAAATCTCCAAAAACAACGGAAATAAATAAAAGAGGTTCCATATATAAGCTCACAAGTGACTCAACGTAGCTTAACTCTCGAAGAGTAATACAAACATAAACATTGGATAAGTGTAAATGAATACACACAAATATTATGCAATATGTGCATAAATTCCACTATTATATAATTATTGTCTACATATACAAGAAATAAGATGCAATTTAGAGCAAAGTTGTGTGCAAGTTTTTTCTATAAATAAATCGTTATATTTCTTCTTAAAGGGTAGTACTAATGCCACTAATTCATTGTCCTTATTTTAATTTTTTATTTATCATTGCATTTTCTTTCTTCTTCAAGGGTATGACCCCCTATTTAAGAATTTGTGCAATTAACCAGTTAACTTGCGGATTAATCCCTACTCATAGGGTCACCGAGTAGCCGATAAACTGATAAATCGGCCGATTAATTCATTAAATGGCCGATTAACTTGCCGATCAGCCTATCAATCCCCTAGTCGCCAGCCAACGGAGCAGCTACCAGTTAACGATATCCTCAACAATCGTAAATCCAAAGCTACTAATTAATTCTTTCTTAGGATTTGATTAACAAAAATTTCATTATTATATGTTTATTCTTGCATATTTTTGAAAAGCACATTTTATAAATCTTTCTTAGGATTTGATTAACAAAAATATCATTATTATATGTTTATTCTTGCATATTTTTGAAAAGCACATTTTTTGTATATTGTCAAATTTTGTCGTTGTTTATTTCAAATTTTATTATTTCCATAGTTCTTAAAGGGTAATACCAATGCCAATAATCCATTTTCCCATTAAAAATCCTCATTGTTTTGATTATTTTTCTTGAAGGTAATATCAATGCCACTAATTCATTCTTCTTTCAAAAACCTCATTATTATTATTCCTTAAAGGGTAATACCGATGTCACTAGTTCTCTTCTTTAAAAAATCTCTTTATTTTGATTTTTTATTGTTCTTTCATTTTTTAAAGGGTAATACCAGAGCCACTAATTCATTCCTTTTAAAAATCTCCTTTTATAAATCTCCTTTTTTACTTCTATTTTATTTCCTTTCTTCTTTAATGGTACTCCCTCCGTAAACAAATATAAGAGCGTTTAGATCACTACTTTAGTAATCTAAATACTCTTATATTTGTTTACAGAGGGAGTAATATCAATGCAAAAAAATCATTTCTTTTTATGAAACTTTCTTTTTTTGTGAATCTGCCATTATCATATTATTATTCTTGTATATTATAAAAATTCTCAATTTATACGTAAATTGTTTTAAATAATTCATTATTTGTATTTGTCTTATAAAACTTCATTATTTCAATTTTGTTTAAGTTTTTATGCCATTTTCTTTCTCCTTTAAATTAATACCTAGCATTGCCACTAATTCCTTCCTTCTTAAGAAACTCCTTTTTTTTGCAAAATTTCAATATTATATGCTTATTCTTGCATATTATAGAAAAGTAATTTCTCTGCAATTTCTCTGCATGTTTTGTAATGATTTGCTTATTTTCCCCTTTTCTTTCTTCTTAAAGGGTAAATCGATGCCACTAATTCATACTACCTTAGAAAACTTAATTATATTGTTTTAGTTTTAGTTTTTATTTCATCTTATTTTTTCTTGAAGATCAATGCCAACACCACTAATTGATTGCTTCTTAGGAAATCTTCTTCTTTGTAAGAAATTCCACTATTATAAGTTTATTCTGTCATATTATAAAAACCTATACGTTTGCGGAAAATTGTCTGTAAATTTGGTCATTATTTTATTTTTAAAGGGTAATCCCAGTGTTGATAATTCATTTTTTCTTACAAAACTTCATTATTTTGATTTTGAGAAGTAGAGACCCCATGGATCAAATACCAATGCTACCAATTCATTCTTTCTTTAGAAAACTTCTTTTTTTTGCAAAAAAAAATCACTGTTGTATGTTTATTCTTGCATATTATACCAAAGCACAATTCTTTGGAACTTTTATCCTAAAAGTCTCAGGATCATAATAAGTTCCTCAAGACTCTCCATGAACTTGCAATTCTTGCTTCCTCTTTATTATGCCCAAACACATTAGCAAATTATCCCCACTCTATGGAAGAAAAAAGAGGAGGTGCGGGAGGTTGAAGATGAACAGTAAAAGGACGACATTCGTTGAATTTGCATCGTATGTTTAGCCAGTCCTTAATCTTTAAAGGTGCTCTGCATTTATGTTTTGCGGTCTCAGAAAGGGCTAGTGCGATACCATCTGGTTATATCATATTATGATTGTTTTGAGAAAGTGTTGTCATCCGAGTTTTATTATTATTGCTCGCTAGTTGATTACGCCATTGATATGAGTAAACATGAGACCTAAGTGTTATTGTGAATATGGTTAGTTCATAATCTTTGCTGAAAACTTGAATGCTGGCTTTACATATTTGCAACAACAAGAGCAAACAGAGTTTGTAAAAGTTATTTTATCACTTTTAGTTTATCAACTGAATTGCTTGAGGACAAGCAAATGTTTAAGCTTGGGGGAGTTGATACATCTCCATCGTATCTACTTTTCCAAACACTTTTGCCCTTGTTTTGGACTCTAACTTGCATGATTTGAATAGAACTAACCCGGACTGACGCTGTTTTCAACAGAACTGCCATGGTGTTATTTTTGTGCAGAAATAAAAGTTCTCGGAATGACATGAAAAATCCATGAAGCAACTTTTCAGAATTAATAAAAAACATTGGCGAAAGAATCAACGTCAAGGGGCCCACACCCTGTCCACGAGGGTGGGGGGCGCCCCCCTAGGGCGCGCCCTTCCTCGTGGGACCCCTGGACTTCCCTTTCGCGCAGAAAAAAATCAGAGAGACAGATTCATTGCGTTTTACGATACGGAGCCGCCGCCAAGCCCTAATCTCTTTCGGGAGGGCTGATCCGGAGTCCGTTCGGGGCTCCGGAGAGGGGGATTCGACACTGTCGTTATCATCAACCATCCTCCATCACCAATTTCATGATGCTCACCGCCGTGCGTGAGTAATTCCATCATAGGCTTGCTGGACGATGATGGGTTGGATGAGATTTACCATGTAATCAAGTTAGTTTTGTAAGAGTTTGATCCCTAGTATCCACTATGTTCTGAGATTGATGTTGCTATGACTTTGCTATGCTTAATGCTTGTCACTAGGGCCCGAGTGCCATGATTTTAGATCTGAACCTATTATATATGTTTTCATGAATATATGTGAGTTCTTGATCCTATCTTGCAAGTCTATAGTCACCTATTATGTGTTATGATCCGACAACCCCGAAGTGACAATAATCGAGATACTTCTCGGTGATGACCGTAGTTTGAGGAGTTCATGTATTCACTAAGTGCTAATGCTTTGGTCCGGTACTCTATTAAAAGGAGGCCTTAATATCCCTTAGTTTCCATTAGGACCCCACTTCCACGGGAGGGTAGGACAAAAGATGTCATGCAAGTTCTTTTCCATAAGCACGTATGACTATATTCGGAATACATGCCTACATTATATTGATGAACTAGAGCTAGTTATGTGTCACCCTATGTTATAACTATTACACGAGGAATCACATCCGACATAATTATCCATCACTGATCCAATGCCTATGAGCTTTTCACATATTGTGCTTTGCTTATTTACTTTACCATTGCTGCTGTTACAATCACTACAAAACTGCTACTGTTACTTTTGCTATTGTTATCGTTACTTCCATACTACTTTGCTACTAAATACTTTGCTGCAGATACTAAGATATCCAGGTGTGGTTGAAATGACAACTCAACTGCTAATACTTGAGAATATTCTTTGGCTCCCCTTGTGTCGAATCAATAAATTTGGGTTGAATATTCTACCCTCGAAAACTATTGCGATCCCCTATACTTGTGGGTAATCAAAGATCAAACAAACTAGCTAGGCGCGAAGAGGCATCAGCGAGGGAGATCAGCTCACACGTGTCTCCTCATGAAGACTCTAGCTTTTGTAGTTAACAAAAAGCTGCATGCCTAGCCTTAAACCGAGGCCCTTAAATTCATACAAAATCGCCACAAACAATGGAAATAAATAAAAGAGGTTCCATATAAGCTCACAAGTGACTCAATGGTAGCTTAACTCTTGAAGAGTAATACAAACATAAACATTGGATGAGTGTAAATGTATACACACAAATATCATGCAATATGTGCAACAATTACACTATTATATGATTAATGTCTGCATGTACAAAGAAAAGCAATTTTAGAGCAAAGTTATGTGCAAGTTTTTTTTAAATCGTTATATTTCTTCTTAAAGGGTAGTACTACTGCCACTAGTTCATTGTTCCTTATTTTAATATTTTATTTATCATTTCATTTTATTTATTTTTTCAAGGGTATAACCCCCTGCTCAAGAATTCATGCGATTAACCAGTTAACTTGCCGATTAATCCTTACTTGTAGGGTCACCGAGTAGCAGATAAACTGATAAATTCGCTGATTAATTCATTAAATGATGGATTAACTTGCCAATCAGCCTATTAATCCCCTAGTTGCCAGCCAACTGAGTAGCTACCAGTTAGCGATATCCTCAACAATGGTAAAACTAAAGCCACTAATTGATTATTTTCTTAGGATTTGATGTTCAGAAAATTTCACTATTATATGTTTATTCTTGCATATGTCTGAAAAGCATATTTTTTGTATATTGTCAATTTTTTTTCATTGTTTATTTTAAAATTCATTATTTCTATAGTTCTTAAAGGGTAATACCGATGCCAATAATCCATTCTTCCTTAAAATACTAATTATTTTGATTATTTTTCTTGAAGGGTAATACCGATGCCACTAATTCATTCTTCTTAGAAAATCTCATTATTATTATTTTTCCTTAAAGGGTAATACTGATGTTAATAGTTCATGCTTTCTTCTTTAGAAAATCTCATTATTTTCATTTTTCTTTCATTTTTTTCTTAAAGGCTAATACCAAAGCCACTAATTCAATCCTTTTATAAATCTCCATATTTTTTTATTTTTATTTAATTTCATTTCTTTTTTAATGGTAATACCAATGCAAAGGTAATACTGATGTGACTAGCTCATGCTTTCTTCTTTAGAAAATCTCATTATTTTGATTTTTATTGTTCATTCTTTTTTCTTAAAGGGAAATAGCAAAGCCACTAATTCATTCTTCTTATAAATATCATTATTTTATTTCATTTCTTCTTTAATGGTAATACTAGTGCAAAAAATAATTTCTTTTTATGAAACTTCCCTTTTTTATGAAACCGCCATTATTATATTCTTGTTCTTGTATATTATAAAAATGCTCAATCTGTATATAAATTATTTTAAGTATACATTTTTTCTTAGAAAACTTCATTATTCAATTTTCTTTAAGTTTTTATCCCATTTTCTTTCTTCTTTAAATTAATAGCTAGCATATCCACTAATTCATTCCTTCTTAAGAAACTTTTTTTCGCAAAATTTAACTATTATGTGCTTATTCTTGCATGTTATAGGAAAACAATTTGTCTGCAAATTGTTTGCATGTTTTGTAATGATTTGCTTATTTTTTTCCCTTTTCTTTCTTCTCAAAGGGTAATACCGATGCCACTGATTCATTCTTCCTGGGAAAACCTAATTATATTGATTTTTTTGAGTTTTTGTTTCATCTTATTTTTTCTTGAAGATTAATACCAACACCACTAATTAGTTGCTTCTTAGGAAATCTTCTTCTTTGCAGAAATTCCACTATTATAAGCTTATTCTTTCATATTATAAAAACCGCTATTTTTGCCTAAAATTGTGTGTATATTTTTTCATTATATTATTTTTAAATGGTAATCCCAATGTTGATAATTCATTTTTTCTTACAAAACTACATTATTTTGATTTTGAGAAGTACAGACCCCATGGATCAAATACCAATTTTATTAATGTATTCTTTGTTTAGAAAACTTCTTATCTTTTTGCAAATATTTCATTGTTGTATGTTTATTCTTGCATATTATAACAAAGCACAATTCTTGGATCCAGACGTTCTTAACCACTTCCTAGCAGTGCTGATAAAACTCAATGGGGAAATTGTCAGGCCCATGGGCCCTATTAGAGTCCATACAAACAAGGCATTTATAATTTCCTTAATAGTGAAAGTTCTAGTCAGAGCAGCATTGCCATCCACACTTATTTTCTTATTGTCACCCCACAAGTCAGGAGATCTAGGAAAGAGATTACCAGGAGCAGGACCAAAAAGGTTCTCATAATAAGCAGTTGCATAATTAATCAAATCATCAATACCCTCAGTCACACTAGCTACTTTATGAAAGTAAGCAGTATCATTATCCCCTTGGAGCAACCATCTCTCACTAGTCATTTCAAACCAATGAAGTTCCTCGTCAGCATACATATTATGCAGCTCAACCAGGATTTCAATTTTTTTCCTAAGTCACAGGATCATGAACAATAAGTTCCTCAAGACTCTCCAGGAACTTGCAAATCTTGCTTCCTCTTTATTATGCCCAAACACATTAGCAAATTATGCCCACTCTATGGAAGGAAAAAGAGGAGGTGCTGGAGGTTGAAGATGAACAGTAAAAGGACGACATTCGTTGAATTTGCATCGTATGGCTCGGATAGAATCAACCAAAACATTTTCTAGTTTTCCATCTCAGACCAAAAAAAAGTAAATCTATCTAAAAAAACAACCCAGGTAAATCAGTTCAAAAAAAGAACGAAGTACTGGAGTAAACTAATCTGCGCGCGGTTACAGATATTGATCAAACTCATGGGGACCTACCTTGGTCTGCCCATCCTCTAGCAAGTCGTACTTCCAGCTATCAGCTCCGTCGACGCCGTCCACGTACTCCCGTCCCTCGGCCGCCGCGCGCCGGCGCTTGGCCACCCGGTGGAGGACACGCTCAAGGGCGACGTCGAATGCGTCTTTGAACGTAACCCCCTTGGCCGCCGGGTGCCGGTACATCACGGTGGGTATAAGCTGGATGACCCGCTCCCGCATCCGCGCCACCTTCTCCGGCGGTATCCTACGGAGCACCTCCTCGATGCTGACGTTCCTGTCGACCACGTCACGGTGGGGGATGAATACGGAGTAGCTCCTGTAGTCACTGGGCAGGTGCCAGGTGTACTGGAGGTAGGCGGAGATGGGGTGGAAGAAGACCGGGATGCAGCCGGCGAGGATGGAGTCGAAGGTGGACTTGCGCGTGTACCCGTCGCCGCGCGGCTGCATGCAGAACTCGGCGCTCTCGAGCAGCTGCATGGCGTGGCCGGGCACGTAGTGGTTGAGCTTGCCGAGCAGGGAGCAGCGGCTGGAGTTGCCGCACTGCTCGATGAGCTCGGCGCGCTCGGGCCCCATACCGTTGCCACGGGGACGGGGCCAGCCGGCGAAGCACCAGAGCCACGCGCGGTCCAGCCGGCGCATGCGGTCCTGCCAGCCGGTGACCTCGGCGTCGGAGGAGGGGTGGAAGTGCGAGGGGAAGGGCACGGCGAAGTCGTTGCCGTGCCGCGCGCTAGCCTCGGTGTTGAGGAACGTGGCGTTGCGGATGGCCAGGTCGTAGGTCATGAGCGTGTTACCCCAGCCGGTTGAGTCCGGGCTGCGGAGGAAGTCCCATGTGCCACGGCCGGCGACGAGCAGGTGGTCACGCCCGCCCATGGCGCGCCACTCTGGCCGCTGCGCCAGCCAGTCCATCAGGTCCCGAGACAGGGCGTCCCGCACCGCGAGGTCTTTGTTGCCCAGGTGCATCGCTGCGTCCAGGCCGGCGTAAAACGGGATGTAAACCACGGCGGCGGCGGCGGGGTCGGCCGTGAGGCACTCGTACCGCCGCATCCGGGTGTGGAAGATGATGCTCAGCATGAACTGGTCGGTGTCGTAGGCGCCTCGTTCCGGCAGCGATCCACCCTCGCCGCCGCCCGGGATGGGCGGGCCGAACCCGTCGTGGGATACGTCCTTGCACACGTCGGAGGAGGCGGAGACCCGGCCGCACTGGCGGACGAGGTCGGCGTTGAACCGCGGCGGCAGGTCGTACATGTACACGTACCGGCCGGCGCACGGGTCCCGGCGGAAGAAGCGAGACGCGGAGAAGAACGCCGACGGCTTGAGCTGGAGCACGGTGGGCGCTGCCACCGCCGCGCTGCCTGATTGTTGCACGCTGGTGGAGAAGTGGTGGTAGAATACCAGCGCCCAGAAGACGGTGTAGAGGAGCGCGAGGTAGAACAGCCGGGACGGCCGCCGGAGGCCTCTCTCGGTGTTCTGCTTGCCATCGCCGTCGTCGGCAGAGTGCTGCTTGCCGTCACCGTCGTCGACTGCGGCGTCCAGGTCCCACTGGAGGCTCCGCGAGAAGGGCTTCATCGGTGTTGCTGCCGTGCTTGTGGTGTGTGGCATTCGGCTAGGGCTAGCTGCTCCAACGTTAGCTCAGCGTCACTCACTGTGTATCGGCAGACGGCAGGGCGCTAGTACAAAACCCTTGTTTAATACGGTAATCTTTTTCCATTAGGGCATCGATCGAGGTTACTCGTATTCGTCGACGAGTTGAAATCATTAATGGTGCTGCAGACACACGCATGTGCATGCATGGATGTATGCACGGTGGCGAAGTCTTGTGCTTCGAGCAGCTTTGGATCCCGCGTGGCTAGTTCAGGACCCCATTTGCAACGATAATTTCATTACCTTCGCCAGCAAGATCTCGCCCTTCGTTACAAGCTTGTACACAGGCTTCTGATGGTATCTGGCTGGTCATAGTAGGAAGTAACTTATATTAGTGTTATGCATATGACACTAGTCTAAGTTACTACCTCCATAATGCAAAGTAACATAATAGTAGTGTCATAGATTGCTTCATTTATTATCTCATAGACTCATTTTGCCTCGGAAAGCGCTATGTTACAGTAACATATTATGTTACCACAAACATCTCTTTCCTCATTAAATACTTGCCACATAAGCAAAATTATCTTGGGATGTGTTAAGTTACTACCTAAGTTACCCCCACTATGGCTAGCCTCTTAGCTAGTATCATGCACTTGGGAATAGCAAACATGCTGATGTGGCAGAGAATTAAAGAAGAGAAAGAGGGTTAGAGTAACATAGATAGATATCGTATCATATTAAATAGTATGCTCCTTTATGATATATGCACTATGAAAGTAGTATTATAATCTAGTATCATATGCATGATACTAGTATATGATACTCCTCACTATGAGTAGCCTAAAGCCACTCGATTAGCTGTTGCACCAGGTGCATTTCCTTGTATTACAAGGCCATGTACTAATAAGTTCACGGTTTTGCTAATATCTTGGTACCTGAAAATTTCACTTTTTTGTTCTCCCTCCCATCTTTTCAAGCACACTTGGATGAAGAACAAACCTCACTATCTATCTTAATGGAAAGTCATAGCTCATTATTCATCTTAGAGGGAAGCCACAACCCATCATCTTGAGGGTGGGGTGTGTGTGGGCACACGTGTGGGGAATCGTCGGAGTTGTTCATCTTGGAGCGGGGCGGCGGCCAGCACGGCGATGAAGGGAGGTCGAGAGGAGAGTGGGCGACAACAATTGCCGGCCACAGGGGTGTAGGTAGGCAGTTAGGTGTGAGTAGGTCGTGGGGAGGCATAAGAAGATGAAAAATACACGATCTGTTTCAGGCTGTTGGATGAAGATGTGGCAGTCCGGATTTTCCAGGTACCTGAAAAAATGGGAGAATATCATATGGGAAACAATATTCGATGGAAATCGACGAAAACCACGAGAAAAAGATGTTTTGAAGTTTTGAAAAAATCTGAAAAATTACGGGATGTTAAAACGATGATGTTTTATTTCCATACAAAATTTTAATTTGAAACACATTACGAGATTTGAGCTATGAAAAAGACAAAATCAGTGTTGAAGAGTGCTGAACAGTAATGTCATTATTCAGGGCTGAATTTATTTTTTTCATAGCTCATATCTCGTAATGTCTTTCTACTTGAAATTTTGCATGGCAAATAAACATCACCCACTTAACATTCCGTATTTTTTCATTTTTCTTAACATTAAAGTATGGTTTTCACGAAGTTTTTATTGAATATTGGTTTCTGCGTGAAATTCTCCCCTGAAAAATAGACGCTCCCGTAAGTTTAATTATTAGTACTAATTTGCCTGTGCTGAGATGCCATCGTCGAGCTTTGGATCAGCTTTGGAACCGTCGAGCAGCTTTGGAACCATCGAGCAGCTTTGGATCCCGGCCTGTTTACGCTATCTTCCACGTTTCCGAGGCGCACCGGAAATTCTAGCCATATTCTACCTTGTGTCGTGATTAGTGCTTAGTAGTTTTTTTTGCTTACAAGCTGTCAAATACTCCCAAGGCTAAGCTAGTTTGAATGACATAATTTTCTATACTCCCTTTATTTGCTATATTTATTCTGTTTATTAACTTTGTCACCAATCAAACTTTATGAACTTTGGCCAAATCAATAGCATTAGGAGGACAGTTGTATCCCTCACCTACCAGTGTTCAAGTCCCGACTTGACATTGATAATCATATTTTTTTTGTATTTATTTCAGGCCTTCCGGTGATGTGCGTTCAGTGGGTGTAGACGTTCCCGTCGACTACAAAAGTGTCCGTGACGACCTCGTCAATCTCAATATGATGTGCCGGCTCAGTCTTTCGGAGGCACTTATTGGGGTAGGGTGTGCCTATGTTGATAAGAATGATTGTATTTGCGAATGTATGAGCGTGTGCGTCTGTATTGCGTTAAAAAAAATTCAATAGCATTAGTATCATCATTGAATATTTTTCATCATTATAACCTTGGATTCTGATCTGTTTACAATATTTTCCATAATCATCTCTCCCTTGCCCTCGTCGATCTCCTTCGAGTCCTTGCGGTCAACGGCGCATGCGTCGTTGGCTCATAAGAGATACTTCATCCTCATTATCCACACCGTGTAGTTTGTGCTCGTTAACTGTGGGAATGGGAGCTTCCCCGCCGCTACCATCGTCGTGGCCACCGCCATGGCCGCCGAGTCGCTCGGCACTTTGGTTGCACTCGTTGGAGTGTCACACGGCGGCGTCATTATCATCACCTAGCTGATACCAAATATTGGAGCTAACTCTCTCAACTCACTTCTTCTCTCTTGAATATCCACACAATATACAAGAATACAAATACAATGGGTTTAGCGTCGAGCTGCCTCACACAGCCCAATCTTTTCTCCTCTATATTTCCCTTGATAAAGGAAACCTAGCCTCCACGTCGTCACCGAGGGTGACATGGGTGGTGGCGCCGCCGCTTCTTCTCTAGCGTTTCTCGGCCTTGCCTCTCCCTCGCCACCGCCGGCCAGGGCCACCGGAACAAAGCCTCTCGTGGTGGTCGGCGGTAGCAGGTCCTCTCGTGCGCAGCCATGAGCCGTCCCACCACCCTCACTGCCCTCGCAGAGCTTGCATCATGTCGCCACCAGTCTGGCCCGGCCTCGTCCCGGCATCCTCCTCCTGTGCTGCTTGTCCGCCAGAGGTGCCCGAGTACGTGGCTCCCGACCTTGGTTGTTGCTGCCGTGCGCGTAGGCGCATGAAAAACCTGGTCGGCCCCGGCGTCGCTTTTCGTGACTTAGGCGGAGCCTCAAGACGGACGCCACTAGCGCTCTCACCTCCATGAATCTTTCCCTTGCCGCTTCCTATGTGCCACGTGGTAGACCCCTCGCGGTGGGTTGTAGCGTGGCGACGCGTTTTGGTGAGTTTGTGCGGCGTGGAGGAGGCTTTGCCAGGAACCACTTCGGCCTGCGGCCATGGGCTGGCCACAGATTCCGTTGACCAGCGAAAGATCTCCAGATTCGGTGGTGAGATGCAAACTATGACGATGGCCTGGCACCGAGGGATGGCTATGTGGTTGCGCAGTGGCACATCTCATGTAGCTGTTGGGATCATGGAAAAATGGTGGTTGTCATGGGAACGGATCTGACAGTAGAAGTAGGGGGTACGTAGGAGAGAGCAGAGCCTAGCAACGGCGAGATTGTACACTCGGGTTTACGAGTTCAGGCCCCTCTCGAAGGAGGTAAAACTATGTCTCGGTGCTGCAGGAGCTTTGTTTCTTTGGAGTGGTTGAGTTACAGGGGGTGTGAACCCTTGTGATGAAGAAGAGGGGCGGCTTATATAGAGTCCGCTGGCCCCTCGTTACCCTCAGTTACGCAAGGGTTCAAGGAGAAAGTAAAGATGAGAACGTTACTGGAAACGACCATAATGAATGATCTTTATAGCGAGGGAGTGATCGCCTGACCGTTGCCATCCTGGGGTGGCTCTAGGTCTTCTATTCTCCGAGTGAAATCAGATGTTCCGAGTGAATGACGACGGTCGAGTGGGGGGTGGAGTTAACCGAGTGGATCCACTGTCGAGTGACTTGCACATTGCAGTGATTCCAGTCGGTACCTCCTTTCTAACTTAGTAGGCCTTGGAGTCTTTGTATAGTGTTCTTGGGTAGGGCATGTAGGTCAGGACTATGACCCTAACATAAGTACATGTCATCGTCATTAGCCCCGAATGGATCGAGGTTCGAGTGAGGACGGATTGGAGCTAATTTCGACCCGACTCAATGTCTCGGAGACGTTTTTCAAGAGTCTTAAGGTATGCGAGATGCTTAATCCTCCGTCAGTCGCCTTGGTCGATTTTGGGTTCTTGAATGTTGGAGTTGAACATGTAGCAGAACGTCGACCCGAGTGAATATGGATATCTCTGACGCAATCGATTGATTTGCTGGATCCGGATTTCGTGGGATTCGAAAATTTGGAGAAGCGCGCGGGCCGGCTGCAATGCGGTAAGTGGGGCAAGTGGGGAGGGACTCCTCGATCTTCGCTCACCACCTTTTTCGCCATGTATCAGGCTGGCGTTTGATACGTCTCCAACGTATCAATAATTTTTGATTGTTTCATGCTATTATATTACCTGTTTCGGATGTTTATAGGCTTTACTTTACACTTGTATATCATTTTTGGAACTAACCTACTAACCGGAGGCCCAGCCCGAATTGCTGTTTCTTTTGCCTATTTCAGTGTTTCATAGAAAAGGAGTATCAAACGGAGTCCAAACGGAATGAAACCTTCGGGAGCGATTGAGGGAGTCCTGGATTAGGGGGTGTCCGGATAGCCGGACTACCATCATCAGCCGAACTATCATCAGCCGGACTATCATCATCGACCGGACTCCAAGACTATGAAGATACAAGATTGAAGACTTCGCCCCGTGTCCGGATGGGACTTTCCTTGGCGTGGAAGGCAAGCTTGGCGATACGGATATGTAGATCTCCTACCTTTGTAACCGACTCTATGTAACCCTAGCCCTCTCCGGTGTCTATATAAACCGGATGGCTCTAGTCCGTAGGGACAGAACAACAACCCTTACAATCATACCATAGGCTAGCTTCTAGGGTTTAGCCTCCTTGATCTCGTGGTAGATCCACTCTTGTAAACATCCACAATATCAATATCAATCAAGCAGGACGTAGGGTTTTACCTCCATCAAGAGGGCCCGAACCTGGGTAAAACATCGTGTCCCTTGTCTCCTGTTACCATCCGCCTAGACGCACAATTCGGGACCCCCTACCCGAGATCCGCCGGTTTTGACACCGACATTGGTGCTTTCATTGAGAGTTCCTTCCGTGTCGCCACCGATAGGCTTGATGGCCTCTTCAATCAACAACGACGCAGTCCTGGGTGAGACTTTTCTCCCGGACAGATCTTCAGATTCGGCGGCTTCGACCGCGGGCCAACTCACTTGGCCATCTGGAGCAGATCGAAAGCTACGCCCCTGGCCGTCAGGTCAGGTTTGGAAGCCTAAACTTCACGGCCGATATCCGCGGGGACTTGATCTTTGATGGATCTGAGCCACAGCCGAGCGTGCCGCGCTGTCACAATGGGCATGACCTAACTCTGCCGCCGGACAGCACCTTTGAGGTCAGACATTTAATCCGCTCCGACCCATAGTCCGGAGACGATCGCTCGGATCGAGGGCGGATGGCTGGACACCGCCTCGGGAGCTGCAACTTCTACGGCGATGGAGCGAACACTTACCTTGTCCCGCATAAAGCTCATGACTCGAGGTGCCGGACTCTGCCGGGACTCCGAACCTCCTGCGCCCACGCCCGGTCGAATCCGATTGGGCGCCCGATCATGGAATTCACCGCTGCGGACATCTTTTCAGCACTTCGCCCTTCGGGCGATATCATAAATTCACTGAAGCATCTCTCGCTATCCGGAGAGCCTGGCGAACTACGGCCAGGATGGTTGGGACGCAGACGACGAAGAAATTCAGAGCCCACCCACCACCCACTTCGTAGCCACCGTCGGCGATTTATTTAACCGACGATTTCGACCACGACCAAGACATCGACGGAATGGACGACGATGCTGCAGACTACCAAGAACCAGTGCCTACAGGACACTGGAAGACCACCTCGTCATACGACATATACATGGTGGACACCCCAAAAGATGGGGACGGCGAAGAAGCAACGGAGGCCGATTCCTTAAAGAAACAGCCCAAGCACCGACGTCAGCGGCGCCGCTCTAAATCCCGCCACGGCAAGAATGGAGATTCCGGCACAGGAGATAATAACACCCCAGAAAGTGCCGAAGACAACTCCCTCCAGCACGATCCAGCGCAGGAGGAGGCAGAAGCAAGCCCTCACGAGAGGGCGGCAGACGAAGAGGTCGAGGATGACAATTACTTACCTCCCTCCGGAGACGAGGCAAGCCTCGACGACGACGAATTCGTCGTGCCTGAGGATCCCGTCGAACAAGAGCGTTTCAGACGCAGGCTAATGGCCACGACAAACAGCCTAAAGAAAAAGCAGCAACAGCTTCAAGCTGATCAAGACCTACTGGCCGACAGATGGACCGAGGTCCTCGCGGCCGAAGAGTATGAATGCCCCTCCAAAAGTTACCCAAAACGCAAGTTGCTCCCCCGACTAGAGGAGGAAGCGTACAAACCTACATCACCAGCGCACAATACGGCAGACCGACCACCTCGTGGCCGCGATAGAGAGGCGTGCAAGCCCTCCACCAAAACCGTACCCCGGCATCGCTCAAAAAGCATGAAGCCACGGGGGAACGCGCCGGACATGCGAGATATATTGGAGGACAAGGCAAGACAATCCAGATCCATCTATGATCACGTGGGCGCCCCAAGACCCACGACGAATACCGTCGCGCCGGATACAACTACTCCGGCCGGGCCGAACACAACAGACAACGCTCTCTCGAGCTACGTCGCGATATTGCTCAATACAGAGGCGCCAAGACACCCGCTATGCTTCACTGACGAAGTAATGGATCATCAAATCCCCGAAGGGTTTAAACCCGTTAATATTGAATCCTACGATGGCACAACAGACCCCGCGGTTTGGATTGAGGATTATCTCCTCCATATATATATGGCCCGCGGCGACGATCTTCACGCCATCTAATATCTCCCGCTCAAGCTTAAAGGACCAGCTCGGCATTGGCTTAACAGCCTGCCCGCAGAGTCAATTGGATGCTGGGAAGACCTGGAAGCCGCATTCCTCGACAACTTCCAGAGCACGCGTATGCGACCACGGACGCAGATGACCTAAGCTACATAATCCAGCAGCCAGACGAATCGTCCAGGCAATTCTAGACACGGTTCTTAACAAAGAAAAATCAAATCGTCGACTGTCCGGATGCAGAGGCCCTCGCTGCCTTCAAACATAACATCCGCGACGAGTGGCTGGCCCGGCACCTAGGACAGGAGAAGCCGAAATCCATGGCAGCCCTCACATCACTCATGACCCGCTTCTGTGCGGGAGAGGATAGCTGGCTAGCTCGCAGTAACAACCTCAGCAAAAACGCTGGCAGTCCGGATACCAACGACCGCAATGGCAGGTTGCGTCGAAACAAAAACAAACGCCGCATTAACGGCGACAACAATGAGGACACGTCAGTCAACGCCGGATTCCGAGGCTCCAAGCCCGGTCAACGGAAGAAGCCATTCAAAAGAACCACTCCGGGCCCGTCCAATTTGGACCGAATACTCGACCGCTCCTGTCAAATACATGGAACCCCCGAAAAGCCAGCTAACCACACCAACAGAGATTATTGGGTATTCAAGCAGGCAGGCAAATTAATCGCCGAAAACAGTGACAAGGGGCTACACAGCGATGACGAGGAAGAGACCCGGCCGCCGAACAACAGAGGACAAAAGGGATTCCCCCCTCAAGTTCGGACGGTAAACATGATATACGCAACGCATATTCCCAAGAGGGAGCAGAAGCGTGCACTAAGGGACGTATACGCGATGGAGCCAGTCGCCCCAAAATTCAACCCATGGTCCTCTTGCCCGGTCACTTTCGATCGAAGAGACCATCCGACCAGTATCCACCATGGCGGATTCGCCGCATTGGTTTTAGACCCAATCGTCGATGGATTTCACCTCACGAGAGTCCTGATGGACGGCGGCAGTAGCCTGAACCTGCTTTATCAGGATACAGTGCGCAAGATGGGCATAGACCCTTCAAGGATTAAACCTACAAAGACAACCTTCAAAGGCGTCATACCAGGTGTCGAGGCCAATTGTACAGTCTCAGTTACACTGGAAGTGGTCTTCGGATCCCCGGATAATTTCCGAAGCGAGGAGTTAATCTTCGACATAGTCCCATTCCGCAGCGGCTATCACGCTCTGCTCGGACGAACCGCGTTCGCAAAATTCAACGCGGTGCCGCATTATGCATACCTTAAGCTCAAGATGCCAGGCCCTCGTGGAGTCATCACGGTCAATGGAAACACGGAACGCTCCCTCCGAACGGAGGAACATACAGCGGCTCTCGCGGCAGAAGTACAGAGCAGCCTTTTAAGGCAATTTTCGAGTCCGGCCGTTAAACGACCGGACACGGCCAAACGCGCCCGGAGCAACATCAACCAAGACCACCTGGCATGTTCCGAGCACGCGTAGCAATGCGGCCTCAACCCCAGCCCTCCCAAAATTGTAAGACAAACTCTCCGCGTACATAATTACGCCTTGGAGATACCATGGGCATAGGGGGAAAGGCACAACCACAACAGACCCAGAGTGCGGTTCGATCACACCAGGGGCTCCCAAGTGTGTCGCTCTTTTTTCTTTTATTTCTCTCTTTTTATACAGAACTCTGTCCGTGGCGAACCTGCCGAACTCATGATGCAACAGCCAGGGAAGGACAAAGGCATGACGAACACTCAGGTGGTCTCCATCACGAGCATTAAATTTGTTAAATACAACATTCCGCGGCCTACCCCTGGAGGGAGACGCCTTTAAATTCGTCCAATCCCTTGCTTTCCGCACTATTTGTATCATTCCGCACTCATAGCATATCTTCTCGAATAATATGCAGCACTTTTTGCCCATAATTGCATTACCTTATATATATATATATATATATATATATATATATATATATATATATATATATATATATGTTCATTTATTTACATGTTGCACACGTATATTTTGGTACGGCCAAATACACCAGGGGCTTATGTTCTCCGCATTATGGTGTGATAAAGTCCGAACACTTTCACAAGTGCGGCACCCCGAACTTATAGCATTATATGAATCGGCTCCGAATCATGTCTTGGGTCAATAGTTGGGTTTGCCCGGCTCCCATGTTTGGCACCTTACGCCCGTTCTATCGGCTAAGGTAGCACTGGGAGAACCACTGCGATTGCGCCCGGTTGAGCCGGGTTAACGCCTCGATGGAGAAAGCTAAAACTGACTGTCATGATAAGGCGAGAGACTGGTCGCTGTTCGAGAGGTCCTTCGGGTCCTTAAAGACCTACGCCCGCTTGAAATAAGTTCGGATAATGTTCGATGAAGGCGTGGATAGCGCCTAATTCGTCCTCCGAATACTAGGGGCTTCACGAAATTTAAAATTATAGAATTCTATGGCTAAGTGAGAGTGTTCAAGCACTATAAGTCCGGTTGCCTTGTTCGTTGTGTTGAGCGCCTCCCCCGATGGACCCAAAATGGGAACTAGAGCGCTCAAGTTTATCCCGAACACCCCAGCACTCGTGGCATGGGGGCTGAAGCCGACGACTTGCCATCTCTCAGATTTAATAAACGGCCGCACAGAAGGTAATATTTTAAATTAACAAGCGTTGCTTAGCGCATATGAACTAAGTTTTCAGCGCGGGATAACACATTGCGAATTTACTCAATAATTACATCCTGGGGCACTCATCCGCAATCTTGCGCGCCCTTCAGACAGTCTTATAGTACATCTCGGGCGTACGATATTCCTTGCCCGCTGGTGGCGCGTCAGTGATTAGCTTCTCCGCATCCAGCTTGCCCCAATGCACCTTTGCGCGGGCAAGGGACTGACGAGCACCTTCAATACAGGCGGAGCGCTTGATAACCTCCACCCAGGGGCACGCATCCACCAACCGTCGCACGAGGCCGAAGTAGCTCCTGTGCATGGCCTCTCCAGTGCCACAGCCGGACTATGAGGCCCTTCATGGCCTGCTCGGCCACCTTGTGAAGCTTCGACCAGCTGCTTCACTGGTCGCTAGGGGCACAGGATGGCCGGCCTCAAAGATACTGAGACCAGAAGACCTTCTCCGTTGAGCTCCCCTCCTCGGCTCGGTAGAATACGGCGGCATCAGACACGCTGCGAGGCAGATCTGCAAACGCCCCTGGAGAGCTCCGAATTCGGGTAAGTAACACGTAATTTACATTCACATGCTTGCTTTGCATGAAAAATGCCTTACCCGCCGCTATCTTCCTCATCAACTCAATCTCCTGAAGGGACTTATGGGCATCGGCCTTGGCAGTGTTGGCACTTTCGAGAGCCGAGGCAAGCTCGGACTCACGAGTCTTTGAGTCACGCCCAAACTCTCATGCTTTTCCATGAGAGCACAGGAGCTCTTGCTGAACCACCGCCACCCGCGCCTCCTGCTTTTCTCGCCCTGCCCGTTCCGTGGCCGCATTACGTTCGGCCGCGAACACGGCCTCCTTCAGGGTCGCCACCTCGTTCGTGGCCCCTGCAGTATCCACGTTATCCTTGTTATTTTTCGTTGCAACCCAAATCCTTTTCTGTAAGGTACAAATTCAAAGTGGTGTTACTCACCTTCTTTGTCCTGGAGCTGCTTCCTGGCGCGGCCGAGCTCTTTCTCGGACCGCTCGAGCTCCTGCTTCAAAGCACCGACCTCCGCAGCAAGGCGACAGAGGTCAAGAGCGCAGCCTACAACCCATATTGACATAATTTTTAGCAACCCCATGATATCTTCTTTTTTCAGATCCTCGGTCCGCTTTTCTTTCCGAACACCGAACCGAGCATCGTGGGCTACTGTCTATGCGGTATTACATTGCATATTTTTAACTTCTTACCTCAAAGCCTGATAGAAGGCTACTGCAGGCTTCGGTCAGCCCGCTCTTAGCAAGCTGCACCTTCTGAATCACCGAACTCATAATAGTGCGGTGTTCTTCTTGGATGGAAGCGCTCTGCAGTGCCTACAACAAATTGCCCGGCGCCTCCGGTTGGACGGAAGCCGCCGGCGTCACGGTCTTGCGCTTCGTTCGAAGGGGCCGCCGGCCGGACTCCGGAACCACTGCGGGTTCTGATATGGAGTCCGGCGCAAAGTCCGGGAGGACGCCTTGTGGCGCCTCCGGAGCCTCCCCCTGATGGGTCCCTTCTTGGGATCCCACCTCGGAGTCCTCGGTGTCGCGAGGGGTGGAGGCGGTCGGGATGGAGTCTACACTACTAGGAAAAGGCCTACTATTGGCGCACCTAATTTGGCCATTAATGGCGCATTAGCGGTGCGCCATTAGTGCCACGCCATTAGTATATTTTACTAATGGCGCACCACTGGTGCGCCATTAGTATTCGGTACTAATGGCGCACCACCGGATGCGCCATTAGTATATACAACAGTGCGCCATTAGTATGCCTCCCAGGGGGCCATGTATACCCAGGTGCTTTGGCATACTAATGGCGCACAACGGCAAGATGCGCCATTAGTAACTTCGGCATACTAATGGCACACTGTTTAGTGATGCGCTATTAGTATCCTTTGGCATACTAATGGCGCACTATGATGTGATGCGCCATTAGTATGAATATTAGGTTTTTTTATTTTTTTATTTTCTGTTTTTTGCACAGGTTACAAAATGTATAATTGGACAAAATATAGACAGCACACAACAACAACAGATTCATCGAATACAATAGAAGATTAGTCTCTGAATACAATTCATCATATTAGTCTCTGAATACAATTCATCATATTAGTCTCGAATTGAAAAGACCGAACAAAGATAGAACATTATATTACAAGTCTCGAGACCGCGAGTAGCGAGTTTGTCTTCACATTACAAGTCGATATCGATCATCTAAACTACCATCACATAGAAGAGAGCTGCGGTCAACACGATGAGCATCATCACGATGAAACTCGTCTTCATCCGGTTCCTCCAACGCTCCCTCCCTCTCCCGCTAGATAGCGGGCGTATCTAGATTCGCCTCGGCCCTAGTGGTGTACCCTTTGTAACTGTTACCGCTGAATCGGTGAACCTGTCTCCGACACTCCTCCCAGTCGTCGCAGACTCCGGGAACCTTACCCTTGTACACGACATACGACGGCATCGCTATGCACTAGCCAAACGAAACGTTAGTACCAATTCACAGACAATACATAAGCAATATATAAGTATGCAATGTAACGATCGGAAGAGAAAAGCAAGACATTAATAGCATCGATTACATCTAAGTTGAACGACTCTCAAAACCAAAGAGACATACTACAAGTTCATTAAAGTTTAATTACAACATGAGCCAATCGATGTTTCAGAACTAGACACAGCATCACTGCTTTCGACTCGACTCAAGGGACCAGAGCGTGGATGAAGCCGCCGTCTATCGTGGGAGTCATGGAAGAACGGGCGTTGTCAGCCTGCATTTGTAGCATTGTGTCGATGTCACTGTTGGACGATTGATTTCTGAGGTAGAACTGCCCCGAGGTACGAAGGACATCTTGATGGATGATTTCCGCAAACTCCGACTGGATGCGAAAGAATTCTTGTCTGATGTCCACGTCCTGGATTGCCGACACGCTCGCGGCCCAATCTTGGAGTTTACTCGGTAGCAGAAGTTGATGATGGTCCCGTACGATCGCCCGCATGTGATGGATGGCGTAGTAGGCACCCTTCTGACCGCCAGGCGGCTGCTTGACGCAGCGTAACGTCAGACAGGGGAGAACACGTGCTTGCCGTACTTATGAATAGGCCTGGTGAAGGTGCCTCCAGATTGGGCGAGCCGGGAGAACATCATCAAGAACATTCTTGACATTTGTGTAGTCTACGTTCGATTGACGGTCCGGGTCGAAATACGTGGCCATGGAATATTTGGGGCTTAGGAGGATGAGCGTGCAATGTGTGTCACTGCAGAAAACACGGAATGTTAAAAGAAAACCGATCAAAATCTAAGAATTCATATGTTACGGGGCCGGTTGAGGGGAGGACTTACTCGGGAAAGTAAGGCACGAGGAAGTTATCCTTATCTTGGTTTTCCAGAATGACGCCTTCGAGGTAAGAACTCGCGACTTGCCGGTCCCCGGCGCTGCCCAAGATCTTGGCACGCATGTAGAAGGGGTCGACTATCACGATGTCCGGGTCTTGTCGCGAATGATCCGCATCTCCATACTCAGCGAAAATAGCGAACGAAGGTGTAGTGCAGCGGATGAAGGTTCAACATAGCATGGATGTCATCAAACCGCAGGACGATCGTGACGCCCGATGGAGTTATCCACAAAGCCCTTGCCCTCCGGCACCTTGGCCACGAAAACCGGGTATGCCACATCCTTCTCTCCGAGACGCCGCTTCTCCAAAGAAAGAACACTGTCATGCAGACTCCGATAGCACCGGGTTGCAGCATTGAGCATATTTGTCGGTAGCATCGCCCTACCCGCCACATGCACCCTCCTCGAGATATTCTCAGGTGAAGGTGGCCCGTCCCCGAGCACGGATCGCATTTCGGTGCCGGCTGGCCCGCACCCTTGTTAGTCTTTCTTTTGCGTGCCTTCTTCTTCTCCTGTAATGGGACCGAGTTCTGCTCACAGACCGCCTTCTTGAGTGTGTTGGGGCTGATAATATTTCGCACCTCGCCTATCTGAGGCTCGGTGAAGTCGGCAATGGAGGCGTCTCGAGAGCTGAACGGAAGACGGCGCCTGTTGCAACTTGGCTTCTCCGCGGTACCAGCTAGATCGCGACGTCTTTTGTTGGGTTGGGTTCTTGAGAAGGAGGCCCCATGAAGTCGCCACCGCACTCCATGATCGGCAAAGTACTGATCGACGTTGGCAAATGTATCGTCGTTGCCGTCGCTGCTCGATCCCGTGCTATATGCATGTTTGGATCCGATGGCATAGGGATGTCCGCACCGTATGCGGCGGTCTTGCCATGGGGCCGACTTGGCGGCAAGACGACCGGGCGGTGTTGTCTTTGGGGTGGTGTCCCCCGCCCCCAAACGAATCTGGCCCTTCGGCCAAAGCAGGGGCCAGCTCAGGCAGGCGCTGAGGGTCATCACGTCATCATCTCGACCCCGACGGGTCGAATCGGAGGTAACAACTCGTCGCAGCCTGGCAGCACCCGAACCAGTTCAACCCTAAACAAGATGGGTGGCATCTAGGTACCGTGGAACAAGGGTTGCCGGTTGAACGATTTTGCCCTTGGCGACATCGACCAACTCGTTGTTCACGAAGTGCGTGAGAGTGCACGAACGCTGGCGGCGCCTGCGAAAACATGTAGGGTGTCGGGGATGGCCAGTCAAAGGCAAGGAGATGAAGTCCTCGACCGAGAGAGGCTTAATTAGTTACCGTGATGATGGCGTCGAGCTCGGCTAATGTCGAGGCACCGCCAACGGCGGGCGTGCAGTTGACGGAGGGGCCGCTTGCTGCAGAGGTGCCGGCCGGCGTACACCCGGGTGCATTAAGCTCCCGTGCCGGCATCGGAGACACCAATGCCGCCTCCGCCGGAGACACCAATGGCCCCGCCATCGCATTCTGCGAGTTGCTGGCCGTGAAGCTAGGAATCGGGGGCGGCCCCTGTTGGCCGCCCGAAATCCACGCACTCAACCCCTGGATCAAGGTAGGCACAATGGCGGTGATCGTCGCTCCAAGTTGTTGTTGCACTTGCTCTTGGACAATCTCCAGAATCCGCGCCACCTGTGCCTTGAGTTCTTGAACCTCGCGCACCTGGCTTTCCGAGCTGGTCTTTTTCTCCTTCCGCACACCGGTATAGTATGACCCCATTTTGTGGACAAGCCTTTGCCGGCCACACGACCGGTGACGCCGACTTCTTGAGCTTATCCTTGTTCTTCATTACATTCAACACCCTATTTAGAGTGGTGTCCCAAGGGTTGCTCTTAGTCGACCCAGCCATCGCTTTCAAATACCATGGAAGGAATGTGAACCATTTAGAAATTTGGCTTCATTAATTAGAATGCAACCATATGGAGCTAATTACCCCGGGGGTGGTATTCCTTACCAGAACAACCTCAAGCGCCCTGGTCTTCGGATCCGTGGTAAGCTCCTTTGTTTTCGGGTCCTTCTTGTACCGGGCCCTGACAAAGTTCCTGGTCTGCTTGTCACCGTATTTATCGAAGAGGGGCGGTAGGCCTTGCTCGGCACGCTCCGCGTCCTCCTTGTCCCATATAGACTCCGCCACTCTGTAACCGCCGGGACCGAGTGTGTGTTCCCCTAAGTTCAGCTCCCGCATTTCTTTCCCCCACTGACTTGATTCGGAGTTTGCGGTGCTCGAGCAATTGATCTTGAAGTCGTTGTAGTCATCTTCGGTGATCGAAGGATTTTTCTCCTTGATCTTCTCATAACTCTCACCTTTCTCGATCATTCTCTTCACATTGCTTTTCCAAGTAGACATGGCCTTGCTCAGCTTCGTGAGGGCAGCATTGTTCACTTTATTACCTTTGAGGCTTGTGTTTTCAAATTCAGCGGGGAACTTGTATCGTTCGTGCAGCTTCGTGAAGAGGAGGTTGCGCAAATTCCCTCGGTCAGGATGCCTCAGGGTGACTCAGCATCTTGTCTTTTTTATCTATCTCCGGATCATTTGCGTCGTCTTCTCGCTTCTTCTCCTCCCTATCCGCGTGCCAACGCAGGAGCTTTGCTACCTTAGGGTCCGCGAAATACCGCTGCAGACGAGGAGTGATCGGAAAGTACAGCACCACTTTTCGAGGAGCTTTCTTCCTCTTCTTGTATCGAGTGACGCCAAGACACCGGACATATGGTAGACTCCGCGTGCTCGTCCCGATAAATGATGCAATTGTTCATGCACACATGGTATTTCACGTGCGGTAAATTGAGAGGACACACGATTTTCTTCGCCTCCTCCAAACTGGTCGGGCACTTGTTCCCCTTGGGAAGACATTCGTGCGTAATGACATGTTCTCGCCGAAGCACGCGTCGGTCATTTTGTGTTTTACCTTCATCTCGAGCCATGAGCGTTACTTTCAGGCGGGTATCCTCGGGCCTGCATCCTTCATACAATGGAGTAACCGCGTCTAACTCAAGTTGATCCATCTTGGCTTTCTCTCGGGCAGCAGCTCTGGCGTTATCCGTCTGCTTGAGAAGCAGCTCTTGAATATGAGGGTCCTGCACCCAGCCCATCGATGGTCCAGCGTCGTCTGCTCCGCGGCATCATCATCTTCATGATCATGCCCGTCGTCTGCTCCGGCATCTTCCTCATCATCATGTCCTGCATCTTCTACATGATGACTGTGTACAACATCACCGTCGTGATCATCTCCTGGGGATTCTTCGTCTTCTCGCCCGCCCGAGCCGCGGTGGTTGTCTTGCTGCCCTTCCTCATTTCTTGCCCGGCCCCCATGGACGACTTTGTAGTCATCTTCATCACCTTGCCACCGATAGCCATCCATGAAACCACGCAAGAGCAGGTGGTCCCGCACCTGCCCGAAATCCGGGTCCGCAATAAGGCTCTTCAGCTTGCATCTTCGACACGGACATCTTATCTCCGTCTCGTTCTTTTGAAGCATCTCGGCTTCGCGGACCTCAAAAACCTATTCACGATGCCTTCGGTCATCGTGCGGACCATGGTCGCCTGCGGGTAGAGCAAAAGCGATATTTTAGAACCAAACAAAAATTTGGCATGACTTTCCCTAAAACAGGACCAAAAGAATGCTTAATGCCAAAATTCTCGCTTGAAACGGAAATGAATCAACATTCCGGCAAAATATTGGCAACTATCGCATTTCAAATACGGTACACCTCCAAACACAAACACATATGCAACACCACAAACATATGCAACACCACGAACATACATAGATCTAGCTAGGCCATAAAAAGTGCATGTGCACATTGTTGTAGGGAGAACAACATAAATATAGCTTCCCGCCTTACTTACCTATTAAAACAAGGTAATTTAACCACTTAATTTGAATGAATCTATGGTGGAAATGAGGTGAAAAGAGGAGGCACCGAGACAAGGAGGAGGTGGAGAGAATGAAGTGGGGAGAAAGTGAGTGTGGGTAGGAGAGGCTGTCCAAAATATCTTGTTGCTGCCCACTTACTAATGGCGCACCAGCACTAAATGCGCCATTAGTAATCCAGGTTACTAATGGCGCACCTCCTGGCGGTGCGCCATTAGTAGTTTTGCAAAAAAAAAAAGAAAAACTAATGGCGCACTGATCCGCGGTGCGCCATTACTAGTTTAAACTAGTAATGGCGCACGGTTGATCAGTGCGCCATTAGTAGTATTGCAAAAAAAGGAATAAAAAATATAATAAAAAAACAAAATTAATGGCGCACTTTCGGACGGGTGCGCCATTAGTAGTTACAACTACTAATGGCGCACTTTATCTGGATGCGCCATTAGTATGTTTGGACAGGCGCACTAGTTCAATTTTTTTTTGATACTAATGGCGCACCCTTTGCCTGGTGCACCATTAGTAGTTTCAACTCTAATGGCGTATCAGCAGGTGGTGCGCCATTAGTATATACTAATGGCGCACCAACTGTCTGGTGCGCCATTAGTGTCAATCCCATCTATAGCCCTTTTTCTAGTAGTGCTACATCCGACGGAGCCAACGACCCGCTCGATGAAGCGGGGAGATCATCACTGGCCGGACTACAGGCAGCATGCGGCATCAGAATGACACAATGTGACACAGAAAAAGGAATTATAAATCATTCAGGAATCCGGATACTTACGATCTCGCCGGAGGCCTGGCCCTTGAAGGCCATTCTTCCTCGCGAACGTTGATGTTGGCGGAGCTGTCCGGGGGAATAGTCCTTCCCATCTTGGACCCTTTGGCCTCCCCTGTTGGGGAAGCCTTCCTCTTCCTCTCTCCCTCCTCTGGGAGAGAGTCCTCTTTCTCCTCCTTGTTTTCGGAATCGTCGGACACCTAAAAACGGGAACTCTTTCGAGCACCCGTGGCCTCCTTCTTGGCCTTCTTCTCCGGCACCACGTGCGGTGCCGGAACCAGCAGCCTCGCTAGACGGGAGTCTACTGGATTTTCTGGCATAGGAGCCGGGCTGATAATCTGCTCCGCCTTCCTCATCCAGTCCTGTCAAAGGAAAAGGGGAAATTAAAACCCGCATAGAGTCAAACTATGAAAAGCAAGTGTCCCGTAAAGGGGTAGAATCACTTACCTCGTTGGCTTGGCGCTGCGAGTGAAATCCGCGATCTTCAGTCGCGGATGCGGGGGCTTCGGTGCCCTTGAACAGCACCCTCCAGGCGCCTTCGTACGTCGTGTCGAAGAGCCCGCTCAGCGCCTGGTGCTGTTCCGGATCGAACTCCCACATATTGAATGCCCGCTCTTGGCATGGGAGAATCCGGCGGACGAGCATGACTTGGACCACGTTAACCAGCCTGAGCTTCTTCACCAGCTTCTGGATACAGGCTTGGAGTCCCGTCAGCTCCTCCGAACTACCCCACAAAGCAAGCCCTTCTCTTTCCGGAGGTGAGCTGCGTGGGGATACCAGATCTGAACTCGGGGCCGCCGCCCATGTAGGGTCACGTGGCTCGTGATATAGAACCACCCGATTGCCACCCCTTGACGGATTCCACGAAGGCCCTTCGAACCAAAGGGCGTTGGGCATCTTGCCCAACATGGCGCCTCCGCACTCCGGCTTGAGTGCCCTTCACTACCTTCGCTTGACATTGAAGGTCTTGAGCCACAAGCGAAGTGGGGCTGGATGCAGAGGAGGCCTCGCACACGACGATAAACGCCGAGATGTTGAGGATGAAGTTCGGCGCGGATCATGGAAATCCAGGCCGTAGTAGAACATGAGCCCCGGACAAAGGGGTGAAGTGGAAAGCCCAGTCCGCGGAGGAAGTGGGGAAGGAAAACGACCCTCTCATGGGGCCTGGGGGTGGGGATGAGCTGCCCCTCGTCGGGCAGCCGGTGCGCGATGTCGCCGGAGAGGTATCCGGCGCCGCGCAGTTTGGCGATGTGCTCCTCCTTAACGGTGGAGGCCAACCATTTACCTCCCACTCCGGACATGGTTGGAGAAGGTTGGGACGAGATGCGCGAACTTGGGCGCTGGAGCTCGAGTGCGCGGAGATGGATAAGCAAAGGAGGAAGAAGGCGTAGGTGAGAAGGTGAATCCTTATCCCTTATATGGTAGGCGAAGTCTACGCGTCCCCCACCGGCCTGGTAAAACTCGCTTATCTCCCAAGCGCCACCATCAATGGCGCGGTGGGGTTACCCACGTCCGTATTGATGAGAATCCCGGATTAAGGGGAAACACGATCTCTGCTTCGACAAGACGTGCCAAGGAATCCGCTTCGCTAAATGCGCTGAGGTGGTAGAATAAAAAATGATTTAAATAATGGCTTGGTAGTGGTGTGATGTCATGCCACAAAAAACGTCAGCAGATTGAACTTGTGTATATATTATTCTCTCTACGGTGGAATGTGGAATTTATTTTGCAGAGCCGGACACTATCCTGGTGTTCACAATCTTCTATCATTCGGAGGAGGAACCCGCCTTGCAATGCCAAGAAATATCTGGCGCGGACTTATCGTCATTGAAGCCTGGTTCAGGGGCTCTTGAGGGAGTCCTGGATTAGGGGTGTCCGGATAGCGGACTACCATCATCGGCCGAACTATCATCGGCGGACTATCATCATCGACTGGACTCCAAGACTATGAAGATACAAGATTGAAGACTTCGCCCCGTGTCCGGATGGGACTTTCCTTGGCGTGGAAGGCAAGCTTGGCGATACGGATATGTAGATCTCCTACCTTTGTAACCGACTCTATGTAACCCTAGCCCTCTCCGGTGTCTATATAAACCGGATGGCTCTAGTCCGTAGGACAGAACAACAACCCTTACAATCATACCATAGGCTAGCTTCTAGGGTTTAGCCTCCTTGATCTCGTGGTAGATCCACTCTTGTAAACATCCACAATATCAATATCAATCAAGCCGGACGTAGGGTTTTACCTCCATCAAGAGGGCCCGAACCTGGGTAAAACATCGTGTCCCTTGTCTCCTGTTACCATCCGCCTAGACGCACAGTTTGGGACCCCCTACCCGAGATCCGCCGGTTTTGACACCGACAGCGATCTTTTTGGAACGAACGCAATCCAGGAGACTTGGAGTGGACGTCAAGTAGCAGACGAGGAAGCCACAAGGCAGGAGGGCGCGCCCTAGGGGGGTGGGCGCGCCCCCCACCCTCGTGGGCCCCTCGTGGCTCAACCGACCTACTTCTTTCTCCTATATATATCCACGTACCCCGAGAACATCCAGGAGCACCACGAAAAACTATTTCCACTGCCGCAACCTTCTGTATCCGTCAGATCCCATCTTGGAGCCTTCGCCGGCGCTCCGCCGGAGGGGGAATTGACCATGGAGGGCCTCTACTTCATCTCCAAGGCCTCTCCGATGAGTTGTGAGTAGTTTACCACGGACCTTCGGGTCTATAGTTATTAGCTAGATGGCTTCTTCTCTCTCTTTGAATCTCAATACAAAGTTCTCCTCGATCTTCTTGGAGATCTATTCGATCTAACTCTTTTTGCGGTGTGTTTGTCGAGATCCGATGAATTGTGGGTTTATGATCAAGTTTATCTATGAAAAATATTTGAATCTCCTCTGAATTCTTTTATGTGTGATTAGTTATCTTTGCAAGTCTCTTCGAATTATCTGTTTGGTTTGGCCTACTAGATTGATCTTTCTTGCAATGGAGAAGTGCTTAGCTTTGGGTTCAATCTTGCGGTGTCCTTTCCCAGTGACAGCAGGGTAGGAAGGCACGTATTGTATTGTTGCCATCGAGGATAAAAAGATGGGGTTTATATCATATTGCTTGAGTTTATTCCTCTACATCATGTCATCTTGCTTAATGCGTTACTATGTTCTTATGAACTTAATACTCTAGATGCAGGCAGGAGTCGGTTGATGTGTGGAGTAATAGTTAGATGCAGAATCGTTTCGATCTACTTGTTGCGGACGTGATGCCTATATACATGATCATGCCTAGATACTCTCATAACTATGCACTTTTCTATCAATTGCTCGACAGTAATTTGTTCATCCACCATAATACTTATGATATCTTGAGAGAAGCCACTAGTGAAACCTATGCCCCCCAGGTCTATCTTTTATCATATAAGTTTCCAATCTATCTTTATTTTGCAATCTTTACTTTTCAATCTATATCATAAAAATACCAAAAATATTTATGTTATCTTATTATCTCTATCAGATCTCACTTTTGCAAGTTACCGTGAAGGGATTGACAACCCCTTTATCGCGTTGGTTGCGAGGTTTTTGTTTGTTTTTGTAGGTAAGAGGGACTCTTGAGGAGTCTCCTACTGGATTGATACCTTGGTTCTTAAAAACTGAGGGAAATACTTACGCTACTTTGCTGCATCACCCTTTCCTCTTCAAGGGAAAACCAAAGCAGTGCTCAAGAGGTAGCAAGAAGGATTTCTGGCACCGTTGCCGGTGAGGTCTTCGCTCAAGTCAAGACATACCAAGTACCCATCACAAACTCATCTCCCTCGCATTAGATTATTCCATTTGCCTCTCGTTTTCCTCTCCCCCACTTCACCCTTGCCGTTTTATTCGCCCTCTCTTTCCCTTTCGCTTGTCTCTTGTGTGCTCGTCGTCATGGCTAGTCCTCCTATCATTGTTATTACTCCCGAGCATGAAGTTCTCAATTTTAAACAAGGGGGGGTGAAAGATCGTGGATGTCGCCTAGAGGGGGGGGGGTGAATAGGCGCTTTAAAATAATTATGGTTGAGGCTTGAACAAATGCGGAATAAACTTAGCGGTTAATTTGTCAAGCACAAAACCTACAACAACTAAGCTCACCTATGTGCACCAACAACTTATGCTAAGCAAGAAAAACTACTTAGGTGATAGCAAGATATATGACAAGAAACAATATGGCTATCACAAAGTAAAGTGCATAAGTAAATGGCTCAGGTAAGAGATAACCGAGGCACGCGGAGACGACGATGTATCCCGAAGTTCACACCCTTGTGGATGCTAATCTCCGTTTGGAGCGGTGTGGAGGCACAATGCTTCCCAAGAAGCCACTAGGGCCACCGTAATCTCCTCACGCCCTCGCACAATGCAAGATGCCGTGATTCCACTAAGGGACCCTTGAGGGCGGTCACCGAACCCGTACAAATGGCAACCCTTCGGGACGGTCACCGGTACCCGTCAAATTGCTCGGGGCGATCTCCACAACCTAATTGGAGACCCCGACGCTTGCCCGGAGCTTTACACCACAATGATTGAGCTCCGAACACCACCAACCGTCTAGGGCGCCCAAGCACCCAAGAGGAACAAGCTCAAGGGCAAGCACCCAAGAGTAATAAGCTTCTCAACTTGTAACTTCCACGTATCACCGTGGAGAACTCAAACCGATGCACCAAATGCAATGGCAAGGGCACACGGAGTGCCCAAGTCCTTCTCTCTCAAATCCCACCGAAGCAACTAATGCTAGGGAAGAAAATGAGAGGAAGAACAAGAAGGAGAACACCAAGAACTCCAAGATCTAGATCCAAGGGGTTCCCCTCACATAGAGCAGAGTTAGCAAGCTCGAAGAAGGTCAACAATGGGGGAAGAACACGAGATCAAAGGATAAGGTTCATTGGGGAAGAAGACCCCCTTTTATAGGACCTCCCGACTCCAACCTTTATGTGCTCAGGTCGTGCACAAGCGGTACTACCGCTTGGAGGAGCGGTACTACCGCTTAGCACGGTCAAAACAGCCCAACGAGAGAGAAAACACCAGTTTTTGGTCCCGAGCGGAAGTAGCCACGGAAGTAGCCGCGGTAGTACTGCTCCAAGCGGTAGTACCGCTGCCAAGAGCGGTAGTAAAAAATTACTTCCGCTCCTGTCCGCGGTAGTACCCGCAGCCTTTTCAGAACACCAAAACTGACACAACTTCTGCAAACGGACTCCGAATTCGACGAAACCAAGTTTGTTGGAAAGCTAGCGACAAGGGCTAACACAATATTGATAGAAATATCAATAAGAATCAAATGAGAAAAGGACCAAAAGAAAATGATGAAAACCCTTCCTCGGATAAGACCGGTAAAACCTCCAACACCGAAAACATCAAAGAAGACCCATGCAAACTCCGTTTTCGATGAACTCAAGCTTGTCATCAAGATGACCATAAGCTCTAAGACTCACAAAGAGAACCAAACAACAACCAAGAAACATGAAGCAAGGATGCAATGGTTTGAGCTCTCGACCAACGATACGATCAAGCTACTCACTTGAGAGCCCCCCTTGATAGTACGGCTATCGATCCTATAACCCGGTCTCCCAACTACCACCATGAGACCGGTAAAATAGAAAACCTATCAAGGGCAAACATTTTACTTTCACATGATCCACTTGAGCTAGATGATGACGATCTTGTCCTCCTCAAGATGGACCACCTTTCTTGATTGCAGTGGGTCGATGGAGACTAGATGATTGCTCCCCCATACTCCACTATTGGTGAGCCACTCTTCGGCACATCTTCACAAGTCCATTGACACCACAATGGATGGCAAGCTTCAAGCACTTGATCTCTTCGTGATGCTCCACTTGAACTTGCACACAGCAATCTTGATGACGATCACCACTTGATGTCATCCTCTCCATGGGTTGAGTGATATCTTCCTCTTGACGCAAGCCCATGAACACGTACCTAACCCCACATAGAACTCTCACATAGACCATGGGTTAGTACAAAAAGCACAATGGACAATGCTTACCATGCCATGGGATCTCTTGATCCCTCTCGGTACATCTTTTACGCTTTGTGAGTTGATCAACTTGATTCACTCTTGACTTAGTCTTGATCAACCTTGAATCTTTCCAACTCTCTTCATTTGGATGATGTCTTGAAGGTAAACATGAATGATCACACAATCTTCTTCTTCAAGACATGCTTGCAATAAGCTCAACTCTCACATGACCAATCTTTGGATAACTCCTTAATAGCACCTTGGTCAACACAAACTCTCCTTGAAACCAACACATGTACTCCAAGAAAAGCCTATGGAAAAAACCTTCAAATATAACTCAAGGCAACCATTAGTCCATAGAGATTGTCATCAATTACCAAAACCAAACATGGGGGCACCGCATGTTCTCTCGGGGGGGGGGGGGGGGTGTATAAAATCTAAAAGATGTGTGGCATAGAATTTGCAATTTTCAAAATAGATCTACTTGGAAGCTTTCTACTTCCGTTCTTCTTTGCAATTTTTATGTAGGCATTACCCGTTGGAATAGATGCATTCTTGATACCATTACCGGAGGGAATTTCTTGGATAGCCATACTTTCGTTGCTTATAATGCTATGTTAGATTTGTTTGGTCCACCCCGTCTTTTGGTTAATGGAACTGTTTTAACTTTAGAACATGTGATGCAAAGACTTGAAATTATTGAAAATAAAGTTGCCACTGTTGAGTTAATTGAAAATTTGGATAAAAAAATCCACAATCAAATTATCCAATATGGATCTAGGGTCGGAGTTACTTTGATTTTTTTTAAAGAGAAAGAACCTATAGTTCACGAAAGAATAGATCTAGATTCTACTAGAATCGGTAAACTTGAGGATATTATTATCAACTTAGGATCGGCCTTTTCATCCGTGAAAAATACTCCTACTCCTCCTACTAAATTCGCCACTTATGTATGTTCCGAAAAATAAGGGTGAATCTTCTATTAAGGAAAACGCGAATCTCAAATCAATAAGTGTTCATCCCAATTTTCTCGCTATCACTAAGGAACCTTTTGCCACAAATGAATTTCTTGATTTCTTGCCTAGGAGTTTAATCGTTGCTAAAAAGAAAGAAACTCCTAAGGGTTACAAATGCTCTATTGAAGAATTGAATTCCAAAGATGGCAATACCTAGATCTATTCTCGCTTTTATGCCTAGCTAGGGGCGTTAAACGATAGCGCTTGTTGGGAGGCAACCCAATTTTATTTTTGTTCCTTGCTTTCTGCTTCTGTTTAGTAATAAATAATTGATCTAGCCTCTGTTTAGATGTAGTTTTATGTTTTAATTAGTGTTTGTGCCAAGTAGAACTTATAGGATAACCTACGGTGATAGTTAATTTGATTCTGCTGAAAAACAAAAACTTTTGCGTGCACGATAATAATTTTCATAAATCACTTAAACGTGATTTTGCGTTGATTCTTTTTTGCAGTAGATCAATAGACAAATTTCCCAGGACTTCCGAGTTTGGTAGGATTTTTAGAGTTCCAGAAGTATTCGAAAGTTACAGATTGCTACAGACTGTTCTGTTTTTGACAGATTCTGTTTTTCGTGTGTTGTTTGCTTATTTTGATGCATCTATGGCTAGTATCGGGGGGGGGGGGGTATGAACCATATAGAAGTTGTAATACAGTAGGTTTAACACCAATATAAATAAAGAATGAGTTCATTACAATACCTTATGTGGTGGTTTTCTTTCTTGCACTAACGGAGCTTATGAGATTTCCTGTTGAGTTTTTTGTTGTGAAGTTTTCAAGTTTTGGGTAAAGATTTGATGGACTATGGAATAAGGAGTGGCAAGAGCCTAAGCTTGGGGATGCCCATGGCACCCCAAGATAATCCAAGGACAACCAAAAGCCTAAGCTTGAGGATGCCCCGGAAATCAGATGTTCCGAGTGAATGACGACGGTCGAGTGGGGGGTGGAGTTAACCGAGTGGATCCACTGTTGAGTGACTTGCACATTGCAGTGATTCCAGTCGGTACCTCCTTTCTAACTTAGTAGGCCTTGGAGTCTTTGTATAGTGTTCTTGGGTAGGGCATGTAGGTCAGGACTATGACCCTAACCTAAGTACATGTCATCGTCATTAGCCCCGAATGGATCGAGGTTCGAGTGAGGACGGATTGGAGCTAATTTCGACCCAACTCAATGTCTCGGAGACGTTTTTCAAGAGTCTTAAGGTATGCGAGATGCTTAATCCTCCGTCAGTCACCTTGGTCGATTTTGGGTTCTTGAATGTTGGAGTTGAACATGTAGCAGAACGTCGACCCGAGTGAATATGGATATCTCTGACGCAATCGATTGATTTGCTGGATCCGGATTTCGTGGGATTCGAAAATTTGGAGAAAGCGGCGGGCGGCTGCAATGCGGTAAGTGGGGCAAGTGGGGAGGGACTCCTCGATCTTCGCTCACCACCTTTTTCGCCATGTATCAGGCTGGCGTTTGATACGTCTCCAACGTATCAATAATTTTTGATTGTTTCATGCTATTATATTACCTTTTTCGGATGTTTATAGGCTTTACTTTACACTTGTATATCATTTTTGGGACTAACCTACTAACCGGAGGCCTAGCCCGAATTGCTGTTTCTTTTGCCTATTTCAGTGTTTCATAGAAAAGGAATATCAAACGGAGTCCAAACGGAATGAAACCTCCGGGAGCGATTGAGGGAGTCCTGGATTAGGGGGTGTCCGGATAGCCGGACTACCATCATCAGCCGAACTATCATCAGCCGAACTATCATCATCGACCGGACTCCAAGACTTTTAATAAACACGATTTAAGACTTCGCCCCGTGTCCGGTTGGTACTTTCCTTGGCGTGGAAGGCAAGCTGGGCTATACGGATATGTAGATCTCATACCTTTGTAACCGACTCTATGTAACCCTAGCCCTCTCCGTGTCTATATAAACAGGATGGATTTAGTCCAGAGGATGTAACAACAACCCTTACAATCATACCATAGGCTAGCTTCTAGGGTTTAGCCTCCTTGATCTCGTGGTAGATCCACTCTTGTAAACATCCACAATATCAATATCAATCAAGCAGGACGTAGGGTTTTACCTCCATCAAGAGGGCCCGAACCTGGGTAAAACATCGTGTCCCTTGTCTCCTGTTACCATCCGCCTAGACGCATAGTTCGGGACCCCCTACCCGAGATCCGCCGGTTTTGACACCGACATTGGTGCTTTCATTGAGAGTTCCTCGGTGTCGTCACCGATAGGCTTGATGGCCTCTTCAATCAACAACGACGCAGTCCTGGGTGAGACTTTTCTCCCTGGACAGATCTTCAGATTCGGCGGTTTCAAGACTGCGGGCCAACTCACTTGGCCATCTGGAGCAGATCGAAGCTACGCCCTGGCCGTCGGTCAGGTTTGAAGCCTAAACTTCACGGCCGATATCCGGGGACTTGATCTTCGATGGATCTGAGCCACAGCCGAAGCGTGCAGCGCTGTCACAATGGGCATGACCTAACTCGCCACGGACAGCACCTTGGAGGTCAAGACACGAATCCGCTCCGACCCATAGTCCGGAGCCGATCGCTTGGATCGAGGACGGATGGCTGGACACCGCCTCGAGAGCTGCAACTTCTACGGCGATGGAGCCGAACACTTACCTTGTCCCGCATAAAGCTCATGACTCCGAGGTGCCGGACTCTCTGGCGGACTCAACCTCCTGCGCCCGCGGTCCGAATCCGATTGGCGCCGATCATGGAATTCACCGCCACGGACATCTTTTCAGCACTTGCCTTCGGCGATATCATAAATTCATCAAGCATCTCTCGATATCCGGAGAGCCCTGGCCGAACTACTGCCAGGATGGTTGGGACGCGGACGACGACGAAATTCAAAGACCACCCACCACCCACTTCTTAGCCACCGTCGATGATTTAACCGACGATTTCGACTACGACTCAAGACATCGACGGTATGGACGACGATGCCGGAGACTACTAAGAACCAAAGGTGCCTACGGACCTTCGGAAAACCACCTCGTCATACAACATATACATGGTGGACACCCCAAAAGATGGGGACGGCGAAGAAGCAACGGAGGCCGCCTTAAAGAAACAGCCCAAGCGCCGACGCCGGGCGCCGCTCTAAATCCCGCCACGGCAAGAATGGAGATTCCGGCACAGGAGATAATAACACCCCAGAAAGTGCCGAAGACAACTCCCTCCAGCACGATCCAGCGCAGGAGGAGGCAGAAGCAAGCCCTCACGAGAGGGCGGCAGATGAAGAGGTCGAGGATGACAATTACTTACCTCCCTCCGGAGACGAGGCAAGCCTCGACGACGACGAATTCGTCGTGCCTGAGGATCCCGTCGAACAAGAGCGTTTCAGACGCAGGCTAATGGCCACGGCAAACGGCCTAAAGAAAAAGCAGCAACAGCTTCAAGCTGATCAAGACCCACTGGCCGACAGATGGACCGAGGTCCTTGCGTCAAGAGTATGAATGCCCCTCCAAAAGTTACCCAAAACGCAAGTTGCTCCCCCGACTAGAGGAGGAAGCGTACAAACCTACATCACCAGCGCACAATACGGCAGACCGACCACCTCGTGGCCGCGACAGAGAGGCGTGCAAGCCGTCCACCAAAACCGTACCCCGGCATCGCTCAAAAAGCATGAAGCCACGGGGGAACGCGCCGGACATGCGAGATATATTGGAGGACAAGGCAAGACAATCCAGATCCATCTATGATCACGTGGGCGCCCCAAGACCCACGACGAATACCGTCGCGCCGGATACAACTACTCCGGCCGGGCCGAACACAACAGACAACGCTCTCTCGAGCTACGTCGCGATATTGCTCAATACAGAGGCGCCGCACACCCGCTATGCTTCACTGATGAAGTAATGGATCATCAAATCCCCGAAGGGTTCAAACCCGTTAATATTGAATCCTACGATGGCACAACAGACCCCGCGGTTTGGATTGAGGATCATCTCCTCCATATACATATGGCCCGCGGCGACGATCTTCACGCCATCAAATATCTCCCGCTCAAGCTTAAAGGACCAGCTCGGCATTGGCTTAACAGCCTGCCCGCAGAGTCAATTGGATGCCGGGAAGACCTGGAAGCCGCATTCCTCGACAACTTCCAGGGCACGTATGTGCGACCACCGGACGCAGATGACCTAAGCCACATAATCCAGCAGCCAGACGAATCGGCCAGGCAATTCTGGACACGGTTCTTAACAAAGAAAAATCAAATCGTCGACTGTCCGGATGCAGAGGCCCTCGCCGCCTTCAAACATAACATCCGCGACGAGTGGCTGGCCCGGCACCTAGGACAGGAGAAGCCGAAATCCATGGCAGCCCTCACATCACTCATGACCCGCTTCTGTGCGGGAGAGGATAGCTGGCTAGCTCGCAGTAACAACCTCAACAAAAACGCTGGCAGTCCGGATACCAAGGACCGCAATGGCAGGTTGCGTCGAAACAAAAACAAACGCCGCATTAATGGTGACAACAATGAGGACACGGCAGTCAACGCCGGATTCCGAGGCTCCAAGCCCGATCAACGGAAGAAGCCATTCAAAAGAACCACTCCGGGCCCGACCAATTTGGACCGAATACTCGACCGCTCCTGTCAAATACATGGAACCCCCGAAAAGCCAGCTAACCACACCAACAGGGATTGTTGGGTATTCAAGCAGGCAGGCAAATTAATCGCCGAAAACAGTGACAAGGGGCTACACAGCGATGACGAGGAAGAGACCCGGCCGCCGAACAACAGAGGACAAAAGGATTCCCTCAAGTTCGGACGGTAAACATGATATACGCAACGCATATTCCCAAAAGGGAGCGGAAGCGTGCACTAAGGGACGTATACGCGATGGAGCCAGTCGCCCCAAAATTCAACCCATGGTCCTCTTGCCCGATCACTTTCGATCGAAGAGACCATCCGACCAGTATCCGCCATGGCGGATTCGCCGCATTGGTTTTAGACCTAATCGTCGATGGATTTCACCTCACGAGAGTCCTGATGGACGGCGGCAGTAGCCTGAACCTGCTTTATCAGGATACAGTGCGCAAAATGGGCATAGACCCTTCAAGGATTAAACCTACAAAGACAACCTTCAAAGGCGTCATACCAGGTGTCGAGGCCAATTGTATGTGCTCAATTACATCGAAGTGGTCTTCGGATCCCCGGATAATTTCCGAAGCGAGGAGTTAATCTTCGACATAGTCCCGTTCCGCAGCGGCTATCACGCTCTGCTCGGACAAACCGCGTTCGCAAAATTCAACGCGGTGCCGCATTATGCATACCTTAAGCTCAAGATGCCAGGCCCTCGTGGAGTCATCATGGTCAATGGAAACACGGAACGCTCCCTCCGAACGGAGGAACATACAGCGGCTCTCGCGACAGAAGTACAGAGCAGCCTTTTAAGGCAATTTTCGAGTCCGGCCGTTAAACGACCGGACACGACCAAACGCGCCCGGATCAACATCAACCAAGACCACCTGGCATGTTCCGAGCACGCGTAGCAATGCGGCCTCAACCCCAGCCCTCCCAAAATTGTAAGAAACTCTCCGCGTACATAATTACGCCTTGGAGATACCATGGGCATAGGGGGAAAGGCACAACCACAACAGACCCAGAGTGCGGTTCGACCATACCAGGGGCTCCCAAGTGTGTCACTCTTTTCTTTTATTTCTCTCTTTTTTATACAGAACTCTGTCCGGCGGCGAACCTGCCGAACTCATGATGCAACAGCCAGGGAAGGACAAAGGTCATTTAACACTCAGGTGGTCTCCATCACGAGCATTAAATTTATTAAATACAACATTCCGCAGCCTACCCCTGGAGGGAGACGCCTTTAAATTCGTCCAATCCCTTGCTTTCCGCACTATTTGTATCATTCCGCACTCATAGCATATCTTCTCGAATAAAATGCAGCACCTTTTGCCCATAATTGCATTACCTTATATATATATATATGTTCATTTACGACATGTTGCACCCGTACATTTTGGTACGGCCAAATACACCAGGGGCTTATGTTCTCCGCATTATGGTGTGATAAAGTCCGAACACTTTCACAAGTGCGGCACCCCGAACTTATAGCATTATATGAATCGGCTCCGAATCATGTCTTAGGTCAATAGTTGGGTTTGCCCGGCTCCATGTTTGGCACCTTACGCCCGTTCTATCGGCTAAGGTAGCACTGGGAGAACCATCGCGATTGCGCCCCGGTTGAGCCGGGTTAACGCCTCAGTGGAGAAAGCTAAAACTGACTGTCATGATAAGGCGAGAGACTGGTCGCTGTTCGAGAGGTCCTTTCGGGTCCTTAAAGACCTACGCCGCTCCGAGCGAAGTTCCGGATAATGTCCGATGAAGGCGTGGATAGCGCCTCTAATTCGGTCCTCCGAATACTAGGGGCTTCGCCGAAATTTAAAATTATAGAATTCTATGGCTAAGTGAGAGTGTTCAAGCACTATAAGTCCGGTTGCCTTGTTCGTTGTGTTGAGCGCCTCCCTAGATGGACCCAAAAATGGGAACTAGAGTGCTCAAGTTTATCCCGAACACCCCAGCACTCGTGGCATGGGGGCTGAAGCCGACGACTTGCCATCTCTCAGATTTAATAAACGGCCGCACAGAAGGTAATATTTTAAATTAACAAGCGTTGCTTAGCGCATATGAACTAAGTTTTCAGCGCACATGATAACACATTGCGAATTTACTCAATAATTACATCCCTGGGGCACTCATCCGCAATCTTGCGGGCGCCCTTCAGGACAGTCTTATAGTACATCTCGGGCGTACGATATTCCTTGCCGCTGGTGGCGCGTCAGTGATTAGCTTCTCCGCATCCAGCTTGCCCCGATGCATCTTTGCGCGGACAAGGGCCTGACGAGCACCTTCAATACAGGCGGAGCGCTTGATAACCTCCACCCAGGGGCACGCATCCACCAACCGTCGCACGAGGCCGAAGTAGCTCTGTGCATGGCCTCTCCAGCCACACCGGACTATGAGGCCCTTCATGGCCTGCTCGGCCACCTTAGGAAGCTTCGACCAGCTGCTTCAGCTGGTCGCCAGGGGCACCGGATGGCCGGTCTCAGCATACTGAGACCAGAAGACCTTCTCCGTTGAGCTCCCCTCCTCGGCTCGGTAGAATACGGCGGCATCAGACACGCTGCGAGGCAGATCTGAAAACGCCTCGAGAGCTCCGAATTCGGGTAAGTAACACGTAATTTACATTCACATGCTTGCTTTGCATGAAAAATGCCTTACCCGCCGCTATCTTCCTCATCAACTCAATCTCCTGAAGGGACTTATGGGCATCGGCCTTGGCAGTTTGGCACTTTCGAGACGAGGCAAGCTCGGACTCTCGAAGTCTTTGAGTCACGCTCCAAACTCTCATGCTTTTCCATGAGAGCCTGGAGCTCTTGCTGAACCACTGCCACCCGCGCCTCCTGCTTTTCTCGCCCTGCCCGTTCCGTGGCCGCATTACGTTCGGCCGCGGGCACGGCCTCCTTCAGGGTCGCCACCTCGTTCGTGGCCCCTGCAGTACCCACGTTATCCTTGTTATTTTTTGTTGCAACCTAAATCCTTTTCTGTAAGGTACAAATTCAAAGTGGTGTTACTCACCTTCTTTGTCCTGGAGCTGCTTCCTGGCACGGCCGAGCTCTTGCTCGGACCGCTCGAGCTCCTGCTTCAAAGCAGCGACCTCCACAGTCAGTGCGGCAGAGGTCAGCAGCGCAGCCTACAACCCATATTGACATAATTTTTTAGCAACCCTGCGTATATCTTCTTTTTTCCAGATCCTCAGTCCGGCTTTTCTTTCCGAACACCGAACCGAGCATCAGGGGCTATTGTCTATGCGGTATTACATTGCATATTTTTAACTTCTTACCTCAAAGCCTGATAGAAGGCTACTGTAGGCTTCGGTCAGCTCGCTCTTGGCGAGCTGCACTTTACGAATCACCGCACTCATAATAGTGCGGTGTTCTTCTTTGATGGAAGTGCTCGCAGCGCCTCAACAAATTGCCCGGCGCCCGGTTGGACGGAAGCCGCCGGCCACGGTCTTGCCCTTCGCTCGAAGGGGCGCCCGGCGGACTCCGGAACCACCGCGGGTTACGATATGGAGTCCGGCGCAAAGTCCGGAGGACGCCTTGTGGCGCCTCCGGAGCCTCCCCCTGATGGGTCCCTTCTTGGGATCCCACCTCGGTGTCCTCGGTGTCGCGAGGGGTGGAGGCGGTCGAGATGGAGTCTACACTACTAGGAAAAGGCCTACTAATGGCGCACCTAATTTGGCCATTAATGGCGCATTAGCGGTGCGCTATTAGTGCCACGCCATTAGTATATTTTACTAATGGCGCACCACTGGTGCGCCATTAGTATCTGGTGTACTAATGGCGCACCACTGGATGCGCCATTAGTTTATACAACAGTGCGCCATTAGTATGTTTCCTGTGGGGCCATGTATACCCAGGTGCTTTGGCATACTAATGGCGCACAACGGCAAGATGCGCCATTAGTAACTTCGGCATACTAATGGCACACTGTTTAGTGATGCGCCATTAGTATCCTTTGGCATACTAATGGCGGACTGTGATGTGATGCTCCATTAGTATGGATATTAGGTTTTTTTATTTTTTTATTTTCTTTTTTTTGCACAGGTTACAAAATGTATAATTGGACAAAATATAGACAGCACACAACAACAACAGATTCATCGAATACAATAGAAGATTAGTTTCTGAATACAATTCATCATATTAGTCTCTGAATACAATTCATCATATTAGTCTCCGAATTGAAAAGACCGAACAAAGATAGAACATTATATTACAAGTCTCGAGACCGCGAGTAGCGAGTTTGTCTTCACATTACAAGTCGATATCGATCATCTAAACTACCATCACATAGAAGAGAGCTGCGGTCAACACGATGAGCATCATCACGATGAAACTCGCCTTCATCCGGTTCCTCCAACGCCCCTCCCTCTCCCGCTAGATAGCGGGCGTATCTAGATTCGGCCTCGGCCCTAGTGGTGTACCCTTTGTAACTGTTACCGCTGAATCGGTGAACCTGTCTCCCACACTCCTCCCAGTCGTCGCAGACTCCGAGAACCTTACCCTTGTACACGACATACGACGGCATCGCTATGCACTAGCCAAACGAAACGTTAGTACCAATTCACAGACAATACATAAGCAATATATAAGTATGCAACAGAACGATCGGAAGAGAAAAGCAAGACATTAATAGCATCGATTACATCTAAGTTGAACGACTCTCAAAACCAAAGAGACATACTACAAGTTCATTAAAGTTTAATTACAACATGAGCCAATCGATGTTTCGTAACTAGACACAGCATCACCGCTTTCGACTCGACTCAAGGGACCGGAGCGTGGATGAAGCCGCCGTCTCATCGTGTGAGTCATGAAAGAACGGGCGTTGTCAGCCTGATTTTGTAGCATTGTGTCGATGTCACTGTTGGACGGTTGATTTCTGAGGTAGATCTGCCCCGAGGTACGAAGGACATCTTGTTGGATGATTTCCGCAAACTCCGAATGGATGCAAAAGAATTCTTGTCCGATGTCCGCCCCTGGATTGCCAACACGCCGCGCCCAATCTTGGAGTTTACTCGGTAGCAGAAGTTGATGATGGTCCCGCACGATCGCCCGCATGTGATGGATGGCGTAGTAGGCACCCTTCGACCGCCAGCGGCTGCTTGACGAAAGCGTAACGTCGTATTGTGGGAGAACACGTGCTTGCCGTACTTACGAATAGGCCTGGTGAAGGTGCCTCCAAATTGGGCGTAGCCGGGGAGAACATCATCATGAACCTTCTTGACATTTGTGTAGTCTACGTTCGATTGACGGTCCGGGTCGAAATACGTGGCCATGGAATATTTGGGGCTTAGGAGGATGAGCGTGCAATGTGTCACCGCAGAAAACACGGAATGTTAAAAGAAAACGATCGAAATCTAAGAATTCATATGTTACGGGCCAGTTGAGGGAGGACTTACTCGGGAAAGTAAGGCACGAGGAAGTTATCCTTATCTTGGTTTGCCGAATGACGCCTTCGAGGTAAGAACTTCGCGACTTGCCGGTCCCCGGCGCTGCCCAAGATCTTGGCACGCATGTAGAAGGGGTCGACTATCACGATGTCCGGGGTCTTGTCGCAAATGATCCGCATCTCCATACTCAGCAAAAATAGCCGAACGAAGGTGTAGTGCAGCGGATGAAGGTTCAACATAGCGTGGATGTCATCAAACCACAGGACGATCGTACACCCGATGTAGTTATCCACAAAGCCCTTGCCCTCTGGCACCTTGGCCACGAAAACCGGGTATGCCACATCCTTCTCTCTGAGACGCCGCTTCTCCAAAGAAAGAACAACATCATGCAGACTCCGCATAGCACCGGTTGCAGCATTGAGCATATTTGTCGGCAGCATCGCCCTACCCGCCACATGCACCCTCCTCGAGATATCCTCAGGTGAAGGTGGCCCGTCCTGAGCACGGATCGTACTCGGTGCCGGCTGGCACGCACCCTTGTTAGTCTTACTTTTGCGTGCCTTCTTCTTCTCCTGTAATGGGACCGAGTTCTGCTCACAGACCGCCTTCTTGAGTGTGTTGGGGCTGATAATATTTCGCACCTCGCCTATCTGAGGCTCGGTGAAGTCGGCAGCTGGAGGCGTCTCCGGAGAGCTGAACGGCAGACGACGCCTGTTGCAACTTGGCTTCTCCGCGGTACCAGCTAGATCGCGCACGTCTTTTGATTGCCTTCCTTATGGGTGGAGGTCGGGATCGCGCGATGGTTAACTCCTACCAACCCTTCCCCTAGGAGCATGCGTAGTAGTACTTTGCTTCGAGGGCTATAAAACTTTTGCAATGAGTATATGAGTTCTTTATGACTAATCTGAGTCCATGGATTATACGCACTCTTACCCTTCCATCATTGCTAGCCTCTTAGGTACCGTGCATTGCCCTTTCTCACCTTGAGAGTTGGTGCAAACTTCGCCGGTGCATCCAAACCCCGTGATACGATACGCTCTATCACACATAAACCTCCTTATATCTTCCTCAAAACAGCCACCATACCTACCTATTATGGCATTTCCATAGCCATTCCAAGATATATTTCCATGCAACTTTCCACTGTTTCGTTTATCATGACACGCACCATCATTGTCATATTGCCTTGCATGATCATGTATCTGACATCGTATTTGTGGCAAATCCACCATGCATAATTTTTCATACATGTCACTCTTGATTCATTGCCCATCCCAGTACACCGCCGGAGGCATTCATATAGAGTCATATCTTGTTATAGTATCGGGTTGTAATCAATGAGTTGTAAATAAATAGAAGTGTGATGATCATCATTATTAGAGCATTGTCCCTTATAGAAAAAGGAAAGGCCAAGAAAAAAAAGAAAGGCCCAAAAAAAAGAAAATAAAAAAGGGGGACAATGTTACTATCCTTTTCCACACTTGTGCTTCAAAGTAGCACCATGTTCTTCATATAGAGAGTCTCATATGTTGTCACTTTCATATACTAGTGGGAATTTTTCATTATAGAACTTGGCTTGTATATTCCAACGATGGGATTCCTCAAAATGCCCTAGGTCTTCGTGAGCAAGCAAGTTGGATGCACACCCACTAGTTTCTTTTGTTGAGATTTCATACATTTATAGCTCTAGTGCATCCATTGCATGACATTCCTACTCCTCATGTTGATATCAATTGATGGGCATCTCCATAGCCCGTTGATTAGCCTCGTCAACATGAGACTTTCTCCTTTTTTTTTCTTCTCCACACAACCTCCATTATCATATTCTATTCCACCCATAGTGCTATATCCATGGCTCACGCTCATGTATTGCGTGAGAGTTAAAAAAAGCTGAAGCGCGTTAAAAAGTACGAACCAATTGCTTGGCTGAAACCGGGGTTGTGCTTGATGGGAGTATTTTGTGTGAGGAAAATGAAACATAGCCTAATTATATGATTTTGTAGGGATGAACCTTCTAAAGCCATGTTATTTTGAGAAGACATGATTGCCTTGATTAGTATGCTTGAAGTATTACTATTTCTTATGTCAATATGAACTTTTTTCTTGAATCATTTGGATCTGAACATTCATGCCACAATAAAGAAAATTACATTGAGAATTATGCTAGGTAGCATTCCACATCAAAAATTCTGTTTTTATCATTTACCTACTCGAGGACGAGCATGAATTAAGCTTGGGGATGCTTGATACGTCTCCAACGTATCTATAATTTTTGATTGTTCCATGCTATTATATTACCTGTTTTGGATGTTTATGTGCTTTACTTTACACTTTTATATCATTTTTGGGACTAACCTACTAACCGGAGGCCCAGCTCGAATTGCTGTTTTTTTTGCCTATTTCAGTGTTTCGTAGTAAAGGAATATCAAATGGAGTCCAAACGGAATGAAACCTTCGGGAGTGATCTTTTCGCAACAAACGCAATCCAGGAGACTTGGAGTGGACGTCAAGCAGCAAACGAGGAAGCCACGAGGCAGGAGGGCGCGCCCTAGGGGGGTGGGCACGCCCCCACCCTCGTGGGACCCTCGTGGCTCAACCGACCTACTTCTTCCTCCTATATATACCCATGTACCCCGAGAACATCCAGGAGCACCACGAGAAACTATTTCCACCGCCGCAACCTTCTGTATCCGCGAGATCCCATCTTGGAGCCTTCACGCAAGCACTCACGGGAGGAATCGACCACGGAGGGCCTCTACATCATCTCCAAGGCCTCTCCGATGTGTTTTGAGTAGTTGACCACAGACCTTCGGGTCCATAGTTATTAGCTAGATGGCTTCTTCTCTCTCTTTGAATCTCAATACAAAGTTCTCCTCGATCTTCTTGGAGATCTATTCGATGTAACTCTTTTTGCAGTGTGTTTGTCGAAATCCGATGAATTGTGAGTAGTTTACCACAGACCTTCGGGTCCATAGTTATTATCTATATGGCTTCTTCTCTCTCTTTGAATCTCAATACAAAGTTCTCCTCGATCTTCTTGGAGATCTATTCGATGTAACTCTTTTTGCAGTGTGTTTGTCGAAATCCGATGAATTGTGGGTTTATGATCAAGTTTATCTATGAGAAATATTTGAATCTCCTCTGAATTCTTTTATGTGTGATTAGTTATCTTTGCAAGTCTCTTTGAATTATCAGTTTGGTTTGGCCTACTAGATTGATCTTTCTTTCAATGGGAGAAGTGCTTAGCTTTGGGTTCAATCTTGCGGTGTCCTTTCCCAGTGACAGTAGGGGCAGCAAGGCACGTATTGTATTGTTGCCATCGAGGATAAAAAGATGGGGTTTATATCATATTGCTTGAGTTTATCCCTCTACACCATGTCATCTTGCTTAATGCGTTACTCTGTTCTTATGAACTTAATACTCTAGATGCAGGGAGGAGTTGGTTGATGTGTGGAGTAATAGTTAGATGCAGAATCGTTTCGATCTACTTGTTGCGGACGTGATGCCTATATACATGATCATGCCTAGATACTCTCATAACTATGCACTTTTCTATCAATTGCTCGGCAGTAATTTTTTCACCCACCGTAATACTTATGATATCTTGAGAGAAGCCACTAGTGAAACCTATGACCCCCGGGTCTATCTTTTATCATATAAGTTTCCAATCTATCTTTATTTTGCAATCTTTACTTTCAGATCTGTATCATAAAAATACCAAAAATATTTATCGTATCTTATTATCTATATCAGATCTCACTTTCGCAAGTTACCGTGAAGGGATTGACAACCCCTTTATCGCGTTGGTTGCGAGGTTCTTGTTTGTTTGTGTAGGTACGAGGGACTTTTGAGGAGCCTCCTACTGGATTGATACCTTGGTTCTCAAAAACTAAGGGAAATACTTACGCTACTTTGCTGCATCACCCTTTCCTCTTCAAGGAAAAACCAACGCACTGCTCAAGAGGTAGCACTTCACGAAGTGTTGTTCTGAACAGAATAGGAAAATGAATATTGTTGAATTATTTTTGAACTAGGGACGGAAGGGTTTAGACATATTTGATGAAATATGATCCAAAGAATTTATGAATATTTTTAGGAATTTTGGGAATGACCGAAATCTAGGCCGCTTCACAACCTAGGGCAAAAATTGACACATGGACATGACACATAGGCAAAACTAATGAGGTGGAGCCCAGCCATAGCAATGCACCACAATTTACAAGGCTATGACCATCTATATTGGTTGTGATCAGCTAGAAATAAGACAGCGGACCAATGTTGTCTGCTTTATGACCATTTTGCGTAAGGAAATTACGACCTTTCTGACCAAAATGGTCGTTATGGTTTAGGGTTTGGAGCCCCCCCCCCCCCCCGAATAGTTTATGACCAGTTGGTCTGAAATGGTCGTAGATTTATGACCATTTCTTCCAGGGTCACTGATAGAAGGTCACAAGTTGACATATTTCTTGTGGTGTGTGCTATTAGTCACATGTTTTTCCACCGCAGTTTGATCATGTTCGTCGTGATGCACATTTTAGCTAGCTTAAACAACACTTTGGATATGGGGGAAAATAGCGATGATGAAGAGGAGTAGAAGGTAAGAATAATGAACTACCATTGCTATTGTGCGATGTCTATGAGTTAGAGAATCATGAAAATAATGTAACATAGTCTTATGCCAGCAAATATAAAGTTGGGAGCACAAATAATTCAAGTATTTGATAATCTGCTTACTGTGCGAAATAATACAACTTGACGCTAATAACATGCATGGACATCATCACAAAATATAAAATATTTGTGGAGACTTATCGAGTTTTAACTATTTTTTTATGAGTGTGCCCAGATAAAAGCATTATGTTAGATGTGCGGGTGATAGCACATATTTCATATGTACGGCATTACATGGAACAAATATATTGTAAATGTAATATTGCACATGTGATAAGGCTGCTGAGAAAGAAAAAAAAACATGTTTAGATTATGTTCTTTGTTCTAAATTACCATGAGAATATTTAGTAAGTATTATAATAAGGTGTATTTGTGTCCAGTTAGATATCAATATTGAATTATAGAACTATATATTGAGAAGAATGGGTGCACTCAAACTTTACCAACATAGGCAATTATAGTATATACAAAAATATTAGTCAACCAAAAATAATATAATTCAATTTGTCATGTATTATTTCTATAGTTTTGTCAATTTATAATTTTCTACAAACATTCATATAGCAAATGATGCTCAGAGTTATGGACCAGATATGCTAAAAATCAAAGGCGACGTATATAATAGTGTGTAAGCCGAGGAAACGTGCATGTCACGAACACAAAGAAAAAAGTCTAGAACCATGTCTCTCTGTACATAGATGACTTTGTCTAATAATACATGTAACCAAGGTGCAGCCATTTATATCTTATATAAGTAAGAAGTACAATTTTATCCATCACAAATATCTTAGTAGTACAATTATTTGGTTATGTACAAAGTGCATATTTATCAAATAATAGTGACAAAAGCTTTGTAGTAGAGACTGTGTCTGAATCTGGAATGACAAATATGAGAATACTTAATAAATCTAGCCGCGCAAATGCGTCGGTCACCCTGCTAGCTTATCTTCAACAAGAGCCCACTGTCGAACTGTTCAGGGAATTCTAGTAGTTGAATCGGCAGACTGAATTCACAGACGGACCCAGCTTGGAGCTAGATGGAGTTCCAATTCAGAAGCGGAAAGAAGCCACCTTCCCATATGCCAAGCCGCCCAATCATCCCAAGGACTGGAACCAGACTTTTTATTGCCAAGATACATCTTCAGAGGGTGAAAATCCCCTGCCGGGTTACTATGAACACCGGCTCAACCGAGGAAACGTGCATGTCACGAACACAAACAAAAAAGTCTAGAACTATGTCTCTCTGTACATAGATGACTTTGTCTAATAATACATGTAACCAAGGTGCAGACATTTGTATCTTATATAAGTAAGAAGTACAATTTTATCCATCACAAATCTCTTAGTAGTAAAATGATTTGGTTATGTACAAAGTGCATATTTATCAAATAATAGTGACAAAAGCTTTGTAGTAGAGACTGTGTCTGAATCTGAAATGACAAATATGAGAATACTTAATAAATCTAGCCGCGCAAATGCGCGGGTCACCCTGCTAGTTTTGTGTAAACTGGATGGACTGATCTCATTGAAACTTTAGGTATAATTGTGTTCTCTAGATTTTTTTCCATCGCAAATTTGCCATTGTTTTTAGGGTTGCTTGGTGATTGGATTAGTTGCTACGAGAATCGATGGAACTCACACATCATCATGGCAAGTTTAGATATCTTGTAAATAGGTGCACAAAAAATTCATGAAAATTTGATTTATAGCACATGACAATCTTGTGTAAAAAGAATGGACTGATCAGACAACATTTTTAGGTGTAATTCGTTAATTTTTGTTAATGGTTTATCATTTATGAATAGTTGCCATGTCTCAACATTTGCCATGGCAAGTCTTCTGTTTTTGTGATTATGTAACTCAACATCTTGTTTTGTTCTGGTGGCAAATCAAATAATTTTTGAACCATGGCAACAAAATATAATATGTTACCATTGAAAATTTCATTGACAATGGCAAATTATCATTTTATAGATACATGGTAAATTTCCATGGTGTAGAGAGGTTATTTGTCGTGGTTTTTTTCCTGTTCAAGAATTCGTCCGATTAACTAGCTAACTTTCCGATTAATCCCTACTCGTAGGGTCACTGAGTAGTCGATAATTGAGAAATTGGCCGATTAATTGATTAACTGACGGATTAACTTGTCGATTAGCCTATTAATTCCCTACTCGCGAGCCAACCGAGCAGCTACCAGTTAACAATTTCCTCCATAATGGTTTTTTAGACCAAGGAAAATTCACTTTTATGGCACATGGCAACTTCACTTTATGGACCATGGTAAATTTACATTTTCAAAAAATTGACATGTTGTTTAGACAACTAAATTCCAAAGCTTTGACATAATGTATGGTGGTGCCATGGCGATTTTTATGTCCCGAAAATTGCATCCTTTTAGTTCATTCGCATGGCAAAATTTGAAAACATTTGCGTCTTTAAAACCATGGCAAGTTTTGGATATTTGTTGTCTGCTCTAAAGTTTTTTGCGCGTGCATTGTTTTACAGCATCTGCTGGAGCGTCTCCACGCCAAAAAGAATGGTTTTTAGCGCGCGAAGCAGTTTTTGCGCGTCCATTGTAGATGCTCCTAACAAAAAAAAATGATGAATGCATGGTAGAAAATCCTCTCTCGCTGCTGCAAGGGAGCAAGTGATGAGGAAGAACATCAGACGACGGTTTGATCGCGCCGCATGCGAGTGTTGGGCAGCGGATGATTTTTACGTCCCCAATTAACTAGGCAAGTTAATCTTTGGTTGCGTTCATGTAAACATATTGATCAAACTCGTGCGGAGCTATCTTCTTCTGCCCATCTTCTAGCATGAGGTCGTACTTCCAGCTATCACGTCCGTCGACGCTGTCCACGTACTCCCGTCCCTCGGCAGCGGCACGCCGGCGCTTGGCCACCCGGTGGAGGACACGCTCAAGGGCGACGTCGAACGCGTCTTTGAACGTAACCCCCTTGGCCGCCGGGTGCCGGTACATCACGGTGGGTATAAGCTGGATGACCCGCTCCCGCATCTGCGCCACCTTCTCCGGCGGTATCTTACGCAGCACCTCCTCGATGCTGACGTTCCGGGCGACGACGTCGCCGTGAGGGATGAAGACGGAGTAGGTCCGGTAGTCCCTGGGCAGGTGCCAGGTGTACTGGAGGTAGGCGGACACCGGGTGGAAGAACACCGGGATGCAGCCGGCGAGGATGGAGTCGAAGGTGGACTTGCGCGTGTACCCGTCGCCGCGCGGCTGCATGCAGAACTCGGCGCTCCCGAGCAGCCGCATGGGCACGTAGCGGTTCAACTTGCCAAGCATAGAGCAGCGGCTGGAGTTGCCGCACTGCTCGATGATCTCGGCGCGCTCAGGCCCCATACCGATGCCCTGGGCACGGGGCCAGCCGGCGAAGCACCAGAGCCACGCGCGGTCCAGCCGGCGCATGCGGTCCTGCCAGCCGGTGACCTCGGCGTCGGAGGAGGGGTGGAAGTGCGACGGGAACGGCACGGCGAAGTCGTTGCCGTGCCGCGGGCTGGCCTCTGTGCTGAGGAACGTGGCATTGCGGATGGCCAGGACGTAGGTCATGAACGTGTTACCCCAGCCGGTTGAGTCCGGGCTGCGGAGGAAGTCCCATGTTCCCCGCCCGGACACCAGCAAGTGGTCGCGCCCGCCCATGGCGCGCCACTCTGGCCGCCGCGCCAGCCAGTCCATAAGGTCCCGAGACAGGGCGTCCCGCACCGCGAGGTCTTGGTTGCTCAGGTGCATCGCCGCGTCCAGGCCGGCGTAGAACGGGATGTACACCACGTCGGCGGCGGCGGGGTCGGCCGTGAGGCACTCGTACCGCCGCATCCGGGCGTGGAAGATGATGCTCAGCATGAACTGGTCGGTGTCGTAGGCGCCCGGGATGGGCGGGCCGAACCCATCGTGGGACACGTCCTTGCACACGTTGGAGGAGATTGGGACCCGGCCGCATTGGCGGACGAGGTCGGCGTTGAACCGCGGCGGCAGGTCGTACATGTACACGTACCGGCCGGCGCACGGGTCCAGGCGGAAGAAGCGAGACGGCGAGAAGAACGCCGACGGCTTGAGCTGGAGCACGGTGGCTGCTGCCACCGCCGCTCTGCCGGATTGTTGCGAGCTGGTGGAGAAGTGGTTGTAGAATACCAGGGCCCAGAAGACGGTGTAGATGAGGGCGAGGTAGAACAGCCGGGACGGCCACCGGAGGCCTCTCTCGGAGCTCTGCTTGCCATCGGCGTCGTCGGCAGTGTGATGCTTGCCGTCACCGTCGACGACCGCGGCCCAGGTTGCTCTGGAGGCTCCGCGAGAAGGGCTTCATCGGTGTTGCTGCCGTGCTTGTGCTGTGCGGCATTCGGCTAGCTGCTCCAGCGGTTAGCTCAGCGTCATTCACTGTGTATCGGCAGGGCAGGACAGGGTGCTAGTACAAAACCCTTGTTTAATACTGTAATCTTTTTCCATTAGGGCATCGAGGTTACTCGTATTAGTCGTCTAGTTGACCTCATTAATGGCAATGCACACACACATGTGCATGCATGGTGGCAAAGTCTTGTGCAAACGCCCAAATTTTCTCCCTCGAGCAGCTTTGAATCCCGCGCGCGTAAGTTATTTTACCCGTGCTGGTATGTACCCGTGGCCAATCCACCATCCATCACTTTTGTCAAGATCTGTGCATATCTTATATTCTATTTTCAGATATTAGATTTTACATAGCAAGACATGTATTGCTGTCAGATATTGTCTTTACAGAAGAGAGAGAGATAGTTAGAGTGGAGAGAACGGAGCATGCATGCATGCATTCTCTCAAGCCATACATATGACATGCTTTTATTTTTCTCCTCATATTTTTAATGATTCATATCTTTTGAACCAAATGTCTATTATTGAAACTTTTTTATATATTTGAATTCATGCTGACAAGACCTTCAGAACAATATCTGACATTCGAAAAGATATTTCACTCATTTCCAATATCTGACATTCGTGCTCATTTCCAATCATTTGAATAAACATATTTCACTCATTTTCAAAAGATGGATTTAGGCCCATTCAAAATGATGGACATCACTCATTCAAAAATTTATTTCAAACATTTCAGAAAACTGATTTCACTCATTGAATCAAACAACACATTTCACTCATTTGATACAACTGATTTGAGTCATTTCAATTGAAAGATACACATGTTTCAATAATTTGAAAAGCTAATTCACTCATTTGAAAATTAAAATATTCTTGTTTCAAGAAGCTGGTATATGTCACAAAAATAAACTTAAATTATCTCATAAAACTAACTTCACTCATTTGATGTCACTTGTTTCAAACAACTCATTTCAATTATTAAAAAAAAGATTTCACTCAATTGAAAAGAAAAAAAAATCGTTCGCTTCGTAAAACAGATTGCGCTCATTTAAAAAAAAAAATATTTCACTCATTTCAACAACGATTTCACTCATTCAAACAATGAATTCATTCAATTCATAAAATTGGTTTCATTGAATTCAAAAAAACATATTTCAGTTAATTGAAATAATCCATTTCATAAAACTGATTTCACTCATTACAAAATATATCTCAAAAACTAATTCCACTTTGTATTTACGAACTATGTTTAAATGTATTTCAATTATCTCAAAAGTTAGTTTAAATTGTTTGACATATAAATTTTAACTTGAAATAAGTAAAATTTAAATGAAATGAAAAAACAAATTCACTCGCTTCATAAAATAGATTTCGCTCATTTATAAAAAATTTGAAAATAATCTGTCTCACATGTTTTAAAATAACTAGTTTCACATTTTCTAAATAACAAGTTAAAAATATTTCACAATGAAATTTGTTTCATATTCATGAAAACAAAATGTACTCATTTGAAAATTTCGGTTTCGCTCAAATACTTATTTCATGTATTCCACAAAACATGTTTCACTCATTTGAAATGTTGAAATTAAAAGATGTTTGAGTGTATTCAAGATTGATCTTGTTCTAAAGGTCTTGGCATCAGGATTTCAAATATATAAAAAGTTTCAAAAATCAAGTTGCCATTTAAAATATATGAATGAATGAAATTGGCAAAGAGAAAATAAAGGGCATGAATTAGTCTGACATGTGATGCATGTTCTGTACGTGAGAATGAGGAGAGAGAATGGACGATGCATGCGTCAAGTATAACTATATTGCTGAGATGGGCCCCTTTCATCTGACATTGATTTGACTATTAATAAAGATACAAGAGATAGACTCTCATTATACACATCTATACATTGTCTGTGGGCCTCTCTATAGCACGAATCACTTCGCATTTGAGTGGCAGATGATTCGCCGGTAGGTACCGTATCCGGTAAAAAGAGGTTTGCGCATGTACTACTCCGTCCATTCCAAAATATAGTGCGTCCTCGATTTTTCATGTTTCAACTTTGACCATCAATTTAACCAACGAGACCGACTGCGGCGGGAGCAAAATTTATACCAATGAATTCGTATTCAAACAAAGTTTTCAATTATATAATTTTTACTCCCGCCGCAATTGGTCTCGTTGGTTAAATTTATCGTCAAAGTTGAACCTCGGAAAGCGCGGGCGCACTACATTTTTGACCGGTGGGAGTAATAAGTTCACGGTTTTGCTACTTTTCAGATAACTGAATTTTTCACTTTTTTGTTCTTCTTTCTTTCTTTCCGAGGGCATTTGGATGAAGAACAAGACCCACCATCTATCTTAGAGAAAATGCATAGCCTCATTATCTATCTCAGAGAGAAGCCAGAATCGTATTATCGATCTTAAGTGTGGGGGTGTGTGTGCAGGGGATCGCCGGAGTTCACTACAGGATTTTTTCTCTTTGCTGAGTGTTAGGCTCTTTGCCGAGTGCATTATGTCGGGCACTCGGCAATAGTATCTTTGCCGAGTACCTAACTGCAAACATGTATTTTGCCAAGTGTCGTGGACAAAACAGTCGGTAAAACAAACAAAACTCGGCAAACAGGGCTTTCCCGAATGTAGCACTCGGCAAAAAGGGGTCTTTACCGAGTGTCACACTCGACAAAAGGGGGTCTTTGCTAAATTTCATGGGTTTGGCTGTAGAGGTTGCACACGACCTTGGATGAAGATGGTCCAAAAATCAAAGTTGTTCATTTTGACGAGACAGAGAACTTCGATGTTGAGAAACTTTTCATTTGAGGCCATATTAATTACACTTTTTGGCATGCCAAATATTAATATAGTCTAAGATGACCAAGGTGATGGCCATATTCATTGCATAGTTTATTATGATGCTCCCAAATTAGACACATAGGTGCATCTTGATATTACAAACTATGTTGCCAAATAGAGTTCCCTAAGTTTTTGTACAAAACAATAAATTTTCATTTTCGAAGTGTAAGAAACGGGTGTTTTTTGTGAAGCAAGTACAAAAATCATGGTGCAAAATGGAACCACTCGAATTATCACAGTAAGTAGACCGTATTTTATGCACAATTTCCAAGTTTCATATATTTTCTAGTTTTCTATCTACTTACGCGCAATTAAATGACTTTATAGCAATTTTTTGAAAGTAATTCAAAATTGAACTGCAAGTGTGTGATAGCTTAGTCATAAAAATTAGCAAAAAATATTTTTAGGGACACAGGTAGTCATTATATGGGAGAACCACTTAGTGTTTTGAGAGATTCAACCCCTTGTGAAGAATACTCATGTCGATCATTTTGAACCGTTTTGGAAAAATGAACGAAAAAGAATAGAAGTTTAAAAAATGCAACCTTTCGCATGGAGTCCTTTTATGTGTACTAGTTGCAAGGGAAAATACCAAACTTTCAATATAACGAATTTGAAGAAAAAATACTTCACAAAACGGGCTAACGTGTATGAACATACATGAAATTCAAGTCAAACGACAAAGTTCATAGTCATATTCATTGAATAGTTTATTATAATGTTCCCAAATTAGACACACAGGTGCATCTTGACATTACAAACAATGTTGCCAAATAGAGTTTCCTACTTTTTCGTTCAAAAATATCAATTTTCGTTTTCCAAGTGTAGAAAATGGGTGTTTTTTGTGAAGCAAGTACAAAACTCAGGGTGCAAAATGGCACCACTCCAATTATCACAGTAAGTAGACAATATTTTATGCGCAATTCCCAAGTTTCATGGATTTTCTAGTTCTCTAGCTACTTTCGCACATTTAAATGACTTTACGTCAATTTCTTGAAAGTAATTCAAGTTTGAACTACAAGTGTGTGATAGCTCTGTAATAAGAAATAGAAAAAAAAATTATTTTTAGGTATACATATAGTCATTATATGGGAGAACTGCTACGCCTTGAGCTTGCGTTGGTTTTCCTTGAAGAGGAAAGGGTGATGCAGCAATAGTAGCATAAGTATTTCCCTCAGTTTTTGAGAACCAAGGTATCAATCCAGTAGGAGGCTCCTCAAAAGTTCCACGTACCTACACAAACAAACAAAGAACTCGCAGCCAACGCAATAAAGGGGTTGTCAATCCCTTCACGGCCACTTGTGAAAGTGAGATCTGGTAGACATAGTATGATAAGATAAATATATTTTTGGTATTTTATAATATAGATGCCAAAAGTAAATATGCAAATAATAGTAGGTTGAAAGCTTAGAGGATAAAAGATAGACCCGAGGGCCATAGGTTTCACTAGTGGCTTCTCTCAAGATAGCGTAAGTATTACGGTGGGTGAACAAATTACTGTCGAGCAATTGATAGAAAAGCGAATAATTATGAGATTATCTAGGCATGATCATGTATATAGGCATCACGTCCGCGACAAGTAGACCAACTCCTGCCTGCATCTACTACTATTACTCCACACATCGACCGCTATCCAGCATGCATCTAGAGTATTAAGTTCATAAGAACAGAGTAACACATTAAGAAATATTACATGATGTAGAGGGATAAACTCAAGATATATGATATGAACCCCATATTTTTATCCTCGATGGAAACAATAAAATACATCCCTTGCAACCCTTTATGTCACTGGGTAAGGACACCGCAAGATTGAACCCAAAGCTAAGCACTTCTCCCATGGCAAGAAAGATCAATCTAGTAGGCCAAACCAAACTGATAATTCGAAGAGACTTGCAAAGATAACTCAATCATACATAAAAGAATTCAGAGGAGATTCAAATATTTATCATAGATAAACTTGATCATAAACCCACAATTCATCGGATCTCGACAAACACACCGCAAAAAGAGTTTACATCGAATAGATCTCCACAAAGAACATTGTATTGAGATCCAAAAAGAGAGAAGAAGCCATCTAGCTAATAACTATGGACCCGAAGGTCTGTGGTAAACTACTCACAACTCATCGGAGGGCTATGGTGTTGATGTAGAAGCCCTCCGTGGTCGATTCCCCCTCCGGCGGAGCTTGAAAGGCTCCAAGATGGGATCTCAGGATCTGAGAAGGTTACGGTGGTGGAAATTGTTTTCGTTGGCTCTCGGATGTTTTCGGGCACGTAGGTATATATAGGAGGAAGAAGTACGTCGGTGGCGCTCGAGGGGCCCAGAGACAGGGGCGCGCCAGGAGGGGTGGGCGCGCCCTCCTATCTCCTGGCCGCCTCGTTTGCTTCTTGACTTGCACTCCAAGTTCTACGGATCACGTTCGTTCCAAAAATCACGCTCCCAAAGGTTTCATTCCGTTTGGACTCCATTTGATATTCCTTTTCTTCGAAATACTGAAATAGGCATAAAAACAGCAATACGGGTTGGGCCTCCAGTTAGTAGGTTAGTCCCAAAAATGATATAAATGTGTAAAATAAAGCCCATAAACATCCAAAAGGGGTAATATAATAGCATGGAACAATAAAAAATTATAGATACGTTGGAGACGTATCAAGCATCCCCAAGCTTAATTCCCGCTCGTCCTCGAGTAGGTAAATGATAAAAACAGAATTTTTGATGTGGAATGCTACCTAGCATAATTCTCAATGTAATTCTCTTAATTGTGGCATGAATGTTCATATCCAAATGATTCAAGATAAAAGCTTATAAAACATAAAAATCATAATGCTTCAAAGCATACTAACAAATAATCATGTCCTATCAAAATAGCATAGCCAAAGAAAGTTTATCCCTACAAAATCATATAGTTAGGCCATGCTTCATTTTCATTACACAACATACTCCCATCATGAACAACCCCGATGACGAGCCGAGCAATTCGTTCATACTTTTTAAAGCGCTTCAACTTTTTCAACTCTTACGCAATACATGAGCGCAAGCCATGGACATAGCACTATGGTGGTATTTGGTGGTGGTTGTGAGGACAAAAAGGGAGAAGATAGTCTCACCTCAACTAGGTGTATTAACGGGCTATGGAGATGCCCATCAATAGATATCAATGTGAGTGAGTAGGGATTGCCATGCAACGGATGCACTAGAGCTATAAATATATGAAAGCTCAACAAAAGAAACTAAGTGGGTGTGCATCCAACTCGCTTGCTCACGAAGACCTAGAGCATTTTGAGGAAGCCCATCATTGGAATATACAAGCCAAGTACTATAATGAAAAATTCCCACTTAGTATATGAAAGTGACAACATAGGAGACTCTCTATCATGAAGATCATGGTGCTATTTTGAAGCACAAGTTTGGAAAAAGAGATAGTAGCATTGTCCCTTCTCTCTTTTTCTCTCATTTATTTATTTTTCCTTTTATTTTTTTCTTTACTTTTTTTTCTTTGGCCTTCCCCCTTTTATTTCTTTTGGCCTTTCTCTCTTTTTCTTTTTGTAAAGTCCGAAGTCTCATCCCGACTTGTGGGGGAATCATAGTCTTCATCATCCTTTCCTCACTGAGACAATGCTCTAATAATGAAGATCATCACACTTTTATTGATTTACAACTAAATAATTACAACTCAAAGCAAGAACAAGATATGACTTGATACGTCTCCAACGTATCTATAATTTTTGATTGTTCCATGCTATTATATTACCCCTTTTGGATGTTTATGGGCTTTATTTTACACATTTTTATCATTTTGGGACTAACCTACTAACCGGAGGCCCAGCCCGTATTGCTGTTTTTTTTTTGCCTATTTCAGTATTTCGAAGAAAAGGAATATCAAACGGAGTCCAAACGGAATGAAACCTTCGGGAGCGTGATTTTTGGAACGAACGTGATCCAGAGGACTTGGAGTGCAAGTCAAGAAGCAGCTGAAGCTTCCACAAGAGAGGAGGGCGCCCCCCTATAGGGCGCGCCCCCTGTCTCGTGGGCCCCTCGGGCGTCCACCGACATACTTCTTCCTCCTATATAAGCCTACGTACCCCGAAAACAACCAGGGAGCAGACGAAACAAAATTTCCACCACCGTAACCTTCTGTATCCGCGAGATCCCATCTTGGAGCCTTCGCCGGTGCTCTGCTGGAGGGGGAATCAACCAGGGAGGGCTTCTAAATCAACATCCTTGCCCCTCCGATGAGTTGTGAGTAGTTTACCACAGACCTACGGGTCCATAGTTATTAGCTAGATGGCTTCTTCTCTCCATTTGGATCTAAATACAATGTTCTCCCCCTCTCTTGTGGAGATCTATTCGATGTAAACTCTTTTTGCGGTGTTTTCATCGAGATCCGATGAATTGTGGGTTTATGATCAAGTTTACCTATGAATAATATTTGAATGTTCTCCGAATTCTTTTATGTATGGTTGAGTTATCTTTGCAAGTCTCTTCGAATTATCTATTTGGTTTGGCCTACTAGATTGATCTTTCTTGCCATGGGAGAAGTGCTTAGCTTTGGGTTCAATCTTTATGGTGTCCTTACCCAAAGGATGTAAAGGGTTGCAAGGCACGTATTGTATTGTTGCCATCGAGGATAACAAGATGGGGTTTATATCATATTGCTTGAGTTTATCCCTCTACATCATGCCATCTTGCTTAATGCGTTACTCTGTTCTTATGAACTTAATACTCTAGATGCGGACAGGAGTCGGTCGATGTGTGGAGTAATAGTAGTAGATACAGGCAGGAGTCGGTCTACTTGTTGCGGACGTGATGCCTATATACATGATCATGCCTAGATAATCTCATAATTATTCGCTTTTCTATCAATTGCTCGACAATAATTTGTTCACCCACCGTAATATTTATTCTATCTTGAGAGAAGCCACTAGTGAAATCTATGGTCCCTGGGTCTATCTCTTATCATATTTGCTTCCAATCTACTTTTATTTGCATCTTTACTTTTTGCATCTATATTATAAAATACCAAAAATATATTTATCTTATCTTACTATCTTTATTAGATCTCACTTTCGCATGTTGCCGTGAAGGGATTGACAACACCTTTATTGTGTTGGTTGCGAGTTCTCTGTTTGTTTGTGTAGGTGCGTGGGACTTTTGAGGAGCCTCCTACTGGATTGATACCTTGGTTCTCAAAAACTGAGGGAAATACTTATGCTACTATTGCAGCATCACCCTCTCCTCTTCGAGGAAAATCAACGCAAGCTCAAGACTTAGCAAGAAGGATTTCTGGCGCCGTTGTCGGTGAGGTCTTCGCTCAAGTCAATACATACCAAGTACCCATCACAAACCCATCTCTCTCGCATTTACATTATTTGCCATTTGCCTCTCGTTTTCCTCTCCCCCACTTCACCCTTGCCGTTTTATTTGCCCTCTCTTTCCCAATCTCCTCCTCTCTTTTCGCTTGCCTTTTTCTGTTTGCTTGTGTGTTGGATTACTTGTTGCCATGGCGCAAGATAATACCAAATTGTGTGATTTCTCGAATACCAATAATAATGATTTCCTTAGTACTCCGATTGGTCCTCTGAATGATGTTGAGTCTTGTGAAATCAATACTGCTTTGCTGAATCTTGTTATGAAAGATCAATTCCCCGACCTTCCTAGTGAAGATGCCGCTACTCATCTAAACAACTTTGTTGATTTGTGTGATATGCAAAAGTAGAAAGATACGTATAACAATATTGTCAAACTGTAGTTATTTCCATTTTCACTTAGAGATCGTGCTAAAGTTTGGTTTTCCTCTTTGCCTAAAAGTAGTATTGATTCTTGGAACAAATGCAAAGATGCTTTTATCTCTAAGTATTTTCCTCCTGCTAAGATTATCACTCTTACGAACGATATTATGAATTTTAAACAACTTGATCATGAGCATGTTTTCCAATCTTGGGAAAGAATGAAATTGATGCTTCACAATTGCCCTACTAATGGTTTGAATTTATGGATGATCATACAAAAATTTTATGCCAGTTTGAACTTTGCTTCTAGAAATCTCTTAGATTCGGCCATGGAGGCACGCTTATGGAAATCACGTTAGGAGATGCTACAAAACTTCTTGATAATATTATGGCTAATTATTCTCAATGGCACGAAAAGATCTTCTAGTAAAAAAGTGCATGCTATAGAAGAAATCAATGTTTAGAGTGGAAAGATGGATGAACTTATGAAATTATTTGCTACTAAAAATACTCCTCTTGATCCTAATGATATGCCTTTGTCTTCTTTGATTGAGAATAATAATGAATCTATGGATGTGAATTTTGTTGGTAGGAATAGTTTTGGAAACAATGCTTATACAGGAAACTTTAAGGCTAGACCGTTCCCTAGTAATTCCTCTAATAATTATGGAAATTCCTACAATAATTCTTATGGTAATTCTAATAAGATGCCCTCTGATTTTGAAAATAGTGTGAAATAATTTATGATTTGTCAAAAAAAAATTAATGCTTTGCTTGAAGAAAAATTGCTCAAAGTTGATGATTTGGCTAGGAACGTTGATAGACTTTCGCTTGATGTTGATTCTCTTAAACTTAGATCTTCTCCTCCTAAGCATGGTATCAATGATTATCTCAAATCCATGAGAATTTCCATTGATGAGTGCAAGGAAAGAACCGCTAGATTGCGTGTTAAAAAAGATAGCTTTATAAAAGCGTGTTCTTCTAGTTTCCATGAAAATAATGATGAAGATCTTAAAATTATTGATGCGTCTCCTATTAGATCTATGTTTTGCAATATGAATTTTGATAATTATGGGACTAATGATGAGTCAACTTTACCTAGAAGGCGTCCCAAGAATTCGGAGTTTTTAGATCTTGATGCTAAATTTGGTAAAAGTGGGATTGGAGAGGTCACAACTTTAAATAGCATTGAACCCACTATCTCGGATTTCAAGGAATTTGATTATGATAATTGTTCTTTAGAAGGTTGTATTTCCTTGTTGCAATCCGTTGTTAATTCTCCTCATGCTTATAGTCAAAACAAAGCTTTTACCAAACATATTGTTGATGCCTTGATGCAATCTTATGCTGAAAAACTTAATTTGGAAGTTTCTATACCTAGAAAACTTAATGATGAGTGGGAACCTACTATAAAGATTAGAATTAAAGATCATGAGTGTTTTGCTTTGTGTGATTTGGGTGCTAGTGTTTCCACGATTCCAAAAACATTATGTGATATTCTAGGTTTCCATGATCTTGATGCTTGCTCTTTAAATTTACACCTTGCAGATTCCACCATTAAAAAGCCAATGGGAAGGATCAATGATGTTCTCATTGTTGCAAATAGAAATTTGGTGCCCGTAGATTTTAGCGTTCTTGATATAGATTGCAATCTTTCTTGCCCTATTATTCTTGGTAGACCTTTCCTTAGAAAGATTGGCGCGATTATTGATATGAAGGAAGGGAATATTAGATTCCAATTTCCATTAAAGAAAGGCATGGAGCACTTTCCAAGAAAGAAAGTCAAATTACCTTATGAATCTATCATGCGAGCTACTTATGAATTGAGTGCTAAAGATGGCACTACTTAGATCTATCTTCGCTTTTATGCCTAGCTAGGGGCGTTAAATGATAGCGCTAGTTGGGAGGCAACCCTATTTTCTTTATGTTTTTTATTTTTGCTCCTGTTTATTAATAAATCTTGCATCTACCTTCTGTTTAGATGTGTTTTTATCTTTTAATTAGTGTTTGTGCCAAGTAGAACCTATAGGATAACCTATGATGATGGTTGATTTGATTCTGCTGAAAAACAGAAACTTTGCGCGCACGAATATAAGTTTGTTAAATCACAGAAACGTGCTTTTGAGTAGATTCTTTTTGCTGCTGATCAATATTTTTTTCCAGGACTTCCTATTTTGGTAAGATTTTTAGACTTCCAGAAGTTTGCGTTAGTTACAGATTGCTACAGACTGTTCTGTTTTTGACAGATTCTGTTTTTCGTGTGTTGTTTGCTTACTTCGATGCATCTATGGCTAGTAAAATAGTTTATAAACCATAGGGAAGTTGGAATACAGTAGTTTTAACACCAAAATAAATAAAGAATGAGTTCATTACAGTACCTTATGTGGTGGTTTTGCTTTCTTTCACTAATGGAGCTTATAAGATTTCCTGTTGAGTTTTGTGTTGTGAAGTTTTCAAGTTTTGGGTAAAGCTTTTATGGACTATGGAAAAAGAATTGGATGCTATGATCAATATGCTTGATAATTGTTTTGAGATATGGAGGTAGTGATATTAGAGTCATGCTAGTTGAGGTGATTATGAAAAATACTTGTGTTAAGGGTTGTGATTCCCGTAGCATGCACGTACGGTGAACCGCTTTGTGATGAAGTTGGAGCACAATTTTATTTATTTATTGTCTTCCTTATGAGTGGCGGTCGGGGACGAGCGATGGTTTTTTCCTACCAATTTATCCCCCTAGGAGCATGTGCGTAGTGCTTTGGTTTTTGATGACTTTTAGATTTTTGCAACAAGTACATGAGTTCTTTTGACTAATGTTGAGTCCATGGATTATACGCACCCTTTCACCCTTCCATCATTGCTAACCTCTCTTGTACCATGCAACTTTCGCCGGTACCATACACCCACCATTACCTTCCTCAAAACAGCCACCATACCTACCTATTATGGCATTTCCATAGCCATTTCGAGATATATTTCCATGCAACTTTCCACCGTTCCGTTTATATGACACGCATTACTTTTGTCATATTGTTTTTTGCATGATCATGTAGTTGACATCGTATTTGTGGCAAGGACACCTTCATAATTTTCATACATGTCGCTCTTGATTCATTGCATATCCCGGTACACCGCCGGAGGCATTCATATAGAGTCATATCTTGTTCTAGCTTTGAGTTGTAATTCTTGAGTTGTAAATCCATAAAAGTGTGATGATCTTCATTATTAGAGCATTGTCCTAGTGAGGAAAAGATGATGAAGACTATGATTCCCCCACAAGTCGGGATGAGCCTTCGGACATTACAAAAAAAAGAGAAAAAAAAGAAAGAAAAAAAGCCGAAAAAAAGAAGGCCAAAGAAAAAAGAAAGAGAAAAAAGTAAAATGAGAGAAAAAGAGAGAAGGGACAATGCTACTATCTCTTTTTCCACACTTGTGCTTTAAAAATAGCACCATGATCTTCATGATAGAGAGTCTCATATGTTGTCACTTTCATATACTAGTGGGCATTTTTCATTATAGAACTTGGCTTGTATATTCCAATGATGGGCTTCCTCGAAAATGCCCTAGGTCTTCGCGAGCAAGCGAGTTGGATGCACACCCACTTAGTTTCTTTTGTTGAGCTTTCATATATTAGCTCTAGTGCATTCGTTGCATGGCAATCCCTACGTACTCACTCACATTGATATCTATTAATGGGCATCTCCGTAGCCCGTTGATACACCTAGTTGATGTGAGACTATCTTCTCCTTTTTGTCTTCTCCACAACCACCATTCAATTCCACATGTAGTGCTATGTCCATGGCTCACGCTCATGTATTGCGTGAAAGTTGAAAGAGTTTGAGATTACTAAAGTATGAAACAGTTGCTTGGCTTGTCATCGGGGTTGTGCATGATTAAATACTTTGTGTGATGAAGATAGAGCAATAGCCAGACTATATGATTTTGTAGGGATAACTTTCTTTGGCCATGTTATTTTGAGAAGACATGATTACTTTGACTAGTATGCTTGAAGTATCACCATTTTCATGTTAATATGAACTTTTATTTTGTATCATTTGGATCTGAACATTCATGCCACATTAAAGAAAATTACATTGAGAATTATGCTAGATAGCATTCCACATCAAAAATTCTCTTTTTATCATTTACCTACTCGAGGACGAGCAGGAATTAAGCTTGGGGCTGCTTGATACGTCTCCAACGTATCTATAATTTTTGATTGTTTCATGCTATTATATTACCCCTGTTGGATGTTTATGGGCTTTATTTTACACATTTATATCATTTTTGGGACTAACCTACTAACCGGAGGCCCAGCCCGTATTGCTGTTTTTTTTTTTTGCCTATTTCAGTATTTCGAAGAAAAGGAATATCAAACGGAGTCCAAACGGAATGAAACCTTCGGGAGCGTGATTTTTGGAACGAACGTTATCCAGAGGACTTGGAGTGCAAGTCAAGAAGCAGCCGAAGCTTCCACGAGAGAGGAGGGCGCCCCCCTGTAGGGCGCGCCCCCTGTCTCGTGGGCCCCTCGGGCGTCCACCTACGTACTTCTTCCTCCTATATAAGCCTACATACCCCGAAAACAACCAGGGAGCAGACGGAACAAAATTTCCACCACCGTAACCTTCTGTATCCGCGAGATCCCATCTTGGAGCCTTCGCCGGTGCTCTGCTGGAGGGGGAATCAACCAGGGAGGGCTTCTACATCAACATCCTTGCCCCTCCGATGAGTTGTGAGTAGTTTACCACAGACTCCACGGTCCATAGTTATTAGCTAGATGGCTTCTTCTCTCTTTTTGGATCTAAATACAATGTTCTCCCCCTCTCTTGTGGAGATCTATTCGATGTAAACTCTTTTTGCGGTGTGTTCATCGAGATCCGATGAATTGTGGGTTTATGATCAAGTTTATATATGAATAATATTTGAATCTTCTCTAAATTCTTTTATGTATGATTGAGTTATCTTTGCAAGTCTCTTCGAATTATCAGTTTGGTTTGGCCGACTAGATTGATCTTTCTTGCCATGGGAGAAGTGCTTGGCTTTGGGTTCAATCTTGCGATGTCCTTACCCAAAGGATGTAAAGGGTTGCAAGGCACGTATTGTATTGTTGCCATCGAGGATAACAAGATGTGGTTTATATCATATTGCTTGAGTTTATCCCTCTACATCATGTCATCTTGGTTAATGCGTTACTCTGTTCTTATGAACATAATACTCTAGATGCAGGCAGGAGTCGGTCGATGTGCGGAGTAATAGTAGTAGATGCAGGCAGGAGTCGGTCTACTTGTATATCACACAAATCAACAAAGTTGTTTAGATGAGTAGCGGCATCTTCACTAGGAAGGCCGGCAAATTGGTCTTTCATAACAAGATTCAGCAAAGCAGTATTGATTTCACAAGACTCAACATCATTAAAAGGAGCAATCGGAGTACTAAGGAAATCATTATTATTGGTTTTGGAGAAATCACACAATTTGGTATTATCTTGCGCCATGGCAACAAGTAATCCAACACACAAGCAAACAGAAAAAGGCAAGCGAAAAAGAGAGATAAGATTGGGAAAGAGAGGGCAAATAAAATGGCAAGGATGAAGTGGGGGAGAGGAAAACAAGAGGCAAATGGCAAATAATGTAATTGCGAGGGAGATGAGTTTGTGATGGGTACTTGGTATGTCTTGACTTGAGCGAAGACCTCCCCGGCAACGGCGCCAGAAATCCTTCTTGCTACGTCTTGAGCTTGCGTTGGTTTTCCTTGAAGAGGATAGGATAATGATATTGCGTTGGTTTTCCTCGAAGAGGAGAGGGTGATGCAGCAATAGTAGCGTAAGTATTTCCCTCAGTTTTTGAGAACCAAGGTATCAATCCAGTAGGAGGCTCCTCAAAAGTCCCACGCACCTACACAAACAAACAAAGAACTCGCAACCAACGCAATAAAGGGGTTGTCAATCCCTTCACGGCCACTTCATAAAAGTGAGATCTGATAGAGATAGTAAGATAAGATAAATATATTTTTGGTATTTTATAATATAGATGCAAAAAGTAAAGATGCAAATAAAAGTATATTGGAAGCAAATATGATAAGAGATAGACCCGGGGGCCATAGTTTTCACTAGTGGCTTCTCTCAAGATAGCATAAGTATTATGGTGGGTGAACAAATTACTGTCGAGCAATTGATAGAAAAGCGAATAATTATGAGATTATCTAGGCATGATCATGTATATAGGCATCACGTCCGCGACAAGTAGACCGACTCCTGCCTGCATCTACTACTATTACTCCACACATCGACCGCTATCCAGCATGCATCTAGAGTATTAAGTTCATAAGTACAGAGAAACGCATTAAGAAAGATGACATGATGTAGAGGGATAAACTCAAGCAATATGATATAAACCCCATCTTTTTATCCTCGATGGCAACAATACAATATGTGCCTTGCAACCCTTTCTGTCACTGGATAAGGACACCGGAAGATTGAACCGAAAGCTAAGCACTTCTCCCATGGCAAGAAAGATCAATCTAGTAGGCCAAACCAAACTGATAATTCGAAGAGACTTGCAAAGATAACTCAATCATACATAAAAGAATTCAGAGGAGATTCAAATATTTCTCATAGATAAACTTGATCATAAACCCACAATTCATAGGATCTCGACAAACACACCGCAAAAAGAGTTTACATCGAATAGATCTCCACAAGAGAGGGGGAGAACATTGTATTGAGATCAAAAAAAGAGAAGAAGTCATCTAGCTAATAAATATGGACCCGAAGGTCTGTGGTAAACTACTCACAACTCATTGGAGGGGCTATGGTGTTGATGTAGAAGCCCTCCGTGGTCGATTCCCCCTCCGGCGGAGCGCCGGCGAAGGCTCCAAGATGGGATCTCGCGGATACAGAAGGTTACGGCGGTGGAAATTGTTTTTTGTTGGCTCCCTGGATGTTTTCGGGGTACGTAGGTATATATAGGAGGAAGAAGTACGTCGGTGGCCACTCGAGGGGCCCAGGAGACAGGGCGCGCCCAGGAGGGGTGGGCGCGCCCTCCTATCTCCTGGCCGCCTCGTTTGCTTCTTGACTTGCACTCCAAGTTCTCCGGATTACGCTAGTTCCAAAAATCACGCTCCCGAAGGTTTCATTCGGTTTGGACTCCGTTTGTATTCCTTTTCTTCGAAATACTGAAATACGCAAAAAAACAGCAATACGGGCTGGGCCTCCGGTTACTAGGTTAGTCCCAAAATGATATAAATGTGTAAAATAAAGACCATAAACATCCAAAAGGTGTAATATAATAGCATGGAACAATAAAAAATATAGATACGTTGGAGACGTATCAAGAACCACTTAGAGTTTTGAGAGATTCAACCCCTTGTGATGAATAGCCGTACCGACCAATTTGACCCCGTTTTGAAAAAACTGAAAGAAAAAAAATACAAGTTATCCTTTCGCATGGAGTCCTTTTATGTGTACTAGTTGCGAGGAAAAATACTAAACTTTCAATATAACTAATTTAAAAAAAAATCCTTCACAAAACGGGCTATCGTGTATGAACATTCATGGCTTTCAAGTCAAAGGGCCAAGATGACAGCCATATTCATTGCATTCTATAGTATAGTGTGCCCTAATTAGACACGTAGGTGCGTCTTGACATTACAAACAATGTTTCCGAGTAGATTTTCCAAATTTTTTGTACAAAAAAGTCAATATTCATTTTCTAAGTGTAAAAAATGGGTGTCTTTTGTGAAGCAAGTACAAAAAATAGGGTGCAAAATGGCACCACTCCAATTATCACAGTAAGAAGACCATATTTTATGCACAATTCCAAAGTTTCATAGATTTTCTAGTTTTCTAGCTACTTTAGCACATTTAAATGACTTTATGCCAATTTTCCAAATGTAATTCAAATTTGAACCTCAAGTGTGTGGTAGCTTTGTCCTAAAAAATAGCAAAAAAATATTTTTAGATGCACAAGTAGTCATTATATGGGAGACCCAATTAGATTTTTGAGAGATTCAACACCTTGCAATGAATAGCCATGTCGGCCATTTTGACCCTGTTTTAGAGAAAATGAGAGAAAAATAATACAAGTTGAAAAAATGCAATCCTTTTGCATAGAGTCCTTTTATGTGTACTAGTTACAAAGAAAAATACCAAACTTTCAATGTGACAAGTTTGAAAAAAATTCCTTCACGGGCTATCGTGTATGAACATTCATGGTTTTAAATCAAATGACCAAGATGATTACTATACTCACTGCATAGTTTATGATAATGTGCCAAAATTAGGCACATAGGTGCATCTCGCCATTAAAAACAATGTTGTCCAATAGAGTTTTCAACTTTTTGTAGAAAACAAATTATTTTTTTATTTTCGAAGTGTCACAAATGAGTATTTTTTGTGAAGGAAGTACAAAACCAAGGTGCAAAATGGCACCACTCTAATTTTCAAGGAAAGTAGACCATATTTGATGGACAATAAATAAAAAAAGAAAGAAAAAAAAAACATGTATTTACCTAGTGTAACACTCGGTAAAGTTAACTTGCCTGTGATTGGTTGAAAGGCAATGCCACGGATCGATGATGACGTGGGAAGCATAGATCACAGCCACACACGTCGCTATCACAACAAACACAAACACACTCACCTATATATGCATCTCATACACACAGCCACACACTGCCTTATCCTCTCTCTCGTCTCTGGCACTCACACACTAACACTAACACACACACGTCCATGGAGGGCTCGAAGCACGCCGGCGTAGGACTTGAGTAGCCGCAGCACGCCCCGGCGCACTCCGCCAAGGCCGCCACCTTGAGGCCGTCGTCCCTGCCGCTCCAACCAAGCCCATGCGCGAGCACGACGAGAGAGTCGACGACCCCGCGAGCTCCGACGCAGGGATGCTGAAGGGCGTGCGCACGCGCGAGCAGCAGTATGCGCCGGCGGTGAGCACAAGCAGCCGCACGGGGTGACAGCGGTGAGCAGAGCACAAGCAGCAGCCGTACGTGGAGCTAGCTAGCTCAAGCACAAGCAACAACAACACGTGGAGTTGGGTAGCGAGCCAGCGAGCAGTATCCGTTAGTACCGAGTGCGACGACCTCCGGCGGTGGCGGCAGCAACGCCCTGTCAGTGCATCCACTGGGCAATGCCTTGTCCGTTTGCCGTGTACCTGTTGCTCCCCGACCATTCGTCGCCCGTCAAGTCACTTTATTTTTATTTCATCGAGTGGTACTGTTTGGCTCTCGGTAAACTATTTGCCGAGTGTCCGTGTCCTGGCTCTCGGCAAATTCTTGTTTGCCTAAGAGGTGTACGTCAGGTGTGTTGGGTCATAGGCCGGACTACACACGCGAACACGGTGAAGAGAAACGAGAGAGAGAGGCGAAGACGAACACCGGTGCACCAGAGTTTTCCGAGGCGCAATTGCCAGCCTCTTTTCTTGTTATCTCTTATTTATATGGTCAAATAAATTGCCGTTTTGTTATAACATAAAATAACGTAAAGACAACGGAGAACGGGTATAACGGACGTGCCATCCCACGGCCACCTGAACTGCGCTGCGACGCTGCTGCATGCGTTGGATTCATGCCATCCCACGAAGCACAAACGGCGGCCACATCTAACTAACTATATAAATACTAAGCCAAGACGTGTACATGCACACTTGCATGGCACGATTATTTGCAAAAAGAAAACTAGCAAGCGAGTAGCCGAGCTACACGCCTAACAAAACCATGCAACCTAGAACCTGCACTACACATACATGCCAATGCAACAGGATTATCCAACAAGGTGGCCTTTGCAGAGTGCAACTCTCAGCAAAGCCTTCGCCGACGGTTATTGGTCCTTTGCCGAGTGTCCGTGGCATCCGGCGTATAGATCGATTCCAGTAGTGGTTGTTCATTTTGGAGTAGAGTAACGGCTAGTACGGCGGTGGAGGGAGGTCGAGAGGAGGTCGGGGAGGCCACAACCACCTCCCACAAGGGGTGGAGCAGGCGGTTAGGTCTGGGTAGACTGTAGAGAAAAGGAACCATCACGAGGAAGGAGGAGAAAAAACGTACGGGAGGAAAAAGTTACCATCCTCGGGCTTTGAGATACCATCCTCGAGCTTTGGAACAGTCCAGTAGCTTTGGAACCATCGAGCAGCTTTGGATCCCGGCCTGTTTGAACAATGGTTGATAAGGCGGTTTTATTTTAGGGCTTGCATGTAATTTAGAGATGACAAAAAAGTATGTCTACAATGAATTATATTTTAGCCTTATCTTTAATAACTTGTCATTCCTTAAAACATGACGAGACAAATTATGCTAAGAGATCATCTCTTGTCTTCTCTTAAATAAGAGAGACAAGTCTTTTTTTATGAGTTATCTCTCCTCCACACCTCATCTATTATCCTATGTGACACTTCTAAGATAGCACCATTTTACATGCCCTTACATTATCTTCCACATTTCCCAGGCTCACCGGAATTCGTTATTAGTGCTAGTTTCTTTCCTTACAAGCTGTCAAATAAGCAATAATACTCCCAAGGCTAAGCTTGTTTGAGTGACGTGATTTTCTGTACTCTCTAAATTTTTATTTATTCTGTACATTAACTTTGTCACAAGTCAAAGTTTATGAACTTTCGCCAAATTTATATAATATTAGGACATCCATATACCAAATCTATATTATAACATTCGAAGGACAGTAGTATCCCTAGTCCATCAGGGTTCAAGTCCTAGACTTGACATTGATGATTTTTTTTTCTGGATTTATTTTAGGATTTTCAGCGATGTGCATCCAGTGGGAGGTGACGTTCCCGTCCACAATGAAGGTGTCTGTGATGACTTCGTCACTTTCAAGATGATGTGCCGATTTAGTCTCTCGGAGGTGCTCATATGGTAGAGTGTGCATGCCTATGTTTGTATGGATGAGTGTATATGTATATGTATAAGCATCTGCGCCTGTACTGTGTAGAAAAAATTAATAGCTCTAGAATCATCATTATTATTGTGAAAGTTTATACTGTTTCTGTAAAAGTGGCCAAATATTATAAGTTTGATTTAGGTCAAATATAATATACTTAATAAATAAAAATGGAGGGAGCGCTTTGTAAGAAGGAATTGCAAGGACTGGGAAGGCTACCTTTGTCAGTTTTTCTCCGACAGAAGTAAGAGAGTGCACAAAAGGGAAATAGATGGATAGTATCTTGAAACAGTCGAGAAGCTTCGATCTCGATCTATTTACAATATCTTCTACGACTATCTCTTCCTTGCCCTCATCGATCTCATTGGATGAGTCCTGACGGTCCACCAAGAGATCATTCATCCTCATCGCTCAGACCGTGTAGTTTGTCCTCGTTAGCAGCGGGAATGGGAGCTTCCCCACCACTGTCGTCGTCATAGCCACTGCCATTGTCGTCGAGTCGCTTGGCACTGTTGAGCATATAAGCAAATTTTGGATTAAATTAATTCAAATAATAATCATGATCACGGTGTTGACAGAATTAATAACATACTAATTGTGATCTAGATAAACACGTACTAAGCATATAGTAGAAGCATCTACGCACATAGCTAGTACTGTCACTACTATAAAAAGGCTTATCCTCAATATCTCTACTAGTGGCGCACCATGATGATGGTGCAGCACTGCTATATAGCAGTGGCGCATCAGAACCAGGTGCGCCATTGCTATGTTTTTACTAATGGCGCACCACATGATCAGTGCGCCATTGCTATTCTTTTGGTCCATCCCCTAACCCCCCCCCCCCCATCAGACATAGCAATGGCGCACCACACCTAGGTGCGCCACTGCTATGTGCTATGCTACATAGTAGTGGCGCACCTAGGTGTGATGCACCGTTGCTATGTCTCACACACACAAACACCATCCCCTCATCGCCTTTTAGGTTTTTAAAAAATAAAAGAAAATGATAAAAGATTAAAAAAAATCAAAAAAATAGATGCCCATGTGTTATGTGTTCTAGTTGTTAGGAAAATTAACAAACATGAATTTTGAATTTTTTTTGCAAAAGGCCGCTGTGTTTCGGTAAAATGGCCGTAACTTTTGCATACGACCTCCGATGAAAAAGTTTTTTATATGAAAAATCATCTACCCGTTGAAGATTTTTAGAATCCCAAAAACCTAACCGAATAAAATATACGGGGCTTTTAAGATCTGGAGGTAAAAAAATCGAAAAAATGCAAAAAATAAATAAGTTAGCAATGGCGCACCTTATGAATAATGCGCCACTACTATTTCCCCGCCTTCACAATTCAAAAAATATCGAAAAAATAGAAAATTAGCAATGGCGCATCGGTGAATAGTGCGCCACTACTATTTTCCCGCCTTCACAATTCAAAAAAATAGCAATGGCACACCAGTGCACGGTGCGCCACTGCTAAGTTCAGACAGAAGTTTAAAAGGGTCGGCCAGCCACTTACCGCTTCATTCTTCTCCTCCTCTCCTCCACTCCATCTCCTCCTCTCCGGCGACCTCGTCCTCCTCACGGTGCTCCTCCTCCGGTGACCTCCTCCTCACGGTGCTCCTCCTCCGGCGACCTCCTCCTCCCTCCTCTCCTCCTCACGGTGCTTCTCCTCCGGCGACCTCCTCCTCCCTCCTCTCCTCCTCACGGTGCTCCTCCTTCCTCTCCTGCTCACGGTCCTCCTCCTCCTCTCCGGCGACCTCCTCCTCCCTCCTCTCCTGATCCTCACGGTCTCTCCTCCCTCCTGTCCTCCTCACGGTCTCTCCTCCCTCCTCCTCTACTTCTGGTCACATGTGGAGCTCCCCCGACACAAAGAACGTACCAGATCCAGGTCGAGAACGAAATTTGAAAAAAAATCAAGCAAAAAAACGAGCAAAAAAACAAGCCAAAAAAATGAGCCAGATCTAGATCCAGATCCAAATTCAAAATTCAAAAATAGCAATGGCGCACAGTGGGGTTAGACGGTGCGCCACTACTCTTTTCCCGCCTTCAAAATTCAAAAAAAAATAAAAAAAATTCAAAAAAAAAAGTTACCAGTGGTGCACCTGTAGCAATAGTAATGGCGCACTACATGGTGCGCCACTGTTACCTGCGCCATTAGTATTTGTTACTAGTGGCGTGGTAATAGTGGCGCACCTATAGTGCGCCATTAATGGCAAAAATAGGTGCACCACTAATATCCTTTTTTCTAGTAGTGTGCTAAGACAAAAAAAACAGGAGTGGGATAAACGTGTTGTGCCCTCCAGTACTCCAGACAGAAGCCACGACGACGGCGACAACATTCTCCTCGGTGGCATTCTTCTTGACTTCAAGCTTCTCGGCGACAAGACGATTGGCTTCGTTGGTGGTGGACAAGGTGATGATGAAGGCAACACAGACGTAAACGAACGGTGGCGAGCAATCACGTAGGATACACTTCCAAAAAACCTAATCACCCCTCTCCCATACATGATTTGGAGAGGTGGGGTTTCGGAAGCCCGCTCTCTCATCAACTATGTACGCAGTGGACGGGATAGGATCACCTGCGACAACAGCAGCAAAAGGAATGACTGTGGGCATGGAGGCAGCTGATGCAATATGTTTCTCATGGCGGCTAGGGTTGGCCGGTGCCTCCAATATATACGTGCGGCCGCATGGAGAGACGTGGGTTGGACCCACATCCGAGTCGGTAACAGCCCATGATCCGACTTCTCAGATCATGACTCTTTTATTAAGGACTCTCCATTCCAGACCAGCAAAAATTAGCGGATGCGTGAGCTCAACTTCCAGGAAACTTCGCCACCTCCAAGGGTAAACACATACCAAGTTGCGGGCCTTCATCTCATCAGCATTAGAGATCCAATTTGCATCACTATACCTCACGTACTGACGGGTTTTCGGTGCAGTGAAGTCCATAATTCAAAGTACGTTTCAAATAACGCATAATTCTTTCAAAAACATGCCAATGTACATCACCGGATTGGAAACAAGCCGACTTACTTTGCTCGCAGCAAACATGATGTCAGACCCCATAGCGCTCGCTAGGTACATGAGTGAACCAATTATTTGAGAGTATCTTAGTTCATCCTTAGTTGTTCCTTCGAACATTCGAATCCGCACACTAGGATCATATGAAAGATCGAGGGTGTCGCCTAGAGGGGGGGTGAATAGGCTATTTAAAATAATTACAGTTTAGGATTGAACAAATGCGGAATAAACCTAGCGGTTAATTTGTCAAGAACAAAACCTAAAACAACTAGGATCACCTACGTACACCAACAACTTATGCTAAGCAAGATAAGCAACTATGTGATAGCAAGATATATGACAAAGAACAATATGGCTATCACAAAGTAAAGTGCATAAGTAAAGGGCTCGGGTAAGAGATAACCGAGGCACGCGGAGATGACGATGTATCCCGAAGTTCACACCCTTGCGGATGCTAATCTCCGCTTGGAGCGGTGTGGAGGCACAATGCTCCCTAAGAAGCCACTAGGGCCATCAGAATCTCCTCACGCCTCGCACAATGCAAGATGCCGTGATTCCACTAAGGGACCCTTGAGGGCGGTCACCGAACCCGTACACTTTGGCAACCCTTGGGGGCGGTCACCGGTACCCGTCAAATTGCTCGGGGCGATCTCCGCATCCTAATTGGAGACCCTGACGCTTGCCCGGAGCTTTACACCACAATGATTGAGCTCCGAATAACTCCAACCGTCTAGGGCGCCAAGGTACCCAAGGGGAACAAGCTCTAGGGTGTCCAAACACCCAAGAGTACGTAACAAGCTCAAGGGTACCAAGCACCCAAGAGTAATAAACTTCTCAACTTGTAACTTCCACGTATCATGTGGAGAACTCAAACTGATGCACCAAATGCAATGGCAAGGGCACACGGAGTGCCCAAATCCTTCTCTCTCAAATCCCACCGAAGCAACTAATGCTAGGGAGGAAGATGAGAGGAAGAACAATAAGGAGAACACCAAGAACTCCAAGATCTAGATCCAATGGGTTCCCCTTACATAGAGGAGAAAGTGATTGGTGGAAATGTGGATCAAGATATCCTCTCTCTTTTCCCTCAAAAACTAGCAAGAATCCATGGAGGGATTGATAGTTAGCAAGCTGGAAAAGGTCAACAATGGGGGAAGAACACGAGCTCAAGAGATAAGGTTCATTGGGGAAGAAGACCCCCTTTTATAGGAGGGGAAACATCCAACCGTTATGTGCTCAGCCCGCACACGAGCGGTACTACTGCTCGGGCGGAAGAAGCAGGGAAAAGGAGCAACAAAACATGAACCTTGGGGCGGTAGTACTGCTTACAAGCGGTACTACCGCTCACCCCAGCGGTACTACCGCTGGAGGAGCAGAACACGGGACCAAAAGAGGCAGGGCAGAGCAGAGAACGGTGGCAGTAATGCAGTAGCGGTACTACCGCCTGACCGGAGCGGTACTACGCTTATAGGCGGTACTACCGCCCAATCGGGGTGGTACTACCGCTTATAGGCGGACATGCCGTGCAACTACTGCTAAACCCGACACGAAAAGTGCAAGACCCAAAATCGAGGCGGTAGTAGAGCGGCACTGGAGTGGTACTACCGCTTGACGCTACAAGCGGTACTACCGCTGCCACCGCAGTACTACCGCAGGAAGAAAAACAGAACTGCCATAACTTCTTCATATGAGCTCCGAATTGAGCAAACTCAAGCTTGTTGGATACAAGACAACGAGTAGCATCAAAACAGGAGAAGAGAAATCTCCAACAGAGAAGAACTAGCTGAACCTCCAACATCGAAAATATCATAGAAGATGCATGTGAACTCCATTTTTGATGAACTCGAGCTTGTCATCAAGATGACCATAAGCTCCAAAACTCACAAAGAGAACCAAACAAGAAACAAGAAAGATGATGCAAGGATGCAATGGTTTGAGCTCTCTACGAATGATACGATCAAGTTACATCGAGAGCCCCCCTTGATGGTACGACCATGAACCTAAAACCCGGTCTCCAACTACCATCATGAGACCGGTAAAATAGAAAACCTATCAAGGGAAAACCTTTGCCTTGCACATGGTCCACTTGAGCTAGATGATGACGATCTTGACTCCCTCAAGTTGGACCACCTTTCTTGATTGCGTTGGCTCGATGAAGACTAGTTGATTGCTCCCCTGTACTCCACTATGGGTGAGCCACACTTCCGCACATCTTCACAAGTCCATTGTCACCACAATGTGAAAGTGCTAGTTATCGACTAGAGGGGGGGGGGGGTGAATAGGCGATTTTTAGGAAAGTCTTCAAAACATGGATGTTTCGAAGACAAACAATAGAAATGACCTAATTGATATGCAGCGGAAGATAAACTACAATAAGCAAACCATAGTCAAGTATGCAATAACGTGAAAGTACAAGACTAATAGCAGCTTGGTAGTAAGGATCAAGATGGAAGATAGTGAGAAGCCAATCAACAAAAGTAGTCAAGCAATGAAGTCAAACAGGTATGACAAATAGGCAATGACTTCACAAAGACAAACTCTAAGTAAGGAGAGGGAGAAGATAGAACCAGTCACTTGTTGAAGACACATGATTTGTTGGACCAGTTCCAGTTGCTGTGACAACTGTACATCTGGTTAGGGAGGCTGAGATTCAACTCAGAAGACCGCGTCTTCACCTTATTCCCTTGAGCTAAGGACACACAGTCCTCGCCTAATCACTGTAAGTCTTCAAGGTAGACTTCAACCTTCACAGGCTGCGTTCACCGGCAATCCACAATGACTCTTGGATGCTCAGAACGCGACGCCTAACCGGGCCGGAGGATTCACAGTCCTCAAGTGTAATAAGTCTTCGTGTCACATGCATGTAAAGACTTCAGTGATGCCTAACACTCTTTGGCTCTAGGTGTTTGGGCTTTGTCCTCGCAAGGATTTCTCTCTCTCTCTCAACGGCTTCGAGGTGGGTTGCTCTCAAACGACAAAAGCCGTGCACTAACTGTGAGCAGCCACCAATTTATGGTGTAGGGGGTGGGATATTTATAGCCACTAGGCAACCCGACCTGATATGTCCGAAATGACCTCGGTCACTAAGGAACCGACACGTGTTCCAATGGTCGATTTCAAACACACACGGCAACTTTACTTGGGCTACAAGCAAAGCTGACTCATCCAGCTGGATAAGTTTTGCTCTCATTGTCTTCGTCGAAGACATAGGATTTGGGTTGAGCATCACTTCAGTCATTCCGACTTTGTTCACTTGGACCCCACTTAACAAAGACGGAGGTTCCTATGACTCAACAAAGAAGAAAAGGAAACAACGAAACGATTACGCCTTTCGCTCCATAGTCTTCACTCAATGTCTTCTCATGTCATAGTCTTCAATGTGAATATCTTCACATGCCACCATTGTCGCCAATGTCTTAATACATTTTTAGGGTCATCTCCGGTAGGTAAACCAAATCAATGGGGGACACTACCTGCGTTATCCTGCAATTCTCACAAACGCATTAGTCCCTCAACCACATTTGTCGTCAATACTCCAAAACCAACTAGGGGTGGGGCACTAGATGCACTTACAATCTCCCACTTTTTGGTGATTGATGACAAACTGGTTGAAGTTTTCAACGGGGATAAAGTATGTGAAATTGTAAAGGATAGGGAATTGTCTTCATAAGTGGCAAAGGCTCCTCAAGATGTGCATATAAGTAGTTTGCTTTTGGAATGCAAATGCACATGGCAGGTTGTACTTGTGGAGATCCACTTCAACTTATGAAGATAATTCATCATGCATGAAATGATATAACTAAGAGAATGACATGCATAATGAAAATGGACGTCTAGAATGATCTAAGTGCGGAAGTTATCATCGCACATGCGGAATTTATCATCGCACCAGAGTAAAGCAAATAAGTAGCAGACGACCATCGAGTTTAAGTGTTACAACTCAAAGAACCAAATGTAACCGCCCTTATGAACCCGCTTGAAGACTATCAAACTCATATGCTTCTCCCCCTTTTGTCAGTAAGGACCAAAAAGGTTTGAAGACATAGAGCGTCTACTCGTCCTCTTCAGAAGTAGATGATGCAGCAGGGTTGTCGTTGTTGTTTGGCGGCGCAGACGAACTTGGTGCAGTGTCGATGCGAACAAAAGTAGGGGGCGGTGAAGTAGCATTATCTTCATCATTGATCACTCTGGCATTGACAGTTGCCGCGGAGGAAGAATAGTCAGAGTCTTCAAGTGATGGAGTTCGCTGTAGGACTGCATTCCGTGGAGGAGTGGAGTCAAACTTGAAGCGCTCAAAGGAAGCCATCGCCTTGAAGATATGCTTCAGACCGAGCAGTGTCAAACTTTTCCATGATCGCCGATGTGTCTCATGAGTGACAAAAGCATTCTTGGTGGCAAGATTTCGAATGCGATTGACGTCCACCAAGAGGCTTTGCATCTGTCGCTTGAGCCAGGAGTGATGCTTATCTTGTTTCTGATGCAGTGCCACAAGAAGTTCTCGGTTATTTAGGACGCGAGAGCGCTTCCGAGGCCTTTTGTGCAATAGTGCTCTCAGTAGCTTTAGTTTGCGCACGGTGAGGCGTATGAGTGTTTCCAGCCGAGGATAGACACGAGATACCGCTTGGACGCCTTCCATGGGTTGAGAGAAGCTATGGTGATCTGCATTACGAAGACAAAGTGGCGTTTTGGCAGGCTCGGGGTATATGGCTTCAATCGACATATCAACCTCTGGTAGAAAGATCAGATGATTGCGAGCAGTGGGCTGATAGTTGATAGCAGAGTGCATCTTGATGAGACGCATGACCCATGGAGCATAAAATTTCAGACCAAAAAGATCAGATCCAGACGCAGCCAATTGCCGGATGAAGAATTCTTGCGTATTGAAGCTGATGCCATTGAGGATGTAAAAGACCAATGTCTTCATGGCTCCTTCAAGTTTTGCAGATGATGAATGCCCTTTGATAGGCCATAGAGTTCGCCTGATGATGTGATATATTGTACGAGGCAGATACTCAAGGTCATCAACAAAGAATTCCTGAGGGTATTCAGCGTCATGTGTCAGAGGCTTCATCATGCTCAACATCTGACTCATGTTGGGCTCTGGCTTATGGAAGATGCTCTCCAGTGCATCATGGTGGAGTTGACAACCAGGTTCAAATAGCTCTCCGGGAGTGGGTAGGCCTGCGAGCTCAATGACGTCAAGAGCTTTGGCTTCATGACGAACATTTCCTGTCATCCACTCGAGAAGTCTTCGTATCTCTGTAGTCGCCGCGGATGTGGAGGGTAGCATAAAATTGAAGCAAAAGTTCTTCATTCCAGTGTTCTTTATCTGTTACGAAGCCGAGCAGACCTGCATCTCGAAAGCAGTCAAGTGCTTCTTCTAAGCACAACAGTCCGGCAATGGCTTCAGTGTCGAGGCGCATATGAGGGAAAATGCGCCCTTGATCATACAGAACGCAGGAGTAATAACTTCGTTGCTGATAGCTCCAGAAACGGTCAGATGATATCCTTGGCCTTGTGTAGGGGTTCTTTGCTCTGTCAAAGAAAGTGTTGTGGGCTTTGAAGCCATTTGCATTGAAAGACCCTGTAGAGGTGGCAGTGCCTGGGAACCTTGGCAGTCTTGGCTTTGGCTTCTGGACCTGAGGCCTATGCGCAATATGATAGTCGAACTGAGGACCAGAGGCATGAGGCGAAGGGACCAGAACAGGCCATCTTACTGTGACTAGCTGACCATAGTTGTATGCTTGCTCAATTGTGTAGGGCCTTGGTGGTGGAACCGAGCAAAGGGCAACAATCGAGGCTCGTGCTGCTCAGCAGATGCTTCAGGAGCAGTTGCCTCATTGGCTTCAGGTACATTTGGTGCAGGCTCGACATTTGCTTCAGCCATGACTGTGTCATTGGCTTCATTGTGTTGGAGGTGGCAGCCTCAATGTTTTCAACCTCCACTTGAGGAGCTGGAGGGTCGGGCACTGGCACGTTGATATCAGGAGTAACTTCTTCAATTACAGGGGGTGTAGGGACACGTTCTTCTTCTTCTTGGGTGTCTTCGGCTGATGCAGCCGGATTATCTTCAGCAGCTTTGGCTTCGGACTGGAGACATTCACAGCTTGGAGTGGCTTCTGAAAACACTTGACGTGCAACAGGTTGGTGGTGCACTTCTCCTTCTGGAACGCTCGAGAGAGGTACTTGAGGCCTTTGACCTTTGCGAAGCCTGCGAAATGCTGGCGACGCCTTTGGAGATGGGGTTGCCTGGGCCTCAAAGTCTTCCTCTTCTTCTTCTTGTTGTTGTTGTTGGGGAGTGACTTGTTGTTGGGGAGTACTAGGGGAGTCTTGTTGCTGTGGGTGATCAGCCCATGATGCATCCTGCGCAATTGGCGTCAGAGGACGACCAATGCTGATGAGTTCGCTGTTCGTGAGAACAGGCGATGATACCGGGTTTGGTTCGATCTGAGGAAGAACTTCATCATCTTCAACATTGTCATGATGACCAATGTCTTCAAAGCCGGTGGGATCAATCGCTGGAATGTCTCCAGCTTCATGAGCCTCTATGGAAGGTGCTCATGAACTATCATCCGTCGTTCTTGGATTTCAGATGCGTGGCTTAATCACGTAAATAGGTTCAACAACCAAGGGCTCTGTGGGAGCAGCCCGATTCTTCTTGCTTTTGAGTTTCTTCTTGGAGGGAGCACCATCAGAGGCTTCAGGATTTTTCCTTTTTCTAGCTTCAGCCTCAGCAGCCCTCGTCTTCTTCCGTTCAGAAGGGGTTGACCTGACCTTTGGCTTCGAGCCTGTCATGCTGCTTGGGAAGACTATGCGGGGTTCTTCCTGCCTTGAAGGTGCAGCTTGGTCAGTTGAAGGCTTCTTTTTCTTTGCAGCCATTCTGGGGTCAATGCCAGGATGGCCAAGAGCTTTGCGCTTCTCAACCTCATTGTAGGCTAGCACACACTTGTCAGCCAGACTCTTCATGCGCTCACGAGAGCCTCTAGCTTCTTCACGCTTCTTGAGAAAGGCTTCTTTGAGCTCGCAAAGCACGATCTTGAAGTTTTTGACATCTTGCACGCTGAGCGCAGCCATATGCTTCTTGAACTGAGCCTTCTCATAGTCGATCTTGTGCTTCAGTTCAATGATGCGCTGAGCAAGAGCTAGCTCAGAAGCAATGGCGCCATTGAAAGAGACGCTGAAGCCAATAGGAAGTTGCAGATCTTCAAAGATGATGTTTGGGGTGTCAAACCACTCATCAATGAAGTGATGGATGATTGCCACATCAAAGAGAGGCAAATTTTTGAAAATTTCTGCTTCTTCTTTGCTCTTGATAAGTTGCTCAAGGGCATCATCTGCAAGATCTTCATCACTGGACAGATCAATGTGCTCTTCTCGCAGAATGGCAGCAGGAGTCAGTGTCAGTTCAGTATTCTTGACAATTTTCTTTTTCTTCTCCATCCTCTTGGGGATACGTGATTGATCTTCAGACTGCACACTAGCTTCAGGAGGTGCAGTGGCCAGTGGCTTCACACGTGAAGCTTTTGGAGGAGCAGCTGACTTTGAAGCCTTAGCCTTCTTTGGCTTCAACGACTTTGGAGCAGGAGCAGGAGCAGGAGCTGGGGCTTCATCAGAGTCAGCATCGTCATCAGAGTGATCCACTTGGGCACCTTGGACCGCAATGTGAGTGATGAGGCCATCAAGGTTGTAGAAGGGACCGATGACATTGGGTTCAGCATCACGTGATCCGTCAAGACGGGAGCAGAGGGACCAGGGTTGAAGTCTAATCCCAATGACTTCTTGTTTTCCTTGGTCAAGCCTTCTGCGGCCGGAAGTTGCGCTTGAAGAGATTATCGTCACGACACCAGAGCAATGACGTTGGGTCGGCATTTTCAGGCTGAGGTCCACGGACCATAGAAACCCTGTGCAATAGCTTCAGCCCTGTTCTTGGGCGGAAGGCCTCGAAAGAGAATATCACCCCAAGGGCTTTTGATAGCATTCTTCTCAGCGTATTCTTAGGTCACGAACTTGTACTTGAACCATTGTTCAGCCCAATATCGATGAATCCATTGGATTCTCGTCTTGCACTGATTGTAATTCTCTTTGGGATCTGTCTTGTAAAGCTCTGCGAGGTCATCAGGCAGATCTTTTGAAGTTCCCCCACGACGCTGTCTGCCGCCCTTCCTAACTGATTTATCTGCAGCCATGAACTTCAAACTGATTGGCTTCAATACGTTCAAAGGCTTCAAAGGCTTGCGTTTGCTGGACAAACAGAACCGCTTCGGAGAGTTAATTTGATGTTGTAAGAATTCGCAAACGAATGCAGACTATGAGAACCAAGGGATTCTCCCACGGACATGTACTGTGACAGCATTAGAGATGCGAGGGAAGGGAAGAGGTCATATGCATTCTCGTAAGATTTTGAAGATAAATCTGTTTGAAGACATTGACCTCATGATGTGAAGACATTCACTTATACGCTGAGAGTTGGTTCCAGATTTGTACGAATCCGTGAATAAGTACAAGTGAGGAATCTAACTAGTTGTGAAGCTTAAGTGAATATACTAGGCAGTATGAGAAGCAGACATAATAGATCTAACATTGTATAGGCATAAACCAATTTTGGTAAGTAGGATGAATCTTTGAGGATCAAAAAGATGGTAAAAATAGAGTTATATTTACCACTCGAAGAACTGCTAGACGGGAAGAAAAGGAGACCGAGCAGTTCAATCCACCGTGCCCTAACTTGGCGACGGAGGACACCTACGGCGGCGGCGGAGAGGATGATGTTCGCGGCCGGCGTGAGGACGGCGTCGGAGAAGTCGCGGCAGCTAAGCGCTTCGTCGCTAGCGGTGGCGCTAGGGTTTTGACGAGGTGGAGAGGTGGAAGAAGGTTTTCTTTACCGCAGGGGACATGTATTTATAAGGAGGTGTGCGGCATAGCGCAATTACGCAGGTGCCCCTGGCTGTTCACATCTGAGGTGCACGTGGCAAGCATGCAACATACTCTGAGTTGTCCCATCGCTCCCACGCCCGCCAGTTTGTCGGATGGTCGTTCCGGCTTCTCCGGATTTCAACAGTAAGGATGAATCATTTAAAACAGACTTAAAGTTTGTCTCTGTGTCTTTTGCTGACAAGGACGCAGAGAAGACATTCGACAGTTTCAATAGAATGCATATGATTTGGACAGATAGAGTTTGAGATAGAAAGCATAGAGAGATTAGGGTCCGATCACATTCACTTAGTTCAAAAGATTCAACTTGGAAGACATAGCTATAAGTGAATGTTGTAGAGGACAGAACAATATATATATATACATACATACATATATATATATATATATATATATATATATATATATATATATATATACACACACACACACATATATATATATAGTGAAGAAAATCATGAAGATAGGTTGAAGTTGAAGACAAATCAAATGCGAAGATATTGCAGAAGTAACGCCATGAGTGAAACACTTCAAACAGAGAAATTTGGTGGTGGCGTTACCCACCGTATAGGAAGTATTAGACCTGACACGACGCACAATTATCGTGGCGCTCAAGTCAAATTCCACGTTAATGTATTCACACTCGTAATGTAAGTCTTCATTGATTGAAGATATACTTTACTTCGTGTGTTGCACATCTAATTCATCAACATGCATAAGTGTTAGGATGTGTGCTTGATCACAGGACATTTGAGGATTCCAAGATATTTATCTCACACCGTAACTTGCAAAACCTTTTCTCATCCAAGGGCTTTGTGAAGATATCTGCCAATTGCTCTTCAAAGTTGACGTGAATGATGTCAATATCTTTCTTCATGACATGATCCCTGAGAAAATGATGACGAATTTCAATGTGCTTTGTCTTCGAGTGCTGGACTGGATTGTGGGCAATCTTGATGGCGCTTTCGTTGTCGCAGAAGAGAGGTACTTGTTTCAGATTGATGCCATAGTCCTTGGGAGTTTGCTTCATCCATAGAAGCTGAGCACAACAAGATCCAGCAGCAATGTATTCAGATTCAGTAGTTGAGAGTGATACAGTTACGCTTCTTTGAAGACCAATGCACAAGTGATCTTCCCGTAAAGTGACATGTGCCTGATGTAAACTTGCGATCCACCTTGTCACCAAGATAATCAGCATCCCAAAAATCCAACCAAATCAAATTTTGAGCCCTTTGGATACCATAATCCGAGTGTTGGGGTGTGAGCCAAATATCAAAGAATTCGCTTCACGCCTAAGTGATGCGATTCCTTTGGTGCCGCTTGGAATCGAGCACACATGCAAACACTAAGCATAATATCTGGCCTAGATGCACATAGGTAAAGTAAGGAACCAATTATGGAGCGATATACCTTTTGATCAAACTCTTTACCATTGTCGTCGGGACCCATATGGTGTTTGGCTGGCATTGGCGTCGTGTATCCTTTGCAATCTTGCATTCCAAACTTCTTCAGACAATCTTGGAGGTATTTTTCTTGAGATATAAAGATGCCATTCCATTGTCGATTTAATTTGAAGACCAAGGAAGAACTTGAGCTCTCCCATCATGGACATCTGATATTGTTCTTGCATCATGTATCCAAATTCATCACTATACTTCTGGTTGGTGCATCCAAAGATAATGTCATCCACATATATTTGGCATGCAAACAGTTCACCATCATATGTCTCGTGAAGAGTGTGGGATCAAGGGATCCAGGTTTGAAGCCTTTGCTCTTCAGGAAGTCTTTGATCATATCATACCAGACGCGAGGAGCTTGTTTGAGGCCATATGTTGCTTTTATTTAGCTTGTACACCATATCAAGATGTTTTGGATCTTCAAAGCCGTGTGGTTGAGCGACATATACTTCTTCTTCAATCTTGCCGTTGAGAAATGCACTCTTCACATCCATTTGATATAGCAAGATGTTGTGGTGGTTAGCATAGGCTAGTAGTATGCGAATAGCTTCAAGCCTAGCTACAGGAGCAAATGTTTCATCGAAGTCAATTCCTTCAACTTGAGTATATCCTTGAGCCACAAGACGTGCTTTATTTCTGACGACTTGAACATGCTCATCTTGCTTGTTTCGATATATCCATTTGGTGCCAATAATGTTATGCTTGCGAGGGTCAGGACGATTGACAAGTTCCCAAACATTGTTCAGCTTGAACTGTTGAAGTTCTTCTTGCATAGCTTGTATCCATTCTGGTTCCATAAAGGCTTCAACAACTTTCTTGGGTTCTGATATTGACACAAAAGAAAAGTGCCCACAGAAATTTGCTAGCTGTGCTGCTCTTGAGCGAGTAAGCGGACCAGGTGCATTGATGCTATCAATTATCTTCTCAATTTGTACTTCATTTGCAACTCGAGGATGAACTGGACGAAGACTTTGCTCTTGCTGATCATTGTCATCATTGGGAGGATTGTCTTCAGACTGAGCATTGTCTTCAGGTTGGTTAGGTGCAGAAATGATAAGTTCTTCTTCAGGCTGTGCTTCAGAAGGCATGATTTCACCAGTTCCCATCAGCTTGGTAGATTCACTGGGTGGAGCTTCGTCTAGTGTACTTGGCAGTAGCTCTCTTTGTGAACCATTGGTTTCATCAAATCGCACGTCCACTGTTTCGACGATTTTGTAGTGATAGAGGTTGAAGACTCTGTAGGAGTGCAAGTCCTTTCAGAATCGAGCATGAAGCCTTCGTTAGCTTTGGGTTCAAATTTTGACTTGTGATGGGGATCCTTGATCCAAAGACTTAGCCCCAAATACTCAAGTAGCCGACATTTGGCTTCTTGCCAAGAAGGAGCTCATAGGATGTTTTGTTCGAAGCTTATGGACATAAACATGGTTGATGACGTGACATGTTTGTATCAATAGCTTCGTGCCGTAACTTTCTTGGTGTCTTGTACTCGTCGAGCATTGTTCGAGCCATCTCAATGAGGGTTCTATTCTTGCGCTCCATGATGTCATTTTTCTGAGGTGTGTATGGAGCAGCGAACTCATGAGTGATTCCCATGGTATCCAGATAAAGATCAAGTCCGGTGTTCTTGAATTCAGTGCCGTTGTCACTTCTGATATGCTTGATCTTGATGCCATAATTGTTCATTGCTCGACATGGCGAAGCGTCGAAGACATCTTGCACTTCACCTTGTAGAGAATTATGTGCACCCATGTGTATCTTGAGTAGTCATCAACAATGATGAAGCCATAGAGACAAGCAGTTGTTGTGAGGGTAGAGTAGTGAGTAGGGCCAAACAAATCCATGTGTAACAACTCAAGGGTTGAGATGTCGCCATGATTGTCTTCGAGTGGTGCTTTGCCCTAGTCATCTTTCCAGCTTCGCAGGCACCACACAAATGATCCTTCTTGAGCTTGACACCTTCGATGCCTATGACATGCTTCTTCTTGGCGAGTGTGTAAGTTCCTCATGCCAGCATGCCCCAGCCTCCGATGCTAGTGCCAAAGATTCAAGCTTTTGCAAGAAGACATACGGCAAGTCGTGGACCTGCCGAGAAATCTACCATGTATAGATCATCTTTCCTATACCCTTCAAAGACTAGAGACCTGCCGATTCCATTAGTACAAGGCAACGATATTTTTCGAATATCACAATCATGTTCAAGTCACAAAGCATTGAGATGGACATCAAGTTGAAACCAAGGGATTCAACAAGCATCACTTTATCCATGTGTTGATCCTTTGAGATTGCAACTCTACCTAGACCCAATACCTTGCTTTTACCACTGTCAGCAAATGTGATGTGACTCTTTTCTGATGGACGTAAGGTTGAGTCCATGAGAAGACTTCGATCACCAGTCATATGATTAGTGCATACGCTGTCCATAATCCATTTCGAAGCATGAGGTGTCATACCCTACAAGATGCTTAGGGGATAGGCTTCACCAAGAGTATTGTGAAGCATAAACATTTGACGGACAAGAGGATTATTGAAGCTCAGATCAAGATTAAGACAGATAGGATGAATGGCAAACGATTCAGAACAAAATACATAGTGAGATCATTTGGGCATTTGAACTTGCGTCCCTACAAGATGTTTTAGGTCCCCAAAGAATAGCATCAGACGCCTTTTGATTTTAGGTCGAGACCCTTTCTCGCAAAAAGAGAGTTAATTCTTCTTAACCACCCACATCTTCAGGGGTGGCTTAGAAGTAATGAGTCTAAGTGCAGCATCTGAGAACTTCGGCTTTGGAGCCCTAGCAAATAGCCTTGCAGGAGATGATACTCATATGAATAAGCAGAAAAGTTCTTAGTTCTATGAACATAGCGGTTTGAAGACACACGCTCATATTCATAAATTTGAGTACGGTTTCCCTGCAAAACATTGGCGTTAGGGTGACTCATGTGAGTCCTCTGTCTGTATGAAGCCTTTGGACCATATGACGCCTTAGGTCTGGGGTTTGTCTTCTTCCCAGGTGGTATCATGATGACATTCACTGGAAGATTCTCAAGACAGCTTTTGGGAACCCAGATCTTCTTCATAGGTGGTCCATTCCTGCAGCTTAGTACCAATATACCGCAAACACTTCACCATTCTCGATTCTTGAACAGCTTATAGTTTGCATCAAAGGATTCATCAATGATAATAGGGTTAGCACAGGTAAAGCCAGATAAGGTGGATGGATCCATCGAAGGTCCCTTTGCGCAACCATGTGGTTTTGGGATACTGCTCAGGCTTCCAGTAGGAACCATCAACATTCATTTTCCTCTCGAACCCAACACCCTCTTTCCTAGGGTTTCGGTTCAGAATCTGCTTTTTGAGGACATCGCAAAGTGTCTGATGCCCTTTCAGACTTTTATACATCCCTGTTTCAAGCAATGTCTTCAACCTAGCATTTTCATCAGCAATAGCAGTGGTATCCTCCTCACGGGGTTAGTTACCACATTAGTAGTTGAAGACAATGCAACAGCTTGCAACAGTTGAACATTCAGCAGCAGAGGTAGCGATATCACGCTCAAGACATTTTAGACATGGTGGTTCAAATCCATCCTGAGCGGAACTGATCTGTTGAGCGCGAAGTGACTCATTCTCTTTTTGAAGATCTTCATGAGCCGATCTCAATTTCTCAAGCTCCTGCTTCCTTTGAAGATAATCATGTTGGGGAACGTAGCAGAAATTCAAAATTTTCTACGCATCACCAAGATCAATCTATGGAGATTCTAGCAACGAGGGAAGGAGAGTGCATCTACATACCCTTGTAGATCGCTAAGCGGAAGCGTTCAAGAGAACGGGGTTGAAGGAGTCGTACTGTCGTGATCCAAATCACGGAGATCCTAGTGCCGAACGGACGGCACCTCCGCTGCTCAACACACGTACAGCCCGGTGACGTCTCCCACGCCTTGATCCAGCAAGGAGAGAGGGAGAGGTTGAGGAAGACTCCATCCAGCAGCAGCACAACGGCGTGGTGGTGATGGAGGAGCGTGGCAATCCTGCAGGGCTTCGCCAAGCACCGCGTGAGAGAAGGATGACTTGGGAGAGGGGAAGGGCTGTGCCAGGGCAAGGGTGCAGCTCCCATGCGCCTCCCCACTATATATAGGGGTGGAGGGGATTATTTCTTGCCCTCCAAGTCCATTGGGGCGTTGGCAAAGGTGGGAGGAAAGAAATCCCATCCTTTCCTTTCCCCATCGATTGTTATCCCCCTTTTAGGGATCTTGATCTTATCCCTTCGGGATATGATCTTATTCCTTCTAAGGGGGATCTTGGTGCGCTTGACCAGGGGTGTGGGGCCTTGCCCCACTACCACGTTCATGTGGGTCCCCCATGCAGGTGGGCCCCACTCCGGAACCTTCTAGAACCTTCCCGGTACAATACCGAAAAATCCGGAACATTTTCCGGTGGCCAAAATAGGACTTCCCATATATAAATCTTTACCTCCGGACCATTCCGGAACTCCTCGTGACGTCCGGGATCTCATCCGGGACTCCGAACAACATTCGGTAACCACGTATATCTATTCCCTATAAACCTAGCGTCATCGAACCTTAAGTGTGTAGACCCTATGGGTTCGGGAATCATGCAGACATGACCGAGACGTTCTCCGGTCAATCACCAACAATGGGATCTGGATACCCATGTTGGCTCCCACATGTTCCACGATGATCTCATCGGATGAACCACGATGTCAAGGACTCAATCGATCCCGTATACAATTCCCTTTGTCTAGCGGTATTGCACTTGCCCGAGATTCGATCGTCGGTATCCCGATACCTTGTTCAATCTCGTTACGGCAAGTCTCTTTACTCGTTCTGTAACACATCATCCCGTGATCAACCCCTTGGTCACATTGTGCACATTATGATGATGTCCTACCGAGTGGGCCCAGAGATACCTCTCCGTTTACACGGAGTGACAAATCCAGCCTCGATTCGTGCCAACCCAACAGACACTTTCAGAGATACCTGTAGTGCACCTTTATAGTCACCCGATTACGTTGTGGACGTTTGGTACACCCAAAGCATTCCTACGGTATCCGGGAGTTGCACAATCTCATGGTCTAAGGAAAAGATACTTGACATTAGAAAAGCTTTAGCATACGAACTACGATCTTTGTGCTAGGCTTAGGATTGGGTCTTGTCCATCACATCATTCTCCTAATGATGTGATCCCGTTATCAACGACATCCAATGTCCATGGTCAGGAAACCGTAACCATCTATTGATTAACGAGCTACTCATCTAGAGGTTAACTAGGGACTTGGTGTTGTCTATGTACCCACACATGTATCTGAGTTTCCTGTCAATACAATTATAGCATGGATAATAAACGATTATCATGAACAAGGAAATATAATAATAACTAATTTATTATTGCCTCTAGGGCATATTTCCAACAGTCTCCCACTTGCACTAGAGTCAATAATCTAGTTCACATCGTCATGTGATTAACACTGATAGGTCACATCGCCATGTGACCAACACCCAAAGAGTTTACTAGTGTCTGTAAACTAGTTCACATCATCACGTGATTTAGACTCAATGAGTTCTGAGGTTTGATCATGTTTTGATTGTGAGAGAGGTTTTAGTCAACGGGTCTGAACCTTTCAGATCCGTGTGTGCTTTGCAAATTTCTAGGTCATATTGTAAGCGCTGCTTCCACGCTCCACTTGGAGCTATTCCAAATGGTTGTTCCACTATACGTATCCTGTTTTTCTACTTAGAGTCATTCGGATAGGTTTTAAAGCTTGCATCGACGTAACCCTTTACGCCGAACTCTTTATCACCTCCATAATCGAGAAACATGTCCTTATTTACTCGAAGGACAATTTTGACCGCTGTCCAATGATCCATTCCTGGATCATTCTTGTACCCCTTGACTGACTCATGGCAAGGCACACTTCTGGTGCGGTACACAAAGATAGCATACTATAGAGCCTATGTCTGAAGCATAGGGGACGACCTTCGTCCTTCCTCTCTCTTCTGCCGTGGTCGAGCCTTAACTCTTAACTTCATACCTTACAACTCAGGCAAGAACTCCTTCTTTGACTGATCCATCTTGAATACTTTCAAGATTATGTCAAGGTATGTGCTCATTTGAAAGTATTATTAAGCATTTTGATCTATCCTTATAGATCTTGATGCTCAATGTTCAAGTAGCTTAATCCAGGTTTTCACTTGAAAAACACTTTTCAAATAACCCTATATGCTTTACAGAAAATTTTACATCATTTCTGATCATCAATATGTCAACAACATATACTCATCAGAAATTCTATAGTGCTCCCACTCACTTCTTTGGAAATACAAGTTTCTCATAAACTTTGTATAAACCCAAAATCTTTGATCATCACATCAACGCGCACATTCCAACTCCGAGATGCTTACTCCGGTCCTTAGAAAGGATCGCTGGAGCCAGATACCTTTTAGCATCCTTAGGATCGACAAAACTTTTCTGATTGTATCTCATACAACCTTTCCTTACGGAAACTGGTAAGGAAACTCGTTTTGACATCCATCTGCTAGATTTCATAAATGCAGCTAATGCTAACATGATTCCGACGGACTTAAGCATCACTACGGATGAGAAAATCTCATCGTAGTCAACTTGTGAAAAACTATTTGCCACAAGTCGAGCTTCATAGACGGTGACATTACCGTCCACGTCCGTCTTCTTCTTAAAAATCCATTTATCTCAATAGCTTGCCGATCATCGGGCAAGTCCACCAAAGTCCATGCTTTGTTCTGATACATGGATCCTATCTCAGATTTCATGGCCTCTAACCATTTGTCGGAATATGGGCCCACCATCGCTTCTCCATAGCTCGTAGGTTCATTGTTGTCTAGCAACATGACCTTCAAGACAGGATTACTATACCACACTCAAGCAAAGACGCATCCTTGTCACCCCACGAGGTATGGTAGTGACTTGATCCAAGTTTCATGATCACTATCATAAGCTTCTACTTCAATTGGTGTAGGTGCCACAGAACAACTTCACGTGCCCTGCTACACACTAATTGTAGTGACGGTTCAATAACCATATCAAGTCTCCACCATCCTCCCACTCAACTTTTCGAGACAAACTTTTCCTCGAGAAAGGACCTGATTCAAGAAACAATCCCTATTGCTTTCGGATCTGAATTAGGAGGTATACCCAACTGTTTTGGGTGTCCTATGAAGATGCATTTTATCCGCTTTGGGTTCGAGCTTATCAACCTGAAACTTTTTCACATAAGCGCCGCAACCCCAAACTTTTAAGAAACGACAACTTAGGTTTCTCCAAACCATAGTTCAAACAGGGTCGTCTCAACGGAATTACGTGGTGCCCTATTAAAGTGAGTGCGGTTGTCTCTAATGCCTAACCCATGAACGATAGTGGTAATTCGATATGAGATATCATGGTACGCACCATATCCAATAGGGCGCAACTATGATGTTCGGACACACCATCACACTATGGTGTTCCAGGCGGTATTAATTGTGAAACAATTTCCACAATGTCTTAATTGTGTGCCAAACTCATAACTCAGATATTCATCTCTATGATCATATCATAGACATTTTATCCTCTTGTCACAATGATCTTCAACTTCACTCTGAAATTACTTGAACCATTCAATAATTCAGACTTGTGTTTTATCAAGTAAATATACTCAACATCTACTCGAATCATCTGTGAAGTAAGAACATAACGATACTCACTGCATGCCTCAACACTCATTGGACTGCACACATCAAAATGTGTTACTTCCAACAAGTTGCTATCTTGTTCCATCTTACTGAAACAGTGGCTTTTCAGTCATCTTTCCCATGTGGTATGATTTGCATGTCTCAAGTGATTCAAAATCAAGTGAGTCCAAACGATCCATCTGCATGGAGTTTCTTCATGCGTATACACCAATAGACATGGTTCGCATGTCTCAAACTTTTCAGAACGAGTGAGTCCAAAGATCCATCAACATGGAGCTTCTTCATGCGTTTTACACCAATATGACTTACATGGCAGTGCCACAAGTAAGTGGTTCTATCATTACTATCTTATATCTTTTGGCATGGAAATGTGTATCACTACGATCGAGATTCAATAAACCGTTCTTTTAGGTGCAAGACCATTGAAGGTATTTATTCAAATAAATAGAGTAACCATTATTCTCCTTAAATGAATAAATCAGACATGTGCTAGACATAATCCAATCATGTCTATGCTCAACGCAAACACCAAATAATAATTTTAGGTTTAACTCCAATCTCGATGGTAGAGGGAGTGTGCGATGCTTGATCACATCAACCTTGGAAACACTTCCAACACGTACCGTTAGCTCACCTTTAGCTAGTCTCCGTTTATTCCGTAGCTTTTGTTTCGGGTTACTAACACTTAGCAACCGAACCGGTATCTAATACCATGGTGCTACTAGGAGTACTATTAAAGTACACATTAACATAATATATATCCAATATACTTCTATCGACCTTGCCAGCCTTCTTATCTACCAAGTATCTAGGGTAATTCTGCTCCAGTGGTTGTTCCCCTTATTACGTAAGCACTTAGTCTCGGGTTTGGGTTCGACCTTGGGTTTCTTCACCGAGCAGCAACTGATTTGCCGTTTCATGAAGTGTCCCTTCTTGCCCTTGCCCTTCTTGAAACTAGTGGTTTCACCAACCATCAACAATTGATGCCCCTTCTTGATTTCTACTTTCGCGATGTCAAACATCGTGAATACCTCAAGGATCATCATATCTATCCCTGATATGTTATAGTTCATCACGAAGCTCTAGCAGCTTCGTGGCAATGACTTTGGAGAAACATCACTATCTCATCTGGAAGATCAACTCCCACTCGATTCAAGTGATTGTTGCACTCAGACAATCTGAGCACAAGCTCAACGATTGAGCTTTCTCCCTTAGTTTGCAGGCTAAGAAAATCGCCGAGGTCTCATACCTCTTGACGTGGGCACGAGCCGTAAATCCCAATTTCAGCCCTCAAACATCTCATATGTTCATGACGTTTCAAAACGTGTTTGGTGCCTCAACTCTAAACCGCTTAACTGAACTATCACGTAGTTATCAAACGTGTATGTCCGATGTTTGTAACATCCATGCACCACGCTCGAGGTCCAAAGACACCGGGCGGAGCATTAAGGACATAAGCTTTCTACCGATCGCATAATTGCTATCACAACTCTCAACTATATTTTCTCTAGGAACATATCTAAACAGTGGAACTAAAGCGAGCCATTTACGACATAATTTGCAAAGATATTTTGACTATGTTCAGGATAATTAAGTTCATCTTATGAACTCCCACTCAGATAGACATCCCTCTAGTCATCTAAGTGATTACATGATCCGAGTCAACTAGGCCGTGTCCGATCACCACGTGAGACGGACTAGTCATCATCGGTGAACATCTTCATGTTGATCGTATCTACTATACGACTCATGCTCGACCTTTCGGTCTCTGTTCCGAGGCCATGTCTGTACATGCTAGGCTCGTCAAGTTAACCCTAAGTGTTTCGCGTGTGTAAATCTGTCTTACACCCGTTGTATGTGAACGTAAGAATCCATCACACCCGATCATCACGTGGTGCTTAGAAGCGACGAACTTTAGCAACGGTGCACAGTTAGGGGAGAGCACTTCTTGAAATTGTTGTAAGGGATCATCTTATTTACTACCACCGTTCTAAGTAAACAAGATGCATAAACATAATAAACATCACATGCAATTATATAGTAGTGACATGATATGGCCAATATCATATAGCTCCATTGATCTCCATCTTCGGGGCTCCACGATCATCATCGTCACCGGCATGACACCATGATCTCCATCATCGTGTCTCCATGAAGTTGTCTCGCCAACTTATTACTTCTACTACTATGGCTACCGGTTAGCAATAAAGTAAAGTAATTACATGGCGTTGTTCAATGACACGCAGGTCATACAATAAATAAAGACAACTCCTATGGCTCCTGCCGGTTTTCATACTCATTGACATGCAAGTCGTGATTCCTATTACAAGAACATGATCAATCTCATAAATCACATATCATTCATCACATTCTTCTTGGCCATATCACATCACATAGCATACCCTGCAAAAACAAGTTAGACGTCCTCTAATTGTTGTTTGCATGTTTTACGTGGCTGCTATGGGTTTCTAGAAGAACGTTTCTTACCTATGCAAAACCACAACATGATATGCCAATTGCTATTTACCCTTCATAAGGACCCTTTTCATCGAATCCGTTCCGACTAAAGTGGGAGAGACTGGCATCCGCTAGCCACCTTATGCACCAAGTGCATGTCAGTCGGTGGAACCTGTCTCACGTAAGAGTACGTGTAAGGTCGGTCCGGGCCGCTTCGTCCTACAATACCGTCTAAACAAGATTGGACTAGTAACGGTAAGCATATTGAACATCATCAACGCCCACAACTACTTTGTGTTCTACTCGTGCAAAGAATCTATGCAATAGACCTAGCTCATGATGCCACTGTTGGGGAACGTAGCAGAAATTCAAAATTTTCTACGCATCACCAAGATCAATCTATGGAGATTCTAGCAACGAGGGAAGGAGAGTGCATCTACATACCCTTGTAGATCGCTAAGCGGAAGCGTTCAAGAGAACGGGGTTGAAGGAGTCGTACTGCCGTGATCCAAATCACCGGAGATCCTAGTGCCGAACGGACGGCACCTCCGCTGCTCAACACACGTACAGCTCCGGTGACGTCTCCCACGCTTTGATCCAGCAAGGAGAGAGGGAGAGGTTGAGGAAGACTCCATCCAGCAGCAGCACGACGGCGTGGTGGTGATGGAGGAGCGTGGCAATCCTGCAGGGCTTCGCCAAGCACCGCGGGAGAGGAGGAGGACTTGGGAGAGGGGGAGGGCTGTGCCAGGGGCAAGGGTGCAGCTCCCATGCGCCTCCCCACTATATATAGGGGTGGAGGGGGATTATTTCTTGCCCTCCAAGTCCATTGGGGCGTTGGCAAAGGTGGGAGGAAAGAAATCCCATCCTTTCCTTTCCCCACCGATTGTTATCCCCCTTTTTAGGGATCTTGATCTTATCCCTTCTGGATATGATCTTATTCCTTCTAAGGGGGGATCTTGGTGCGCCTTGACCAGGGGTGTGGGGCCTTGCCCCACTACCACGTTCATGTGGGTCCCCCATGCAGGTGGGCCCCACTCCGGAACCTTCTAGAACCTTCCCGGTACAATACCGAAAAATCCCGAACATTTTCCGGTGGCCAAAATAGGACTTCCCATATATAAATCTTTACCTCCGGACCATTCCGGAACTCCTCGTGACGTCCGGGATCTCATCCGGGACTCCGAACAACATTCGGTAACCACGTATATCTATTCCCTATAACCCTAGCGTCATCGAACCTTAAGTGTGTAGACCCTACGGGTTCGGGAATCATGCAGACATGACAGAGACGTTCTCCGGTCAATAACCAACAGTGGGATCTGGATACCCATGTTGGATCCCACATGTTCCACGATGATCTCATCGGATGAACCACGATGTCAAGGACTCAATCAATCCCGTATACAATTCCCTTTGTCTAGCGGTATTGCACTTGCCCGAGATTCGATCGTCGGTATCCCGATACCTTGTTCAATCTCGCTACGGCAAGTCTCTTTACTCGTTCCGTAACACATCATCCCGTGATCAACCCCTTGGTGACATTGTGCACATTATGATGATGTCCTATCGAGTGGGCCCAGAGATACCTCTCCGTTTACACGGAGTGACAAATCCCAGTCTCGATTCGTGCCAACCCAACAGACACTTTCAGAGATACCTGTAGTGCACCTTTATAGTCACCCAGTTACGTTGTGACATTTGGTACACCCAAAGCATTCCTACGGTATCCGGGAGTTGCACAATCTCATGGTCTAAGGAAAAGATACTTGACATTAGAAAAGCTTTAGCATACGAACTACGATCTTTGTGCTAGGCTTAGGATTGTCTTGTCCATCACATCATTCTCCTAATGATGTGATCCCGTTATCAACGACATCCAATGTCCATGGTCAGGAAACCGTAACCATCTATTGATTAACGAGCTAGTCATCTAGAGGTTAACTAGGGACTTGGTGTTGTCTATGTACCCACACATGTATCTGAGTTTCCTGTCAATACAATTATAGCATGGATAATAAACGATTATCATGAACAAGGAAATATAATAATAACTAATTTATTATTGCCTCTAGGGCATATTTCCAACAAATCATAGGAGAGCTTTTCATGAGTAGTTGAGAGCGTTTCATGACGACTTTCAAGTTCTTGGTACTTAGCATGAAGATTTTTAATGTCTTCAACTAAGGAATGTGAACGTGTCATTTCCGCGTCCAACAGGTCATCGCTTTTGTCTAACAGTTTTTGAGTATGTTCCATAGCTCTTTGTTGTTCGGTTGCAATTTTAGCAAGTGTTTTGTAGCTGGGTTTGGATTCACAATCAGAGTCATCTTCACTTGATGTTTGAAAGTAAGCATCACGTGATTTTACCTTGGCACCACGTGCCATGAAGCAAGAGGGTGGGAGCAGGGTCGTCCTTGTCATCAACTTCAGCGTTGGTGTGGAAGTCATTGTCTTCAGTGTTGAAGATGGACTTGGCAACATAGGCTGTGGCTAAAGCCAGACTTGCAACGCGAGGGTCGGACTCCTCTTCAGACTCCACCTCCACCTCCTCAGAAGCAGACTCCTCCTCTGAATTCATTTCCTTGCCAACAAAAGCACGAGCCTTGCCAGATGAGCTCTTCTTATGAGATGAAGACTTAGATAAGGACTTGGAAGAAGACTTTGAAGATTTCTTCTTCTTCTTGTCATCAGAATCATATTCCTTGCTCTTCTTCTTCTTCTTCTCATTGTCCCACTGTGGACACTCGGAGATATAGTGTCCAGCTTTTCTTGCACTTGTGGCATGTTCTCTTCTTGTAGTCATGAGTGGAAGCTTCATCATTTCTTGAGCTGGATCGTGAAGACTGTCTCAAGCCTTTCTTCCTAGTGAACTTCGGAACTTCTTCACAAGCATAGCAAGTTCCTTTCCAATGTCTTCGTGGATCATCGTAACCGCAATGATTCTAATTCAGATGAGGAAATAACTTTTGCCTTCAAAGCGCGAAGTTCGGCCATAGTTGGGACCATAGATATCTCTTTTCTCGTAAAGCTGGAACTCATGTGTGTTGAGCCTCTCAAGTATATCGACGGATCGAGTGTCTTGAAGTCGTATGCGTTCTTGTATCATGAGGGCAAGGGTGTCAAAAGAGCTGTCGAGTGATCTCAAGAGTGTCTTGACGATTTCATGCTTGGTGATCTCGGTGGCCGAGAGCATGAAGCTCATTTGTGATGTCGGTGAGGCGATCAAACGTGAGCTGGACATTTTCATTGTCGTTTCTCTTGAAGCGGTTGAAGAGGTTGCGAAGAACACCGATCCTTTGATCTCTCGGGTTGAGACGCCTTCGTTGACCTTGGATAGCCATCCCGGACTAGCTTCGACGTTTCCAGAGCACTCACACGGCCATACTGTCCTTTGGTCAGATGACCACAGATGATGTTCTTTGTAGTAGAGCCCAGTTGAATGAACTTCTTGACATCAGCAGGGGTGACACCTTCACCAGTTTTAGGAACGCCGTTCTTGACGACATAGCAGAGGTCGACATCAATGGCTTCAAGATGCATGCGCATCTTATTCTTCCAGTAGGGATAGTCAGTTCCATCGAACACGGGGCAAGCAGCGGAGACTTTGATTATCCCTGCAGTCGACATAGCTAAAACTCCAGGTGGTTAAACCAAATCACACAGAACAAGGGAGTACCATGCTCTGATACCAATTGAAAGTGCTAGTTATCGACTAGAGGGGGGGTGAATAGGCGATTTTTAGGAAAGTCTTCAAAACATGGATGTTTCGAAGACAAACAATAGAAATGACCTAATTGATATGCAGCGGAAGATAAACTACAACAAGCAAACCATAGTCAAGTATGCAATAACGTGAAAGTACAAGACTAATAGCAGCTTGGTAGTAAGGATCAAGATGGAAGATAGTGAGAAGCCAATCAACAAAAGTAGTCAAGCAATGAAGTCAAACAGGTATGACAAATAGGCAATGACTTCACGAAGACAAACTCTAAGTAAGGAGAGGGAGAAGATAGAACCAGTCACTTGTTGAAGACACATGATTTGTTGGACCAGTTCCATTTGTTGTGACAACTGTACATCTGGTTAGGGAGGCTGAGATTCAACTCAGAAGACCGTGTCTTCACCTTATTCCCCTTGAGCTAAGGACACACAGTCCTCGCCCAATCACTCTGGTAAGTCTTCAAGGTAGACTCCCGAACCTTCACAGAATGCGTTCACCGGCAATCCACAATGACTCTTGGATGCTCAGAACGCGACGCCTTACCGGCTGGAGGATTCACAGTCCTCAAGTGTAATAAGTCTTCAGGTCACACAGATGTAAAGACTTCATGATGCCTAACACTCTTTGGCTCTGGGTGTTTGGGCTTTGTCCTCGCAAGGATTTCTCTCTCTCTCAACGGCTTCGAGGTGGGTTGCTCTCAAACGACAAAAGCCGTGCACTAACTCTGAGCAGCCACCAATTTATGGTGTAGGGGGTGGGCTATTTATAGCCACTAGGCAACCCGACCTGATATGTCCGAAATGACCCTGGGTCACTAAAGAACCGACACGTGTTCCAACGGTCAGATTTCAAACACACACGGCAACTTTACTTGGGCTACAAGCAAAGCTGACTCATCCAGCTCTGGATAAGTTTTGCTCTCATTGTCTTCACTCAAGACATAGGATTTGGGTTGAGCATCACTTGATCATTAGACTTTGTTCACTTGGACCCCACTTAACAAAGACGGAGGTTCCTATGACTCAACAAAGAAGAAAAGGAAACAACGAAACAACACGATCTTGGCGCTCCATAGTCTTCACTCAATGTCTTCTCATGTCATAGTCTTCAATGTGAATATCTTCACATGCCACCATTGTCGCCAATGTCTTCATACATTTTAGGAGACATCTCCGTAGGTAAACCAAATCAATGGGGGACACTACCTGCGTTATCCTGCAATTCTCACAAGTGCATTAGTCCCTCAACCACATTTGTCGTCAATACTCCAAAACCAACTAGGGGTGGCACTAGATGCACTTACACAATGGACGACAAGCTTCAAGCATTTCATCTATTCGTGATGCTTCACTTGAACTTGCACACCACAACCTAACCCCACAAAGAACTCTCACGAAGATCATGGGTTAGTACACAAAGCGTAATTGACAATACTTACCATACCATGGGATCGCTTGATCCCTCTCGGTACATCTTCTACGCTTTGTGTGTTGATCAACTTGATTCACTCTTTGACTTAGTATTGATGAACCTTGAATATTTCCAACTCTCTTCATTTGGATGATGTCTTGAAGGTAAACATGAATGATCACACACTCTTCTTCTTCAAGACATGCTTGCTATAAGCTCAACACTCATATGACCAATCTTTGGATAATTCCTTAATAGCACCTTGGTCATCACAAACTCTCCTTGAAACCAACAAATGGACTCCAAGAAAAGCCTATGGACAAACCCTTCAAATATAACTCAAGGCAACCATTAGTCCGTAGAGATTGTCATCAATTACCAAAACCACACATGGGAGCACCGCTTGTCCTTTCATCATATGGTGTTGGAGAAATTTTGCAGTCGAATATCCAAAATGATTCAAAATCTTCTCAATATAATGGGATTGTAGAAGTGCAATCCCACCCTCATCGTCTCTCGATAGCTTGATGTTCAAGATAACATCAGCGACCCCAAGTCCTTCATCTCAAAGTTCTGAAATAAAGATGACTTAACCTCCTCAATCACTTTGAAGTTGGTTTCAAATATCAGTACATCATCAACATACAAGCACATTATAACTCCTTCACCCCTACCATGGCAATAGGATACACATTTATCAGCTTTATTAACAACAATGCCAACAGATGTCAGAGTTATATTGAACTTATCATGCCATTGCTTAGATGCTTGTCCCAGACCATATAAATATTTTAGTAGCTTACACACCTTCCTTCCTGACCATCTATCGCAAAGCCGTTAGACTGTTGCATGTAGATTTCCTCGTCTAGCTCTCCATTTAAGAAAGCCATCTTAACATCCATCCGGTGGATGAGAAGAACATTGGAGGACGCCAATGCGAGTAGCACTCGAATGGTGATAAGTCTGGCCACAGGTGAATAAGTATCGAATAGGAATAACCCTTGGTCAAAAGCCTAGTCTTGTACTTTTATATCGTACCATAAGGCCTAATATTATTTTTGAACACCCACTTACATCCGAATGGTTTGCAACAATAGGGATGTTTAGTAATTTCCCATGTTCCGTTAGCCACGATGGATCCATCTCGCTACGAAGCGCTTCTTTTCAATAGTCAGCACCTGCAGATGCATAGGCTTCTAAAATAAAGTTGGGAGTATCATCCATGAGGTACACAAGGAAGTTATCACCAAAGGTCATTGTACTCCTTTATCTCTTGCCCCTACCTAGGGTTTCCTCATCATCATCCTCACAATTTTCATCATGTGTTTGTTCATAATATTTTATAGGAATGACAGGCTCAGGAGTCTCCTTAGATTCCTGTCTAGAAGTGCTTTGCATATCTCTTGTAGAAAAAATATCCTCAAAGAATGTAGCATCCTTAGACTCCATAATTGTACAAACCTTCATGTCAGGTACATCAAATTTCCCTACTAGAAATTAACAACCAATGCTATTCTTAGCATGGCCCAAATTAATGCAGTTCATGGTCTTTGGTCCAAACTTATAAATTTTGGGGATCGACACATCGACTTTCGTCAAATAGTCAAGTGCGTAAGTACGAAAATGTCATCCATCTCTTTTCCGCCGCCGCCGTCGCCCGTCGGCCGCCGTGCGCTCTCCGCACACCCTCTACGCCGCCCCGATCCCAGATTCAACGCCGCCCCCGCCCCCGACCTCAACGCCTCCCCGGACGCCGCCCCCGACCCTGACCTGGACGCCGCCATCCGCCAAGGCGCTTTCGAGCCCCGACCACGACCTCGACGCCGCCTGCCTCCTCGTCATGAGGCACCCGAGGTTTGCACGCCTGCTCCTCCCTCTCCCCTACCTCTGCCTAGGGTTTTTATATTTTAGTTGCATCAAATTAGTTAGGGTTCATGTAAGAGTGGAAACAAATTGGATGCGGATGCGGCAAATGAGTTAGGGTTCATGTAGGGGTGGAAACGAATCAAATTTCTAAGATGAATCATAAAACGAGTAAAATTTGACCACTTATTTCACTTTATAGTTGGATAATTGGAATATCCGCTACCACTTTCCACCCCTATAGGTTCATCAAATTCGATGGTAATTAGGGCAGTAGTTCCTAGGTACTAATTAGTTAGTAAGAACTAGGTACTAATTAGGTATTAGAATATTTTTAATTTATAGTAAGTTTATTTTTAGTAAGAACTAGTTGAATTAATAGAACTAGTTAGTAAGAACTTGTTGCTATTGTTTGCGTTGGAGCACAGGTTCTCCAATACCTGGCAGGTTCTCTAGGGATCTCACTGGAGCTATGATCCCGTGATGGTTCCTTCTCTGTGGGTGTCCATCGCCCGCGCCAATAGCCGTCGTGTGCTAGGGTTTTAGTTGTATTAGTGATGTTATATGTATGACACTATTCGTGATGTATTAGTGATAATATTCGACGATGTACGGACGCATGAGATGATTTACTTTTGCTTATTGAATGCATGCTAATTTGAGTCCTATAAGATATTTTGAAATGTATATCTTGTGCTGCTCAATATCCAAGTGGCCTATGTTTTGCCGGAGTGTTGATTCATTTCCGTTCCGGTAAATTTCAGGCGCTCGATATGTCCTATTTTAGCAAAGGTCATGCCGGATTTTTCCGTGAATTTTGGCATGACTTGTGCCAGAATATGTAGGAAATATCGAGTGCCCTGGATTTGTGTGTTGAGTATCCTGGTAGTTGTCTTCGATCGACTTTCAATTAATGTTTTAACTACGAACATAGGAAATGTCTGACGACGAAAAGGATTTCAGTATTTGCAAATACTGCGAAGATGAGCGCGGCCTGTGCGACGGAATCTTCCTAGATGATGATAGGCGCTTCAGCATCAAGCTGGACGAGAACTTCGAAGTGGATACAGTAAGTCATAACGACAAGTCTTTTTTCATAATTAAGCATGACATCTGCTTCATTTGCTTCAACTTATATTGTTTTTACTATTCTACTAGCGTATCCCCCGCCATGCAAGAGTTTTTGTACTGGATAAGATAGGTTTCAGTCATACTACGGAGGTAAAGAAAGTTTATTTGAAGACCGAGCATGGTTATATTTTCCACGCAAAATTATACAATTCAGACGACTACACCTATTTTGGATGCAAAACATGGCGAGCACTATGCAAGACTTATGCATTTGAGCCTGTATGGTTATCACCTTTGATATTCGTCCGGAAGATGATATTGAAGGTAATACTGACATCTGGGTCGATGTGGAGACGCCTCCAGTTATACCATTATGTAAGTTTCTCAACCATATTTATGTCTTTGATATTGTTTATTCAAAAATAGTTGACAACTAATTTGTATTTTCAGCTTATTTCGGTGCAAGCAAACATGTCCAGCGCTTGGTAGACAGGACCTACTATTGTCCCGAGGCTGAACTAAACTGCGAGGAGCTAAGTCATTATGTTTCATGGCTTGAGGAACTTGATACTGTCAAGATAAATTTTCTTCCTGGATTTAGAAATGTTAGTACTGAAAACGTGCGACCAATAGTGTTCGTAATGAACTACAGTCACATCTATTTAGGAAGGATGGTAAGATTTTTACTATTTGTCCTCAGTGCATCTTTTCCATACATTATTTTTGAAGCTAAACTTCATTGCTAAGTATGTTACCATACGATGTTCTTCAACAGGGACTCCCGATGAATGTTGTGCCTTATGGGATCGAGACTAAAGGTACCATGAGTATTATCAGCTTACGGCCAAGATATCCTACAGATTACTTTAGTGCATTCAAGATTAGCGATGGATGCTTAATAGTGCAAGACTGGACCAAATATGTGATGGGGGGGCGTAGAGAAGTACTAGGGGGCAGCAAACAGATGCGCTACCCACGATTAGGAGACAGATTCATCTGCATGCTCCAACTTGATCAAGGAGGAGAGCTACACATGTTTTATGTTATTTTACCTAAGAGAGAGCAGCAGGAGTGATTAGCTAGCTAGAAATGAGTTTGAGGATGATGATGTGCTACACTATTACTATGATGATAAAATAGCTAGTGTTGGTGGTAATGACTATGATGATTATTATTAGCTAGTGTTAGTGGCGATTAAATAAATACTGTTGGTGGTAATGACCATGATGATGATTAAATATCTTGTGCTGGCGGATTAGATTCAAGTGGAGGCAACATGTGGTGCACATCGAAAGTATTACTAGTCCAAACTAGATCAATTTTGGATTAGTAGTATACTTTTGACATGCACCACATATTGCCTCCAATTGAACCTAATCCACCTTCATTTGACACATTGTTATGGACATAATGATATAAACCTCATAACTGGTATTGTATCAATATTTGAACGATGGCGAATAAATACACTAAAAATGAAAAAAATAAAAAAGAATACTAGTAGCGATGGAGAGAAAACACGCTGCCAGTAGTTACATTAGCAGTAGCGTGGGAGTGAACAAACGCTGCAGCTATTCGTCCTAGCAGTAGCGCGTGCGGGCACGCGTTACTGCTAAGCAGTAGTTGTAGCGCCTTATTAGTAGCGCGCCTACCCGCGCTACTAGTGAGCACAAAACCAGCGCTACTGCTAGGGTTTTCCCTAGTAGTGAACCTTTGGCTAAAGTGAAGCTCTGGATTAAATTCAACTTTGCTAGACGCGTCATAACACTGAAACTAATGTGACCAAGACGTGTATGCCAAACTTCAGATTCAGTAACACTAATGAATATTGTTCACGACTTTATTACAAAAATCCGTAAGGGAAAGACGGAACAGACCTCTACAATCATAACCCTTTCCAGCAAATAGTCCATATTTCGTAACAACTACTTGATTAGACTCGAAGACCAACTTGAACCCTTCTCTGCATAGAAGGGAGCAACTAATGAGGTTCATTATATATAGCACTTTGTTGGATGGTATCCCAATCCCAGGAGGGTGTAGCTGCAACTTTTTCTGCCCTCGAGTTCATCTAAACTGCAGGTGCTCTGGACGGATGAGGCCATGGGGCTCCTTGTTGCACCCATTTGCAGCTTCGTGTCTTCCTCCCTCACCAAGCTGGAACTTTATGCGATCGATATGGAGTGCTTCAGTGGGGAGTAAGAGGACACCCTTCATCTCCTCACATCCCACAAGCAACTCGAATTTATGGATTTCGGTAAGCTTTAGAGCCTTCATGCAGGGATGCATAAGCTTACCAACCTCAAGCGATTATCGATCTGCGCATTTCTGGCCGTCCGGTCGCGGCCCAAGGATGGCCTCCGCAAATCACCGCAAGAATTAGATGTCGAGGGATGCCGCAACGACAAGCTAATACATCAGTGCACTCATGATTTGTTTCTCCATGCCCTGTGTCCTCTCATAAGTTGAGAAAACCCATGTTTTTATCAGCCAATGCTTTTTGAGAGTTTCTTTGCTTCTCTTCTTGGAAGGAAATCACAGAAATCTGTTACATATTCACTCTATCTTTTAATTTTCTGTGTAGGTTTTCTTATGTTTGATCGCAAAGGCTTCTACGTACTATGTATTTGATTTCGCTTGCCATCCCTCATCAAGACTTGGTGGTGTACATGACCAATTAGAGTGTCAAGATCAAAATATCACCACAGAATGATTGTGGAAGAAATCAGATTTCTGTGTTCTTCTACTGATATTAAGGTTTGCAATTTTCGCACCTACTGCTATATTGCTATCATTACCAGGTGTTCCTACTTTTCCTGGCTTGTGGTGAAGGTGTTCTTATGTTTGTTCTCATAGGCTTCAACATACTTTGCATTTAAATTTCTCTCGGCATCACACATCAAAACTCAGTGGGTGTACATGGCTAGTTTGGGTGTGAGGATCAAAATATCACCATAGAATAATTGTGGAATAGACGAGACTTCGGTGCTTCGCTGCTGGTTTGCTATTTTCTCACCCACTACTACATTGCTATGCTACCTGGTGTTCTTGCATTCAATATTTCTCTTGTCTTGTTGTGCAGGGGTTCTTCATGTTTGCTCTGGTTGTAGATAATTCATCATACATTTGGCTGCCACTCACAACGACTTGGTGGTGTATTTGGAAAGTTCATGTTTGAGGATCAAAAGATCATCATGGATAATTATGGGGAAAAAGGGTTTTTTTTCTGTTTTACTACTCATATGAATAATTGCAGTTTTTCAAATTCAGTGCTACATTGCTACCCATAACTGATACGTCTCCAATGTATCTATAATTTTTGGTTGTTCCATGCTGCTATATTATGATTCTTGGATGTTTCACAATCATTTTATAGTCATTTTATGTCATTTTTTGGGACTAACCTATTGACAAAGTGCCCAATGCCAGTTGCTGTTTTCTGCATGTTATTTACATAGCAGGAATTCAATACCAAACGGAGTCCAAACACAGCGAAACTTTTTGAGGATTTTTTTGGGCCAGAAGACATCCAGTGGGCTAGGGTTGCACCTGGGGGGTGCCCGAGGAGGGCAGCCCCCACCAGGGCGCGCCTGGGGGCCCAGGCGCGCCCAGGTGGGTTGTGCCCACCTCGGGTGCACCCTTAACCGCCCCTTTTCTCTATAAATACCCCAATATTCCAGAAACCATAGGGGAATCGACGAAAATCAATTCCAGCCGCCGCAGAGTCCAGAACCACCATCCAATCTAGACACCATCACGGAGGGGTTCACACTTCAATTGGTGCCTCTCCGATGATGTATGAGTAGTTCTTTGTAGACCTACGGGTCCGTAGTTAATAGCTAGATGGCTTCCCCTCTCTCTCTCTCTCTCTCTCTCTCTCTCTTGATTATCAATACAATGGTCTCTTGGAGATCCATATGATGTAAGTCTTTTTGTGGTGTGTTTGTTGGGATCCGATGAACTTCGAGTTTATGATCAGATCTATGTTTTATCCATGAAAGTTATTTGAGTCTTTTTTGATCTTTTATATGCATGATTGCTTATAGCCTCATATTTCTTCTCCGATATTTGGGGTTTGTTTGGCCAACTTGATCTATTTATCTTGCAATGGGAAGAGGAGCTTTGTAGTGGGTTCGATCTTACGGTGCATGATCCCAGTGACAGAAGGGGAACCGACACGTATGTATCGTTGCTACTAAGGATAACAAGATGGGGTCTATATCTAAAGCAATAGATAAACAGATCTTGTCTACATCATGTCATCGTTCTTATTGCATTACTCAGTTTTCCATGAACTTAATACATTAGATGCATACTAGATAGCGGCCGATGTGTGGAGTAAGTAGTAGGTGCAGGCAGGAGTCGGTCTACTAATCTTGGACGTGATGCCTATATAATGATCATTGCCTGGATATCGTCATGATTATTTGAAGTTCTATCAATTGCCTAACAGTAATTGTTTTCCCACCGTTTGCTATTTTTCTCGAGAGAAGCCACTAGTGAAACCTACGGCCTCCGGGTCTCTTTTCATCATCTTTGCCTTTGCGACCTATTTTCCTTTGCATTTGTTTTCAGATCTATTAAACCAAAAATACAAAAATACCTTGCTGCAATTTATTTTTTCCACGATCTACTTATCCTATCTACCGCGGTTACCTCACGTTATTTGCCTATCTTGAGGCGCCGTACCCGAAAGGGATTAACAGCCCCTTTAACACGTCGGGTTACAAGTATTTGTTATTTGTGTGCTGGTGCTGTTTACGTGGTGTGAGGAGGTTCTCCTACTGGTTCGATAACCTTGGTCTCGTCACTAAGGGAAATACCTACCATCGCTATATTGCATCATCCCTTTCTCTTTGGGGAAATACCGACGTAGTTCTAGCAGACATCAAAAGGAATTTCTGGCGCCGTTGCCGGGGAGGATCTTCAACATCAACCAGGTTCCTAATCACAAATCTCATCTCCTCACAATTTAAATTATTTGCCATTTGCCTCTCATTTTCCTCTCCCCCACTTCACAAAAATTTGCCATTTAATTGGCCCTCCTTTTCTTTCGCCGTTTTCTCGTCAGATCCGTTTTTTGAGTGTAATCTTGTTGTGAAGTCATCATGACTCAAGAGAACACCAAGTTGTGTGATTTCTCAAATACCAACAACAATGATTATATTAGCACTCCGATTGCTTCTCCCGCCACTAGTGCGGAGTCTTGTGATATCAATACTGCTTTGTTGAATCTTGTCATGAAAGATCAATTTGCCGGTACTCCTAATGAGGATGTCGCGTCCCATCTTAACACATTCGTGGAATTATGCGATATGCAAAAGAAAAAAGATGTGGACAATGATGTTGTGAAGTTGAAATTATTTTCATCTTCTTTGCGAGATCGTGCAAAAATTCTGGTTTCTTCTTTGCCTTGCAATAGTATCGATTCTTGGAACAAGTGCAAGGATGCTTTTATTACTAAGTATTTTCCGCCCGCAAAAAATATTTCCCTTGGAACCCAGATCATGAATTTGAAGCAACTTGAACATGATCATGTTGCACAATCTTGGGAAAGAATGAAATTGATGCTAAGGAATTGCCCAACTCATGGGTTAAATCTTTGGATGATCATACAAATTTTTTATACGGGTTTGAATTTTGTTTCTCGTAATCTTTTAGATTCCACCGCGGGGGTACTTTTATGGAAATTACTTTGGTGGAGCTACTAAATTGCTAGACAATATTATGGCAAATTACTCGCAATGGCATACCGAAAGATCTCCTTCTAGTAAAAAAGTCAATTCGGTAGAAGAAATAAATTCTTTTAGTGAAAAAGTTGATGCTCTTATGAAGTTGGCTGCAAATAAAAGTTCTCCTATTAATTTTAATGATGTTCTCTTGTCTACTTTGATTGAGAAAAATACTGATGCCATAGATGTGAATTTTGTCTCGCGGAACAATTTCAATAACAATGCTTATAGAGGTAATTTTAATCCAAGGCCTTTTCCTAGTAATTCCTCTAATAATTATGGTAATTCCTCAGGTAATCTAATCGATAATAATAATAGAAACACCTCTGATCTTGAGAGAAATATTAAAGAATTTATCAATACGCAAAAAGATTTCAACACTTCGATAGAAGAAAAGTTGAATAAAATTGATGATTTGTCTAGAAGTGTTGATAGAATTTCTCATGATGTAGAAACTCTCAAGATGAAAAAAATTTGTGCCTCAATTAAATCTCTTTATGTTTCTATGGATGAGAGTAAGAAAAGAACCGCTATGCTTAGAGCTAAAAGAGAATTTTTAGAAAGGGCATTTTCTAGTGACTACTATCATAAAAGTGATGAAGATCTTAAAATGATTGGTGTTTATTCTATTGATTCTTTGTTTAGTAAATTTAAGATTGATGAAAAAGGGATTGGAGAAGAGTCAACTTTAGTTAGAAGGCGTCCCTATGATTCGGAGGGTGAAAATCTTGTTGAAATTTTTGATAAAAGTGGGTTTGAAGAGGTCAAGACTTTAACTAGTGACGTGCCCACTATTTTGGATAACAAATACTTTAATTAAGATAGTTGCACTTTGGTTGATTGTATTTATTTGTTGCAATCCATGATAAATTCACCCCATGCTTATGAACAAAAAAAAGCTTTTACTAAACATATTGTTGATGCCATGATGAAAGCTTTTAAAGAAAAGTTGGAATTAGAAGTTTCAATCCCTAGAAAATTGCATGATGAGTGGGAACCTACTACCAGAGTCAAGATTAAAAATTATGAGTGTTTTGGTTTGTGTGACTTGGGTGCTAGTGTTTCTACAATTGCGAAATCTTTATGTGATGTGCTTGGTCTCACCAATATTGAATAATGCTCTTTAAATTTGCACTTAGCGGATTCTACTATTAAAAAGACTATGGGAAGAATTAATGATGTTCTTATTCTTGCAAATAGGAATTATGTGCCCATAGATTTTATTGTTGTTGATATTGATTGCAATCCGTCTTGTCCAATTATTCTTTGTAGACCGTTCTTGCGTACTATTGGTGCCGTGATTGATATGAAAGAAGGCAATATTAAATTTCAATTTCCACTAAGGAAGGGAATGGAAAACTTCCCTAGAACAAGAATTAGGACACCATATGAATCAATCATGAGGGCATCTTATGGATCTGGAACCAAAGATGACAACACTTAGATCCCACACGTTATGCCTAGCTAGGGGCATAAAATGATAGCGCTTGTTGGGAGGAAACCCAATAAATAAAATTTATTTTTGCTTTTTGCTTTCTGTTATTGTGTTTTGGAACAATTATGCTACTGTTATGTGTTGGGGAACGTAGCAGAAATTCAAAATTTTCCTACGTATCACCAAGATCTATCTATGGAGAGACTAGCAACGAGGGGAAGGAGAGTGCATCTACATACCCTTGTAGATCGCTAAGCGGAAGCGTTCAAGTGAACGGGGTTGATGGAGTCGTACTGCCGTGATTCAGATCACCGATGATCCTAGTGCCGAACGGACGGCACCTCCGCGTTCAACACACGTACAGCCCGGTGGCGTCTCCCACGCCTTGATCCAGCGAGGAGAGAGGGAGAGGTTGAGGAAGACTCCATCCAACAGCAGCACAACGGCGTGGTGGTGGTGGAGGAGCGTGGCAATCCCGCAGGCTTCGCCAAGCACTACGGAGGAGAAGGAGGTGTTGGAGAGGGAGAGAGGCGCCAGGCTCAGGTGCTGCTGCCCCCTCCCTCCCCTTTATATAGGTGCCAAGGAGGGGAGGGCGCAGCCTTGCCCCTCCTCCAAGGGAGGTGCGGCCAAGAGGGGAAGGAGTCCATCCTCCCAAGGCACCTCGGAGGTGCCTTCCCTCTATGGACTCTTCCTCTCCAAGTGTTTCATGCGCATGGGCCTCTTGGGGCTGGTTCCCTTGGCCCATGCAGGCCTAGGCGCACCACCTAGGGCCCATGTGGCCCCGGGCAGGTGGCCCCACCGGTGGGCCCTCGGGACCCCTCCGGTGGTCCCAGACAATACCGATATCACCGAAACTTGTCCCGATGGTCAAAACAGCACTTCCTATATATAATTCTTTACCTCCGGACCATTCCGGAACTCCTCGTGACGCCCAGGATCTCATCCGGGACTCAACAACATTCGGTAACCACATACAAGCTTCCTATATAACCCTAGCGCCATCGAACCTTAAGTGTGTAGACCCTCACGGGTTCGGGAGACAAGCATATGACCGAGACGTTCTCCGGTCAATAACCAACAGCGGGATCTGGATACCCATGTTGGCTCCCACATGTTCCACGATGATCTCATCGGATGAACCACGATGTCAAGGACTCAGTCAATCCCGTATACAATTCCCTTTGTCTAGCGTATTGTACTTGCCCGAGATTCGATCATCGGTATCCCGATACCTTGTTCAATCTCGTTATCGCAAGTCTCTTTACTCGTTCCGTAACACATCATCCCGTGATCAACTCCTTAATCACACTGTGCACATTATGATGATGTCCTACCGAGTGGGCCCAGAGATACCTCTCCGTCACACGGAGTGACAAATCCCAGTCTCGATTCGTGCCAACCCAACAGACACTTTTGGAGATACCTGTAGTGCACCTTTATAGTCACCCAGTTACGTTGTGACGTTTGATACACCCAAAGCATTCCTACGGTATCCGGGAGTTGCACAATCTCATGGTATAAGGAAAAGATACTTGACATTAGAAAAGCTTTAGCATACGAACTACGATCTTTGTGCTAGGCTTAGGATTGGGTCTTGTCCATCACATCATTCTCCTAATGATGTGATCCGTTATCAATGACATCCAATGTCCATGGTCAGGAAATCGTAACCATCTATTGATCAACGAGCTAGTCAACTAGAGGCTTACTAGGGACATGGTGTTGTCTATGTATCCACACATGTATCTGAGTTTCCTATCAATACAATTATAGCATGGATAATAAACGATTATCATGAACAAGGAAATATAATAATAACTAATTTATTATTGCCTCTAGGGCATATTTCCAACAGTCTCCCACTTGCACTAGAGTCAATAATCTAGTTCACATCGCCATGTGATCAATGGTGATAGGTCACATCGCCATGTGACCAACATCCAAAGAGTCTACTAGTGTCTTAAACTAGTTCACATCACCATGTGATTAAGACTCAATGAGTTCTGAGGTTTGATCATGTTTTGCTTGTGAGAGAGGTTTTAGTCAACGGGTTTTAGTCAACGGGTCTGAACCTTTCAGATCCGTGTGTGCTATGCAATTCTCTTATGTCATATTGTAAATGCTGCTTCCACGCTCCACTTGGATCTATTCCAAACGGTTTGCTCCACTATACGTATCTGGTTTGCTACTCAGAGTCACTTTCGGATAGGTGTTAAAGCTTGCATCGATGTAACCCTTATGCCGAACTCTTTATCACCTCCATAATCGAGAAACATGTCCTTATTTACTCCAAGGACAATTTTGATCGCTGTCCAATGATCCATTCCTGGATCATTCTTGTACCCCTTTGATCGACTCATGGCATGGCACACTTCCGTGCGGTACACAAAGATAGCATACCGTAGAGCCTATGTCTAAGGCATAGGGGACAATCTTCGTCCTTTCTCTGTTTCCGCCGTGGTCGAGCTTTAAGTCTTAACTTCATACCTTACAATTCAGCTAAGAACTCCTTCTTTGACTGATCCATCTTGAACACCTTCAAGATCATGTCAAGGTACATGCTCATTTGAAAGTATTATTAAACATTTTGATCTATCTTATAGATCTTGATGCTTATTGTTCAAGTAGCCTAATCCAGGTTTTCTATTTGAAAAACACCTTTCAAATAACCCTATATGCTTTACGTAAAATTCTACGTCATTTCGATCATCAATATGTCAACAACATATACTCATCGAAATTCTATAGTGCTCCCACTTACTTCTTTGGAAATACAAGTTTCTCATAAACTTTGTATAAACCCAAAATCTTTGATCATCTCATCAAAGCGCACATTCCAACTCCGAGATGCTTACTCCGGTCCTTAGAAAGGATCGCTGGAGCCAAGATAACTTTTAGCATCCTTAGGATCGACAAAACTTTCGATTGTATCACATACAACCTTTCCTTACGAAAACCGGTAAGGAAACTCATTTTGACATCCATCCGCCAGATTTCATAAATGCAGCTTATGCTAACATGATTCCGACAGACTCAAGCATCGCTACGGATGAGAAAATCTCATCGTAGTCAACTCCTTGAACTTGTGAAAAACTCTTCGCCACAAGTCGAGCTTCATAGACGGTGACATTACCGTCCATGTCCGTCTTCTTCTTAAAGATCCATTTATCTCAATGGCTTGCCGATCATCGGGCAAGTCCATCAAAGTCCATGCTTTGTTATGATACATGGATCCTATCTCGGATTTCATGGCTTCTAACCATTTGTCGGAATTTGGGCCCACCATCGCTTCTCCATAGCTCGTAGGGTTCATTGTTGTCTAGCAACATGACCTTCAAGACAGGATCACCGTACCACTCGATGCAAGACGCGTTTGTCGCCCCACGAGGTTCGGTAGTGACTTGATCCAAGCTTCATGATCAATATCATAAGCTTCTACTTCAATTGGTGTAGGTGCCACGGGAACAACTTCCTCGTGCCCTACTACACACTAGTTGAAGTGACGGTTCAATAACCTCATCAAGTCTCCACCATCCTCCCACTCAACTTTTCGAGACAAACTTTTCCTCGAGAAAGGACCCGATTCAAGAAACAATCCCTATTGCTTTCGGATCTGAATTAGGAGGTTTACCCAACTGTTTTGGGTGTCCTATGAAGATGTATTTTATCCGCTTTGGGTTCGAGCTTATCAACCTGAAACTTTTCCACATAAGCGCCGCAGCCCCAAATTTTAAGAAATGACAGCTTAGGTTTCTCTAAACCATAGTTCTTACGGTGTCATCTCAACGGAATTACGTGGTACCCTATTAAAGTGAGTGCGGTTGTCTCTAATGCCTAACCCATGAACGATAGTGGTAATTCGATAAGAGACATCATGGTACGCACCATATCCAATAGGGTGCAACTATGATGTTCGGACACACCATCACACTATGGTGTTCTGTGCGGTATTAATTGTGAAACAATTTGCACAATGTCTTAATTGTGTACCAAACTCAAGAACGCAGATATTCATCTCTATGATCACATCACGACATTTTATCCTCTTGTCACGAAGATCTTCAACTTCACTCTGAAATTACTTGAACCTTTCAATAATTCAGACTTGTGTTTCATCAAGTAAATATACTCAACATCTACTCAAATCATCCGTGAAGTAAGAACATAACGATATTCATCAGATGCCTCAAAGACTCATTGGACTGCACACATCAAAATGTGTTACCTCCAACAAGTTGCTATCTTGTTCCATCTTCTTTGAAACCGAGGCTTTTCGGTCATCTTGCCCATGTGGTATGATTTGCATATCTCAAGTGATTCAAAATCATGCAAGTGCAAACGATCCATCTGCATGGAGTTTCTTCATGCGTATACACCAATAGACATGGTTCGCATGTCTCAAACTTTTCAAAAACGAGTGAGTCCAAAGATCCATCAACATGGAGCTTCTTCATGCTTTTATGACTTACATGGCAGTGCCACAAGTAAGTGGTACTATCATTACTATCTTATATCTTTTGGCATGAAAATGCGATTACCACGATCGAGATTCAATAGACCATTCATTTAGGTGCAAGACCATTGAAGGTATTATTCAAATAAATAGAGTAACCATTATTCTCCTTAAATGAATAATCAGATATGCGATAGACATGATCCAATCATGTCTATGCTCAACGAAACACCAAATAACAATTATTTAGGTTTAACATCAATCTCGATGGTAGAGGGAGCGCGATGCTTGATTACATCAACCTTGGAAACACTTCCAACACATATCGTCAGCTCACCTTTAGCTAGTCTCCGCTTATTCCGTAGCTTTTATTTCGAGTTACTAACACTTAGCAACCGAACCGGTATCTAATACCCTGGTGCTACTAGGAGTACTAGTAAAGTACACATTAACATAATGTATATCCAATATACTTCTATCGACCTTGCCAGCCTTCTTATCTACCAAGTATCTAGGGTAATTCTGTTCCAGTGGTTGTTCCCCTTATTACGAAGCACTTAGTCTCGGTTTGGGTTCGACCTTGGGTTTCTTCACCGGAGCAGCAACTTATTTGCCGTTTCATGAAGTGTCCCTTCTTGCCCTTGCCCTTCTTGAAACTAGTGGTTTCACCAACCATCAACAATTGATGCTCCTTCTTGATTTCTACTTTCGCGGTGTCAAACATCGCGAACACTTCAAGGATCATCATATCTATCCCCGATATGTTATAGTTCATCACGAAGCTCTAGTAGCTTGGTGGCAATGACTTTGGAGAAACATCACTATCTCATCCGGAAGATCAACTCCCACTCGATTCAAGTGATTGTTGTGCTCAGACAATCTGAGCACAAGCTCAACGATTGAGCTTTTCTCCCTTAGTTTGCAGGCTAAGAAAATCGTCGGAGGTCTTATACCTCTTGACGTGGCACGAGCCTGAAATCCCAATTTCAGCCCTCGAAATATCTCATATGTTTCGCGACGCTTCAAAACGTATTTGGTGCCTCTACTTAAACCATTTAACCGAACTATCATGTAGTTATCAAAACGGTGTATGTCCGATGTTCGCAACATCCACAGACGACGTTTGGGGTTGAGCACACCGAGCGGTGCATTAAGGACATAAGCTTTCTTCTGTCCGCATAATCGCCATCACAACTTTCAACTATATTTTCTCTAGGAACATATCTAAACAGTGGAACTAAAGCGCGAGCTTTACATAATTTGCAAAGATCTTTTGACTATGTTCAGGATAATTAAGTTCATCTCATGAACTCCCACTCAGATAGACATCCCTCTGGTCATCTAAGTGATTACATGATCCGAGTCAATTCAGGCCGTGTCCGATCATCACGTGAGACGGACTAGTCATCATCGGTGAACATCTTCATGTTGATCGTATCTACTATACGACTCATGCTCGACCTTTCGGTCTCTGTGTTCCGAGGCCATGTCTGTACATGCTAGGCTCGTCAAGTTAACCCCAAGTGTTTTTGCTGTGTAAATCTGTCTTACACCCGTTGTATGTGAACGTAAGAATCCATCACACCCGATCATCACGTGGTGCTTAGAAACGACGAACTGTAGCAACGGTGCACAGTCAGGGGAGAACACTTCTTGAAATTTGTGTAGGGGATCATCTTATTTACTACCGTCGTTCTAAGTAAACAAGATGCATAAACATAATAAACATCACATGCAATTATATAGTAGTGACATGATATGGCCAATATCATATTGCTCCTCTTGATCTCCATCTTCGGGCTCCATGATCATCATTGTCACCGCATGACACCATGATCTCCATCATCATGATCTCCATCATCGTGTCTCCATGAAGTTGTCTCGCCAACTTATTACTTCTACTACTATGGCTACCGTTAGCAATAAAGTAAAGTAATTACATGGCGTTGTTCAATGACACGCAGGTCATACAATAAATAAAGACAACTCCTATGGCTCCTGCCGGTTGTCATACTCATCGACATGCAAGTCGTGAATCCTATTACAAGAACATGATCAATCTCATACATCACATATCATTCATCACATTCTTCTTGGCCATATCACATCACATAGCATACCCTGCAAAAACAAGTTAGACGTCCTCTAATTGTTGTTTGCATGTTTTACGTGGCTGCTTTGGGTTTCTAGCAAGAACGCTTTCTTACCTATGCAAAACCACAACGTGATATGCCAATTGCTATTTACCCTTCATAAGGACCCTTTTCATCGAATCCGTTCCGACTAAAGTGGGAGAGACAGACACCCGCCAGCCACCTTATGCAACTAGTGCATGTCGATCGGTGGAACCGGTCTCACGTAAGCGCACGTGTAAGGTTGGTCCGGGCCGCTTCATCCCACAATACCGTCGAATCAAGATAAGACTAGTAACGGCAAGCATATTGAACAAAATCAACGCCCACAACTACTTTGTGTTCTACTCGTGCAAAGAATCTACGCAATAGACCTAGCTCATGATGCCACTTTGTTGGGGAACGAGCAGAAATTCAAAATTTTCCCACGTATCACCAAGATCTATCTATGGAGAGACTAGCAACGAGGGGAAAGAGAGTGCATCTACATACCCTTGTAGATCGCTAAGCGGAAGCATTCAAGTGAACGGGGTTGATGGAGTCATACTCGCCGTGATTCAGATCACCGATGATCCTAGTGCCGAACGGACGGCACCTCCGCGTTCAACACACGTACAGCCCGGTGACGTCTCCCACGCCTTGATCCAGCGAGGAGAGAGGGAGAGGTTGAGGAAGACTCCATCCAACAGCAGCACAACGGCGTGGTGGTGGTGGAGGAGCGTGACAATCCTGCAGGCTTCGCCAAGCACTACGGAGGAGAAGGAGGTGTTGGAGAGGGAGAGAGAGGCGCCAGGCTCAGGTGCTGCTGCCCCCTCCCTCCCCCTTTATATAGGTGCCAAGGAGGGGAGGGCGCAGCCTTGCCCCCTCCTCCAAGGGAGGGTGCGGCCAAGAGGGGAAGGAGTCCATCCTCCCAAGGCACCTCGGAGGTGCCTTCCCTCTATGGACTCTTCCTCTCCAAGTGTTTCATGCGCATGGGCCTCTTGGGGCTGGTTCCCCTTGGCCCATGCAGGCCTAGGCGCACCACCTAGGGCCCATGTGGCCCCGGGCAGGTGGCCCCACCGGTGGGCCCTCGGGACCCTCCGGTGGTCCCAGACAATACCGATATCACCGAAACTTGTCCCGATGGTCAAAACAGCACTTCCTATATATAATTCTTTACCTCCGGACCATTCCGAACTCCTCGTGACGCCCAGGATCTCATCCGGGACTCGAACAACATTCGGTAACCACATACAAGCTTCCTATATAACCCTAGCGCCATCGAACCTTAAGTGTGTAGACCCTACGGGTTCGGAGACAAGCAGACATGACCGAGACGTTCTCCGGTCAATAACCAACAGCGGGATCTGGATACCCATGTTGGCTCCCACATGTTCCACGATGATCTCATCGGATGAACCACGATGTCAAGGACTCAGTCAATCCCGTATACAATTCCCTTTGTCTAGCGTATTGTACTTGCCCGAGATTCGATCATCGGTATCCCGATACCTTGTTCAATCTCGTTACCGGCAAGTCTCTTTACTCGTTCCGTAACACATCATCCCGTGATCAACTCCTTAATCACACTGTGCACATTATGATGATGTCCTACCGAGTGGGCCCAGAGATACCTCTCCGTCACACGGAGTGACAAATCCAGATCTCGATTCGTGCCAACCCAATGACACTTTTGGAGATACCGTAGTGCACCTTTATAGTCACCCGATTACGTTGCCAGGACGCTTGATACACCCAAAGCATTCCTACGGTATCCGGAGTTGCACAATCTCATGGTATAAGGAAAAGATACTTGACATTAGAAAAGCTTTAGCATACCTAACTACGCATCTTTGTGCTAGGCTTAGGATTGGGTCTTGTCCATCACATCATTCTCCTAATGATGTGATCCCGTTATCAATGACATCCAATGTCCATGGTCAGGAAATCGTAACCATCTATTGATCAACGAGCTAGTCAACTAGAGGCTTACTAGGGACATGGTGTTGTCTATGTATCCACACATGTATCTGAGTTTCCTATCAATACAATTATAGCATGGATAATAAACGATTATCATGAACAAGGAAATATAATAATAACTAATTTATTATTGCCTCTAGGGCATATTTCCAACATTATGATTGTGATTTTTGTGTTTTAGTTAGTGTTTGTGCCAAGCAAGGCCTTTGGGAAGATTTGGGTGAAAGTTTATTCGATCTTGCTGAAAAACAGAAACTTTTGCACTCACAAGATTATTTGTCATTTTTAACAGAAGAGTGCTTTTGAGTTGATTCGTTTCGAAGAAGATTAATATACAAATTTCTCACTTCGACCAATTTATTTCAGATTTTTTTGAGTTACAGAAGTATTCGAAATATTCTGATTACTACAGACTATTCTGTTTTTGACAGATTCTGTTTTCTTTGCGTTGTGTTCTTGTTTTGATGATTCTATGGTTTTCTTTGATGAGTTTTTGCCATAGAAAAGTTGGAATGCAGTATATATAATGCAAAACAAAAATAAGAATAGGTTTTCTACAGTACTTATAGTAGTGGTTTGTTTTGTTATACTAATGGATCTCATGAAGGTTTTGTTTGAGTTTTGTGTGATTGAAGTTTTCAAGTTTTGGGTGATCTTATGATGGATGAAGGAATAAGGATTAGCAAAAGGCTAAGCTTGGGGATGCCTGAGGCACCCCAAGATAATATTCAAAGAAGTAGCAAGCAACTAAGCTTAGGGATGCCCCTGAGTGGGGGCATCCCCGCTTTCTTCTAACAACCATTGGTATTTTACTTGAAACTATATTTTTATTCGTCACATACTATGAGTTTTGCTTGGAGTGTCTTGTATGATATGAGTCTTTGCTTGTTTTTCTTTGTGTTAGAAGTCTTGAATCCTTGCTGCACACACCTTTTTGAGAGAGCCAAAAATTATGCTATGCTTGCTCCTATGCTTCACATAAATTTTTAGAGCCATGGATTTGCTCTAGTGCTTCACTTATATCTTTTTGAGCATGGTGTGCTTTGTTATTTTTGAAGAAATGCTCTCATGCTTCACTTAAATTTATTTGGGAATTAGTAAAATTTTAAGAAATTCTCTCTTGCTTCACCTAGATTATTTTGAGAGAAAGAAAAATTATGCTCATGAGCTTCACTTATATTTGTTTAAGCTTATCAAAAGCAACATATGAAAATAGTCCCAAAGTGATATATATCCAAGGAGGATATAATAAAAACTTTCATAAAGATCATTGGACAAAATAAACTTGATTCTTAGAAATGGTTTTGAGATATGACGATATGATATGTGAGTCATGTTGATGAGTAATTGTGCTTTATTAAGAATATTGATGTTAAGGTTTGTGATTCCCTACGCAAGCACGAAAGTCAATAGTTATGCAATGAAATTTATATCCTACTTATGGTGCATTATTCGGTGTTACTTATGCTTAATGCTTGGGTACGAGATTTTTTGCTTTTTGGTTGGTTGCTTCTCAATATTTTTGCTAGCCTTCATTTTGCACTAAGTATGATCACTACTTGTGCATCTAAAACCATTTAAACCCGTTTTGCCATATGAGTCTACTATATCTACCTATATGTGGTATTTCCATGCCGTTCTAAGCAAATCTGCATGTGCCATCCCTAATTTTCAAAATAAATTTCCCTTTTGTGTGCTCTACCGCTCGCGAGGCGGTGAAGGGTGAACAATATTTTCCATCCTAGATGTGTTATTCTCACGATGAGTGTTTATTCACTTGTCATTGCATGAGAGCACGACAAAGGTATTAGGGATGCCCGGTCCTGAAATGAAAAATAAATTTACTTTATGTTGTCAAATAATAAATTCCTTGGAAAGTGTTGGTATGGAGGGCAACCGTGGATTCGGCTAGCCATGGAAAGTGAAAGTAATGGTGGAAAAAGGAATAAAATTTATTTTCTGTTTGGGAACCGCCTATGATGTATCTAGCATGGAAAGTGTTGGGATCTCTAAGTCGTTTTCATTAGTGGGAAAAGTATGCCTCTCAAAAATGTTTTCACCTCTCAATTTAAGCTTTGAGCTCTGGCACCTCTACAAATCCCTACTTCCCTCCGCGAAGGGCCTTTCTTTTACTTATGCAATTTTTATTTTGAATTTGAGTCTCCATATTCTCTATTAAAGCACCAACCAAGGGGCACTATGATCCTATTTGAGCATTGGGTGTAGCTAATATTCGAGTGTGTTTCATGAATGGATCAATGGTTGAGCATAATGGGCTAGGGATAACTTGCTTTAGTGTTGATATTTTGAAAGACATTGTTGCTTGTTGGTATGCTTGAGTATTAAAGTCTTCATGTCAAAACTAGACTATTGCTTTGAATCATATAAAAGTCCAAATGTCCATGCTATAAAGAAAAGAAATGTGATGAACATGTTAGGCGGCATTCCACATCAAAAATTCTGTTTTTATCATTTACCTACTCGAGGACGAGCAGGAATTAAGCTTGGGGATGCTGATACGTCTCCAATGTATCTATAACTTTTGATTGTTCCATGCAGTTATATTATCATTCTTGGATGTTTTACAATCATTTTATAGTCATTTTATATCATTTTTTGGTACTAACCTATTGACATAGTGCCCAGTGCCAGTTGTTGTTTTCTGCATGTTTTTTACATCGCAGGAAATCAATACCAAACGGAGTCCAAACGCAGCGAAACTTTTTGAGGATTTTTTTGGGCCAGAAGACATCCAGTGGGCCAGGGCTGCACCTGGGGGGTGCCTCGTGGAGGGAAGCACACAGCAGGGCGCGCCTGGGCCCCAGGAGCGCCCAGGTGGGTTGTGCCCACCTCGGGTGCCCCTGAACCGCCTCTTTGCTCTATAAATACCCCAAGTTTCCAGAAACCCTGGGGAGTCGGCGAAAATCAATTCTAGCCGCCGCAGAGTCCAGAACCACCAGATCCAATCTAGACACCATCATGCGTGAGTAGTTATTTGTGGACCTACGGGTCCGTAGTTAGTAGCTAGATGGCTTCCTCTCTCTCTCTCTCTCTCTCTCTCTCTCTCTCTCTCTCTCTCTCTCTTGATTATGAATACAATGGTCTCTTGGAGATCCATATGATGTAAGTCTTTTTGCGGTGTGTTTATTGGGATCCGATGAACTTTGAGTTTATGATCAGATCTATGTTTTTATCCATGAATGTTATTTGAGTCTTCTTTGATATCTTATACGCATGATTGCTTATAGCCTCGTATTTCTTATCTCATATTTGGGTTTTGTTTGGCCAACTTGATCTATTTATCTTGCAATGGGTAGAGGTGCTTTGTAGTGGGTTCGATCTTACGGTGCTTGATCCCAGTGACAGAAGGGGGACCGACACGTATGTATCGTTGCTACTAAGGATAACAAGATGGGGTCTATATCTAAAGCAATAGATAAACATATCTTGTCTATATTACGTCATCGTTCTTATTGCATTTCTCCGTTTTTTCCATGAACTTAATACACTGGATGCATGTTGGATAGTGGTCGATGTGTGGAGTAATAGTTGTAGATGCAGGCAGGAGTCGGTCTAGTAATCTTGGACGTGATGCCTATATAATGATCATTTCCTGGATATCGTCATGATTATTTAAAGTTTTATCAATTGCCCAACAGTAATTGTTTTCACATCATTTGCTATTTTTTTCGAGAGAAGCCACTAGTGAAACGTACGGCCACCGATTCTCTTTTCATCATATTTGCCTTTGCGATCTATTTTCCTTTGCATGTATTTTTAGATTTATTAAACCAAAAATACAAAAATACCTCGCTCCAATTTATTTGTTACACGATCTTTTTATCCTATCTATCACCTTTACCTTACGTTATCTACCTATCTTGAGGCGCCGTATCCAAAAGGGATTGACAACCCCTTTAACACGTCGGGTTGCGAGTATTTGTTATTTATGTGCAGGTGATGTTTACGTGGTGTGAAGAGGTTCTCCTACTGGTTCGATAACCTTGGTCTCATCACTAAGGGATATACCTACCATTGTTATACTCCATCATCCCTTCCTCTTTGGGGAAATACCGACGTAGTTTTAGAAGACATCAATAACCCATTCATCATAATTGTTGTCGCTTAGTGAAACTAGAAAATGTGTAGAACTTCAGAAGAACACCCGTCATACCATATTTGTGCATCCTTGGACCCAATTCAGGTCGCAGATTATCAATAAGAATGAGAATTACTTATAGCACATCTAGATGAGAATTACTTATACCACATCTAACTCCCAAATCACCACACGATCTAAAGTTCCAAGATTCATGTTTTAGCGAGCGCGGGCTCGTTTTGGCATTGTTTGTCCACGTCCGCCGTGATGGGCTTTTGGTTGCCTTTTTTTGGGTTGTGGTTTTTTTTCATCAGGAAGGGGATTAGTTGGGAACATACTGAGTTATCAAAGAAGCAGAGAGAGATGGCTGCAGGTAGGAGACATGCAAGCAAGGGGAGGGACGATTCGATCTTCTTCCATGAAAACGGGGAGGGCACTGTTGCAGTTTGTCGCTAGCAGATTTGTAACCTTTTTTAATCTCTTTTCCCCCTGTTTTCAGATGTGTGTGGGGTTATTCCTGTTTAAGAATTCATCCGATTAACCAGTTAACTTGCCGATTAATCCCTACTCATAGGGTCACCGAGTAGCCGATTAACTGATAAATCGTCCGATTAATTGATTAAATGACCGATTAACCTGCCGATTAATCCCTACTCGCCAGCCAACTGATCAACTACCAGTTAACGATTTCTTCAACAATGGGGGTTATCGGTCAGTGGCATGTCTAACTGCAACCATTGTAACTCCACTGGCCACAAAGCGATCGTAACAGAGGGGCGGAGGAGTTATCCGCTAGTTGCATATCCATCACTAGACATGCAACTGCAAGCGTCATAACCTCGTTGTAACTGCACGAGCCACAAAAGCAACCACAACTGGGGGCGGGAGGGGTTCTTGGCCAGTTGCATGCCCACCACTAGACATGCAATTGTAAGTGTTGCAACCCCACTGCAACTGCATGACCCACAATGCGACTGCAACTAGAGCCGGGAAGGGGTTGTCGGCCAGTTGCCTGTCCACCGCTAGACACGCGACTACAACTGGGACCGGGAACATGTAACTCAGTGTTGCAACATGAGTACAACCGCATGGCCCACAACATGACTGCACCTATGGCCGAGAGGGGCTTGTCGGGCAATTGCATGCCCACCTCTAGACATGCAACTTCAAGCATCGTAACTTGACTACAACTGAACGGGCTACAAAGCGGTTGTAACTGGGGTGGAGGAGTTATCGGCCAGTTGTATGTCCACCATTAGACATGCAACTACAAGTGTTGCAACTCGACCGCAACTGGAGGGCCCACAACGTGACTACAACTAGGTAGGGGGGTTGTCAGCCAATTGCATGTCCACAAAACAGCCGTCGGCGGCGCTAATGTTACTTTTTGTGCATTTTCTCATTTTCATTTTTTGTCAGATTTCTCCCAACTAGATTTTTGTTCAGGTTTTCTGTTCGTCACTTATGTGTACGTCACAACCCAACAAACAAAGAAGAAAAAGCCCAGCCTAGAAGTTCCTAGCGAAGTAATAATAATCCACAAAACCCGTCCAGCCCAGCAAAACAGATGATATCACCTTAGATGTGACTTAAATCATCTCACATCCAGATGCACCATAGACAAAACCTATCAATAAATAGGTGCCCAACATGTCCTCCCTTTGCATCAGTATAAAAGGCAATTGTATAATTGTTTTATTTTCAAAGTTTCAGACTAAACTAAGGTTCCTGGGTTTCTTAATAGCTATAGCCTCTGGTAGCCTGTGGGACAACTTTGGAAATCACGAGTATAGTAGTAGCTGGTCTAAATGGTATCATGTTTTTCATTAAATAGTGAAGTGTACAACATTGTTATAGTGGAGGTAATGCATTGCAGGGCATGTGCAATTTTGAAAATTTGAAATTCCAACAACATACAAGATTGAAAACCTACTAGCCTAATATGTTGTTCCATCTCAGTATACCATTATGTTGTTTCTAACACGTTCTTCGCGTTGCTAGTTTAATTGTGGTATGGATTTTCAGTAATCAGGAAAGTCTTATAGGAATCACATACTCTACTGCATTTGTATTTGCTAGTTCATATTAAAAAAACATGAGGTGGTTCTTGGTTACAATTCAGTGATTATTATTTGCAACTGTGGTATTTTCAGTTAAATCGAATCAAATTATCAATTGAATTATGGCTCCAGTGTTTGAGACTCAACTGAAGTTATTCCTTTGCTTGATAGCTGTGGACAATGGTACAACTTTGGAACTACACAACACACTATTAGCAGGTTTGAAGGTATGTCTCCTGTTTGTGCTGAAATAGTGAATTGTTGAGGTTATAGTGGAGATAATAGGCTGTGTGCAATTTACAGAAACTATTAATAATCAAAACTAGCTTATTATGTTGACCACTTCATCTCGGTAAAACATTACACAGAAATTACCTTTGTTAAGTTTGTACAATTTTGATCTGATGATTCAACACTTAATCAGGATGTCACCTGTGCGAAGGATTCACTTACTGCTCGACTGCTTAAATCGAAATTTGTGAGTGTCTCACTCTTATTGCTTTTTTGTACACTTCAGTTAGATACACACTCTCGGTAGAGCTAATGCCAATTATATGGTGTTATTTTAGTTTTGTTGATCAATCTCTTTGGAAGCAACGTATCGAATTGGCAAAAAGATGTGGTTGATTCAAGCAGTCTTCCACGACTGCAACAGCCACGCAAAAAAAGGTTTTCAAGTCCTACTGTACCGATGCCAGAAGAAGTTGCTAAACTGCATGGCGCACACTCGTGAGTATACTTGGAACCTAATGCCTCTCTGAATTTCCTGACCTTGTGATACCCTTCATGACTCGTTCATCATCCTATTCTTCCTAGGATGCACACGCGAAACCCATCTTGAGCTTACACGGTCGCTCACCAACCAGTTTTTGTTGGCCGCTTCACCACCACATGTGGAAGCTACCGGCGAGATGGTCGCTGTTATATTTGCAACAAGAGGAGGCTTAGCCGCTTGAAGTCTTGAGCGTACGTTCTATCCCGGAAATGTCGCTAGCTGTTGGAACGTGGGTACAGCTGGAAAAGGGGTGGATGAGCACCGAGGACGGAGGAGAGGCAGGGCGGTGGCGTGAATGCAGAGGAAGGCGGGGTGGGGGAGGTGGACGGAGGCCGGCCGCATGCTGGCATTGTCGGAGTGGCAATGCAGCTCCATCGTCGGGAAGGAAGGAACCCGAGGGTGCCATTTACATGCATTTTCGGCAGACAACAATTATTTCTGTTTGTTTTTTTACTTGCAAGGTAGGTGCTCTGTCGATTTCATTAATAGAGAAAAGACAAATTACAGAGTGACTCGGTTTATATGGAAAACTAGGCCAAAAACCACAATAAACAACCACCAACGACAACTAAAACAGACCACCTCCTCCTAACACGATCTCTTCCTGGAGTGATTGAAGCAAGATCTTTGAAGACACCTTCATGAAGGAAAGGGGCGCCCACAGACGCTGTCGTCGTCGGCATCACCCCCATCGACCACAAGCTTTCGCCAGACCCGCACACAACCGCTCCACCGAGCCTTGGGAATGGTCCGGCCTAGCCAACAGCCCTCAACGCTCCCATCACCGCCCGGCCATGACCCAGTGGCGAGGATGTACTCTTCGACAATGCCTCCAAAGAGGAGAATGATGCCCACAAACGCCAGCATTGTGGGCATCAACCCCCGTCGAAGAACAAGCTTTTGCCCAGAGCCATATGCCTCACCACCTCTACAGACCCCGGGGAGGGGATCAAGCCGAAGCGAACCTATGAGAACAAGCCGCAACTCATCTTGTATTCAATAGCGGCGGAGCCGGACCGAATGAACCAGAAGGAAGCCACGGCCACCGCAACACCACGGTGGACTGCCAGAGCCGACCACCACCACGCCACAACTGCGCACCACCATGCCACACAGCAAACTGGGTGTTGGAACTTCACCCACAGGATCGATTACATCAAATCACGACGAACGCGTGCACATGAAAATTTTGGCCAAGGGCACGTGTCGTGCCCCTTCTTTTTATACTCCGCTTTATATTTTCTGTTTTCTCGGGTGTTACAAGATATATTTTCTGTTATATATATATATATATATATATATATATATATATATATATATATATATATAGGGAAAATCCATCCTACCACCCGGTGGTAGTTACCCCACATATCTCATATACTACCATGTGCTACTATATATACTATTTTATTATTTTAAATATATTCATCTACTATATCTAAGATATTTCAAAGCAAGTTACATGAAAAAATTGCATATGAACCCATAGTTTTTATATTTGTGAAATTCGTACATATTTGTACGTAAAAAGAGCATACTCAAAATATGATACATACTACCTAAAAATTAGTATATACACTACCTAATCATTGTTATATACTACATACTACACGCATATACTCTCGGTTTGATATATACTACATACAACATACAAAACACAAGTGGTGGTAACTACCACTGCTTGTAGGAAACATTTGTCCTCTATATATATATATATATATATATATATATATATATATATATATATATATATATATATATATATATATAGGAAAATCCATCCTACCACCTGGGGGTAGTTACCCCACATGTCTCATATACTATCTTACGGTAGTATATATCCTACTTTATCATTTTAAGTATGTTCATATACTATATATAAGACACTCCAAAGTGAGTTGCATGAAAAAATTTCAAGTTGGCCCATGGTTTTATTATATTTATGAAATACGTACATATTTGTACATAAAAAAGCATACTCAAAATATGATACATACTACCAAAAATAGTATATATATACTACCTAAACATTTTTATATACTACATACGACGCGTACATACTCTCCGATTTGATAGATACTACATACTACATATAAAACTCAAGTGGTGGTAACTACCACTGGTGGTAGATAAAATTTGTCCTATATATATATGCAGAGCAGCCGACCCAAAGCCTAACCTCCACGGCAGCCTGTAAACCGACTTGCAAGCTAACCTGAACCTATACGAATACAAATCCCAGCCGGCCTCAACTCAAATACTTATCCTAACACATACTAGTACTCTTTGGTATACACGGCTACCAGCCATACTAGACGCTGAAGATTGGACATCACCACTAGTACAAGACTAATACAAGATTACTTCTAACAAACTCTCCCTAATCTTGACACAATGTCTTCTCTGCTTCTCTGGTCTTGGCTTGTTGACGATTCACCCCTTGTCGATTCCTTCATCTCACACCACGACAAGTTAAATTGCTTTCTAGATTGTTGCCAACATTCTCACCCCAATTTTAACTTGGCGAATTTACGGACCACCTCAAATATGCCTTGAACTACCCAACCTCACTAGTAATCTGTGGAAAACACCACCCGGTGGACTTTACCATCCACCCTAGCAAGATACATGCTGGCTCTTTATGGATCACACCACCCTGTGCACTGCACCATGCACTCCAGCTTCATGTAGAGACATGGCCTCATTAAAGAGACTCACCTTCACTAGTTTACCGCCTCCACATACCTGAACTTGATCCTTTCGTCGAGACACACAGATAACCTGGGCTTCATCTTCAACGCCTCCTCACAGAGACTAGCACTTGGACATGATGACGACTCACAGACGACGACGAACTAGCAGACACTTGACTCCTATATCTTCCCTGGAACACGATCTTGATGAGCTCCTGCACCTCACCTCGGCACCACCGCATCCATCAACGATCACCTTCCACCGCCTTGCCGACGACTGCCCACCGTCTCCCTCCTTGTCGCTCCGCTGAACGACAATCGCTTGATCCTCCTCTTCGCTGTAGCACTCAGCGACAACAGCGCCCGCTCTTCCTCGTCGCTGCACCACTCAGCGACCATATCGCCCACCCTGAGGAGCTAGTCCGGTCGCCACCCCGGGGCAAGCGTAGCTTCAAATCCTTGACTTAGCTTTGATACCAATTGTTGAAACTCTGGCCTACAGGATTGATCACATCAAATCACGACGAACGCGCGCACACGAAAACTTTGACCAAGGGCACGTGTCGTGCCCCTTCTTTTTATTCTCCTCTTTATATTTTCTGTTTTCTCAGGTGTTACAAAACTCACGGCTTGATGCATATATATACGAATACAAATCCCACCACCCAAAGCCTAAACTCCACGGCAGCCTGTAAACCGACTTGCAAGCTAACCTGAACCTATACGAATACAAATCCCAGCCGGCCTCAACTCAAATACTTATCCTAACACGTACTAGTACTCTTTGGTATACACGGCTACCAGCCATACTAATGCTAACTTAGAGCATCTCCAACAGCCGCCCAATATGTGACGTCCAAAAAACGGGTTTACAGCGCGCACGTAATTTTTAGGGCGCTAGAAGACGGTTGCTCTAACAAACGCTGCAAAATATGCTGCGCGCGCGAGTCCAGCGGTCTCAGTCCATCAGCAGCAGCCCAGAGTTTGCAGCGCGCGTGATCGGGCGCACTAAATATGCTGCGCGCGATGCGTTTTTAATGCGCGCGCTGCATTAGTTATAGCGCACGCGCGCGCTTTTTGTACGGCCGTTGGAAACTCCTAATCGAGCCCGCGCGCGCTAAAAGCCAGTTTTATACCGCGCGTCGCTCATATAGCGCTTCTATTGAAGATGCTCTTAATCACCTAGACAACTAGATTGGACATCGCCACTAGTAATTCTATATATACTAAATCTGACCAGGTTTCTTTTATCCTGTTTATTTGACTTTTTTCTATCAGTGAAAAACCGGCCAATAGGGATGCGCCACGTTATTTTCTGAGGGATCTGGATGGGTACGCATCTGTGTATATGTTGCATTTTTCTCTGATTTGGTAGTTGGTCAAACATGCGGTCTGTCCCGTGGTGTGAATTTGTTGGCAAGTGCATGCATGCAGTGGTGGAAAACAATTTGTCTACGTACATGTGGTTTCCAGCGTCTTCTCCGCCGCTGATTAGTATAAGCGGTTGCTGATATTTTTTCTTCTCCCCTGGTTGTCCTTATCTTCTTCTTGAGGTGTTCTGTCTGCAGAACTCCCGATACATATCTCAATCACCACCCACCGCTCACCGCTCGCTGCTCAGCCGCTCCACCGTCGTAGCTCCATATAAATGGCTCCCAACTCGCCTCTGGAGGAGGTCACAGCAGTCTTAGCTAGCATGCGTCCAGGCCCGGCCCATAGGCCGGGCAAACGGGGCGCTCGCCCTGGGCCCCCATGTGGCTGGGGCCCCGGCCGAGGTATTCATTCTTTAGTAAGTATAAGCTGGCCCAAGGAATATGCAATGGAAAAAAGGGCCCGAGGAACCCTAGGGAAAGCCCCAAACCTCACGAAAACGCTAGTCAGCCTATTCGCACTGAACCATCGTTCTCGTCTCTTCCTCCGCTACTCCTAGAACAGCGCCGCCCCTCCCATGCCTCTCCGATCCAAGGTCGCGGCCATGAAATCTAGGGCGCGAGTTCACTCCCCAATGGTCTATACTTCCTTTCTCAACGATCTCGTCACTCCCCATGAACCAGAGTTGGAGAGACCGAGATGGTACGTGTTCTTCTTTCTCGTAATCTCGTTACTCAATTCAAAGATTAGCGATTAACTGGTAAATAGCCCTGATCTCCGGCACTCACGATTCCACATCGCACATCGATCACATCTGCATAGGTCTTCATCTGCTCTTCATTAAATCCATATGTGAGAGAGGACTCGGGCAGGAGATTAGGAGAAAGGGGAAATTTTATTCACTCCATGGCCTCATCTTCTTGTTCGTGCTGACTCTGGTTGCTGCGGCCTCTGGATCAAGCCATTTACATCCACGTCAATCTGTTTCCAGGTGCTCTTATTCCCTCTATTAATATTTTTTATGCAGCTTGTTCAGTGACATGTTCCAGGAAAGTATTTGTCTGGTAGTGATAAAAGGAAGAGAGAAAAACTAGTAATTCTTCTAGGGATTCTGTGCAATTGGCCATAGCAAATGTCGAAGCACAAACAACTGACAGCATTGATGGTGCTGATGATGGTATCAACAAGGGTGATAATAATTCAAGTAAGCAAGAAAACCTTGCTCATTCACCAAACTCAGAAATCTCGTGTGTCGATGAACAACAATCATTTACTGTTGATATTTTTTAACAAGAAACTGGGACAGTCTGCTGGATGATAATGCTAGGGATATTTTAGTTGACAAGGGCTCCGCGTTCCGTTCCAGGAAGAATGTAAGTTCATGCATTAACTTTATATCGCATGGTAACACAATTTTCTATCGTAGCAACCAGTTCAGACAAGGTTATTTATTTTGCAAAAAATAAATGATATGTCCAATGTAACAATTAGGAAATCAATCTGTTCTGGAGCTGTTACATCAATCTATACAATGTACTGGATAGTTACATTGCTTTTGAAATATATACAAAATTGAGCTTTTGTGTGTCAAGAAGGGCCCCGTGCTCTTGTCTTGCCCCTGGGCCCCGTATATCTGTGGGCCGGCCCTGCATGCGTCTCGCAAATTCGAGCACCGTCCACACCATATTTCTGGGAAGACCTCGCCGCTGGTCGGCGTCCCGCCAGAGCACTCGCGCCGGCCGGCGTCTCGCCGAAAAATGCTGCCGCTGCGCCCCTACCCCCTTTCTTTCTTCTCTCTCCGCTGGAGCCAGAGGGTTGGCCGCACGAAGACAGAGTGCACCATGCACAGGAGCTCCAGCTTCTGCCGTCCGGAGTAGGAGGGATGCAGGAATGTGGTGGCGGAGACGAGGGGTGTGGCGCGGCATAGGATTTGAAGAAGAGTGAGCACCCATCGGTGGGCCACGATTGCCCTAGCCAACGATTGTCTCCACCGTGCCTGTGTCTGCGCCGCGGGCCGGCGGGCGCCTCGAATATACGCAGCGCGGCCGTCGGTAGCAACACGGGCCCCGTGCCGTTGCTCTCGACCCCGGAGATCGCCCCTTCGTGCTCCTCGTGACCACACGCATGTCCTCCGGCTTCGGTGGCGAGTGGATCCAGAGCACGGGCCGCGGTGGTGGCCAGCTGTGTGGAAGCTAGGCCTCAGCCAGGGACAGGAGACACGTGCGTATGCAACCCAGCGCGCAAGGCTGGCGACCTCAGCCGTTGAGGTGACGACGACACATCAGCTTGTGTCGAGGCGCGCGAGGGTACCCTGGGGCAACTTCTTTAGGAAGGGAATGTGGGGCGTTTCGAGCTCGCGCCCGTCAGGTCGTCTGCGCGTCGCAATCCCTGTTGGCCGGGCTTACATCGTGGTAGATGCCTCGAGCTGTCCAGAGCCACCCGTTCCTCGACCTCGCGTCCGGCTTTCCGAGGAACCTCGCGTCAGCCAAGGCCACCGGAGCCCTGCTCTCCTGCAAGCCACCGGCGTACTGAGGGTACAGGGCGGTGAACGCAACATTATACGAGCCCTGCGAGCGGCCTGGGCACGACGGACGCGGACTGCCAGGCATGGAGCAACGATCAGACCTTGGCGTGCTTCCGGTGCAATGAGTGCAACAGGTCGATGTGCAGGCGACCGCCTCGGCTGCTGCACCCTTCGCGTCAACGACCAGCGGCTGCGACGGCCGTTACTACTGATTGCTATTTTTGTTCATGGGACCGGGATGGTTGATTTCATGTTTCGGATTCAGAGAATCAGAGTAAATTTTTGTGCTTAATGTGATGTACAGATGTAGGGCACTTACACATCTTCTCTTTATCCTGTCCTGTTTTTATTCTATCTGCCTCACTAGGATTGCAAACTGTCTTTGAGAGATTCCTCAAAGGCCCCATCACTTGCTTTGATGAGATGGACGTCCAGTAGGTGCAACAATAAACTAAATAACATTGTTGGCTTTTACTTGTGTTACCTATTAATCTTCCTTCTCTTTTCCATGAAGAAAATCATCAATGAGATGACAAAGATGAAGAATGGGAGCAATAGGATTATGATCATCATGAGGTAGTACGTGGGTGAGGACTGAGGACCTGAATACTCTGACTCTGCGAGATGTGAACAATCTTGAGTAGCAGATTGAGTTCTCTCTGTACAAGGTTCGCCTAAGGAAGGTAACAACCCAACTACTAGATGCAATATAGTTTCGTGTGCACATTGTAATACCACCTGGAACTGTAATATTTTTTTAGCAGAATATGGACCTTATTAAAGATTCAGCAGTTGGAGGCTGAACTAACAACTAACACGGCAGAAATTGTCCGCTGCTTGCAGAAATTGTTTGCATGATAAACTTGCACTTGGTAAGGGCATGCTTATAGACGATCTAGGTTCTGGTTGTGAAGTAGGAATACTCGAAGTGTCAAGTAAGTTACAGTACTGTAATAGTATGATGTGTTCATGATATACTTTCTCTAATAAGCACTCTTCTTTTTCAGATGAAGAAGAGAAGGAAAGAGAACACTCCTCCATACAGGAAAAACTGGATATGGAGCTGTAAGAACAAAATAGGACATCAGCAAGAGGAGATACAATACTATTTTACTTAATACTATTTTACTTTCCTTATGATTATAAATGTTCATATACGAATTTACAACTTATCTGGCTCAACTTCGACTCTTTGTTCACATTTACTGAATAATCTTCATTCCACCATCCATTGTAAACTCATTTTCAAAGATAACCACACTTAACCTACGATTCTAATTAACAATTATAACTGAGCTCTGGTATTGTGTTCTCTGTTCCAAATGGAAGTGTAATTCTACCTTTTTTTAATCTAAATTTCTGAAGGTGGAGATGATACAATTTACGATGAATGACACCATTGTTCTGAAGTAACATTATGGGACGAAGTTACATGAGATGGAATAAGAAAGGACAGCTCTTCAGGTTTTATCTGCTGTAATTTGCTGATCCCTTAAAGCATCCCCCCCCCCCTTCCTCCACACAGACACACAGACAGTAGTAATCATATTTGTGTTTACAGAAAGAAATCGAGGATCTCGATCATGCATCACCGAATATACCTTCCTCAGCTGACGAGGGCATGCAGAAAATGAATGAAAACTATCTTTAGAAGATGAACACGATTGAATCTCAGGTTTTAAAATTCTCTATTTCCTGTTAGGTTTCTGTTTTGTTGTTTTCTTGGAGTTCTTTTACAGTCATTAAACTTGTTAATGAGTGCATGACACGTGTATTTGTTGAGGACCTTTTCACCAACTTTTACCCATGGATTAATTAAGTAAATTCTTCGCATCCTTTCTGCAACTTCGGTTAATTTCCAAGCTCATATTTATATAGTCCATATATAAGATCAACAGGTCCTTATTTGATTCACTATCTTAACAAATGGAACTTTGTTCATGTCAAAAGGAAGACATCAACTCATCTGAAACTTGATGCAGAGCATGAATGTTGTTGATTGTGTCAGATTAACCATCATTTGAGGTCTTCTAGACAGTCACGACTACTTCTTTGGGGAGACATCATTATAAATAAACCTGATACTCATAAACATGGTATACATATGAATGGATCCTACATACAAAGAACGAAATCATGTCATTCTGTAACTTCTGAACGCTCTCTCTGAACCGGTTAGTAGAAATTCAAGGGTAACTATGACTGAAACATGGTGTTATTTTGATGGCACATGTGCAAAATGAAACCTGAAACACAGTGATGTTGTTGCTTGGGTAGTTCTACAAGGAACCGCATGAAGGTAGTTATGATGAATCACACCACGCCACAAATACATTATAAGGTGAATGCTCGGCAAGGATAATCGGCGTCCAAACCAAGCCAAGTTGCCAAATTTCATTATACCTCGGCCACTCAAACTTTTTTGCTCTCCTCCTTAATTTTACTTTTGATTTATTTATATTTCTTTGGATTCAGGGAATTGGGGCTTCTAAATTGCCAAAATTTTGTTTTCCATAGGTCTCTGTGAATCAATTTATGTTTCTGCATTGCCAGTTGTTGTTGTTTAATAATTTGAGTTAAAGCTAAGATTGAGAGGGGGTGAGAGGAAATAAATTGTGTCCGCATATTTTGCAAAAAGGAAAGATTGTCATTGCGCATTTCATTTCATTAGACAGTATAACTCGATGTTCTGTTTTACATCGCTTGGTGCTCAGATTGATCATAGCGTGAACGTTGTTGGTGTGCCTTATGTGTTCAAACTGAATGGTGTGGTTTATTATTGTATTGGTTCTCCTCTTCCTGCTGAAGGTCAGCCTCCTAAATTCGCATAGTTATGTAATTTGCACAGTTACATATGGTGATGTCTGCTGATGAAGTGAAGAGGAGAATTAATATGTTTGATCGAGAAGAAGATAGTTCTCTTGATCCTGATCCTGAAATTGTGGCGAGTCTTATTGATAAGCATAATTTGGTATTTACTGCCTTGCTGTCGATCGCTTGATGCTTGATGCGGACTCATGAAAATAACAAGAGGCTTGCTGTTGCCTACTTGCTGCTGAACTTGGATCCTTGGAGGCATATGCACATAGCTATTTTGTAAAGTATAATATGTGTTCCAGTTACAGTTATCGAGTATCTGTAAATACGTGTGCCCTTCTCGCAAAAAAAAAAAAAAAAATACGTGTGCCCTGTTTTCTGCAACTTTTTTTAGATAGGAGGCACTGAGGCCCTTAGAGTACATACTAGGTCTGACGAAAGCAAGTTAAAGGGTACAAGGCTGAAGCCAGCAAAACGCGTCGCAGCACGCAAAGATAAAAGAGCACAAGTTGATCAGCGTGCTGTCGAGGTAGCCGGGAGCGCCCATATGCATGCTCTCTCTCAAGTAGCTCGACGAAGCTCAGTGCACCTTGCCCGCACCCTTGTGGCGAGCACCTCTACGTGCCCTCTGTCCTGAGATCTTGCCAACAGTTTCCATAGCTACAGGAAAGACACCAGTTTATATAGCAAGTCAGCCGGATGTCGAATGAATTGTCCCTCAATCAATGCTTTTCTGCAACTTTCAGTATAATCTATGCACTTCGGGTTAAAGTCCACTACATGCAGCGATATTTTTCCACTTAGAGAAAAACCTAGCTGTGATGGCATGGTGTACTTCTTTGCCGTCTTGAACTTTCATAGATATTGATATGCTCTTCTTTCCTAATAGTAAAAGATACACATAAAGCTATCATGCACATTCGGTTTAACTCATAATTGTTTATAGTTCCATCATTTCAAAATTGTTTATAGTTTCATCATTTCAACTACGATCTACATAGTTGCGATTTACTGACGGCCGCGGCGGGGGCTAAGCTAGTACAAGACTAATACGAGATTACTTCTAACACCGGGAGGGGCCGCTGTGCCAACTGCAGAAACTGGGTGCCGTCCCACGCCCCGGCCACGGCCATGCAGCCCAAACGGACCAGATGAACCCAGCGAAAGCACACCGGCGCTGCAGCCCTGCCAGGGCCCGATCCAGCCGGCCGCGCACCGGACGAGCTCACCGCCGCCACCGTGCGCCACCCGCACTCCCTCGTGCAACAGCAGGCCTGCTCCGCAGGCCTCCACCACCGCCATCGAGCGCACCGACGAACAGGCAAACGCCGAGCCGCCAGAACCAAACGAATCCAGTCCGATATGCTCGCACCCAGGCCCGCGTCAACTACCGCGTCCACCGCGACGACCTCGCCTGCCGCACGCGACATGGACCTCCCCCGCCGTCACAAGTGAGGCCGACGCTTCTGAAGCCGACATGCGCGCACTTCATCGGTAGTCTCTCCGGCAGCGGCGAAGCCGGGGAGGGGGGAGGAGTGGTGGCTAGCAGCGGCGGCGAGTAGGGTTTCCCCCGTGTTGCCAGAGCTAATTTTTTTAAATAATACATTTTTTTTATTAATTTACATAAATATTACGGCTGATATGTAATTTTTAAAAATAATACACCGTCGGCCCGCTGCTGGCCGACTGGGCCTAGTCGGCCCACAGCAGGCCGAGTGAAGTTCTATCGGCTTGCTGCTGGCCGATTGGCCTGTCGGCCACCAGTTCAGCTCCTGTCGGCCAGCTGTGGGCCGACTGGCTCCAGTCAGCCATCTGTAGGCCGATAGGAGCTAATCGGCCAGCTGCGGGCCGACTGGTGCATGCCACCATTTTTGCCCCCCGTACGATTCCCTGCTTATGTCACGGGCCGCCACTTCCCGCCAAATTTTCCCGCTTTGCTCTTTCCCGCCATATTTCCCACTTTGCTCGTTCCCGCCATATTTCCCCGCTTTGCTCGTTCCCGTAAAATTTTCCTGCTTTGCTCATTCCCGCCATATCTCCCCGCTTTGCTCGTTCCCGCTAAAATTTTCCGCCTTGCTCGTTCCCGCTCTGTAATTCCCGCCATATTTTACCGCTCTGTAGTTCCCACCACTATTTCCCGCCATATGTTCCCGCTACCGAGTTCCTGCCTTCCTTTGTGTTCTGAACCTATAAAACCCCCTCGGCACTAACGTTGGTAAGCATTCTAGCATAGTCTCGTAGTCTCGCCAAGATGTCCGGATATCCTTTTGATTGTAGTTTTCACAGTCGTATGTCCGAATGTCTGTTGCGTTTAGCCTCTGATTTCAGGGTTGACAATATATTAGTTCCCTGGGAAGAACTCATCAGTAGTGACACCCTGCTGAATGAGCTGGCTCACACATTAAGTCGGTGCGGGTGGCCTTCCAGGACCATTGAGGAGATACGGAAAGAAATTCTGAGGTTGCATGGAAGATACCTAAAGCGTGGAAGGTACCTACATTGCAGAGCAAAACATACTTATTTGTGGAGTGCCGACAGCGAGGATGAAGACGATATCTTCATGCCGCCGCTTCCAGGTTCTGCATCTTCAAAGGGCAAGAGTTCTTCATTGTCGAAGGGCAAGAGTTCTTCATCGTCGAAGGGCAATAGTTCTGCATCTTCGAAGGGCAAGAGTTCTTCATCGTTAAAGGGCAAGAGTTCTGCATCGACGGAGGATGAGGATGGTGACTTCATGTAGTTTTTACGCTGTATGTTGTAAGTTAAGTCATATGTACCGTTTAATTTAGATGTACTTCTATGTAGTTGTTTGTACTGTCTTGTTGTACGAGCATTATGTTCTATCTAAATATGATGTTGTAGTTCGGATAACAGAGTAATAAAATAGAGTAGGCATATGTCTCATACATAAGTACATAGTCATTTGTCTCATACATAGAATAGACATAAGTCTCATACATAAGTAGATATTCATGTCTCTACTGATAGATAGAAGCGTCAGTGACGATGTCTGGCCTAGCAGCGAGGCGGATCTACAGGCGGCGTCCATCCTAACCTGTTGGGTGGCCTAATGTTACGAGGAGGAATCTCAGACTCTACCTGGTCATGCTATGTATCCTGTGTGGGGCCTAGTGGAGGAGTCGAAAACATGTTCATCCAGTGGGTGTGCTGCGACATCTGAGCCTGTACGTTGTCCTCGGGATGTTGATCACTCCCAACATATGATGTGATGCCGACATAGACGCATGATATCCATAGGCTCCTGCACGACGAAACTTTAAGTCATGAAGAATGATGTCGCCTCAACTAATATTGAAAACAATAAATATGAAGACACACACCTGCTGGCTGTGACGGCTGCTCTGGCTCAAACACAAAGCTCGACGAGGGACCGTGGTGCTGTGGCTGTGGAGAAAACACGAAGCTCGACGTGGGACCATAGTGTTGTGGGTGCTGCCACGTTGAACTGCCAGGTTGTTCAGGAGGGGGTGGCCTGGTCGTCGGCTGATGTGCTAGACGTGGACGTGGTTGATGTCGGTGCATGGAGGGACGCGACTGTTGTTGCTGGTGCTGAAAAATGTCGCTTCTCCCGGTGCACGTGATAGCCTCGTAGACAACCCGTGTTTTGTTCTGCATTCGTTCCAAGAAGGGTTGTAGCACAGGACGGTGGTGAAGAAGAGGTCCAGACGACAGTGATCGCCCAAAGGTGATCACGTCGTCGTAGAGTTCGTGTGTCAAGGTAGCCTGCAAATTTTCATGACGATTATTAAGTATGCACGCCAAAGTATGTGACAACATTACTTAAAGAAAATATATCTTACCGCGTACTCCCTAGAGCCCGAAGTATCATAGCTCGGGTATGTATCCGATGGAGTAGGATCAGGTATCTCCTCTGGGTGAGAGTGCTCAACGATGCTTAACCGTGTTCCGGTCATGTAGCGCCGCAAATAGAGATTGAATTCATTGAGTTCAAAATTGTGATTCTCGTGCCATATATGTGTGTTTACTGTCTCCCATTCTATAACATACGGCTCTAGTCTAACTAGCCACTCAACAGTTGTCCTAGTCATGCCCTTCCTTATCGTCCTAAAATTATGGTGTGTGTTCAGCAATTATGAAAAATAATTGTGGTGTCATGCCCTTCGAATTGAGCACTATGAAAGATAATGCAACATTGAAAAACTGGTTAATACCTGTGGATGTGTGATGGCACCGGGTTCTCTGTAGGGGGAGGTAGCTTCAACTGCAGAAGACCAAATTGCTTCATAACCCTCTATTGTGCCATCTCCTCGACGAAGATATCGAAGATGATCTTCGATTTTGTCATCCAGTAATCTCGGTCCCTTGTGCATAGCAAAGACATACCACCAGGGTATCTCACATTTATGGCTGCTTCCGTGTAGGGCTGCCAGATGACCCCAGTGTACGTATCGAACTGCTCGTTTAGTGTCGTGTATGCCTTTCTGGTCTGATCACTAGCAAAGCGTCTCTGCAGAAAACAAATGCTAGTAGCCGCTAGCATTGAACTATCTCTGGTGCACACAAAAGTTGCATTAAACTATAACACGATACATACCTCGCGGCGTGTCCAACACAGACCAAAAGTAGGCATGTCGATGCCATCAGCATCAAACATGGCGTCTATAGGATGATTAACACATACAGCTGGTCACCCTATAGAGAACCTCTCCCACGACCATAGTTGTAGGAATAGAGGGAATCCACAGAACATTTCAGTTAGTGTCTTCCATTAATATGCATGTCAGTGTGCAAATTAATAAAGCACGTACCGCTGAACCCATCCTGGATGTATCATCCAGTTCTCCTTAGGAGTGCGAGTGATCAGAGGCTCAAGCTTGTGCTCATACCATATTGCAGCGATGACCCCTATCAATGTCCCCATTCAGCAACCACATTCCCGACATTCCTGCACATAAAAATTTAGAACATAGTGCCACACTTGATAAAAATTCAGAACATAGTCCCACACTTAATAAAAATTCAGAACATAGTGCCACACTTAATAAAAATTCAAAACATAGTGCCACACTTAATAAAAATTCAGAACATAGTGCCACACAAATTCAGAATATAGTGCCACACTTATACAAATTTAGAATATAGTGCCACACTTAATACAAATTCAGAACATACTACTCCTATCTTATCTTCTTCCTTTCCCTCTTACTCCTCCACTTCCTCTACCTCCTCTTCGTCCCCGGTTGCCTCGTCCACGCCCAGTGAAGAAAGTGGGACAATTAGTGTCCTATGGCCAAATTCATTGCATAGAATGCATTGCCTAGTCGCACCTTCGGCTTCAGATTCATCCATATCATTCCGGATGCGCTGACACTGCCGTCTACCTCTACTTGTACACATATGCTCTGGGTTTGGAATGTAACGCCTTTCAGCGGGGTCGACGCTGTTGAAGTTACCCATTGATCGAAAACCCATCAGCTCACCTTCCTGGTATATTGAGGATAGACTCTTTCAGAAAAAATGGAGACACAAACGATATTGCGTCCATTCCAAGCTGTCCGCAAGCAGCAAGTACATGTGAGCAAGGGAGGTGAAGCAATTTCGGTTTGTTGCATGTGCACTCACACGTTGGCCAGGCTTCATTACCAATTCTCACCTCATGCGTCCTCAACTCATTTGCACATCCGAATTTGTTCTTGGCTAAGTGGACCTCAAACCTTCTTTCTTGATTACCAATGGTGACTACAGTGTGTGACCTAGCTTTTTGAATCTTGTTGTCCATGTACTTCATGACTCTTTCACAGTAACGTGTATTCGAGTTGTTCAAGATATGCTGCTCTACTTTTTGGCATCTATCTCTGAAATACTTCACGGTGCCATAGAAAATACGCTCAACAATGGATGTAAGTGGCAATGCCCGGTTTCCTCTAAGGACAAAGTTGTATGTTTCCGCGAGGTTCATTGTCATGACACCGTACCTTGCTCCAAATGTTTCATGTAGCAAAGACCACCTCTCCAGAGGGTCATGCACTATCCACTGCTCGAAATTTTTAATCGACCTCCCGAGCCTTCTCCTAGTACCAGGTGGGTCAAAGCCTGGAAGGTCACATAGCCCAACAGGCTCCTCCTCCACGGCCGCTGTTCCTGTTGCCAACTGTGCAGCTACTGCTTCAACATGTGCCCTCACCGCTGCATCTTCTTGCAGCTTTCTTGTCCCTCACGTGTCTCTGTGTGCACACATTAAGTCTGTCACGTATCAAATTGTACTTCCATAACTGGTTCTGCTTGCAGAGTTTTTTGAATAGATTCATCAGGTTCTTATTTCTAAACTGCGAAAAGAAATTAGCCCCCAGATGGCGCATGCACCAACGGCTCTGCAAGTCCCGCCATGGAGTTTGTTCCTCAGGGCCTGGGTTTGTCAGTGTCCTTATCGCACTGAGTATACCATCATGCCTGTCATGAAGGATGCACACATTGGGCTTTTCCTTCACAACTGATATTTTCAACTGCCTGAAGAACCATGTCCAACTTTCAATGTTCTCACTCTCTACAAAAGCAAATGCGAGTGGGACAACTTGATTTTGGCCGTCTTGACCTATGGATGTTAGGATCTGACCCTTGTACTTGCCAGTGAGAAAAGTACCATCAACACATATCACCGGTCGGCAATGCCTGAAAGCTTCGATGCATACACCGAACGAGAAGAAGAGACGATGCAGCACCCTCAAAGTTGGGAACTCTGGCATGAAGAGGTCTTGGATATCGATATAGGTGCCTGGATTCCGCTGCTGCAGGGTGTGGAGGAGTTGGACAACAGAGTCATATGCATGAAAATAATAACCAAATCTCCTCTCAAGCACCGCATGCTTAGCCCTCCAATCCTTGCCATAAGAAATTATGTGCTTGAACTTGGCGAAGACTTTTGTCTGGACTGCCTTCACTTCCATAGCTTTGCCCCGCACTATCTCATCGTAAAACAACCGAGCAATAAGCGTCGATGAAAGGTTGGCATGATCTTGAGGGATGCAGGGAATAAGACAAGTGTGGTTAACTAAGTCACTGATCATCCAACTTGTGCCATACTTACGGAGATAGCCGTGCACCCTGGCAGGACAATGTGCGTTCCTGCATACCATTGTCAGGTATTTCTGACTTGACACCTGAGCAGTGAAAACCCTTTGCGTGGACATTGCTCAGTTTGTTATTGCATCCTTGAGAGCTTGCTTGTTGGGATACATAGCACCCGTCGCAATATTGTTCTGGTGATATTGCTAGGCAGAATCATTCCATCGTTCACGATCATAGCAGATGAGAAGTCATGATTCCACGATGCAGGATTCGGGACCTCCTCTACATTTTCTTCTTCATCCGACTCGTCTGAATCATAGGCATGGCCCCTATCAACATCGGTGTCTTCTTCTTCCATCTGGTTCTGCATGTGCCACATCTACCTCGTCAGCGTCCACCTCGCCATTGTATTCACCATCGGCATTTCCCCCTTCTACCTGACTATTCTGCCTTGGTTCATAACCATCAACTTTTCCTCCTTCTTCCTGACTGCTCTTTCTTTGTTCGTAACCATCATCTCCAGCATTTGACATAGATAACTGCCTCCCTACACTGCTCTGCCCAGGATCGTAGCCATCCTCGCCTTCATGTGCAGTGACCTCCTTCACGACGGGAAGCACTAAAGCAACATGATTGCATCCCCTTCGTTCACAACCTTGTAACCACCGCACCCAATCGGAGTCTCGCTCTGTTGGCCTCAAATAAAAGTAAATTATTGTACTTGCCCGTGTCCACAATGCATGAACACCGACGGTGTGTGTTTCAGTATCAAGACCTAAACTTGCCGCAATCCATCTTTCAACTGACTGACTGACCATGTTTGAGGTGCGCTCATTGGCACCTCTTTGTGAGTAAATTCACTCAGATCAGCTCCCATCTCAGTTGTTTGGACAGTACCAGGACCGTAGTAAAATATGAACTTCACTACATCAGACATCTCGGTTCACCTATTTTTTTTCAACAATGATATACAAGTATTAAGCAACAACTTAAAATATGCACACTAACAAATATTACACATGTCTATATATTAGCTAGCTATATCTTACGGAATATTAACGGCGCAACTAATACTACCGGAGCAACTACAAATTTTTACACAACTAATTAGTTAACATATAAAAATATTTACGTATACTACCGGAGCAACTAACAATAATCACATACCTAATTTATTTCACACCCAAACATATTAACAAATACTACCGGAGCACCTACGAAAAATAAAATGTTAGTTGAAATATACCCTTGAAGCGTGCGTGCGAACAATGAACGGCGACCTTCAATCACCGGAATCGGAGCAGGAAACTCCACCAAACTGCGGGAGCTTCACCTCCAATACCTCCACCACACTGCCCCAACTTCACCACCACCACCTCCACCTCCACCGCCGCAACAACCTCCACGAATGAGCTGGAAAAAAACTCCACCTAAATGCTCACCACGACCGCCACGAGCTACCCCATCAGTAGATCGAGGTCTCTTTTGGTTGCCCTAACTGAGTAGAATCAATTCATGGTGCCAAATCCGCGAAAAAACGGCTCATTCTGGTGTAGAAATTGGGGGCATTTTTTTGTACAGAGAGGAGAAAGAAAGAACAGAAGAAGAACAGAGAAGAGCTAGTTCGCGCATGGAAGAAGAGAAAAAGGGAGCCGGGCCAGCCGCGCGGGAGGTGGGCCGCACCCAGTCGGCCAGCAGCAGACCGATTGGTCAGCAGCAGGCGGACTGGGGGCCCCGTGACCAGCCCGCGCCGACAGCCACCTCTCTCCTCCTCGCGACGTGGCTTGGCTAATGCGCGGCCGACACGTGGCAGGCGGGCCAGCTGTCGGCTTGCTACTGGCCGACTACATCCAGTCGGCCTGCTGCGGGTTGACTAGGCCCAATCAGCCAGCAGCTGGCCGACGGTGTATTATTTTTGAAAATTACATACCAGGCGTAATATTTGTGAAAATTAATAAAAAAAAATATTATTTAAAAAAATTAGCGTCGCCAGAGGAGGGCGACGCGGGGGCCTTGTGTCTCCTACCACAGCAGTTTTTATTTTAGTATTGTTATTCATGTGTTTCTTATAAAATTGGGTTTGATCCCACCACACACTGTTTGAGAGGGCCTCGTTTCCGTTCGGCTTTTCTAGTAGTATGTACCCCGCTAGCTTGCGAACGGTGTGGAATAATAGTAGACCACAAAATAGTTGCTGTGGAAAACTTGCAACCGGAGAGAGACAGATTCCTTGATATCAGCTATATTTCTCGGCACATCCTTTATTTTTTTTCAACGTCCGCACATCCATAGTTTAATCTTACAAAGGCACGAGTGCAAAGTGAAAGTAAATAAAGACGCGTTTCTATCAAAGCACTTGAGCGAAAAAGACATATTGGAAATCCCTCTTGTCGTATAAGGTCCGGAAAACAGCGTATAAATGCATATTTTTGGGAATGATGTGGATTCAGCGGAGTAGCAGAAGCAGATCCAGTTAAACGAAGGAAAAGGCTGCCAGAGTGACGACCAGGAATTCCGTTTTAGCTGAGAGAAGTGCAGCCCAAAGATATGAAGAGGATCTGAAGGTCAAGCCAACATCAATCTAGCCCTAAATTGACAGTGCAAGAACAGATGTTGGAGATGCAAAAGTTGTGTCAATTTCTACTGTAGCCGTACATGTCGAGAAAATGCGCACCTCTACCTCGTGGCTGCAGTTTCCAACCAAATTATTTTTGAACAAGAAAAGCTTACTGAATGTGAAGTGATTTTCCTGTGCCAAGCCAACATGCTCGCTGGTGGGAGCACATTAACATCCTGAAATCAACGAGCAAAGCAGGGGACCCCTCGATTTACATTTTTTTTGGGCAAAAACCTTCAAGTACAACATAACCTGTCCGTAAATGTAAACTGTAAACAGTACACGTGGATAACACATGCATAATTCAGTGAGCAATGGATCTGTTCATTCTTAACATCATAATCCCCTTGTACCTCCCCTCAGCCCTCAGGCATGCTGTTATATATCAATTCTGTTGGAACAAGACAAGACTACACAATGAAATCAACGAGCAAAATCAATGGAAGTTTCCTTTCAGCTTCATCATGTATATTCATCCAGTAGCACCAACTATTAAACTGGCTATGATGTGTACTGCGTTAACTTTCCGGACCACAGATGATACTCCATTAGATTACAATACGACATATCATGTAAGTAGGCGTGGCAGGCACGCACAAGGGGCAGGTGGAGCTGATTGTTGGGTCTGTTGGGGATCCAGCTTCAACACAGGTCTGTTGCTATGCTTGTCAAGTTTTTGCTGCAAGTGTTGCTTGACTGCTTCGCTGTAGGAACCCTTGAGCCACACCTTCTTGAGGGTACATAATTCGTCAAGTCCAAAGACCTCCAAAGACGCCTCTGTAGTAGAGCACTGGAACACCATCACCTCAACACATCTCGTTGTCCATATTCCAAAATCCAGCACCAATTTATAGCTGCCGCAATCGATCCGGAGGAATGTGGCGGCTTCAAAGCCTTCACCATACCAGCTGTTCCACTCCCCCTCACCATAACCATAACGGAGCTTGCCATCTTGAATCGGCTTGATACAAATCTCACGAAACATACCCTGATGTGGCAATTTTATAAGGCTGTCTATGTCCTCTTGAGTTGATATTGTCAACTCAATATGGACCTTCCGGAGATTGTCAAGCTGCTTGAACAAGACTGATGATACTTGCGCTCTCCCATCCGCTGCGTACAGCTTAATGCTCTTCAAGGTCTTGGGTAGTTTGGAGAACATACCATCCACGAAATTTGCTGCGGCTGGTTCCTCCTTGCCAAGATGCACCGATAAGGACTCAAGATGGGCGTGACCCGAGATGGCCGAAACCAAACCCTGCCAGTTTTTCCGGTTGATGCCAGACACCCCGAGCTTGCGCAACTGGGTAAGCTTCTTCACCTCCTCAAGGATGGCCTCCCCACCTTTACCATGTACTTTCACAACACCAAGAGTATGCAATGCCGTCATGTTCCCAATCCCTGCAGCAGGAACCTTAACACCGCCACAAATAACATTGTCAGATCGTGGTCCACGAAGCTTCTTGGACAACCAGCTGCAGGACAGAAAACCACATGCCATGTTGCTCCCTGGCGCTAGTGTAGTTGATGCCCGAGGCTCATCTTCTGCTAGATGGCTCCTTGCGCCATCTCCATCTGTTGCAGCTGCTGGTAGGCTTGTGCTCAGATTGTCATGACCTCCTGCCGTTGCTACTGCTAATTGAGCTGTGCTCGTGTCATCAATGTTTGTTGCTGATGTTGGGCTTGTGCTCGTCCCAACAACTTCTACTGCTGCTCCCGGCGGTGGTTGGCTTGTTCTCGTGCAGTCACTTTCCACTCTTGTTGCTGGTTCGCTTTTGCCATCACCTTCTGCTGTTGTTTGACGGCTTGTGCTCCTGCTGTCACCTCCCACTGCTGCTGCTGGTTCACCTGTGTTCGTGGCATCACCTTCCGCTGCCACCCCTGCTGCTGCTGCTGCTGTGGGTAGGCTTGTGCTCGTGCAATCACCTTCAGCTGCTCCTTCTGCTGGTTGGCTTGTGCTCGTGCCATCACATCCCGCCACTGCTGCTGCTATGCCTGGGACTATGTCATCACTGTCTTTGGTTGATTCTAATGCCCCACCGTCCTTCATTGTTCTTGATCTAATGTCCCCCTCGGGTGCTGTTCTCAGGCCCGCGCTGTTGTCTTCATCAGATGATTTATGACTGGTGCCAGCACGAACATACTGCAGCTTCACTAGCTTGATGATAGCACGTGGCAGCATGGCCACTTTAGTGTGTCTGACATCTAGAGTCTGGAGCTGCCTCAAGCCACCCAATGAATCCGGCACACGAGTAATACCTTTGCACCCTCGTACTGAGAGAAACTTGAGACGAGGTAGTAGCTTCCCAATCTGCTCGAGGACGTCATCTGTTACACCCGACGTTGTGTCCTCCAGATCCAGCACCCGAACAAGCCCCATATTCATATTCTTAGAGATGAAGAATGAAACCCACTCCCCAAAAACTGTCAAAGACCGTAGCCGTGACAAGTCCATGCTGTTAAATACAATCTCATCTCTGTCCCAGTTGCTCCTTATGGTGAGGTGTTGTCCTGTGTGTTTCAAATTGGGACTGCAATGCCCGTCCAGTGCAAACACAAGGTTATCTTCCATTGGCCGTGACATGATGTATTCATAGAAGAAACCATTGACTTGGCATATGCCAACTTTGCTTGGTAACTGACGGGTGAGCACAGGGGACTCAATAGTTGATCGCTGGATTATGCTCAATTTGACAAGCTCAGAGAAGAGCATCTCCCCGTCCTCCTCTGTATTGTCCCTAGAGTAACCCTCGGCGATCCACCGCCTCAGCAAACGCCTTCGCCTTATGCCCTTGTGGTCTGTAGGGAAGACTGGCAGATAGAAGATGCATGGCTTGAGTTCATCCGAGCAAGCATCAAAGTAGGACCACATCCAACCAAATAGACCTTTCAAACTACGGAATTCTAGGCTCTTCTCCAGCATGCACATAAAGTTATTATTTAAGTACTCCAAGTCAGGTATCATCCTGCACTGTTCGTGCTCCAAGCCACGTATGGCCCTGGACCATTCGCCTATAGCAACTATTACTTTGGGAAGTCCACCGCACTTGGCCATGATAAGTTCTAAAACCTCAGTCACCTTGGGGTTCACTTGCTTGCCGCCCAAAGCTACCTAAAATCCAGAAATCGATTAAATTCAACAACATGTATACAAATTCAGTTTGGAAATGATACCAACTCAACTACAAATAAAACTGGCTGAGGCTTAGATGGGCGATCCACTCGAGCAACGGACGATGCACCTACAAATAAAACCCCCCCCCCCCCCCCCAATTTTCCTTCTGATGTAGGTTATATACATATTTAGGCAACTTTTCCTCCCGGGCCGCTCGCGCGCGAGTGGTTTCGGAGGCCCCCTGTAAACCTAGAAGGCAACCACCCGATCCATGCTCTCCTGCCGGCGCCGGCGGTGGCGGCCACGCCTGATCCTCAAAGGCGGCGGGTCGGGGTCAGCATGCCCCGACGGGCTCCCTTCGCACGGGGGATGGTGGGGGTCGTCTCCAGGGTAGCGCGGGTGGCGTTCAGGAGGCAGGAAGGCGCGGAGGAGGCAGAGGTGAGCGCGCGTGCAGCGCCACAGGCCGGAGGCGGCAGCGCGGCCAAGGCCCTGGTGGTGGCGGCGCTCCATCTGCGCAATGGACGGCTACCTACGAGCTGCGGGTGCACGGTAGACCTCCCGACGGTGCTGGCGCGCGGGCACGTTCTGGGGCCGACCTTGGGCTCGATCTGGGCCGGAAGGGGTCGTCCCGCTCGATCCGATCCGTTAGCCGGCCGGCAGTGTGGGGGCTGCCGGCTCGACCTGAATAAAGGTGGTTTGGCCCTGCTATTTCTTCAAGCGCCAAGTCGTCGATCACCTTGATGCGGGCCTCCTCGATCAAGACATCGACGAGTTCTGGTCTTCCTCTCAGTGATTCCGCTGATTGGCTCATGGAGCCACTGGATATCTAGATCGAAATCGATCTGGTCGTGCACTGCATTATCTTTGGCCAGTGAGGCTTCGTGAGGGCGTGGCCTGAAGCATCACTTTATTGACGGGGCCATGATACATGTCTAAATATAGATTTCCATGGCACTGACAGAGATGGAGAAAATCATGGTGGCTGCAATCGCAAGTTTGTAATGGTGTAGAGGTGTTTTGGTGCCGATGAAGAATGGCGGCACATGTTCTTCTTGTGTGTCAGGTGTTGGTGACTTGCAGCAGCGACCTTGGCAAGAGGGGGCGGCAGCACAGGTGTACTGCATTTTTTGTAGTGCTCCTCGAGCACCGAGTCGCGATTTCCAGAATGAAAGCCCAAGTTCTGGCCTTCATTGGTTGTGCCTGGCAATGGCCTTGCAGAAGGCATTGTTTTGTGAAACTTGATTTTCTCCGGGGTGAAAAATCAAGATCTTCGATCGGATGGTGACAATGCTGGTGCATTGTTTCCTTGAAGGCATCGTTTTTGGAGAATCCCTTTTTGCGGTCCAGGTGTTGTCTTCGGTGGTGGTTAGAGTGTTGCTGTTGTGAGTGTTTCATCACCGTGATGGGAACTTCGTTTTATATTTCTCTTTTTTTTCTTCTTTTTTTTTCCTTAAATGTGTGCATCCTTGATGTCTTTGGATAACTTGTTGCTGTAGAGGCTGGGTGTAATTGGTATCTTCATGATATTAATATATTTTCTTTGTCAAAAAATATATGGGCAGTATGGTACTGGGTTATTCGAAAATACTGGTCCTCTGTTTATAGCTATATTAGAAGAGTTGTATAAATAAATAAACACATGCGAAAAGCAGTCTTTGTTTTTAAGTTTTCAATGCATTCATGTTAATTCATTTATTCAGTTGCATGTTATATTGACAGTTTGCATTGGCATGTGTAAATTTAGTGATATTATCCTTGTGATGTGTGTTAAATGCACCGTGAAATGAAGAATGTGAATCTGCAGCTGCTTGTATGTATATTGTTTTGTGTGCAAGGGATATGTACACAAATTCAGTATTTGCCCTGCCCCCTCTAACATATCTCACTGACGGGTAAGCCGCATGTCATGTGTCCATATCTCTGATGGATACCACTGAAAAACTGCCGGTGAAGAGCACCTTCACTGATTGGTTGCTGAAGCCCACCCGCTAATGATGAGGCCTATTACAGGCGGGTTTGCCGGCTGTCTTTGATAGGCCCAACAATCACTGACATACATCAGAGGTTGCGGTTTTGACATGTCAGAGACAGCCTATACTATAATAATATTTCATTGAAATTTTATCAAAAAAGGCTTTCGTCCCGCTTTATATATAAAGCACCAAACGACAAGCATCCAGTACAACCATACGCCACGCCACCACAACACACGCACACACCCAAGACAAGATACATAGGCGCTGAGCGCAGCAACACCACTCCTAGCACTACCGCCCCGAAGAAATGAAGCTACATATGACGAACCATGCGCTCCAAGGCGGCGCCTTCAGGAAGGATACGACGCCGGAGCGCCGTCACCGCCCGATCCAAGGATCAGAGTTTCCCCCGAAGCCGCATGAGGGCAATGAGAGCCTTGACGACGCCTTCAAGAAGGGAACGATCTTCGCCGCCGCCGGTCCGTCCGAAGATAGAGCAGGTTTTCACCTCGGCCCACAATCACCGCCACCGAACGCCACACCCCGGCAACCATGCCGCCCACACGACCATGATGACCAGGCAGCACCAAGGCACGGGCTTTGTCCAAGAGCACCGTGCAACCGCCACCACCATGGCCGCCGCCCCAGCATCCAAGACCTCGACACCACCTCACCCGTGACCCGCCGCTACCCCAACCGAAGAGACGAGTGGAAAGGTCCCGCCTTTCGCACCCCTGGACGACCCCCAGCGCCGAGACCCAATAGGCCGGCCAAAACTGGCCTCCATCGCCAGTCCTGCAGCCCAGAGCGAGACACGAGCTCAATCCTGATGCCGGGCGCGAGACAAGCTCTGTCCAGCTGCCGGGCGCGAGACGAGCTCTGTCCTGCTGCCGGGCGCGAGACAAGCTACGTCCTGCAGCTCCGGGCGCGAGACGAGCGAAGGACCGCAGCTGGGAGAGGGCCAGCCCGGACGCCGAGGAGAGGGGTCAAAGGCCGAAACAGTCCACCTGCAAACGAGCCGACGCCGGCGAAGAAGCCACCCGTCGCTGCAGCCGGAACCGCCGAGCTACCGTGTAGACACCAAGTAGCAGGGAGGCAACCATACCTCCCGCCGCTGCCGTAGCCCACGGCCAGAGCAGCCACCACGCCGGGCCGCTGCCCAAACCCGCGCCGCTCGCCCGGACCAAGCCGTAGGTCCGTTGGAACACGCAACCACCGGCCACACCTCCGCCCGCCAACCCCGCGACCACACGAATCGACGCCAGCACCGAGAGACTGCCGGGAGCCCCATCCACCACCGCCACACCCGCCACGAGCAGCAGGTGCTGCACCACCCGCGGCGAGGACGAGCACGACAGCAGCCCGCAGGCACGCGGCGCCCAGATCTGGCACGCTAGCTCCGGCCGACACCGCCTCCTCCCCATCGCACGCCTGGGCACCCACGCCGCCGCCGAGCCACGCCCGCCGCCCGTCGTGGACCGCCGCCGTTCCCCGCCTCCGGACCTCGCAGATCTGGTGCGCGCCGCCGTGCCCCCACGAGGAGGGGAGGAGAAGTTGGAGGTTGCCCAGGGAGACGCCCCGCCGCCGCCCTCACTGGTGCACGCCCGGGCTTCGCCGGCGGCGCCTCCGGCGGCGGCGAGACGGGAAGGGGGAGGGAGGAGACCCGGCGGCGGCGCTGGAGGAATCGCCCCCCGAGTCGCCAGAGGAGGGCGGCGCGGGGGCCGCGTTTTCTCATTGAAATTTTCGTGAGGTATGTATTTGATTTGAAATGTTATAACCGGGTACATGCGTAAAAACTGAAATTTTGCAAAAATATATGTAAATATGCTCTGAATTCATGTATTTCAAATGATGGTGCCCAGGCACCATGGAGCGCATTGAAGATTGGTATATCGCCCATCTTACGTCTATGGATTCGTGAATAGAATTAGGTGGGTAGCTGCGTGGTTACCGGGTGGTTCATCAAGAGTAAATGCATAAAACCACTACTTTGAGGGCTAGGTTTACGAAAAACACTAGGATATAGTTTCCCTGCAAAAAACACCACATCTTGTGTAATGGTTTTGCAAAAACCATTGATCGGCCGATTTGGCTCTGTTAAGTGAGTTTATGACAGGTGGGGCATGTTTTTACCCTCCGTGGCGTAACTTTTTGTGTCAGGTGGGTTTTAATCTAAAATTACCAACTAGACTCTAGAGTTTTTCATAGACACCCCTAAATCAAAAATGAAAAACGCAATTAGCCCCCGTTTCTCGTTCTGCAGCAGATTGGTGGCGCGTGTAGAATGTCGTCGTCGGCATCAGCTTTGATCTGCCATCCCCGGCGGTGGGTACAGAAAGCCGTCGCTGGCTTTTGGTCGCTCATCCAGTGCTTCGTTGTCAGGGCCGCGAGCAAGGCTCATGAGCTCGTCCCGGCCATGGAGGCGTTCTGGCGGTGGCTCGAGGACACCGCTCCCGTCGTGCTCTCTTATGTGTTGGCCATCGTCGCGCTCACCGGAGTGTCGAGGAACGGCAGGCTGCCCCTGCTGCTCCGGTCATGGTCCTCCCGCTGTAGCCCCACGCACTCACCACACCGGGTTGGTCGGGCATTCCCGCCGGATCCGCTGCGGGGCGGGGACAGTGAAGGCCGATGTGCCATGATCCGGTTGGGGGCACGATGACGGCAGCTGGGGGAGGAAGGGGCGGGGGACACAAGCTCCGTCAAGACCAAGACCCACCTCTGCCTCGCCAACCCCGACGACGGCGCATGGCGGAAGAACGCTCCAGGCGGCGCAGGGGGGGGGGGGGGGGCGGAGGGGGAGGGACAGGCCACGAGCAGCGTCCTCTGCCTTGGCCTCAGTGCAGCAACGGAGAGGAGGGCCTCTGGCTCATCCGGGGTGGTGGCCGGGGTCGGGAGGGCCGACGGTGGTCGGGGTCGGGAGGGGCGACGACGGTTGGGATCGGGATGGGCCTGGGAAGCAGGGAGAGGAATCTGGCGGGGCTTTTTTCGCATTAAACCTAAAGTGTTCTGCCACGTAAGCAGAAAACAGACCCCATCTGTCATAAACACACTTAAACGAGCCAAATCCGCCGATCAGTGGTTTTTACAAAACCATTACGCAAGATGTTGTGTTTTCTGCAGAAAAACTATATCCTACTATTTTTCGCACACCTAGCCCTTAAAGTGGTGGTTTTATGCAATTTACTCGGTTCATCATGAAGACAGAGATTTATACAGGTTTGGGCCTCTCGAGGATAATAACTCTAATCTTGTATGTATTGTATTGATATCGAGGAAGATTACAGGGGGTGGTTTAGACAAGGTCTGGACAGGGTTTACTCCTTGTCGAGAACTAGGCTATTGTTGCTTGCTGAAAGGCTTGTGTCTATTCTAGCAAGCTTGAATAGCTTGGTGAACTTGAAGGGCTTGGGTCTTTCATAGGGGCCTCTGGGTCCATATATAGTCCTGGAGTGGCTTCATCTAGGGTATAGACTCCAATCCGAGTGAAATTACTATCTTCCATCGACCTAGGGTTAACATTCCTTAGTTTGTAGGATTCTGGATACCCTACGGGTAGTTTCAATATCGCATAGTAGGTTTTCTTTCCTAATATGGCTGGGTTGTCTAGGGATCTAGAATGCCCTAGGGCATTGTATATGAATACATTATCGAGTACAGTAGTTATCCACTACTCATCGTTAGAGCCCCATTAATAAATGCACAAATTCAAAACATAGATCGCTCAAAAACTATAGTAGGTAAACATACCATTCTGAAGAGGCCAAGCGCCGCATCAGGTTCTAGACCTCTGACATTGACCACTCGATGTTCATGTTCTACACAATGTGTGGCAATATTTGCTTCATTTGCAATGACAATGATGTGGCCTTTAGTAGTCTCGGGCAAAAGGGCATCCCTTATCAAGTCCCAATCATGTGCATAACGCAGACCATCAATAACAACAAAACATTCTTGATGCAGAAACTTACGACACTCTTGAATTGGGTCTTGGCCTTCCATCATACCAAGTGCTGTTGTTTCCTTGGCTTCAAGATCGTCGGAATGAAAATCCAAAAGTAAGCACCAACAAAAATCCACCAAATTGAACGGATGTGGCACATCAACCCAACTGAATTTTGTAAGTTTCTTAAGATAAAACCCTTTTATTGTGTCTCCGTACTTATATCTGGGACATAAACCAAGCATTATCTTGTAGTACATATTCCGAACAATAGCTGATTTCCCAACACCAGCAATTCCCCATACGGATGAAACACCAACTTCACTGTGAACTAAAAAATGGTCGGCCAAGGCAGCACCCGCTTCATTCTGGTGGCCAACAAGTTCAAATGTATTGGCCCAGTAAGTTGCATCTTCCCTTCTGTTCGAAAAAAAGCGAGAAGCCTCCTTGCGTTCATTTCCATAGTACCCACAGTCCTACAAATCAAGACAAAAAATTGTTAAATTAGCACAGTTAAAGTGTAAATTGATTTTTTTAATTAGAATGAAAAAGGAGGGGGCGTCTGTGGGCGTGGGTGTGTATGCATCGATCATATATCCTTATCATTTTTAATATACTTCATTAATAATTACTATATATATCTCAAAGTGAGTTACATAAAAAAAATCCATTTGAGTCCATATATTTTATATTATTTGCACATAAACTGTTTTTTTGTATGCAAAAATGGTATATTGCATAAACTAAGGGATCTGGCGATATTTTTTCCGTAGAACTTGAATTGAGGTATCTTAGAATAATTAATATGGTATATTGATAATGATAAGGAGATATTGATAATGATAAAGAGATATAATACATTTGTTTAAGAGTTATAATGAATGTTGGAGTACATACTCCCAGGAGTACACTTTTACTAGACTTCTATATAGTTTTACTAGGGTGTAGAATAACTATTCTACACTCACGCTTAGAATAACGCTATTGTACATGCTGGCTACCCATGATATATCTGATGAATGTATGCCTCGTGATTTGGATGCACATTGTGCTATCGTTTGCCCTCTATTGGAAATCAATTGATGAAGCATGCTAACGATGGCAATAATTATGGTTCTAGCAGAGCATGTGGTAGGCAGGTACCGAAATGTCAGATGGTGAATAGTTACATTTGAATGATCTGCATCCCCATTTTATTTTCTACAGAAGAGGTGCTAGTTTAGTTTCAGCAAGATTCCAAACAAATGCTTGCTGAAACTTATGCATGCTTTTTGGAACAGTCGTGCATTTCATCCAAACAAATCCATTTATCAAAAATTTGCTTGCCTATATTGCAAAACAAAGGCCCCATCATGAATTGATTTGCCTCATGCGAGAGGTACACATGGACTAATGATCCATTTGACTACAGTATGGTAGAAAACGTGAACATGGAAATAGTGGTGACAAACAATTAATGCATGCACCGTTGATTCTTTTCAGAAAGGCTGCTAGGTACAGGATTCAACGATCAGAAATAAATGCTTAGGCATGTTACACACGTTGCATTAATGTTCATTAGCATTCTTTGTAATAATTGGAAAATGTTGGTGGGTGAGTAGGACGTCGAAAGAGAAAAGTATAACCTGTGAACTCAAAAAAGATTCCCCAAAAATGGATGCATATGTGTACACTATTAGCATTTAAATTTGTTACTGCTCATCATGGGTGGGCAGCATGCATGACTTGTCAGTTTTAACTGTAGTGTGTGGTACAAAGGTGTCATCTCAATGTAATTAGACAAATAAAAGAATAAGCAATGCCAAACTTAAGAATGCTACACGGATCTCAAAGGCAGATCAGACGAAAAGCTTTGGGGTATAGCCCTCCAGTGGCAACAACAAAATAATCATATATAGACCAGCTAGTACCTCTATCAATGGACGTAATGCCGGTGCAGCTTCTGCACCTTTGATGTTGAGCACACGATCTTTGTTATCAGCACAATATGTGGCGACACTTGCTTCACTTGTAATGACCACGATATGATTTCCCTTAGCAGGCTCAGATAAGAAGACATCACTTATCAAGTTCCAGTCATCTGTGGAGCGCAGACCATTAATAACCACAAAGCATTTATCTTGACACAGGTACTTACGACACTCTTGGATTGAGTCTTGGCGCCCTTCAATCATACCGACTGCTGCAATTTCCTTGGCTTTAAGATCATCCGAATGAAAATCCAACAATAAGCGCCAGGAGAAATCCGTCAAATTAAACGTATCTGGCACATCGACCCAGCTGAACTTTGTAAATCCCATGTCACCGGAATAATTACAATAGATCTCACTGATTATGTCGTCATCGTGGCCCACAAGCATTTGGCTGTAATAGGTTCCTCTGACAAGAGGTAATTTCCCAGCACCTGCAGCCCCCCATAAGGAGATCACACCAGGATCCCTTAAAAGGTCCCCAAGGTCAGACATTTGATCGTAACGCACAACAAGTCCAAATTTGTGTCTCCAATCATGTGCTTCTTCCATTCTGTTGGAGAAAACGCGACCCCTACGAGAAGCCCCCTTGCCTCCAATTCCATAGTGTCGATAACCCTGCAATGAATGGAATTTTTAAACAAATTGATTAGCTCAAGATTTTTTTTAAACCAGATTAGCTCAAGAGTTTGTTTGAGGAATTATTTTTAGGGATCGATTAGCTACAGTAACTAAAAATGCATGCAATGCATACGTACCTTAATCAAGTGATGGAGCACTGTATCCGCTTCCAAATCTTTGATGTTGATCACTCGGTCTTTCTCATCTACACAATGTCTAGCCAGTAAGCTTCCATCTTTTATAGTGGGATTTATAATGGAAATGATACAACCCTTAGTAGGCTCAGATAAGAAGGTGTTTTTTATCAAGTCCCAATCATTCTCCTTCTCTACACCATGAATAACGAGGAGGCAGTCGTGTTCTCGCAGAAACCTCACACACCGTTGAATTATACCTCCGTCTCCCATCCTACCGACAGCTGCAATTTCCTTTGCTCCAAAATCATCAGCATGGAAGCTCAGAAGAAGACGTCGAGAGAAGACATCCAAATTGAATGGACTGGGTACATCGACCCAGCTGTGCTTTTCAAATTTTACTCCATCGTCGAATCCTAATTTTGACATACTACTATGAGTTATGCTGGTGTACACGCTATCAAGGAAAGTAGCTGACTTGCTATCGCCCCACATGGAGATCACACCACCACATCTTAACAGCCAACTAAACTCATTCATATCACTGCAACGCCCAGTAACCTGGATGCAACCAAGAAATGGAATTGTTAAATCGTAGAGTAAGCATGAGTCAACATTTTGAAACATTGGCAGCTAATATGCGCACATATGTTAGTGGTTTTCACGTTTCCAAGAGTTGTTCCTACCAATAGACCAGGACTCACACTTCACATGATACAATTCGCCTCATTGGATTTATTTAAATAGAAGGTCCATTTTTTCCCTATAACTATTGGCTTGCCACATTTTGTCAAACAAACTATTTTTGCTTCACCCCCCCCCCCCCCCAAACCCCCCACACACATAAAAAACCTATCACATGTGAAACATTTCTACCCCTGACTGAATTTTGAAATGAAAAAATTGAGCTTAATATTTTTTTGAAAACTAACCTGAAAGATATATACTTTTTGCCCTAAAAAATATATCTTAAAATTTTGGTTTAAAGATTTAAATAGGTGCATCTTACGGACAAACCAAATTTTAAAAAACTACATAGGTCACAAATTGTCATAATTTTAAACAAAAAAAATATGTTTTTATACTCCACCCGACTATATGAACGCATCAATGTTTTATGATTTTTTTGAAAACTTTTGGCGCGATTATGTCATTTTACAAACATGCCAGGAAGGTCAGATCAAGATATGATTATTTGGGGGATTAAGTGAGACCAATTGTTTTTTAGGGGAAGCGAGTCAAATCAATACTTTAGGAGGTAAAAGAAGACATTTCCTTTAATTAAAAGAGTTATCTTAAAAATTGTGGCAAAAATGTGTAAAATCTGGCTATTATTGGCTTTTACGTTCAATTTAAATATTCTGATTATTGATAATCTTTAGGCGCATACTTTCAGGTAATGCCAATGTTACTAGAAACCTTTTATCTAAAATATTTCATAAGTTCTTTCTAGTGTATATTTTATAATTGTTATTAAATGACTTAAAAAACCTATAATGCATCAAAAAATCTGTCAAGGTTCTAACAACTAGCAATCGTGTACGTTCAATGCACCTTTTTTTCGTAGTTGTATATTGCTAGCATATGTCAGAAAACCTATACCTAAAGTTTAAATTTATTCATCATTAGCTTTATCTTTTTCTTACATACCACCTTATAGAAAACATGATGCATTAAGCATGGTTAAATCACATATAGCCATCAGTTAGGAGGTAATTTGTACAGGTTGATTCGAAATTAATTATAACATAAATCTCCAATAAAAAAAGTAATATTAAGGATCCGCTTAAATTGTAATGTACTCCTTCTAATCTCAAAAAATTGAGGTTTGGACACTAACACCATCCCAACACGTACCTTTGACAATTTATTTGTACCACAATATAACTACAACACATAATAATAATATTTTTTGACGCAAATCTATACATAATATTTTCACACATCCAATAAAAATATTTTATTAAATATTGATGGTCAAAGTTTCAAAATCTTGACCAAAACTATGCCTAAACTGAAACACCGTGTTATTTTAAGAGTAGAGAGAGAGTATTCAAGAAGCTAGGCCTAGCCGAACCACATGGCCGAGCCTCACGCATGCATGCGCGCAAGCAGTAGTAAGTAATTAAACTATTCGAAGTATTGATGGATGCTATGCTAAAATATTTATAATAATTGTGTGGATGTAAGAGTAGAAATATGTCGAAAGGTTCCATATATTTCAATGGAAGTATATGATTTAAAACACGGGTATATGAAAATTAGCGTTAGGCAAACACCGCAATAGATTTTATTATTTGAACAAGTAATAGACAAAATAGTGTTGAATACTTGTGTAAGTGGTTTATTGTGTTCCGGGCATACCTTTTTGTTAAATGCACAAAGAGATTGACCATGAGAGAAATGTCCGAGCTCCGATACTTGATACGGCTTCCCCGTGCAGAAAAGCGCAAGCCCCAAGTGCTGCGTCGACACAATGATCCGGCTGCCCTTGTTATTGTCCAGCAGGTATTTTTTTATGACATTCCACTCTACCACATTGGATACGTCTTCCAATATGACAAGGTACCTCTCCTCCCTCACCTGCTCCATGAGCCTGGCCTCGATGTGTACGTTAGGGGCCACCATTGATGTAGCTCCAGGATGATGGTGAGTGGAAGTGGCGTAGAACTGAGTGAGCAAGTTGTTGAGGAACTCATCAAGGTTAAAAGGATGAATCAGCTTTACCCAGGCGCGGATGCTGAATTCCTGGCCAATTTCCGGGTCATTGTACGTCTCCCTGATAATATGAGCAGCAGCTGCAGCAACAGCAGCTCCTCCCACTCCTCCAATCGCCATATACAAGGAGATCACCTCAAGGTGACTTCCTTCACTGTTGACCAACTTCTTGAGGTCGCCCATGCCGCCTCGCTTCTTCCCCGCGGCCTCCCACACCTTTCCTAGGGTATGGAAAACTGCTGATGTGCTTGCGCTGGAAGTGGCGTCTGGTGCCGCCGCTGTGGGAGAGGAAACAATAGTAACTGCAGTAGTTTTGGAGTCAGAACCAGAGTCCTTGATGAAGTTGTAGCGTGTGTTCCTCTGGCTGACATCCTCCACCCTAGCCTTGAGCAGCTGTATCTCGGCGACCGCCACATCCAGTGGGAGCGGCCCTGCCATGCAGGATGGCACCAAGCGCCACCACCACCCCGACTTGTTAGTGTCGAGGTCGACGACGAGCTCGATGCAGTCCTCCACGTCGAAGGCCAGGTCACGGAGCTGCCTCACCCATGTATGAACCACTTGGTTTTTGGCACGCTCCGCCGTGTTGGTGGCGTTGAGGAAGGACCGCATAATTTGGAATTCGCCGGTGATGAACACCAGGTCATTCTTCACTCGAACCTTGAGCTTCGCCTCCTCCTCGATCGCTGACTTCACCCGGCTCAGCGTCCCCTCCACCGCCGTCTTGGTCAATCCAAGCGTGAACTCTGCCATGACTAATTGCTTGATCTCTCCGCCTCCGTTAGGTTGTGTGGTTGTTGTCTAGCTCCTTAACTTGACGCTAGCAAGTGATTTGGCGCAGCAGCTGGGGATGGGATTATAAAGCTAACTAGCTAGAGGTGCCAATTCGGTGGATCTGCATCGGCACTAATATCTTATAATAATCGAGCTGGCCGGCCAGTGGATCTGCATTGTCACATGGGGATGGTACATGCATGTGATTAGATAGACCTAGCTGTGAGAAGACTTGGGGATCGATCGAGGTCCTAGTGTCCTACTAGCTATAATTAAGGGAGCCTGCAGGTCTGAACGTAATGACAGACATTGTTAAGTGAGAAGACTGGGAATCGATCGAGGTCCTAGTTAAGATACTCGTTGATTTGATTTGCCGATCGATGGAGCCTCGGTTCACGTTACCCGAACATTAATATTGAGCTCCCCACTAGCATGTGTTGTCACATGGGGTTTGTACCATTGGTCGAGGTAAGTATATTTCACAAGTTAGTAAACAATGGTCTAGCAGCTGAATCGGGGCTACACATAATTAGCGGGGATTGAACAATCATATGGCTTTTACAACTCAAAGAGCATAACCACAGGATTAAATGAGGATGAGGTGGGCTATTGTTGAAATAGTGAGCAATTTTCGAAGTAGCTACCGCCTACCGGTAGGTTACAAGTTGACTTAGCTAGACCTAGCTGTGCGAAGACTTGGGGATGGATCGCGATCCTACTTGTTATAATTAAGCGAGGCTGCAGGTCTAAACGTGGTACAGACATTGACACATTGTTAAGCAACAGCAACTTGGGAATGGATCGAGATCCTAAATAAGAAACTCATCAATGGATGGACCCTTCGTTTCACTTTAACCGAACATGGAGGTGGCCACACTAGGACGTTGTCACATGGGGTTGGGTTAATTTGTAGCATTGATCGAGATTAGCAAGTAGTAAAATTCACAACTCGTGTAGTTAAACAATAGTGTAGCAGCTATATCGGAGCTACACGTAACGCAATTAGTAAGCATAAAAGACATTTTGATCATGGATGGGCAGGGATAGTAAACAGGGAGGGAGCCAGCCTCACTCTCCTTTGCTTGAACGACGCCTGCTCCTTCTAGACTGCAGCGTGTCGGCTCAAGGCCGAGGCAGCGAAGGACAATAACTTGCTTCATGTGACACTGTACGTCTTCCAACAACGGCAGACCTCAATTGACTTGCTAGTGAAGACGTCGTACGTTCGATCCGTAGCTGAAATCCATGCTAATGGAAAACGAAAGAGAAAAAGGTTATTAGCCTAGGGAGAAACTGGAGTGAACCCGGAGGAAAGGAGGAAGGGAGACTAGGGAAAGTGTGTTTAACTTGGTGAGGGGGTAAGGGGTTTGGAGATCGGGAAAGAGGACAACTTGCAATTAAGTTTGTCCGCAATCCGTTGCTGCTCCTCGAGCGGGTGACGCATGACCACAACCTTTGCTTTTATCGAAGTTGATGTTGAGGCCCAACATGGCTTCAAAGCAGATGAGGAGGAACTTAAGGTTGATAATATCATGTTCCGACCCCTCCACCATGATCATAGTGTCATCCGAATACTGGAGCTGGGTCACACCACCTCCACCTCCAGGGATAATATGCCCTCCCACACCGGAGATGTAGCCGGCTATCTTAGCCTTCTCCAAGATAGCTGCCAGGGCGTTAACCACAAGGTTAAAGAGGGGGGGGGGGGGGGATGAGATCCCATGCCTCACCCCACGCGAAGACCTAAAATAGGGACCCACTTTCCCATTAATATTGATAGCTATGCTACCACTCGTGACGAAGCCACTCCTCAGCGGTAAGGCCAACCGAGTCAGACACCACATCTAGCGTCTGAATCTGGCCTAGGATAGAGCCCTTACGCTGCCGAATATCAGCCCCGCATGAACTGATGGGAGAATTTGGCACAATGGTGCCAAACATCCACCGCACTGAAGACGTGCGGCGGAGAGGTGACAGCACCAGCCCACTTGAGTTGAACCACTTCCACAAATCCAGGTTAAAGAAGCCAGAAGTTCTCAAAGTGGAAGCGGTTTGACCTAGGTAGCGGACACTCCCTCGAAGAAAGAAGGAGGGGGAGTGGTCCGAGCCGATCCGAGTAACCGCACGCAGGGAGTAGAGAGGGAAGGCTACCTCCCAGTCAACGGACACTCGGACCCGATCCATCACATATCGGCTTGGGCCCCCTGGTTATTAGAGAATCTCCAGCCGCGTCCCCAACACGCCCCCAGGCGATTTTTTCACGCCGGCGCTGAAAAATGGCCCAGTCGCGCCCCCAGGAGCCCGTTTTTCGCCGGCTTGGGCCGAAATCAGCGCCGACAGACACAGGCCGAACCAGGCGCGCTGGGGGCGCTCGGGGGTGCCGGGGTGAGCGGTTTTGGTGCAAAAGAGCCGCGGGCCCGCCGAGTCAGCGACACGCGCCTCGTCGTCATCGGAACGGCGCGGCGACGCCTTCCCTCCCCTCTCGCCGGTCAGCCTTGCCATTGATTCCTCACGGGCGGCGCGTCACGGGCAGCGCGGCGACGCCTCCCCTCCCGCCACGTGTACACACGACGCGGGCTATATAAGCTGGTGGCCTCCCTCGCCTCTGGCCACACCAACCCACAGCCGCCCATCGACCGCCGCCGAGCTCTCCCTCCCTCCCCGTGTGCAGCCGCTCGCCGACGCTTCTTCCCTCCTCTCTCCCTCTACCCAAGCCCGATGGCCGCAATTCCCCGGCGATGCGGCCAACGGTTTCGGCCGGCGCTTGCTCCATGAGTGGGAGGCCTGGCTACTCTTCGAGGCAAACATCTCGGCGCCACCGGACATGCACGCCGGGCCAACGGGGTGGAGGCTCAGCAACGGGGGTGTGCCCATTCCTCCGGAGCCCGACGTTGAGGCGCGCCCCGCCTTCTTTGCCGCCGAGGTCGACCGTGTGCGAGCCTTCCTGACAGAAGAGCAGCGCGCCCTCCCCCAGTATGCCGCCGACAACCACGCGTCGTGGGCGGCGTACTTCCAGCGCCCCCAGGAGCAGAGGCTGGCGTCAACCAACGGGGCACCGGTGGTGGGCGGCGTCAAGAACAGCGAGGGTCTCCGCGTGTGGTGGGGCGCCCCGGACGCATGCTTCAGGACGTGCTAGAGCACCTCGAGGGCGGCAACGACCCGCCGCGCGCATACCTTGCCGCGGCAGCCGCCTCGGTCCACCACCGGAGCGCCGGGCAATGGATGCCCAGGAGGTTCGGCTCCTCCTCAACTTCCTCCTCCCACTCCTCTTCCCATTCCTCCGGCTCACCGGCGGTTCTCGGTGTCAAGGCCGAGCCCGCAGCGGAGACACCGCTCGGCCGGCGCACTCATAGCACTGGCATCACCATAAATGAGGGCGGTCCGCGCACCTCCTCCTCAGCTCCTCCGCGCTTCGTCAAACTGAAGACGGAGCCGGGGCTCACGGCCGTGAAAACAGAGTCGGGGCTCCCCGCCATGATGACTGAGCACGCCGCTGCGGAGCTCGACGAGGCGGCGGGCCTGAAATGGGCGCGCGATGACTGGCTGCACATGGAGATGGAGCGCCTGCGTCGCGCCCTAGAGCATTTTGAACATCGGCGTCGGGGCCGCGACGAAGGAGGCGTCGTCGTCCTCAACGACAGCGACGACGACGACGCGCAGCCACCGCCACCGGTCCGCCATGGCGACGCCAGGCAGGGGTCCAGCAGGGGCGGCCGCGTCAAGGAGGAGAAGGCTGATGACGATGATGACGGCGAGGATGGTAGCGACGACGGCGACTTCGCCGCGCTCAGCGACTTCTTCGGCTCGTAGTTGTAGCTTTTCCCGCCTTTTTTTAATAAATTTTCTATGTAAAATGTCGAACATGTCTAATATATGCCTAGTTTGCCGAATTTTAGCCGAATTTTAGACGAAATTTGTCGAATACTCTTTTTTTAACATAAACGGCGTCTGGGGTCGGCGGCTGGGAATCCACTCGCCCCTAGGCCGATTTTTTGCGCCGGCTCGCCCCTAGGCGGCGATTTTACGCGCCCCCTGAGGGGCCAACGGCTGGAGATGCTCTTAGTCCAGGCGTATCGCGTGCCCACACGTGTGATATCTCTATGGAACAGGTCAGCAATGCAGTTGTTAAACAACCGCATCCGGGGGGGACGTCCACGTTGGGGGAGCTTTTGTCCTCATGGGAGCAGATCAGGTTGAAGTCCAGACCTACCACCACCAGGCAGGGGCTTCACTCCACCTTGGACTTCAGCTCGGCCAGAAACGCTTCGGACCTCCGGTGGTCCGCGTCGCCATAAACGTAATAACCTCCCAACTAAGGGTAGAACATCTATGGGTGAGGGACATGCTTGCAAAGAACTTCCCATTATCCATGTCATCTACCTCGAAAGTGTCCCCCTTGACACCTAGGAGGATGACACCCTAGCGACCAGAGGCCGGGAGCCAATGCCACGCAAACTTGTGGCGAGTAAGACCCTGCAGCTTCAGCCCGAGAAGTCCTGGCGGATCATCTCCTGAATGCCCATAATGTCCACATCCTCCTGACTGATATACTTTATCAGCTGACGCCGTCGGCCATCTTGGCCAATCCCCCTTATGTTTCAACAAAGCATCTTCATTGGGAAACAATGTTGGTGGTGGATGATATCCCACAAGTATAGGGGATCGCAACAGTTTTTGAGGGTAGAGTATTCAACCCAAATTTATTGATTCGACACAACAGGAGTCAAAGAATATTCTCAAGTATTAGCAGTTGAGTTGTCAATTCAACCACACCTGGATAACTTAATATCTGCAGCAAAGTATTTAGTAGCAAAGTAGTATGGAAGTAACGGTAACAGTGGCAAAAGTAACAGTAGCAGTTTTGTAGTAATTGTAACAGTGGCAACGGTAAAGTAACTAAGCAAATAGCAATATGTGAAAAGCTCATAGGGATTGGATCAGTGATGGATAATTATGATGATGCGATTCCTCATGTAATAGTTATAACATAGGGTGACACAGAACTAGCTCCAGTTCATCAATGTAATGTAGGCATGTATTCCGAATATAGTCATACGTGCTTATGGAAAAGAACTTGCATGACATCTTTTGTCCTACCCTCCCGTGGCAGCGGGTCCTATTGGAAACTAAGGGATATTAAGGCCTCCTTTTAATAGAGTACCGGACCAAAGCATTAACACTTAGTGAATACATGAACTCCTCAAACTACGGTCATCACCGGTAAGTATCCCGATTATAGTCACTTCAGGGTTAACGGATCATAACACATAATAGGTGACTATAGACTCGCAAGATAGGATCAAGAACATACATATATTCATGAAAACACAATAGGTTCAGATCTTAAATCATGGCACTCGGGCCTTAGTGACAAGCATTAAGCATAGCAAAGTCATAGCAACATCAATCTCAGAACACAGTGGATACTGGGGATCAAACCCTAACAAAACTAACTTGATTACATGATAAATCTCATCCAACCCATCACCATCCAGCAAGCCTACGATGGAATTACTCACGCACAGTGGTGAGCATCATGAAATTGGTGATGGAGGATTGTTGATGATGACAACAGCGACGGATTCCCCTATCTGGAGCGCCGAACGGACTCCAGCTCAGCCATCCCGAGAGAGTTTAGGGCTTGGCGGTGGCTCCGTATCGTAAAACGTGATGAATCCTTCTCTCTGATTTTTTTTCTCCCCGAACGTGAATATATGGAGTTGGAGTTGAGGTCGGTGGAGCTCCAGGGGGCCCACGAGGCAAGGAGGCGCGCCCTAAGGGGGGCGCCCCCCACCATCGTGGACAGGGTGTGGGCCCCTGGTGCTGATTCTTTCGCCAATATTCTTTATTAAATACAAAAAGTTGCTCCATGGATTTTCAGTTCATTCCTAGAACCTTTATTTTTGCACAAAAATAATACCATGGTAGTTCTGCTGAAAACAGCGTCAGTCTGGGTTAGTTTCATTCAAATCATGCAAGTTAGAGTCCAAAACAAGAGAAAAAATGTTTGGAAAAGTAGATACAATGGAGACGTATCAACTCCCCCAAGCTTAAACCTTTGCTTGTCCACAAGCAATTCAGTTGACAAACTGAAAGTGATAAAGAAAAACTTTTACGAACTTTGTTTGCTCTTGTTGTTGTAAATATGTAAAGCCAGCATTCAATTTTCAGAAAAGGTTATGAACTAACCATATTCACAATAACATTTAGGTGTCATGTTTACTCATATCAATGGCATAATCAACTAGTGAGCAATGATAATAAATCACGGATGACAACACTTTCTCAAAACAATCATAATATGATATAATAAGATGGTATCTCGCTAGACCTTTCTGAGACCGCAAAACATAAATTCAAACCACCTCTGAAGATCTAGGACTGACAAACATTGTAATTCATGGTAAAAGAGATCCAGTCATATTCAATATAAATTAATAGTAATGGATGCAAATGACAACGGTGCTCTCCAACTGGTGCTTTTTAATAAGAGGATGATGACTCAACATAAAAGTAAATAGATAGGCCCTTCGCAGAGGGAATCAGGGATTTGTAGAGGTGCCAGAGCTCGATTTTGAAATAGAGATAAATAATATTTTGAGCGGCATACTTTCATTGTCAACATAACAACCAAGAGATCTCGATATCTTCCATGCTACACACATTATAGGCGGTTCCCAAACAAAATGGTAAAGTTTATACTCCCACACCATCAACAAGCATCAATCCATGGCTTGCCGAAACAACGGGTGCCTCCAACTAGCAACAATCCTGGGGGAGTTTTGTTTGCATTTATTTTGATTTGAGCATGGGACTGGGCATCCCGGTTACCAGCCATTTTCTCGTGAGTGAGGAGCGGAGTCCACTCCGTCTTGAGAATAACCCGCCTAACATGGAAGATACAGACAGCCGTAGTTGATACATGAGCTGTTCGAGCATACAAAACAGAATTTCATTTGAAGGTTTGGAGTTTGGCACATACAAATTTACTTGGAACGGTAGGTAGATACCGCATATAGGAAGGTATGGTGGACTCATATGGCATAACTTTGGGGTTTTACGGATTTGGATGCACAAGCAGTATTCCCGCTTAGTACAAGTGAAGGCTAGAAAGAGACTGGGAAGCGACCAACTAGAGAGCGACAACAGTCATTAACATGCATTAAAATTAATAGACATTGAGTGCAAGCATGAGCAGGATATAGTCCACCATGAACATAAATATCGTGAAGGCTATGTTGATTTTGTTTCAACTACATGCGTGAACATGTGCCAAGTCAAGTCACTTGAATCATTCAAAGGAGGATACCACCCTATCATACAACATCACAACCATTTTAATAGCATGTTGGCACGCAATGTAAACCATTATAAACTCCTAGCTAATTAAGCATGGCATAAGCAACTATAATCTCTAATTGTCATTGCAAACATGTTTATTCATAATAGGCTGAATCAGGAACGATGAACTAATCATATTTACAAAAACAAGATAGGTCAAGTTCATACCAGCTTCTCTCATCTCAATCAGTTCATCATATATCGTCATTATTGCCTTTCACTTGCACGACCAAACGGTGTGGATAATAATAATAGTGCACGTGCATTGGACTAAGCAGGAATCCGCAGGCATTCAATTCAAGGGAGAAGGCAAGGTAATATGGGATCTTGGTTAAATCAACAATAATGCATATGAGAGCCACTCAACATTTTCATCATGGTCTTCTCCTCTCAACCCCCAAAGAAATAAAACTATTTACACGGGGAAGCTCCCCACAAGCAAAAGAAGAACGAGAAATCTTTTTGGGTTTTCTTTTAATTATTAATACTACAGGCATGGAAAGTAAACTAGCTAAAAGCTATAACTAATTTTTTTGGTTTTCTTAAGGTTATTCAAACACACAAGAAGAAAGCGAGAAAAGGAAATAAACTAGCATAGATAGTACAATGAAAAAGTATGAGCACCGACAACTAGAATGAGTGTGTGAACATGAATATAATGTCGGTGAGAAATACGTACTCCCCCAAGCTCCGGTGTACTGAGGAGTGTCATCTGATTGCCACTGGCTGGCGATCTCCTCCGGATCCCACTTATAAAAGAACTGTCGATAAGGGTCAAGTGGTGGTTCCGGCTCAGGCTCTGGAGCTGATGTCCGGCTCTAGTATGCGTAAATGGCCTCCGGCAACATGAGGTACGTGCCTGCAGATATGTCAAACAAAGAGGGTGCATGCAAGATAATAGTCTCACTGTGAGTTTTATTAAATCTCAAATTATACTTAAGCATCATCTCATTATTTTTAACAATATTCATGTGCTACCATACTCTTATAATCCAGAAAAATAGTGGGCAGCAACTTTTCCTCTTCCTCATAATGCCTAACAGGTATCGTAAAGTGTTTAGCAAGGCGTGAAGCAAAGATGCCTCCAAAGATGGGGCCCTTTGTACGGTTTAGGCTTGATTGTTTAGCAATAATAGCGCCTAAACTAACAGTGTTATCGCGAAACAAAGCATGGCACAAAATAACAATATCAGGGGCACTAAGGTTTCCACAGTTCCCGCTGCCAATTAAGCATCTACTAGCAAAATTGCAAAGTAACGTACAATAGGAAAGTGTATGCTAGTAATTCTTGCATCGAAACCTTCCTCGTTTCCCCTACAGTAATCATATCAATAAATCCTTCCACATCACTACGATGTGGTTCCTCTATGTTGTCTTTGAAGGGTATCATGCAAACCCCACAAAAATCATGTAGTGTCATCTTCCTAACCTCATCATATAAATGAAACTCCACTGAAGGTGGTGACTTCCTAGCATGAAAATAATTTTTTTGCACTAAAGTATTAGTGAGTAGGAGATACTGATCGAGCTGGTCGTGGATGAAGTCTGTGAGGCCTGGATTCTCAGTCAAATGATAAAAATCATCATGAATCCCGGCTGCTCTCAAGAACTCATCACAAGGCCATTCACACGGCCGAACCTCCGCGGTACGAGGGAGATTGTATTTGGGCTCTTTATTCTCCTCCTTTTGTTTATCCTTCGAGCTTTGGCTCGAAGAGCCTCTCAAAAATCTCTTTATCATTCTCTGAAATTTTTAGTAACTCAAAATAAAAGTGAACCCAACTCAACAAAATTGATAGCAACTACTCCCACAAGTGCCTAGAGACTATATCATGCATTAGAACTACTTGGGACCAAATAAATTTGACATGCAAGCTCAAGAACAGGGTCACCTTAGCAGCAAAATTTTGCAATGAATAAAGCACTAGAACAAAAACTAATTGGACCATTGGAGGAGTCACATACCAAAGAACAATCCACCAAAGCGGTTTTGTGAGTGGAGCTTTGAGCAAGGAGATCGAAAATGGCAGCAAGATGCGCTAGAACTCGTGGTTGAGCTGGTTGGTTATTTTTTGGGAGGAATAAGAAGTGTGTGGGTGCAGGAATAAGTGGAGGGGGGCCACCAGGGGCCCATGAGGCAGGGGCACCCCCCAGGGGGGTGGGCGCGCCCTGGACCCTCGTGGCCAGGTGCTTGCCCCCCTGCTGTGTTCTTAGTGCCAAATATTCTAGAAAAAACATATTTCGTTTTCAGGCCATTTGGAGAACTTTTATTTTCGGGGTACTTTTAATTGCATGGATAAATCAGAAAACTGACAGAAAATACTATTTTTGCTTTATTTAATCTAAATATTAGAAAGTAAAAGGAGGTACAGAGAGTTGTGCTTTCTAACTTCATCCATCTCATGCTCATCAAAAGGAATCCACTAACAAGGTTGATCAAGTCTTGTTAACAAACTCATTCCGAATAACATGGAACCGGAGAAATTTCGAATAACACTAGGTTACCTCAACGGGGATATGTAGATCCCCAATAATAAGAATATCATATTTCTTCTTGATAGTAGGAAGAGGAAATTCAAAGCCTCCAATAATAATCGATATAATTCTTCCAATAGAATTGTTACTGTGAACTTAAGGTTGTTTCCTCGGAAAGTGTATTGTATGATCATTACCATTAACATGAAAAGTGACATTGCCTTTGTTGCAATCAATAACAGCCCCTGCAGTATTCAAAAAGGGTCTACATCGACATACTATCGTCCTCGGGAATATCAAGAATAACAATGTCCGTTAAAATAGTAACGTTTGCAACCACAACAGGCACATCCTCACAAATACTGACAGGTATAGCAATTGATTTATCAGCCATTTGCAAAGATATTTCAGTAGGTGTCAATTTATTCAATTCAAGTCTATGATATAAAGAGAGAGGCATAACACTAACACTGGCTCCAAGATCACATAAAGCAGTTTTAACATAGTTTCTTTTAATGGAGCATGGTATAGTTGGTACTCCTGGATCTCCAAGTTTCTCTGGTATTCCACCCTTAAAAGTATAATTAGCAAGCATGGTGGAAATTTCAGCTTCCGGTATCTTTCTCCTATTTGTAACAATATCTTTCATGTACTTACCATAAGGATTCATTTTGAGCATATCAGTCAAACGCATGCGCAAAAACATAGGTCTAATCATTTCAGCAAAGCGCTCAAAATCCTCATCATCCCTTTTCTTGGATGGTTTAGGAGGAAAGTGCATGGGTTTCTGAACCCATGGTTCGCTTTGTTTACCGTGCTTCCTAGCAACGAAGTCTCTCATATCATAATGTTGATTCTTTGATTGTAGGTTATCAAGATCAACAGCAGGTTCAACCTCTACATCATTATTATTGCTAGGTTGAGCATCAACATGAACATCAATATTAACATTATCACTAGGTTCATGTTCATCACTAGATTGTGTTTCAGCATCAGAAATAGAAATATCATTGGGATTCTCAGGTGTGTCTACAACAGGTTCACCAGAAGCATGCAAAGTCCTATCATTTTTCTTTTTCTTCCTATTAGAAGGACTAGGTGCATCAACATTATTTCTCTGAGAATCTTGCTCAATTCTCTTAGGGTGGCCCTTGATACGTCTCCAACGTATCTATAATTTATGAAGTATTCATGCTATTATATTATCTATTTTGGATGTTTATGGGCTTTACTATACACTTTTATATTATTTTTGGGACTAACCTATTAACTGGAGGCCCAGCCCATATTACTGTTTTTTGCCTATTTCAGTGTTTCGAAGAAAAGGAATATCAAACGGAGTCCAAACGGAATGAAACCTCCGGGAGAGTTATTTTTAGAATGGAAGCAATCCAGGAGACTTGGAGTATACGTCAGGGAAGCAACGATGGATCCACGAGGCAGGGAGGCGCGCCCTACCCCCTGGGTGCGCCCCCACCCTCGTCTGTCCCTCGTGGATCCCGTGACCGACTTATTTCACCTATATATATATATATATATATATATATATATATATATATCCATATACCCAAAAAACATCGAGGAGCACAACAGATCGGGAGTTCCGCCGCCGCAAGCCTCTTAGCCACCAAAACCCAATCGGGACCCTATTCCGGCACCCTGTCGGAGGGGGGGTACCCATCACCGGTGGCCATCTTCATCATCCCGGTGCTCTCCATGACGAGGAGGGAGTAGTTCACCCTCGGGGCTGAGGGTATGTACCAGTAGCTATGTGTTTGATCTCTCTCTCTCTCTCGTTTTCTTGATTTGGCACGATCTTGATGTACCGCGAGCTTTGCTATTATAGTTGGATCTTATGATGTTTCTCCCCCTCTACTCTCTTGTAATGGATTCAGTTTTCCCTTTGAAGTTATCTTATCGGATTGAGTCTTTAAAGATTTGAGAACACTTGATGTATGTCTTGTCGTGCTTATCTGTGGTGACAATGGGATATTCACACGATCTACTTGATGTATGTTTTGGTGATCAACTTGCGGGTTCAATGAACTTATGCATAGGGGTTGGCACACGTTTTCGTCTTGACTCTCCGGTAGAAACTTTGGGGCACTCTTTGAAGTTCTTTGTGTTGGTTGAATAGATGAATCTGAGATAGTATGATGCATATTGTATAATCATACCCACGGATACTTGAGGTGACATTGGAGTATCTAGGTGACATTAGGGTTTTGGTTGATTTGTGTCTTAAACTGTTATTCTAGTACGAACTCTATGATAGATCGAATGGAAAGAATAGCTTCGTGTTATTTTACTACGGCCTCTTGAATAGATCGATCAGAAAGGATAACTTTGAGGTGGTTTCGTACCCTACAATAATCTCTTCGTTTGTTCTCTGCTATTAGTGACTTTGGAGTGACTCTTTGTTGCATGTTGAGGGATAGTTATATGATCCAGTTATGTTATTATTGTTGAGAGAACTTGCACTAGTGAAAGTATGAACCTTGGGACTTGTATCCTAGCATTGCAATGCCATTTGTGCTCACTTTTATCACTAGTTAGCTTGCTGTTTTTATAATTTTAGATTACAAATACCCATATCTAATGTCCATATTGCACTTGTATCACAATCTCTTCGCCGAACTAGTGCACCTATACAATTTACCATTGTATTGGGTGTGTTGGGGACACAAGAGACTCTTTGTTATTTGGTTGCAGGGTTGCTTGAGAGAGACCATCTTCATCATACGCCTCCCACGGATTGATAAACCTTAGGTCATCCACTTGAGGGAAATTTGCTACTGTCCTACAAACCTCTGCACTTGGAGGCCCAACAACGTGTACAAGAAGAAGGTTGTGTAGTAGACATCAAGCTCTTTTCTGTCGCCGTTGCCAAGGAGGTTAGTGCTTGAAGGTATATCTTTAGGTCTAGCAATCGAATCTTTTTGTTTCTTATTTTACCACTAGTTTAGTCTATAAAAGAAAATTATTTAAAAAAATGGAATTAAGTTTGTCTCATACGCTTTATCTTTTAAATATCTTTCGTGAGAATGATGGAAAGGAAAATTGTGCTCAAGTGCTAGAAGAAGAAGTCTATAAAATGTTTGGCATAAAATGTTTGAATGAGGAGCATGATTCCAATGTTGTAAGTATGAATTCCTTGAATATCCATGATGCTAATGATATGCAAATCCACAAGCTTGGGGAAGCTATGTTTGATGAATATGATATTTTTAGCCTCCCAAGTTTTGATATGCAAATTTGTTATGATGATAGCATGCCTCCTACATATGATAATTATATTGATAAAAGTGGGTTTGGAAGAGTGTAAACTTTAGGAAGTAATGATCCCACTATTTTGGAGGATGTTGAATCTTATTGTGATGAATATGAAAGTGGATTTGGAGAGGTCATGACTTTATTTAGTGATGATTCCACTATCTTGGAAGAGGCTTCAATCGATTATGATGAGAACAAAGTTGCTACTTATGATGATTATTGTGATGAAACTTATGCTACAAAAAGTAGTGATGATTATATTCATAAAACTTGTCATGATTATGATTACCCTTTTTCTGAACATTACTCTTTTAATGTGGAAATGATTTATAGTATTCGAGTCTCTTATGATACTCCCACTATACCGAATGAGAAGAATTTTGCTTATATGGAGAGTAGTAAATTTTATATGGAAGTATATCATAAAAAGAACGCTTTAAGTGTTGTTTATATTGTTGAATTCATTCATTATGCTACTGAAAATTATTATGAGGGAGGAACATATGCTTGTAGGAATTGCAATAATATCAAGTTTCCTCTCTATGTGTTAGAAAATTTTGAAGCTATGCTTGTTTTACCTTCCTATGCTAGTTGATTATTGTTCCAATAAGTTGTTTGATCACAAAATCCCTATGCATAGGAAGTGGGTTAGACTTAAATGTGCTAGTCATATTCGTCATGATGCTATCTTTATGTTTCAATTCTTATCTTTTATGTGAGCATCATTGAAATCATCATGCCTAGCTAGGGGCGTTAAACGTTAGCGCTTGTTGGGAGGCAACTCAACTTATTTTTGTTTCTTTCTTTTTGTTTCTGTTTAGTAACAGATAATTCATCTAGCCTCTGGTTAGATGTAGTTTCATGTTTTAATTAGTGGTTGTGCCAAGTAGAACCTTTGGGAAGACTTGGGTGAAGTCTTTATGATCTTGCTGTAAAAAACAGAATCTTTAGCGCTCACGAGATTAGCTGCCAGTTTTTACTGGAGAGTGCTTTTAGGTTGATTCTTTTTGCAGATGTGTTGTGAAGTTTTCAAGTTTTGGGTGAAGATTCGATGGACTATGGAATAAGGAGTGGAAAGAGCCTAAGCTTGGGGATTCTCAAGGCACCCCAAGGTAATATTCAAGGACAACCAAGAGCCTAAGCTTGGGTATGCCCCGGATGGCATCCCCTCTTTCGTCTTCGTTCATCGGTAACTTTACTTGGAGCTATATTTTTATTCGCCACATGATATGTGTTTTGCTTGGAGCATCATTCTCTTTTGTTAGTATTTGCTCACTTTTATTTATAATAATGTTTTGCATCTATATTTTCAATAAAAATGTCAAGGATAGCCTTTACCATGCTTATTTTCCAAGTATACATGTTGCTGTTTCAAAACAGAAAGTTTACCGCTGTTGAAAAAATTCCCTAAAAAAGTCAGAGAATGATATAATATTGAAAATTTTGCATTTTGAGCTCTGATAAATATTCTACATCATAGTAGTTTTCTCATAATTTTTGGAGTTAGGGAAGTATGATGAATCTTGCATCCTTTACAGACTATACTGTTTTGGCATATTGCTGTTATGATTGCATTGTTTGCATATGTTTGCTTGTTTAATGATTCTACTTTAGGATAGGAGTATTAAATATGCAGAGAAATGTAGTATGCAATGTTGAATAATATTTTTTGTGATTTGTTACAGTAGAAAATGATAAGGTTTTGCATTGGTTTATACTAACTTATCTCACGAGTTCTTGTTGAGTTTGGTGTGGATGAAGCTTTCGAGATTTAGGAAACCGTGATATGAGAGGAATTAAGGAGACACAAAAGCTCAAGATTGGGGATTCCCAAGGCACCCCAAGATAATATTCTAAGAAGTGTCAAGCATCCAAGCTTGGGGATGCCCCGGTAGGCATCCCACCTTTCTTCTTCAACAATTATCGGTTAGTATCGGTTGAACCTAAGTTTTTGCTTCTTCACATGAGTTGTGCTATCCATGCAATGTAATTTTTATTTTGTTTTTCTTGCTGTTTTAATAAAATACCAAGATCTGAAATTCTTAAATGAGAGAGAGTCTTCACATAGCTACATAATTATTTAACTACTCGTTGATCTTCACTTATATCTTTTTGGAGTAGTTTGTCATTTACTCGTGTGCTTCACTTATATCCTATGAGTAAATGGTTGAATGAGTTAAATGTCATAAATATGAAATTATATATGTTTCATATGCTTACCCCATTGGGAGTAATGACTTCACATCTAAGAAGTAGAGGTGGTAAATTTATCGAAGGTTAGCAAACATTGTATTGGTCACTTGAACAATTCATGAAAGAATATTGAAGGAAGAGAGATTTCACATATAAATATACTATCTTAGACATCTTCTATGATTGTGAGCCCAATTAATCATTTTCAAACCTGAGCAAATTAGTTGAAATTGGACAAGGAAGACAATGTAATGAGTTATGCTTAGGTATATTTGTATAGAAGTTGTATTGTTATAGATCCTCCAACATGTGGTGCTTGCTGTTTAGAATCCTTTGCTAGCCAAAATATCTGTACTAAGCGGGAATACTGCTTGTGCATCCAGATCCCTTCAACCAAGTTTCTTCCATGAGTGTCCACCATATCTACCCATTTGCGGTATTTACCTGTCGTTCCAAGTAAATTTGCATGTGCCAAACTCTAAACCTTCAAATAACAATTTGTTTTGTATGCCCGGATCGCTCATGTAGCGACTAGGGGATGCCAGTATCTTCCATGCTAGGTGGGTTATTATCACGATGAGTGGACTCCGCTCATCATTCACGAGAAAAATGGCTGGTAACTGGGATGCCCAGTCCCATGATCAAAAGATCAAAATCAAATCAAAATAATTGCAAACAAAAACTCCCCCAGGATTGATATTAGTTGGAGGCACCCGTTGTTTCGGGCAAGCCATGGATTGATGATTGTTGGTGGAGGGGGAGTAAAAACTTTACCATTATGTTTGGGAACCGCCTATAATGTATGTAGTATGGAAGATATTAGGAACTCTTGGTTGTTATGTTGACAATGAAAGCATACCTCTCAAAATTATTTATCTCTATTTCAAAATCGAGCTCTGGCACCTCTGCAAATCCCTGCTTCCCTCTGCGAAGGGCCTATCTTTTATTTCTATGCAAGAGTCAGTAGTATTCCTTCTCATTCCAACCTACTCTTTAGTTGGCAAGCATCATGTGATGGGGAAAGATCTAAGCATATATGGCCATTCAAATATATTTGATCATGAATTATTATTGTTGACAATTATCTATATGATAAGTAAGTTGGGAGGCGCCTATCTTTCTCTGTGTTTGATCGATGCTATTTGTTCTAAAAATATGCTTTGAGTGGTAGCAATCATGGAAGACTATATGATAGTGGAGTATGTGGAGTTTGCTAAATCAAAGCTCTGACATAGACCCTTCCTGAAAATAAGATGAATTGCAATTGTTTGATGACTAAGATTGAAGTTTGCTAGTTTTCAAGAAAGTTTATGGTCTATGCTTTAACATGTGAATAGCTTGTTACTTGATCATGAAAAGTTTTATGAGATGAGCTACTATTATGACATATAATGATGCTATAGAAGGTGACCGAAATTATCATTGATCAAACTTGTGCACCTGCTAGCATTCACACTTCATAAATTCTATCTTTTATCATTTACCTACTCGAGGACGAGCCGGAATTAAGCTTGGGGATGCTGATACATCTCCAACGTATCTATAATTTATGAAGTATTCATGCTATTATATTATCTGTTTTGGATGTTTATGGGCTTTACTATACAATTTTATATTATTTTTGGGACTAACCTATTAACCGGAGGCCCAGCCCATATTGCTGCTTTTTTGCCTATTTCAGTGTTTCGAAGAAAAGAATATTAAACGGAGTCCAAACGGAATGAAACCTTTGAGAGAGTTATTTTAAGAATGGAAGCTGATACGTCTCCGTCGTATCTATAATTTTTGATTGTTCCATGCCAATATTCTTCAAGTTTCATATATTTTTGGCAACTTTTTATACTATTTTTGGGACTAACATATTGATCCAGTGCCCAGTGCCAGTTCCTGTTTGTTGCATGTTTTATGTTTCGCAGAAAACCAATATCAAACAGAGTCCAAACGGGATAAAAATAGACGGAGAATTATTTTGTAATATTTGGGATTTTCCGGAGGAAGAATCAATGCGGAACAGTGTCAGAGGTGGCCACGAGACAGGGGGCGCGCCCTCCCTCCCCCCTGGGCGCGCCCTGGACTCTCGTGGGCCACCCGTAAGGCGGTTGACGCTCTTCTTTTTCCGCAAGAAAGCTAATTTTACGAGAAAAATCTGGGTGAAAGATTCACCCCAATCGGAGTTACGGATCTCCAGATATAAAGGAAATGGTGAAGGGGCAGAATCAGAGAACGCAGAAACAGAGAGATAGATCCAATCTCAGAGGGGCTCTCGCCCCTCCCAAGCCATGCGAGCCAAGGACCAGAGGGGAAACCCTTCTCCCATAGGGAGGAGGTCAAGGAAGAAGAAGAAGAAGGGGGCCTCTCTCCCCCTTGCTACCGGTGGCGCCGGAGCGCTGCCGGGGGCCATCATCATCACCGCGATCTTCACCAACACCGCCGTCATCTTCACCAACATCTCCATGACCTTCCCCCTTCTATATCCAGCGGTCCACTCTCCCGCATCCCGCTGTACCCTCTACTTGAACATGGTGCTTTATGCTTCATATTATTTTCCAATGATGTGTTGCCATCCTATGACGTCGGAGTAGATTTTCGTTGTCCTATCGGTGATTGATGAATTGCTATGATTGGTTTGAGTTGCATGTTTTATAATTGGTGATGCCCTATTGTGCCCTCCATGTCGCGCAAGCGTGAGGGATTCCCACTGTAGGGTGTTGCAATGCGTTTATGATTCGCTTATAGTGGGTTGCGTGAGTGACTGAAACACAAACCCGAGTAAGGGGATTGTTGCGTATGGGATAAAGGGGACTTGATACTTTAATGCAATGGTTGGGTTTTACCTTAATGAATCTGTAGTAGTTGTGGATGCTTGCTAGAGTTCCAATCATAAGTGCATATGATCCAAGTAGAAAAAGTATGTTAGCTTATGCCTCTCCCTCAAATAGAATTGCAATAGTGATTACCGGTCTAGTAACATAGTCAATTGCTTAGGGACAATTTCACAACTCCTACCACCACTTTTCCACACTCGCTATATTTACTTTCTTGCATCTTTATTTAAACAGCCCCTAGTTTATGATTATGTGCTCTTTATTATCTTGCAAACCTATCCTATCACACCTACAAAGTACTTCTAGTTTCATACTTGTTCTAGGTAAAGCGAACGCCAAGCGTGCGTAGAGTTGTATCGGTGGTCGATAGAACTTGAGAGAATATTTATTCTACCATTAGTTCCTCGTTGGGTTTGACACTCTTACTTATTGAAAACTGTTGCGATCCCCTACACTTGTGGGTTATCAAGACCTTTTTTCTGGCGCCGTTGCCGGGGAGTCATAGCGTGGGGTGAATATTCTCGTGTGTGCTTGTTTGCTTTATCACTAAGTAATTTTTATTTGCTGTTCTTAGTTGTTCTCTATCTTTAGTTATGGATATGGAACACAAAAAACCAAAAAAATTATATGTACTTGCTACTCATGTAGATGGGGTAACTCCTAAAACCCTCGATTCTCATTATGTGAAAGATATTAAGTACTACTTTGATAATCCTGAGAAAACCCCATTCAACTTTATAATGGGAGACACGTTGGATCAACGTGAATACTTTAGGGATTATCGCTCGACACAAAAAGGGAAACTATTATGGGATCAATTTATTATGTTGCGTTGGTATGCTCATCAACTATGTGTCATACATGATTATACTTGTTGCTCTAGGATGAAGGTTCCACACCTTCCCTTTTCATGCAAATTCAATGATAATGAAACCTTGGATTCTTATGCTAATGGTAGATATGATTACTATGATGTGGAACAAATAGAAGAATTTGTTGCTTTTATGGGTGCTTATGAGATTGAATCTATGTTTAAAGCTTTTGACGATTTTGATGATTCAGTTTATAGGCCTAAAAATCTTGCTATACTTAGATATTGCTATGAAAATTATGAATAAAATTACTATATTAATGCTTTTATGAAGAAAGTCTCCGCTGTCCAAGAAGAGACTAATATTTTGCAGGAAGATATGGAAGAAGAAATTGATGAAACTGTGAGCTCATTGGATGAAAAAGATGATGAGGAGAGCGAAGAACAAAAGGAGGAAGAGCGAATTAGCTACCCGTGCCCACCTTCTAATGAGAGTAACTCTTCAACTCATACATTGCTTAATTCCCCTTCGTGCTTACCGAAGGATGATTGCTATGATCCCTTGAATTTGTTTGAAATATCCCTTTTTGATGATGCTTGCTATGCTTGTGGCCAAGATGCCAATATGAATTATGCTTATGGAGACGAACTTGCTATAGTTCCTTATGTTAAACATGAAATTGTTGCTATTGCACCCATGCATGATAGTCCTATTATCTTTTTGAATTCTCCCTACTACACTATATTGGAGAAGTTTGTGCTTATTAAGGATTATATTGATGGGTTGCCTTTTACCTTTGCACATGATGATTTTGATGAATATAATATGCATGTGCTTGCTGCTCCTACTTGCAATTATTATGAGAGAGGAACTACATCTCCGCCACTTTATGTTTCCAACACGATAAAATTGCAAGAAACTGTTTATACTATGCATTGGCCTTTACTATGTGTGCATGAATTGTTCTTTTATGACATGCCGATGCATAGGAAGAGAGTTATACTTCGTTGTTGCATGATATATGTTACTTCGTGCTCACTACTAAATTACAAATCATTGTTAATTAAAATTGGCTTTGATATACCTTGGGATCCGGGTGGATTCATTACTTGAGCACTAAATGCCTAGCTTAATGGCTTTAAAGAAAGCGCTGCTAGGGAGACAACCCGGAAGTTTTAGAGAGTCATTTATTTCTATTGAATGCTTTGATATAGTTTAAAAACAAAAAAATAAAGAGGGGAACCTAAAAACTTTTCAAAAATGAAAGTGAAAGTGAGAAAGACAAGCATTGTTGAAGTGGGAGCTAGCCTTGAACTTTGTTCATGCTCACGAAAACTTTGTGAATCTTGATTACAGAAAATTTTCATCAAAAATAAAATATCCCCTTGTACAATTCCATTGTATTATAAAAATAATGTGCCAAGGTTTGTCTTTAGGATGTTTACAATGCTTGTTGGTTTGTACGGTGCAGGACAGAAACTTTGGCTGTAGTGCTCGATTTTACATTTTTAACTGCAACGTGAAATGGTTCGGATTCCTTTTTCACTGTCTTTCTGTACAAATTTTTTATTTTTCCTAATTTTGGTAGAATTTTTGGGGTACCAGAAGTATGGTGGATGTCCAGATTGCTACAGACTGTTCTGTTTTTGACAGATTCTGTTTTTGATGCATAGTTTGCTTGTTTTGTTGAATCTATCAATTTATATTAGTGGATTAAGCCATGGTAAAGTTATGTTACAGTATACACAATGCAAAAAGAAAATATTAATTGGTTTGCTACAGTACTTAGAGTGGTGATTTTATTTATTATACTAACGGATCTTACCGAGTTTTCTGTTGAAGTTTTGTGTGGATGAAGTGTCTAATCGAGGAGGTATCGATATGAGGAAAAAGGAAGAGAGGCAAGAGCTCAAGCTTGGGGATGCCCAAGGCACCCCAAGTAAATATTCAAGGAGACTCAAGCATCTAAGCTTGGGGATGCCCTGGAAGGCATCCCCTCTTTCATCAACAAGTATCGGTATGTTTTCATATTCGTTTCGTTCATGCGATATGTGCAAGTCTTGGAGCGTCTTTTGCATTTAGTTTTAATTTTTCTTTTATGCACCATGCTGGTATGAGATAGTCCTTGGTTGATTTATAGAATGCTCATTGCACTTCACTTATATCTTTTGAGTATGGCTTTATAGAATGCTTCATGTGCTTTACTTATATCATTTGAAGTTTGGATTGCCTGTTTCTCTTCACATAGAAAACCGCCATTTGTACTCTTTTGCTTCACTTATACTTGTTAGAGCGTGGGCATATCTTTTGTAGAAATAATTAAACTCTCTTGCTTCATTTATATCAGTTTAGAGAGATGACAGGAATTGGTCATTCACATGGTTAGTCATAAAATCCTACATAAAACTTGTAGATCGCTAAATATGATATGTTTGATTCCTTGCAATAGTTTTGCGATATAAAGATGGTGATATTAGAGTCATGCTAGTGGGTGGTTGTGGATTATAGAGACCTGTGTTGAGGTTTGCAAGTCCCGTAGCATGGACGTATGGTAACCGTTGTGTGACAAATTTGAAGCATGGGGTGTTTCTTTGATTGTCTTCCTTATGAGTGGCAGTCGGGGACGAGCGATGGTATTTTCCTACCAATCTATCCCCCTAGGGGCATGCGTAGTAGTACTTTTCTTCGAGGGCTAATAAACTTTTGCATTAAGTATATGAGTTCTTTATGATTAATGTGAGTCCATGGATTATACGCACTTTTACCTTTCCACCATTGCTAGCCTCTTCGGTACCGTGCATTGCCCTTTCTCACCTCGAGAGTTGGTGCAAACTTCGCCGGTGCATCCAAACCCTGTGATATGATACGCTCTATCACACATAAGCCTCATTATATCTTCCTCAAAACAGCCACCATACCTACCTATTATGGCATTTCCATAGCCATTCCGAGATATATTGCCATGCAACTTTCCACCGTTCTGTTATTATGACACGTTCCATCATTGTCATATTGCTTTGCATGATCGTAAGATAGCTAGCATGATGTTTTCATGGCTTGTCCGTTTTTTGATTTCATTGCTACGCTAGATCATTGCACATCCCGGTACACCGCCGGAAGCATTCATATAGAGTCATATCTTTGTTCTAGTATCGAGTTGTAATATCGATTTGTAAGTAAATAAAAGTGTGATGATCATCATTATAGAGCATTTCCCCATGAAAAAAAAAGAAAAGGGAAAAAAAGAAAAAAAAAGAAAGGCCAAAGAAGCCTAAATAAAAAAAGGGACCAAAGAAGCCCGCAAAAGAAAAAAAAGAGAAAAAAGAAAAAGAAAAGGGGCAATGTTACTATCCTTTTTCCACACTTGTGCTTCAAGTAGCACCATGTTCTTCATATAGGGAGTCTCTTATGTTTTCACTTTCATATACTAGTGGGAATTTTTCATTATAGAACTTGGCTTGTATATTCTAACGATGGGCTTCCTCAAATGCCCTAGGTCCTCATGAGCAAGCAAGTTGGATGCACACCCACTTAGTTTTCAGTTTGAGCTTTCATACACTTATAGCTCTAATGCATCCGTTGCATGGCAGTCCCTACTTCTCGCATTGACATCAATTGATGGGCATCTCCATGGCCCGTTGATTAGTCGCGTCGATGTGAGACTTTCTCCTTTTTTGTCTTCTCCACATAACCTCCATCATTATATTCTATTCCACCTATAGTGCTATATCCATGGCTTGCGCTCATGTATTGCGTGAGGGTTCAAAAAGCTGAAGCGCGTCAAAAAGTATGAACCAATTGCTCGGCTCGTCATCGGGGTTGTGCATGATGGGAGCATTTTGTGTGACGAAAATGAAGCATGGCCAAACTATATGATTTTGTAGGGATAAGCTTGCTTTGGCCTTGTTGTTTTGAAAAGACATGATTGCTTTATTGGTATGCTTGAAGTATTATTGTGTTTTATGTCAAATGATAGACTATTGCTTTGAATCACTCATGTCTTAATATTCATGCCATGATTAGACATATGATCAAGATTATGCTAGGTAGCATTCCAGATCAAAATTATCTTTTTATCATTTACCTACTCGAGGACGAGCAGGAATTAAGCTTGGGTATGCTGATACGTCTCCGTCGTATCTATAATTTTTGATTGTTCCATGCCAATATTCTTCAACTTTCATATATTTTTGGCAAGTTTTTATACTATTTTTGGGACTAACATATTGATCCAGTGCCCAGTGCCAGTTCGTGTTTGTTGCATGTTTTATGTTTCGCAGAAAACCAATATCAAACGGAGTCCAAATGGGATAAAAATAGACGGAGAATTATTTTGGAATATTTGGGATTTTCCGGAGGAATAATCAATGCGAAACAGTGTCAGAGGTGGCCACGAGAAAGGGGGGCGCGCCCTCCCCCCCCCCCCCCCGGGGCACGCCCTGGACTCTCGTGGGCCACCCGTAAGGTGGTTGTCGGGGAGAACTGATCGTGTCCCGCGATCACCTATGGGACCTGGTCCCTTGTGGTTCGGAGAGGGAGCGGAGGATGCACAAAGAGCGGATCGAGGCGATGCACACGAGCAGTTTACCCAGCTTCGGAGCTCTCCGTAGAGATAATACTCCTACTGCTGCTTTTGTGGATTATCTTGTGTTCATGCTAGGGAGCGATGGGAGCTACAAAACCTAGCCTGAGTGTGGTCTCGTATGAGTAGAATGAACTAAGCCGGAGCTGAACCGAACCCTTTCTACGTTGCACTTGGGCCTCCTTTTATAGGCACAAGGGGTCACCACAGGTGGCAACATGCAGGAGGGTACAAATGTAAAAACAGCGGTTGGTACACCAACTTGTACAGTGATATATACCTAACTCTAACGGCAAGGGACAAGAGTCATTAATGCCCGTCTCAGTCGCCTGAACAGTGTAACAGGGACCGTCAAGCGCGCCTCCGTTTGCCACGATTGTAGCTTGCCAGCGTCGCTTATCGCTGCTCCCCGCTGGCTGCACAGCCCATCGACACGCCGTTCTGGGAAGCCCGTGGCGACACGTTGGCGGATGAGCTAGAGCGGAGATGAAGAGAGGTTGCCTGCCCGCAAGCGCCTTGTCAGCGCAGAAAAACTCGTCGCGCTTGGGAGCTCGGCGCCCACCAAGCCTTCCCGGCAAGCTCTTCTTGCCGGGGCCTTGTTTCCTTCGTGCCTTGAGTGGTCTTCCCGGCAAGCTCCTCTTGCCGGGGCCTTGATTACTTTGTTCTTGAATGGCTCCAAAGGAGCCACGGAAGATCTTGACGGTCACCAGGCCAGCCCTACCACGGGGTGCTGCAACTGCCCGTGCACGAGTTCGGGATACTAGGGTACCCCTACTCTAGTACACCGACATGAGCCCCCGGGCCTGGGCCACACACGGCGCCAAGCTCTGTTGGGCCAGGCCCAAAACAAAGGCACGGGCACGCAGCGGTCCGGATTACGCCATTACTCAAGATCGACCCACCACGTCTCCCACGAACGGCACGCACCGGACGTGGCGTCGTGGGGGAGATCGTGGGGCTTTTTTTAATGGAAAAAATCGGAACGCCCGCCCCCTCTCCCTCTTTATATGCAGGGGGGACAGGGGCAGGACGCCCACTTGCCATTGCTGTCACATCAGAAACCCCCGTCGCTTTCCCCTTTCTTCTCGAGCCCAAAGAGAGCGACGCTCCGCCCCCTCCATTGACACCAGTGCCACCAACGCCGTCGACTTCCTCCACCACCTCTCCCCATGGCTCCGAAGGCCGACAAGGGAAAAGGCGTGAAATCGGCCGAGGCGCAGCAGCTCGAGGCGCTGCGGAAGAAGCGGGCCCTCTTCGATCCCCTGCTCGACAGGAAGGAGCTGCGGGAGCTGTACTACCTTTTCTGGTCGACGGCGACGCGGGCGCACCCGCGCACGAGGGTGATCTCCGCCGCCACGTCCGATAAAGTCTCCATCGGGTACCCCTTTTTCGCGCTTTTCTTCCCGCTGCGGGCTCGCCCCTTTTCTGAGTTCTTCTGCGATGTCATGAATACCTATGGCCTCCGCCTCCTTGACTTCACCCCCAACGCCGTCCTCACCATGGCCGTTTTCGCACACCTCTGCGAGAACTTTGTCGGGGCCCACCCAAATGTCGCACTCTTCCGCCATTACTTCACTCCTCAGAGAGAGAGAGGAGAGCCGCTTGCGGAGGAATTGCATGGACCTCTAGGATCGGCAAGAAGGAAGCGTGCCTTTTGACGGAGAGTTGCGTAGCAAGTGGGAGGAGTGGAGAGCTGACTGGTGTTGGATCTTAGAAGAGGAGCCACAGCCTTTCACCGCCCTGCGCCAAACTCCCATAGTTCGCGGCAATGATTGGAGCAACTTGGCGCCGGAGGACGATAAGTTGAAGATTGCCGTGACTAGGATTTTGCGTCTCCGGCAAGCAGGGCTTACCATAGGAGCAGTTGGCGCGGACTTCCTTCGCCGCCGCATTGCGCCCTTGCAGGAGAGGGGGAGGCCTGCTTGGGAATTCCAGAACGCGGCGGACATCATGAGGCTGCGCCCGGGTTTAAATTGGAATTTTACTACCCTGGAGCTGGACGGCATGCTGCGGGAGTTGTTCAAGCCTGATGCGGATCACCCCGAGTGGTGCATGTTGCCAAGGGGAGTCGTGCCCTTGTGTAACAACTCGTCGCTGACAAAGATCCAGGCTGATGATGCCGCCAGTGCAATTCCCATGGAATCGTTCCAACTTGGCAGGAGCCCGACGATGACGTCGTGCAACAGTTCTTCGACAACTTGGTGGAGGTGCCGATCCGCGCCGACGAGCAGACACGGCTCACCCGCGACACCACTGATCAGGAGATGGCGCGCATCGCCACAAGGTTGGAGGAGGCGGCAGAAGCTGCCGCTGCCGGCGTGTTTGGGTTTACCGTCGAGGAGGCGGAAACAGCCGAGGCAGCAAGCCTTGCCGACCGAGAAGAGCTTTCCGGTGAGGGGAACAGGCCGAACCCGACGTCAATCCGGAAGAGCCGGCCGGCGGCGCTTCCCCTCCGCCGTCAAGCAGCTTGCCACAGGAGGAGCCCGCGGCCCCGCCAAGGAGACGCCTCCGCAAGACCGAAGAAGTGGCGGGGCGGCAGACGGCACGACAGCCCGCCTCGCCAGCCTCGGGACGCTCCACCGCGGCAAGCATCAAGCAGCCGCTGGAGCGCCTCCGCCGCCACAAAGAACGGGAGCGGGGTCTTCGAGTCGCGGCCCCTGCATCCGCCAAGCGCCCGAGGGAATCTTCTCCTCCAATTCGTCGCGCCGGAGCGGAATTTGATCTCTCCGCCCTCAGCTCCGAGGAAGAAGAGGAAGAGTAAGATCTTGTCGTTGTTGCTTGTAATTCTCCAATTTATTTCTTTATTTTATATTTGACTGGCTTCACTCTGAACCTTTTCCTTCTTCAGGATGCTAGCTCAGAGGGCGTCGAAGAGGGCCAAGACCCCGGTGGTTGTCGTCTCAGATGATTCCCCTGTGGCGACAGGGGGCACGTCTGGAACTCCCTTGCCGGACCCGGCAACCCTTCCACATAGCAGCCCCCAGCACAGCCCCCAGCGTAAGTGTTTGGTATACTTCTCATGGTTAGGTGTGCCTGGGTGCTTCTCCGTCACTGATATCTGGTTTGCTGAATTGTGTAGGAGCAGAGCAGCCTCATCAGGAAGCACCGGAGGTCACTCCCGAAGTTCTGCTTGCTTCAACTACGCCGCCAGGGGAGAACTCTCCGCCAAGGGAGCGCTCTCCGGCAAGGGAGGCCTCTCCGACAAGGGGAGCTTCCCGACAAGGACCAGCGCCACGACCCTCCGGTTGTGGAGACCATGCAACAGATCCCATTGCAGGTGATTTTCTTGTTTGAAAACATCCCTTGGATTCTCTTTTCTTCTGTTCTTCTCTTTCGAACATTTGCTTGACTTGTTCTTTCTTCTTCTGACCATCAGATCCACCTGCCGGAGATCTGATGGAGACTGAGGCTGCCGGCGAGGAGGACGCTCGCGGCGACAATGTCGACACCGCCAACATGGAGGAGGAGGCTGGCGCTGACGGGCCCGCCGGCGAGGAGGCCGCCGAGGCTGCTGGCGCAGAGGCTGGGGAGGAATCTGGCGATCGTACTGACGGCCCTGAGGCCGCAGGAGCGCCAGGCGCTGCACCGACCGCTGATCCTCCCGCCACCGACGCCGCACTGTGACTCAAGAGCCCCAGCCCGGGCGCCTATCTCAAGGCCGGCGAGGGTGTCTTTATCAAGCTCCCCGGGCATCAAGCTCGTGGCATCGGCCGAGGGGAGACCTTCGACGCTGAACTGCTTGCCTCCGCCGGCTGTCGCTGGTCGATGCTCCGAGCAGCAGCAAGGTGAGCCCGAGGAGGAGCAGCTGCTAAGGAGGTTGTTTGTCGCTCTACCGCGCCCGACAAGCCAAATCGAGTCTGTGGAGGCGCTTGTAGCGAGGGCGGAGCTGACTTGAGAAACGCGCTGAAGAGCTCCGCGCGCCAACAAAGAAACTCTCCGGGATATAGCAGAGGCGCGGGAGCAGCTTGCTGAGGAGCGCACGGCCTTCATCTTGGAGAAGGGCTAGGTCGAGGAGCAGCAGAGGCTTGCCGGCGAGAAGCTCTCCGCGCGAGAAGGTGAGCTGGCACAGCGGAAGATCAACCTCGACAGCTATGAGGAAGATCTCGCCGTGCGCGAGCAAACTATTGGCGGGCCACTTCAGGAGGCAAAGGATGCTGCTGCGGCTGCCGAGGCCGCCAAGAAGGAATTGGAGACGAGGGTGGCTCAGCTGGAGTCCACCCTCCAGAAGAGCGCCGAGGAGGTCGCCGGGTTGAAGCGCGAGCGCGAGAAGGACGCCTACACTCTCGGCGAGCTGCAAGGTCGCTTCGCTGAAAAGATCAAGGAGATCGATGCCGAGGACTCCAAGGCGGATCTGGAGCTGAAGCTGACCACCTTGACGGAGAAGTTGGAAGGCGCCAAGGAGCAGGAAACGGGCCTGCTGGAAAAGATCAAGGCCACCGAGGAGTTGCTGTCGAATGCTGTGACCGCCCAGAATAATCTCCGAGATAGCATAATGCACTGGACGGAAGGTCTTGTGGACACCGCCGCCGGCATCCATAATGAGCTGATGGAGCTAGGGATGAAGGATCTTGGGTACTCCACCGACGAGAACCTCCAACCCAGCGTCAAGCTCAGCTTATTCTTCAAAGGCATGCTGACGGGTCTCCAGCGGCTCCGGGAGGAGATCCCAAAGCAGCTGGCGGAGGAGTCGCGCCAAGTCTGCGCCGGGGCTCTCCAGAAGGTGTTGATGAAAGTGGCCTTAAGCAACCCAGGCGTCGATTTCACCAAAGTCCTCAAGTCTCTGCCTCCATCTGCTGATGTTGAAGCGCTCAAGGCCCTTGTCGCACCCATTGTGGACAGGGTGAGCGGAGTCAAGAGGCTCGATGGCGACCACGTGGACTAAGCCGCCAAGCTTATCTTTCTCTTGTCGCTGTAGATCATGTTTAGGTGAAAAATCTATTAGATCCGCGACAAGTTATTATGTAATATACACTATCTTAGGCAATCGAATGCAATGTTATTTCCTTTACTCAATTTCTTCCCTTGTATGTTTATACCCTACGCTTTTAGGGAAACTTGTCAGTGCGAACACCTTTGCCGCGAGCGCTGAGTGCGGAACTTCAGCAGCCTGCTAGCGATGCCGCCTCCGACAAGCAACCTTGTCGCAACTAGTTGCAGCACACTTAAGTTATTGAGCGAACTCGAAACAAAGTAAGGGCGCAAGCTATTCGCGAGTCGGTTCCTCCGCGCACAGGTTTTCCATACAAAGTACTATCGTTCGAGGAAGATAACTTAAAAATTTAAAACTGGTCATTCAAACTTAGCAACTTAGCTTCTCTGTTGTCCATTTCCCGGCAAGGCGACAGTTCCTCGAGCGCCGCTTGGCGGCCCACACCATTATCTTCTCCTTCCCCCCGGTTAACTTGTGGGTGGATGAACCTTCTTCTTGTTTGAGAAGAAAGAAGAGAAAATAAAGTTATGGAGCCTAGTGGCTCGTCGTTGCTTACCGGGTGTGGATGCTGCACAAATTGTTAGTAAACACATGCATATAAGATCATGAAAGCATGTATTGACAATTTGTGCGCAACACGTAGGCTTTACTGATGCACGGGGTCTGCGCCCGGCTTTGTACAAAGGATTACATGCAACATCGGCAAGACTTGTACAAAGGGTGGTTGGTTGCCGAACGGGTTCCGCAACCGCGCTTATGGGTAAAACTGCGAAGATGTTCTATATTCCATGAATTGCTCACCGAACGCCATCTTCGGTCTCAAGGCGGACAGCGCCGGGCCTAGTGACTCGTTTCACCCGATAAGGGCCTTCCCACTTCAAGGCGTCAACTTGTTGGAATTCTTGGCGGATTGAACGGCGCGAAGAACAAGGTCGCCTTCCTCGAAGCTCGGCATTAACTTTGCGGCTATGGTAGCGACGCAAAGCTTGCTGTTAGCGAGCAGCTCAGACAAAGAGCTCAAGACGATCCTCCTCGAGGAGCAGCGCGTCATCTTGTCGCAGCTGCTCTTGCTCAAGCTCATCATAGGCGAGCACTCGAGGTGACCAGTATACGAGTTCCGTGGGGAGAACTGCCTCTGCTCCATAGACTAGAGCGAAAGGTGTCTGGCCAGTGGCTCGATTTGGCGTCGTCCTGATTGACCAAAGAACCACCGGCAGCTCCTCGATCCAGTTTCTTCCGCACTTGCGCAGCCTGTCGAAAGTTCTGATCTTGAGTCCCCGCAGCACTTCAGCCGCTTGTTGCTCTCTGCTTGACCGTTGCTTCTTGGATGAGCAACAGAAGCAAAGCAGATCTTGGCGCCAAGATCTTGGGCGTACTGCATGAAGGTGCGGCTTGTGAACTGTGTGCCGTTGTCGGTGATGATCATGTTAGGAATCCCAAAACGGCAAACAGTTGACCTGAAGAACTTGACTGCTGACTGTGCTGTCACCTTCCTCACTGGTTCCACTTCCGGCCACTTTGTGAACTTTTCGATGGCAACGTACAAGTACTCAAAGCCCCCGACAGCTCGGGGGAAGGGGCCGAGGATGTCGAGCCCCCAGACCGAAAAGGGCCAGGATAAAGGGATCGTCTGGAGAGCTTGAGCTGGTTGGTGTATCTGTTTGGAATGGAACTGGCACGCTTCACACTTGGTTACTTGTGCAGTTGCATCCTGGAGGGCTTCTGGCCAGAAGAAACCTTGCCGGAAAGCTTTGCCGGCAAGTGCTCTTGCGCCAATGTGGTGACCACATATGCCTCCATGTATCTCTGCCAACAGCTTCTGTCCATCTTCCCGGCAAATGCACTTCAATTTCACTCCGTTGAGCCTTCTTCTGTACAGGATGTTGTCAACAAACTGATACATACTTGACTGTCGGGCTACTTTTTCCGCTTCTTCTTGCTCTTCGGGAAGTTCTCCTGTCTGAAGGAAATGGACGATTTGCTGCGCCCATGCTGGAGCCTGTGGCTCGACAACAAGGACTAAAGGCTCATCTACCACCGCGGGAACATTAGCTTCTACGGCAAGAAACTGCGGTTCTGGCGGAGCTTGATGATCCCCGGCAAGCTTGCCGGAGTAAAGCTTGTCGGGAGCGTCTGCTTCAACGAAACAAACCGCAGGGCTTGTCGGAGCAGACTGTTCCTCAGTGATATTTGCGTTGATTTTAGGGACCTTCTTGGCGGCGGCTCCGGGGAGCTCTGCCGGAAAGTAGTCACCGGAAACCAATTTTCTCTTCTTGCTCATCCGGTGATGGTGTTACGGTTATTTGAGTCAGCTTGAGCACAAAAATTCCTGGTTCCACAGGTAACTTAAGTGCGGCACATTTGGAGAGGCCATCAGCTATATCATTACGAGCTCTTGAACGTGTTCCATTTGCGGTGCCTTCAAAGTGCTCTTCTAGCTTTCTCACTTCATCGACGTAGGCTTCCATCAACGGACTCTGATAATCTTTATTTACTTGGCGGACGATATGTTGCGAATCCCCCCTGACAATGAGCTTCTTGATCCCAAGGTCTACCGCAATCCTGAGACCGGCAAGCAAACCTTCATACTCTGCAGTATTATTTGTTGCTTGTTCCTTGGGAAAGTGCATCTGGACTATGTACTTGAGGTGCTCTCCGATGGGTGCGATAAGCAGCACGCCGGCACCGGCGCCTTGCAGCGAGAAAGCACCATCAAAGTACATCAGCCACTCTTTATTTGCCTCCTTGACGGGGATGCTTGTCTCTGGAATTTCTTCATCTTGCGTTGGCGTCCACTCAGCTATAAATTCTGCCAATGCTCTGCTTTGGATAGTTGAAGTGCTTTCAAACTTGAGACCAAAGCTTGACAGTTCCAGTGCCCACTCGACAATTCTGCCTGTTGCTTCTGGATTTTGCAATATCCTCTTCAGCGGAAAGCGAGTGACAACTGTTATCTCATGTGCTTGGAAGTAATGGCGCAGCTTTCTCGAGGCCATGAGGAGGCCGAAAAGCAGCTTCTGCACACCAGAGTACCTTGATCTAGCCCTCGCAGAAGGGAACCGACAAAGTAGTAGGGCGCTGCACCATCCTTTTTGTATCTTGTCGCAACCCTACGCTGATCTGTTCTTGTCGGGACCAGAGCTTGACGGCGAAGCCCCCTGCTTGTCGCTGGATGCACCTGCCTCGGTTGCCGGCTCATCATCTGCCTCCCTCTCCGCTACTAACGCATCACTAACCACTTGATTGGTTGCCGCTATATACAGCAGCAACTTCTCTTGTGGCTTAGGTGCGACAAGTATTGGAGTGGAGGACAGGTATCTCTTCAAGTCCTGCAGCGCAGCCTCCGCTTCGGGAGTCCATTTCATTGGACCTGCCTTTTTCAAAATCTTGAAAAATGGCAGGCGCTCAACAGACTTAGAGATAAACCTGCTGAGAGCAGCCACGCAACCGGCAAACCTTCTTACATCCTTGACGCGCTTTGGTGCTTCAATCTGCTCAATGGCCTTGATCTTGTCGGGATTGGCTTCGATTCCCCGCTGAGATACAAAGAACCCGAGAAGCTTGCCGGAAGGGACTCCAAACACGCACTTCTCGGGGTTGAGCTTGAGGTTGATCTTGCGCAGATTTGCAAATGTCTCATCCAAATCCTGAATCAGAGTTGCTTTGTCCTTGCTCTTGACTACTATGTCATCCATGTAAGCTTCTACATTTCTGTGTATTTGTGGCTCAAAGGCATCATGGACTACTCTTGCAAAGGTTGAACCAGCATTCTTTAAACCGAAAGGCATCCGTATGAAGCAAAGACGTGCCACATGGTGTAATGAATGCGGTTTTCTTCATCCTCTTCTGCCATGAAGATCTGATGATATCCTGAATATGCATCAAGAAATGAAAGCAGATCACATCCAGCCGTGGAGTCAACAATCTGGTCGATACGTGGCAAGGGAAATGGGTCTTTGGGACAAGCTTTATTAACATCTGTAAAGTCAATACAAAGTCTCCATTTCCCATTAGCCTTGCGTACAACTACCGGATTGGCCAACCACGTGGGTGGAGTACTCCCCTAACAAGTCCTGCTGCTTCCAACTTCTTGATTTCTTCCGCTATGAACTCTTGGCGCTCCACTGCTTGTTTTCTAACTTTTTGCTTGACGGCCGCGCTGCGGAGGACAGACAGCTAGGTGGTGCTCAATTACTTTCCTGGGAACACCGGGGATGTTAGATGGTTGCCATGCAAACACATCGACATTCGCCCGCAGGAAAGCAACGAGCCGCCTTCCTATTTAGGGTCAAGCGTGGCACTGATGGTGAAGGTACCACCAGTGCCGTCCTCCTTGGCGGGCACCTTCTTGGTCTCCGGCGGAGCTGCCATCGTCTTCTTGCACTTGCCGGTGGAGCTCGATGGTGTGTCCTCGACGGTAGCGCAGCACTCTGAAGAGGTGCGCTTGCCGGAGTGGGCATCAGAGCTCTTGCCGGACTTGGTGGTCTTCTTCTTCCCCGGAGCTTCAGCGGCAAGTGGTTTGCTATCTGTTGCGGCTGCTGCATCTCGGTAAATCTTGTCGGCGCAGATAAGCGCATCCTTCTTGTCGCCATGGACAGAAATGACGCTTATCGGGCCGGGCATCTTGAGTAAGTTGTAAGCATAATGAGAGGCGGCCATGAACTTGGCGAGTGCTGGACGGCCAAGTATGCCATTGTAGGGCAATGGGAAATCGGCAACGTCAAACGTAACCCTCTTAGTTCTGAAGTTGTGCTCGCTGCCAAATGTTACTGGCAACGTGATCTCCCCTTTGGGCTTGCTCCTTCCTGGGTTGATTCCTTGGAATGTGCCAGTCTCTTCGAGCTCGCTGTCAGGGATTTGAAGTTTCTGAAGTACTGCAGAAGAGATCAGGTTCAGGCCGGCCCCTCCGTCAACCAACATCTTTGTGACCTTGAGATTGCGGATAGTTGGTGATACCAACATCGGCAAGCACCCGACCGTAGTGATGCGATCAGGGTGATCCTCAATGTCAAAGACGATGGGCGTGCTGGACCACTTCAGAGGTTTGCGCGACTCCATGGATGGTTCTGCTGCATTAACCTCCCGCATCCATTGCTTAAGTTGGCGGTGCGAGGTATGCAGAGAAGCACCACCGTCAACGCAAAGGACCTCCGTTGCCTTCTGAAACTCCTGCTCGTCAGCTTCATCGTCTTCCATGTCCTCGTCATCTTCATCTTCGTCTTCTTCCTTGTCGCGGCCGCGGGGAGGTCTGTCTCCTTGCCGCTGCTTGGCCTTGCCGCGGCGTCCTCCCCGGTCGGGTCTCTTCTTGCTAGCTGCACCTGCACCTTCCTGGGCCTTCTCCTTGTCTCGCCGCTCGTATTCAGATCTCTGTAGCTCAACAAGCTGCTCGACTTTCTTGCAGCTCTGGAGATCGTGGCCCTTGGTGCGGTGGATCTTACTGATCGCTTGTTGGAGCTGTCAGTTTGTCGGCGGCCGCCACAGCTTGGCGGTCGGCGTCGTGGCAACCTCCTTGCCGGAGCCGCTAGCCTTAGCCTTTGCCGGGCGCCACCTCTCCGCTGCCGGACTGCTCGACAACTAGCACTTCTTGGTTTTTCTTCTTTCTGTTGTTTCGTCGCCGGCTCTTCCTTGCCGGGGCGATCTCCTCACTGTCAGACTCTGCTCCCACATTCTCTCCTGGGAGTCTTCTTCCTTCTTCTGCGCGTGCACACTTGTCGGCCAGGGCGTAGAGCTCGCTGACGTCTTTCACTTTGCACATCGCCATCTCCTCCCTCATCCTGCGGTTTCGTACATTCTGATGAAATGCACTGATCAAAGCGGCAGGGTGGACATCCGGGATGTTGTAATGCACACGGCTGAATCTCTGTATGAATTTGCGCAGGGACTCTCCTTCCTTCTGGGCGAGCAGGTGAAGGTCACTCTCTTGGCCATGAGGCTTGTGGCCGCCTGTGAAGGCGCCAACAAACTGGTGGCACAAATCTGCCCAAGAAGAAATAGAGCTATCCGGCAAGTGCATGAGCCAGGATCTGACGTTTGGCTTGAGCACCAGAGGGAAATAGTTGGCGAGGATCTTGTCGTCTCGTCCCCCCGCAGCCTGCACCGTGATGGTGTAGATGCTGAGGAATTCCGATGGGTGTGTCCTGCCATCATACTTCTCCGGCACATCTGGCTTGAAGTTTTTCTTGTCGGGCCACCGGACTTGCCGCAGCTCACGAGTGAACGCAGGGCAACCTATCACAGACGGACAAGTCGCTCGTTCTTCGGGCGCATGCATATCGACAGTAGGCCCGGCGCGCTGGTCGGATTGACGACGCGCTTCTCTTCGGCGCTCGATACGGGTTCGAGCGTCTTCTTCTTGCCGTTCTCGAAGAACTTGGCGCTGGTCGCGACGAGCTCGCGGATCCGACGACGCTGTGGAGTCGCTGTCGAGGTGGGTCCGGCAAGTCGGCGATCTTGGCCTTCGGGAAGGGGAGTGTACGGTGGCTGCACCCCCGCAAGTCTCGTCGCCATCAGCTCGTGCCTTGTCGCCTTGCCGCGGCTGCGAGGCGCTTGGTTGCCGCGGGACGTCGCCGTTGGCAAAGCCGATGAGGCTCTGGATTGTAGCCCTCCACTCGTCGACCTTGTCGGCCGTTGTAGGGTAGTCTAGAAGTAGCTGGGCTCTCGCCAAGGCTTCTGCTGGCGTGGTGGGAGGCAGTGGCGTACGTAGTGAGGAACGGGATGTGCTCGGACTCCTAACCAAGTTAGGAGGAGCAGCATCCCGCCCAAGCGACCGTACTCCACTCGTACCGGCATGCTGGTGTGCATGCGGGTCTCGAGGGCCTCGGGATCCTCCAGCTTGGCCTTGATCCAACGAGCGTATGGTGCCGCGAGCATCATGACGCTGTCGGTCCCGCGCCTCCTGAGAAGGACGCGGTGCGGACTCGGACGCCGACGCCTGCGCTGCCTTGTCCTTGGACCTGGCGGCGTTGTGGGCTCTCTCGACGACGCCCGTTCCTCCGCCAGTGTTTCCCCCACCACCTGATAGCTCCGGTGGTGGTGGGTTCGACGCGGACGGCTCTGCTGCTGCCGAAGACTTCTTCTTCGGCGCCATGTTGACGAAGATGTTGATGAAGAAACTGCTCGTGTGAACGCCGGATCGGGTTCACACAACCTCGACGCCCCCTACCTGGCGCGCCAAAGATGTCGGGGAGAACTGATCGTGTCCCGCGATCACCTATGGGACCTGGTCCCTTGTGGTTCGGAGAGGGAGCGGAGGATGCACAAAGAGCGGATCGAGGCGATGCACACGAGCAGATTTACCCAGCTTCGGAGCTCTCCGGAGAGATAATACTCCTACTGCTGCTTTTGTGGATTATCTTGTGTTCATGCTAGGGAGCGATGGGAGCTACAAAACCTAGCCTGGGTGTGGTCTCGTATGAGTAGAATGAACTAAGCCGAGCTGAACCGAACCCTTTCTACGTTGCACTTGGGCCTCCTTTTATAGGCACAAGGGGTCACCACAGTGGCAACATGCAGGAGGGTACAAATGTAAAACAGTGGTTGGTACACCAACTTGTACAGGATCTATACCTAACTCGACGGCAAGGGACAAGAGTCATTAATGCCCGTCTCGCCGCTCAACAAAGTGTAACAGGGACCGCTGCGCGCCTCCGTTTGCCACGATTGTAGCTTGCCAGCGTCGCTTATCGCTGCTCCCCGCTGGCTGCACAGCCCATCGACACGCGTTCCTGGGGAAGCCCCGTGGCGACACGTTGGCGAATGAGCTGGAGCGGAGATGAAGAGAGGTTGCCTGCCCCGGCAAGCGCCTTGCCGCGGCAGAAAACTCGTCGTGCTTGGGAGCTCGGCGCCCACCAAGCCTTCCCGGCAAGCTCTTCTTGCCGGGGCCTTGTTTCCTTCGTGCCTTGAGTGGTCTTCCCGGCAAGCTCCTCTTGCCGGGGCCTTGATTACTTTGTTCTTGAATGGCTCCAAAGGAGCCACGGAAGATCTTGACGGTCACCAGGCCAGCCCTGCCACGGGGTGCTGCAACTGCCCGTGCACGAGTTCGGGATACTAGGGTACCCCTACTCTAGTACACCGACAGTGGTTGACGCTCTTCTTTTGCCGCAAGAAAGCTAATTTTACGAGAAAATTTTGGGTGAAAGATTCACCCCAATCGGAGTTACGGATCTCCAGATATAAAGGAACGGTAAAGGGGCAGAATCAGAGAACGTAGAAACAGATAGATAGATCCAATCTCGGAGGGGCTCTCGCCCCTCCCAAGCCATGGGAGCCAAGGACCAGAGGGGAAACCCTTCTCCCATCTAGGGAGGAGTTCAAGGAAGAAGAAGAAGAAGGGGGCCTCTCTTCCCCTTGCTTCCGGTGGCGCCGGAGCGCTGCGGGGTGCCATCATCATCACCGCGATCTTCACCAACACCGCCGTCATCTTCACCAACATCTCCATCACCTTCCCCCTTCTATATCCAGCAGTCCACTCTCCCGCATCCCGCTGTACCCTCTACTTGAACATGGTGATTTATGCTTCATATTATTTTCCAATGATGTGTTGCCATCCTATGATGTCTGAGTAAATTTTTGTTGTCCTATCGGTGATTGATGAATTGCTATGATTGGTTTGAGTTGCATGTTTTATTATTGGTGCTGTCCTATTGTGCCCTCCATGTCGTGCAAGCGTGAGGGATTCCCGATGTAGGGTGTTGCAATGCGTTTATGATTCGCTTATAGTGGGTTGCGTGAGTGACTGAAACACAAACCCGAGTAAGGGGATTGTTGCGTATGGGATAAAGGGGACTTGATACTTTAATGCTATGGTTGGGTTTTACCTTAATGAATCTGTAGTAGTTGCGGATGCTTGCTAGAGTTCCAATCATAAGTGCATATGATCCAAGTAGAGAAAGTATGTTAGCTTATGCCTCTCCCTCAAATAGAATTGCAATAGTGATTACCGGTCTAGTAACATAGTCAATTTATTAGGGACAATTTCACAACTCCTACCACCACTTTTCCACACTCGCTATATTTACTTTCTTGCATCTTTATTTAAACAGCCCCTAGTTTATGTTTATGTGCTCTTTATTATCTTCCAAACCTATCCTATCACACCTACAAAGTACTTCTAGTTTCATACTTGTTCTAGGTAAAGCGAACGCCAAGTGTGCGTAGAGTTATATCGGTGGTCGATAGAGCTTGAGGGAATATTTATTCTACCTTTAGCTCCTCGTTGGGTTCGACACTCTTACTTATCGAAAACTGTTGCGACCCCCTACACTTGTGGGTTATCAGAAGCAATCCAGGAGACTTGGAGTATACGTCAGGGAAGCAACGAGGGAGCCACGAGGCAGGGAGGCGCGCCCTACCCCCTGGGCGCGCCCCCCACCCTCGTGGGCCCCTCGTGGCTCCCCTGACCGACTTCTTTCACCTATATATATCCATATACCCTAAAAGCATCGAGGAGCACAATAGATCGGGAGTTCCGCTGCCGCAAGCCTCTGTAGCCACCAAAAACCAATCGGGACCCTTTTCTGGCACCCTGCCGGAGGGGGGAACCCATCACCGGTGGCCATATTCATCATCCTGACGCTCTCCATGACGAGGAGGGAGTAGTTCACCCTCGGGGCTGAGGGTATGTACCAGTAGCTATGTGTTTGATCTCTCTCTCTCTCTCATGTTCTTGATTTGGCACGATCTTGATGTACCGCGAGCTTTGCTATTATATTTGGATCTTATGATGTTTATCCCCCTCTACTCTCTTGTAATGGATTCAGTTTTCCCTTTGAAGTTATCTTATCGGATTGAGTCTTTAAGGATTTGAGAACACTTGATGTATGTCTTACCGTGCTTATCTGTGGTGACAATGGGATATTCACGTGATCTAATTGATGTATGTTTTGGTGATCAACTTGCGGGTTCAATGAACTTATGCATAGGGGTTAGCACACGTTTTCGTGTTGACTCTCCGGTAGAAACTTTGGGGCACTCTTTGAAGTTCTTTGTGTTGGTTGAATAGATGAATCTGAGATTGTGTGATGCATATCGTATAATCATACCCACGGATACTTGAGGTGACATTGGAGTATATAGGTGACATTAGAGTTTTGGTTGATTTGTATCTTAAGGTGTTATTCTAGTACGAACTCTATGATAGATCGAATGTAAAGAATAGCTTCGTGTTGTTTTACAACGGACTCTTGAATAGATCGATCACAAAGGGTAACTTTGAGGTGGTTTCGTACCCTACAATAATCTCTTCGTTTGTTCTCCGCTATTAGTGACTTTGGAGTGACTCTTTGTTGCATGTTGAGGGATAGTTATATGATCTCGTTATGTTATTATTGTTGAGAGAACTTGCACTAGTGAAAGTATGAACCTTAGGCCTTGTTTCCTAGCATTGCAATACCGTTTGTGCGCACTTTTATCATTAGTTACCTTGCTGTTTTTTTGTAATTTCATATTACAAATACCCATATCTACTGTCCATATTGCACTTGTATCACCGTCTCTTCGCCGAACTAGTGCACCTATACAATTTACCATTGTATTGGGTGTGTTTGGGACACAAGACACTCTTTGTTATTTGGTTGCAGGGTTGCTTGAGAGAGACCATCTTCATCCTACGCCTCCCACGGATTGATAAACCTTAGGTCATCCACTTGAGGGAAATTTTCTACTGTCCTACAAACCTCTACACTTGGAGGCCCAACAACGTCTACAAGAAGAAGGTTGTGTAGTAGACATCAGCCCTCAGGATACAAAGGTTCCTGAGTCATTTTACCACCTCTAGTCATAACTCTAACAACGTTATCATTTCTCTTATCATTTAATTCATTGAGCAAATCATTTTGAGCCTTAAGCACTTATTCTACTTGAGTGGTAACCATAGAAGCATGTTTACTAATAAGTTTAAGTTCACCCTTAACTCTAGACATATAATCACTCAAGTGTCTGATCATATAAGCATTACTTTTCAATTGTCTACCAACATAAGCATTGAAGTTTTCTTGTCTAGCCATAAAGTCATCAAACTCATCCAAGCATTGGCTAGCAAACTTAGTAGACGGGATTTCAACTTTATCATATCTATAGAGAGAATTTACCTTTACTACCTATGTCGGGTTATCAAGACCATGTATTTCTTCAATAGGTGGTATATTAAGGCCATGTATTTCTTCAACAGGAGGTAAATTCTTAACATCTTCAACTTTAATACCTTTTTCTTTCATAGATTTCTTTGCCTCTTGCATATCTTCAGGACTGAGAAATAGAACACCCCTTTTCTTCAGAGTTGGCTTAGGATTTGGTTCAGTAAGTGTCCAATTGTTTTCATTAGTCAACGTATTATTCAATAACAATTCAGCTTGATCAACAGTTCTTTCCCTGAAAACACAACCAGCACAACTGTCCAGGTGGTCTCTGGAAGCATCGGTTAGTCCATTATAAAAGATATCAAGTATTTCATTTTTCTTGAGAGGATGATCACGCAAAGCACTAAGTAATTGGAGAAGCCTCCCCCAAGCTTGTGCGAGACTCTCTTCTTCAATTTGCACAAAATTATATATTTCCCTTAAAGCAGCTTGTTTCTTATGAGCGGGGAAATATTTAGCAGAGAAGTAATAAGTCATATCCTGGGGACTACGCACACAACCAGGATCAAGAGAATTAAACCATATTTTAGCATCACCCTTTAATGAGAACAGAAATAGGTTAAGGATATAGTAGTAACGAGTTTTCTCATCATTAGTTAATAGGGTGGCTATATCATTCAATTTAGTAAGATGTGCCACGACATTTTCAGATTCATAGCCATAAAAAGGATCAGATTCAACCAAAGTAATTATCTCAGGATCAACAGAGAAATAATAATCCTTATCAGTAACACAGATAGGTGAAGTAGCAAAAGCAGGGTCATATTTCATTCTAGCATTCAGAGAGTTTTCTTTAAGCTTAGCTAATAACTTCTTAACATTAGATCTATCATTGCAAGCATGAAAATCTCTAGCAGTTTCTTCATCCATAACATAACCCTCATGCACAACAAGCAATTCATATCTAGGGGGAGAATCTTCATCATCACTTTCATCAATATTATCAGTTTCAATAGTTTCATTCTCTCTAGCCCTAGCAAGTTGTTCATCAAGAAATTCACCTAATGGCACAGTATTATCAAGCATAAAAGTAGTTTCATCATAAGTATCATGCATAGCAGAAGTGGCATCATCAATAACATGCAACATATCAGAATTAATAGCAGAAGCAGGTTCAGGTGTCGCAAGCTTACTCAAAACAGAAGGAGAATCAAGTGCAGAGCTAGATGGTAGTTCCTTACCTCCCCTCGTAGTTGAGGGAAAAATCTTAATTCTTTCGTCTTTCAAGTTCCTCATAGTGACCAACAGATATAAATCCCAAGTGACTCAAAGAATAGATCTATGCTCCCCGACAACGGAGCCAGAAAATAGTCTTGATAACCCACAAATATAGGGGATCACAACAGTTTTCGAGGGTAGAGTATTCAACCCAAATCTATTGATTCGACACAAGGGGAGGCAAAGAACATTCTCAAGTATTAGCAGTTGAGTTGTCAATTCAACCACACATGAATAACTTAATATCGGCAGCAAAGCATTTAGTAGCAAAGTAGTATGGAAGTAACGGTAATAGTGGCAAAAGTAACAGTAGCAGTTTTGTAGTAATTGTAACAGTAAAGTAACTAAGCAAAGGGCAATATGTGAAAAGCTCGTAGGCATTGTATCAGTGATGGATAATTATGTCTGATGCGATTCCTCATGTAATAGTTATAACATAGGGTGACACAGAACTAGCTCCAGTTCATCAATGTAATGTAGGCATGTATTCCGAATATAGTCATACGTGCTTATGGAAAAGAACTTGCATGACATCTTTTATCCTACCCTCCGTGGCAGCGGGTCCTATTGGAAACTAAGGGATATTAAGGCCTCCTTTTAATAGAGTATCGGACCAAAGCATTAACACTTAGTGAATACATGAACTCCTCAAACTACGGTCATCACCGGTAAGTATTCCGATTATTGTCACTTCGGGTTAACGGATCATAACACATAATAGGTGACTATAGACTTGCAAGATAGGATCAAGAACTTACATCATGAAAACATGAAAACATAATAGGTTCAGATCTGAAATCATGGCACTCGGGCCCTAGTGACAAGCATTAAGCATAGCAAAGTCATAGCAACATCAATCTCAGAACATAGTGGATACTAGGGATCAAACCCTAACAAAACTAACTCGATTACATGATAAATCTCATCCAACCCATCACCATCCAGCAAGCTTCACGATGGAATTACTCACGCACGGCGGTGAGCATCATGAAATTGGTGATGGAGGATGGTTGATGATGACGACGGCGACAGATTCCCCTCTCCGGAGCCCCGAACAGACTCCAGATCAGCCCTCCTGAGAGAGTTCAGGGCTTGGCGGCGGCTCTGTATCGTAAAACGCGATGAATCCTTCTCTCTGATTTTTTTCTCCCTGAACGTGAATATATGGAGTTGGAGTTGAGGTCGGTGGAGCTCCAGGGGGCCCACGAGGCAGGGAGGCGCACCTTGGGGGGCGCCCCCACCCTCGTGGACAGGGTGTGGGCCCCCTGGTGCTGATTCTTTCGCCAATAATTTTTATTAAATCCAAAATTTTGCTCCGTGGATTTTCAGGTCATTCCGAGAACTTTTATTTCTACACAAAAATGACACCATGGCAGTTCTGCTGAAAACAGCGTCAGTCCGGGTTAGTTTCATTCAAATCATGCAAGTTAAACCAAGGGCAAAAGTGTTTGGAAAAGTAGATACGATGGAGATGTATCAGTGGACACCTTACGGGGGACTGATAGGGCCCTACCTAGACTCGAGGGTAGGGACGTCACCTTGGGAGGCCTCCCACGCTTCCTTCCCTCCCTCGACCTGGGGGGTCGCATCGGGACTCGCCTCCCCAGAGGCCACAAAGACGACGCCACAACTGGACCCATGCTCCACCTGCACGGGTCATGCCGGCTCCAAGGGCACTTGGTGCTCCTGCTCCGCCTAAGCGCGAGACATAGCCAGGGCCCCCTCATATATCTCCTTTGCCTTGAATAGTAGTGATCTGCTCCAAGCATGCCCCACGCTCGTCGCAGAACACCATAGAACAATCCACGATGACCTGGGATAGGTGGTCCAGCAGGACCAACTCGAGGACCGAGAACCTAGAACCCAAGGAAAGAGGGGGTAGGGAGGGGAAGGAGGTCGAGAAGTACCTGGGTCGAGGATGCGAGTCATAGTCGAAAGTGTTGTAAGCTCGGCGACGGTTGGCTCCATCACCTCATCTCTAGCCCAACAGATGCCCATCCAAGTGCTGTGTCGGGAGGTCAGAGGAGGAGTGGAGCGGGGCGGTGAAGGGTGCGGTCCTTGGGGCCAGCCACAGGAGTGTCAGGAAAGACCAGGACCGGTTCCAAAACAGGCAGAGTCGGAGTCACCAGAACCAAGGTTAGGGACCCCAGGGTCGAAGGGGGGGACCTGCGGGCGGTGGTAGCAGACAACCCCTAGAGAGCGAGGTGACGAGGGCGGCATGACCTCCAACCCCACACTCAAAGAGTCCTCCTCCATCCTGTCCTCCGACCAATGGAGGGGGGTCATGGCGGCAGTGGGGCGAAGACCCAAGTCCTCGATATGGATGTCGGAGAGCTCAAGGGACCCAGGGCCCTCACAGAAATTGGTGCCCTACTGTGCGAGAGGGAGCCCAATGATCACTGGAGGGTCGGGATGAAGGCAGCAGGGCCCTTCACAGGCACCAGCTTGGCCGGCACACTCCTTGAGAGGATTGTCAGCACTGGCAAGGAGGATTCAGGCAAAGATGCCTCGGACAGAGCAACAGCTAGTGTCGACACCCCAACAAGAAGTGGAGCAGCAGGTGGGGGATCGGAGGCATCGACTGAGGCCCCTGAGGTCCTCCATGGTCATCGGAGCCGTACGAGGACTCATCCCCTGATGATTCAATGTCATCCCTTGAGTGTCCGCAGTGGTGCCAATCAAAGTGACCGGGGGTGGGGGAAAGGGACACACTCTACCCCGTCCGCCGCTGCCTCGGGCTTCAAAGTGAGAGTCCTACCCACATACCCAAAGTAGAATGGCAAGGTGCAATCCAGCTTGGACGAGTCCGGACATAGGACCTGGTGCTGAATAGGGCTGGGTCGGGCCAGAGAGAGCTCGTCCACCTCCACAAACTTGCATATGGCCTCTGAGATCACCCTGATTATAGGCCCCTTCTTGGCCTCATCTGGAATCCCACGGATACGTACCCAAACCTAGGTGAGGGAGGAGGTCGTCTCGGGGTCAACCATGGACGGCTTGATGGACACCTTGATCTTGTTGATGGGATGAGTGATCGTGTCGCCCCAGGTGCAGGCCCATAGAAGGTTTGCAGAAAGGAAGGCCACCGTGAACATTGAGGGGGATATCACACTACAGGGGAAGGATCCCGACCCCAGCAGACATACCTCGGCATGAATGACGTCCACCATGACCTCCACAGGCGGAGGCGGGTCCTGGTTCGGGATCCCGATAAGCACTGCGAGGTGCTCGGGAATGGACAACGTCTCCTCGCCCATGTCTTTGTAGTACTCAAGGCCATATGGATGCATCTGGATGCATGCCGCCGCATAATGGGATGCATCCCCACAAACGAGGCAACCTGCCGGCGCGAGGCAATCATTGCGGAAGTGGCCTTTGATGCCACAGTTATAGCACTTGTTATCCGCACGTGACTCCGCACTCGGCTCTGCCTGAGTCATGGGCGTGGGCGTCTCCACCTAGTCTGCACACGCTCATTGAAGAAGACCTCATCACGTGGCGGCAGAGGAGGGAACCCAGTTTGGTTCCCTCCTGTGTGCCCGTGCACGAACTCTTCTTCTTCTTCGCGTCCTACTGGTATCGAGGCGGAGGCGAGACGACATCGCCGCGATGGTCATAGGTCCACGCCAAGGATCGATCATGGGGTTGTCGTGTCAGAAGACATCGCGATGGATAGGGAGACTAATCCCCATTGCACTGCTAGTCTAGTGACCAATGGAGCTCCACCTCACGTTGGAGCCCTTCTGGAGACACATGATGCCCGAAAGACCGGCTCTGACCCACGCCACCATTAGCAAGGGAGCGGCGCGAGCCCCCGGCATCTGTGCAATCCGATGAGGTGTGAGCCAAGGCGCACCACGACTGCGCTGACCGGTTGGCATCAGATGATGATGGGTACATCGGCAACCACGAAGACCGACAGGATGGAAACAGGGAGGCGGCGATGCATGGCTCCATCGCACACGAGTAGTTGCAGGAGCGGGCCAAGAGTCGACGGGATGAGGGTCAGCAACCGACGAGGCATGCTGGGTTAGAGGTGAGGGCGCAGGGAGGGGTCGCTCCAGGCAGGGCCAGTCATCACCTGCGAGATGCGTCATGGAGGCGGCGGCTTCGGCGAAGGAGCGAAGCAGAGGAGGGGGGACTCGAACGAGAGATCGAGCCAGGTTCCCAAAACAGCGCACCTCACCATTCATAGCGGGAAACCCTAGCTCAGGGGTTGTCGATCCATGCCTGATCAACAGCCAACGGCTGGGATCAGCCGGACTGAGCAACCAGGCCCTCAGCTCCTCTCGTTGGGCCGCAACCGAGGCCTTAAGCCCCACAGGCCCAGCAGGCCGATATCAAAGTCCCAAAGTCTGCATGCTATTCAAAGATATATGATTTCCCTACTACCTATTTATCATTTTTTTGAAATGAGGCAAAAGATTTGCCATTTTCATTGATTAAGGAGAAGAGAGTTTCCCGGTTAATTAGAGGAAAAATGGGCGAAAACCTAGATACAAACCCCATAAGGGGCACACACGGACGACCTGGCCACAACAACGCCAAATAGTCGACCGCAATGTCGAGGACATGGCAGCTCTGATTTTGCTGACGAGCATCACAGGAGAAAGTTGCAAGCCTCACACCGACCTAGACCAACGCAACACCCTGAGAGCGCCGCACGCTGAAAACCGCCCTCATGGAGTCATCGTTGCCGCAGCGGTCTCGCCTCCTGCAGCTCCGACTTCTCTGTCACAGCCAGAAACCAGTATGGGCATACCCATTGGCGCACTGGACCTTCGACATCAAAAGGACAAGCTGCGACTCAGGCTCTGCTCGCCACCATCGTCGTTGCCACACGCCTCGCAACGCCACACCAACCTCACCGCCGGCCGGGCACCTGCCGACCGCGATGTCGTGCACGTCCAGCCTGCAGGAAGCACAAAAGGGACGAAGATCTCCAAGACGGCGCCCCCAAGAGGGAAAACGTCGTTGCAGACGACGCCGCCGCCTGATCCAACCAGGATCCTGACTTTCACCCGGAGATCTTGACCCGAGAGATGAGGATGCACAAATCACCACGACGGCGCCTCCAAGGAAGGAAGCGACGCCCACGAGCGCCGTCACCGCCGGCCAGCTAGCACCGGCAAAGCTTTCGCCCAAATCAGCAACACCACCACTCCCACGTGGTCGACTGATGCCAACCAGCACCTCCACTGACTCGCACACCCCCTGCACAGCAACCGCGCCATCGCCATGCAGGGACCACCACCACGCCTCGCTGCCGAGCCAACCGAACTGCCCAGACATGAGACGAGCCTCCCTCCACCAAGCACACGCGGCCGCCGCGTCGCCCGCGCGAACTCCAAGGCCGTCGACACATCAACCACCGTCCCGGGGCCGCCGCCCTGGAGTCCAACATTGCCACGCTAGGCCCGGGGATAGGAGGTCGCCCCGCTGTGTCGCAGCCATCGCACCATGCAGTCACCGCACCATAGCAAGAAACCACCGCTGGCAGGTCGAATCCGACCACGCCCGGCCAGATCCGGCCGCAGCCAGCCCTCCCGTGGACCACCATCGCTCCACCGAGGCTCCCGCACCACCACGCCGAGCGGAGCCGGAGACCATGCCGGGGAGCAACCTTGGGCTGCAGGGGCCAGCCTGGAGCAGCGGAGCAGCGCCGCCCCCGCTCTCGAAGACGGCGACCGAGAGGTCCCGCCGCCGCGGCGCCGCCAGGGCTTTGCCTGACGACGCCTCCGGCGGAGGCGAGAGGAGAGGGAGGCGTAGGGGGGCCTGCTCGAGCTCGCAGGGGCGCCCCGGTGCGGCCCGGCGCGGCCGCACGGGAGCGGGACAGGGAGAGGGGAAGGGACCGACTCGAACTCCTCCGCGGGGAGAGAGAGCCGGTAAAGACGGCACTGGGCTTCTGGATGGATGGAGAGAGGACGCCCAGAGGGTCCCGGATCTGTGCTTGGCTGGGCCGGAGGTGGCCGGAGGAGGGAGATCAGCCGCCGGCGGCGGCGGTCCCTGCGCGAGCGCGAGCGCGACTACCGGGTATATACCTATTTATCATACATGCTTGTTCAAAATGATTTAACTGATTTGTTCCAAGGACAAGTATGATTACACGATTATCAAAGTATTATTAATCTCAAAGTGTGATTTAAGACGATGGTGTATTATTGTGCCCAGCTCGGCCGTGTCAAGACTTGGATCGCGGTCGTATTTAGCTAGCTACTCCATCGAGTGATCCAAGGAATCAACACCATGTTCGGTTAACGTGATGGCCCCATCGATCGACCGGCCAATAGCTAGTTATTCTTGAGCATCTCGGGACTACCCCTAATAACAATTGACTTGACTCAGCCGATCGATGGAGACATTGTCCAAACGTGAAATATAGACATTGAATTGTTGAACGAATCAATACGCGAAGGTGCATGGCGAAGTCTCACATGGGGGGTCAACTGATGAATGGTACGATTGGTCAACTAGCTAAGCTAGCTAGATTTACTTCTTAATAAGCTAACTGATGACTACTATGTTTACTACACAGTATATTAATAAGGGCACCTGCTGATATGTGATTTGTAAGAAAATATGGTTGCATTGTGTCCAAGGGCCAATGCAAAGGACAGAAGACTTGCCTTTCTTAAAAAGAAAAGAAAACATTGCATAGACGCTTAATGTCTGTGACTCTTCGTCTTGTCACATAGGATATTTGTCGATGTGGAGGAGAAAGGAGATGGAAAATGGAACAGATAAAAGTTAAAAGTTGACATCATGCTTTTTTACGCCATCACCTCATATTATTCTTCATGAAGGTTTAACTTACAACACATCGTATTCTGTTATACTAGTTACTTTGATATCGACTCAATGTATCATCGAGTTACTGACAATTGCCACTAAATCTACCTTTATGGATGCCTTCGTGTGTTCAACCAAAAATGTATAGACAGTAGTGTCGAGATCCATGTCAAGACTTGGACCACGTTCAGTAACATGGGACCTCCACACCGACGGATGGAGGAACCTGCAATGCAAGCACGTTAATGCCATATATGGTGCACATATTATGGACTTTAGATTGATGGTAATGGGCTCTTAGCAAGCAATGTCCCCACCGCAGAGGATTATAATTAATCCTGATGGCGCCAGTATCACCACAATCAAATATATTCCTGTGGCACCAAGCTGTCCAGAGGTAACAAGTTGTCCAAAATTAAGTAGGCAATTTGGCTGAAAGAAACGGATCTGGGCAGGCGACTACATAATTTTAAAAAAAATCCTGAGTTTTCATTGGTCAAACAAAACAATTCTGACAAAATAACAATCAATCTCTTCCTGCCTCACTTCAAATTAAGTTATCATTTTGGACCTCTATCAAGATGCCTATACTGCGTCCCCGAGATGATATACAAATCAAGTTTCCACTCAGCTCTCTTAGAGTGGTCCAAAAACCATTTGTCTCATGGTTTACTAGATACAAAAAAAGTCTACATCTTAATAGTACATTTGGTTTTACTAATGACCAAAGTTGAATCTCAAAATGTGGCTTCAAACGGAAGAACTATTGCTGAACAAACAAGTCTAGTACAATATCCAGCTCTGTCGTGTGAAGACTTGGATTGAGGTCTTAATTAGCTAGCTACTCCATCCATCAATCCGAGGAATCAATGCCACGTTCGGTTAACGTGATGACCTCGTCGATCGATCGGCCAACAACTAGTTCCACTAGCCACAGTGGGAGTAACTTCAACAGTAACATCGAGTCCAACTTAGCAAATTTGCTTATGTGGCAATGAGTTAATGAGGAGAGAGGTAGTTTGAGTAACTTAGCTAGTTACCGTAACATCACATGTCCCAATGCAATATGAGTCTATAATCTAATAAGTAAAGCTTTGCATGTTACCACACTTATATTACTACCCACTATGAATGCAATAACATAGTTTAGGGATATGTGTATATTACTACTGTATGTTACTCTCCACTGTGGCTAGTCTTCACGACCATCCAAGTTGACTAGACTTGGCCAATGGATGGATCAGGATCTAAAGAAGGTGAAGAGGTTTTCTTAGCGGGTGCATGCAGGTAGTACATTGTTCAAACGTGAAATATACTCATTCGGATGAATAGTGAGTAGAATCCGTCATCCTCGTATATAAAAGCGTATATTGGGCCAAACAACCAACGTAAGGGAAATTCAAAATCCTTTTGAAGTTGTTTGAATCAAGAGCGCCTAAACATGGCTACCTAGCTAGGCTGGCCATACTCTTGAGAAGACTTGGACGAAGGTCCTACGAAACTCAATAATAATCTTGCCGATCCATGAAGCCCGTCACGTTACCCGGACATGGACCAGCTAGATGAGTCGAAATGATGAGCTAGACAGATCTACTGTACTTGACAAGCTAACTGATGAGTACTATGTTTGCTACATAGTATAAGGCACCTAGCTAGAGATGCATGCCTGTGTGATTTGCGACGAAATATGCATGGTTTGACTTCACCGACAGATGAAGCACATGCAAGCACGCTGATCAGACGTGGAACAATGGGATTCCTCTGACGAATGAACTAATTAATGTGCACCTAATTATATACGCCAAGGTTTAATCAACTAGTATGTACTGGCTTGGAATCTAGGAATCTTACCATCAATCAAGCTGTCGATCAAGTTAGGAACCTTCGTTACTTTTTTTTTAGAAATGGAGGAGGACCCCCGACCTCTGCATCTGGACGATGCACGCGGCCACTTTATTAATTATTCACACAGGACCATACAAAGTCATACAACAGTAAGACTAAAACCACCGTCTAGGCAACATCTATCGCTACTGATATTCAGTTGATGAAAGGATGCTGATAGTCTGGGTCTAATACCAAACAGACCTCGCAGCCAAACCTAAATATCTAAGACCTGAGGTCCCAACCAGGACGCATGCCGGGTATGGGGCACCTACCAGTCCGGCGCATTCCTCAACCAGGACGCCTGCCGGGTATGAGGTCGCCGCAGCCACCTACCGCCAATCCATCTTCAGAGCTGTACTGTTGCATCTACAGTGCCAGGTCTCTCTGCCATCGACGCCACCACGACGCTAGACAGCGTCGTCTTCCTGCGCGAGTCCATCCTCGCACATCGAACGCCGAATCTGCACCGCGCCACGCCGTCAAGATCCGTCGCCATCAATGTGTAGGATGAAGCACCACTCCACCAAAGAAGCCGTCCGCTGGTCCCGCGAGAACGAGTGCACCTCCAAAAATGCCGCGCCCAAGGGGGTAACGACACATGATTGCCGCCAACATCCGATCAGCTGATCTAGGGTTTCCCCCGGAGGTATTGAGTGGAGCTGGGAGCTTCACCTCGATGATGCCTTCATGAAGGAAACGATGATAAGGGCATCGTCATCACCGGCTCCGGCCATCGACCGAGGACCAGGTTTTCACCCGAATTCGTCCCAAGTAGTCCACCTGGCAACATGTGCATCATTTCGACCGTCTTCAAAGCCCCAGATATAGCCGCCTAGACCCGGCGACCAACCGCAACAGCAGCGCCACCGTAGGAGCCCTGGCGCACCGGCCACTGCCTGAGTGTGCCACCACTGGAGCCTAGGCGGAGGGATCCCACCCCGCCTCGCCAAGCCGTGAGAGCCGCCGAGATGGATCCCGCGTGCTCGTCACCGTCTCTGATCCGAACCAATCCGTAGATCAGATCACCGTCACAGATCCGCCTTGGACAGGGACTACACCACGCCATGCCGCCGCGGGAAGCCCTAGCATCACCAGCCGCCACCATCCAGGGCCGCCGCCCCGAGATCCAGACCAACTCCAACGAAGAAGAAGGCCACCACCACCAAGCCTAGGGCCGGCGCCCCAGACATCCTCGTGTTGCAGATCAAGTCCAGGAGCAGTGCACCCCTGACGGTGATTGAGATCGGTATCACAACAAATTAGCCCGACTGAGTCAAGGCCAGATCCGTCGTTGCTCGTGCCGTCCTCCACTTCCACCGCCGCACCACATCCATGTCGCCGCCGATCTGACCGGAAAGGAGCGCCGCCTCCCAACCCACTAGTAGAAAAAGGGCCTAATGAGAGGCACATTAGTCCTGGTTTGTAACAAAACCGGCACTAATGTGATCATTAGTGCCAGTCCCACCGGCAAGGGGGTCAGAGATCATTAGTACCGGTTCGAGGAGAACCTTTAGTACCAGTCCGTGCCACGAACCGGTACTAAAGAGGCAGTTGCAGGCTGTGGTCAGGCTGGGGCCCCACCAGCACCTTTAGTACTAGTTCATGCCACCAACCGGTACTAGAGGTTTCTGCTGCAGTTGTTTTTTACTCCCACCTTGCTCCACTAACAGAGTTTTTACCACCTTAAATATGTTACTTCTCAAGCTATCACAACCACTCGGTCTTCATTGAACTCTATGTGTAGTATCTGTGGCTGCAATAGGAGTCTTCGCCGGTTCTTAAATCGGGGTAGATTCCTATTGACAATTTAGATTCTATACAAAAAGATCATTGATGATCAATGCATTTTTTATGTATTTCTCTGTAGCAGTAGCGAGTTTTGGCCGAAAGACGGTACTGATCAATGTATTTTTTCTGCGTTCAGATGCACAATTCAAATCCACATTCTCTTTCGAAGTACTGGATGCACTTCGTGTAGAAACGGGACAATCTCTTAGGAAGTATCAGGGTTTCGGACGAAAACGCATCTGTTACACCGGCTATTCAATATTTTAATAACTTAGTACAACTCCGGACTTTTTCTGCGTTCAGATGCAGAATTCAAATCCACGTCATCAACTTTCAACCCTTTCTGACATAATTTGGTAATTTCGATACATTCACTGATTTTGATTTCAAAAATAAATCACCGTGAAAGTGAAAAGCACCAGAAAATGAACTCTGAAAAGGTTGAAACTTGGCAAGGTATCATCATTTCACCCGCATAGTATGTGAAAAAAAGTAGAAAGGGTTTCGGCAAAAACTGGATGCACTTCGTGTAGAAACTGGACAGTCTCTTACAAAGTATCAGGGTTTCGGACGAAAACTCATCTGTTACACCGGCTATTCAATATTTTAATAACTTAGTACAACTCCGGACTTTTTCTGCATTCAGATGCAGAATTCAAATCGACGTCATCAACTCTCAACCCTTCCTGACATAATTTGCTATTTTTATTGCATTTACTGATTTGTTTTCAGAGCTAAATCACCGTGAAAGTGAAAAGCACCAGAAAATGAACTCTGAAAAAGTTGAAACTTGGCAAGGTATCATCATTTCACCTGCATAGCATGTGCAAAAAAAGTAGAGATGGTTACCACAAAAATTGGATGCACTTCGTGTACATACTGGACAGTCTCTTAGGAATTATCAGGGTTTCGGACGAAAACTCATCTGTTACACCGGATATTCAATATTTTAATAATTTAGTACAACTCCGGACTTTTTCTGCGTTCAGATACAGAATTTAAATCCACGTCATCAACTTTCAACACTTTTCTAATATAATTTGCTATTTTTGATGCATTTATTGATTTGTTTTCAGAGCTAAATCACCGTGAAAGTGAAAAGCACCAGAAAATGAACTCTGAAAAGGTTGAAACTTGGCAAGTTATCATCATTTCACCCGCATAGCATGTGCAAAAAAGTAGAGAGGTTACGGCAAAAATTGGATGCACTTCGTGTACAAACTGGACAGTCTCTTAGAAGTATCGTGGTTTCTGCATTTAAAACTCATACATTACAGGCTATTCAATATTTTAATAACTTAGTACAACTCCGGACTTTTTTTGCGTTCAGATGCAGAATTCAAATCCACGTCATCAACTTTCAACCCTTTCTGACATAATTTGCTATTTTCGATGCACTTACTGATTTGTTTTTAGAGCTAAATCACCGTGAAAGTGAAAAGCATCGGAAAATGAACTCTGAAAAGGTTGAAACTTGGCAAGGTATCATTATTTCCCCGCATGGCATGTGCAAAAAAGTAGAAAGGGTTACGGCAAAAACTGTATGCACTTCGTGTACAAACTGGACAGTCTCTTAGGAAGTATCAGGGTTTCGGACAAAAACTCATATGTTACAACCGGCTATTCAATATTTTAATAACTTAGTACAACTCCGGACTTTTTCTGCATTCAGATGCAGAATTCAAATCCACATCATCAACTGTTAACCCTTTCTGACATAATTTGCTATTTTTGATGCATTTACTGATTTGTTTTCAGAGCTAAATCACCGTGAAAGTGAAAAGCACCAGAAAATGAACTCTGAAAAGGTTGAAACTTGGCAAGGTATCATCATTTCACCCGCATATCATGTGCAAAAAAGTAGATAGGGTTACGGCAAAAATTGGATGCACTTCGTGTGCAAACTGGACAGTCTCTTAGGAAATATCAGGGTTTCGGACGAAAACTCATCTGTTACACCGGCTATTCAATATTTTAATAACTTAGTACAACTCCGGACTTTTTTGCGTTCAGATGCAGAATTCAAATCCACGTCATCAACTTTCAACCCTTTCTGACATAATTTCTATTTTCGATGCATTTACTGATTCGTTTTCAGAGCTAAATCACTGTGAAAGTAAAAAAGCACTAGTAAATGAACTCTGAAAAGGTTGAAACTTGGCAAGGTATCATCATTTCACCCGCATAGCATGTGCAAAAATGTAGAGAGGGTTACGGCAAAAACTGGATGCACTTCGTGTACAAACTGGACAGTCTCGTAGAAGTATCAGGGTTTCGGACGAAAACTCATCTGTTACACCAGCTATTCAATATTTTAATAACTTAGTACAACTCCGGACTTTTTTTGCGTTCAGATGCAGAATTCAACTCAACGTCATCAACTTTCAACCCTTTCTGACATAATTTGCTATTTTCGATGCACTTACTGATTTGTTTTTAGGGTTAAATCACCGTGAAAGTGAAAAGCATCAGAAAATGAACTCTGAAAAGGTTGAAACTTGGCAAGGTATCATCATTTCACCCGCATGGCATGTGCAAAAAAGTAGAAAGGGTTACGGCAAAAATTGGATGCACTTCGTGTACAAACTGGACAGTCTCTTAGGAAGTATCAGGGTTTCGGACGAAAACTCATCTGTTACATCCGGCTTTTCAATACTTTAATAACTTAGTAAAACTCCGGACTTTTTCTGCGTTCAGATGCAGAATTCAAATCCACGTCATCAACTTTCAACCCTTTCTGACATAATTTGCTATTTTTGATGCATTTACTGATTTGTTTTCAGAGCTAAATCATCGTGAAAGTGAAAAGCACCAGAAAATGAACTCTGAAAAGGTTGAAACTTGGCAAGGTATCATTATTTCAACCGCATAGCATGTGCAAAAAAGTAGATAGGGTTACGGCAAAAATTGGATGCACTTCGTGTGCAAACTGGACAGTCTCTTAGGAAGTATCAGGGTTTCGGACGAAAACTCATCTGTTACACCGGCTATTCAATACTTTAATAACTTAGTACAACTCCGGACTTTTTTTGCGTTCAGATGCAGAATTCAAATCCACGTCATCAACTTTCAACCCTTTCTGACATAATTTGCTATTTTCGATGCACTTACTTATTTGTTTTTAGAACTAAATCACCGTGAAAGTGAAAAGCATCAGAAAATGAACTCTGAAAAGGTTGAAACTTGGCAAGGTATCATTATTTCACCCGCATGGCATGTGCAAAAATGTAGAAAGGGTTACGGCAAAAACTGGATGCACTTCGTGTACAAACTGGACAGTCTCTTAGGAAGTATCAGGGTTTCGGACGAAAACTCATCTATTACAACCAGCTATTCAATATTTTAATAACTTAGTACAACTCCGGACTTTTTCTGCGTTCAGATGCAGAATTCAAATCCACGTCATCAACTTTCAACCCTTTCTGACATAATTTGCTATTTTTGATGTATTTACTGATTTGTTTTCAGAGCTAAATCACTGTGAAAGTGAACTCTGAAAAGGTTGAAACTTGGCAAGGTGTGATCATTTCACCCGCATAGCATGTGCAAAAAAGTAGATAGGGTTAGGGCAAATATTTGATGCACTTCGTGTACAAACTGGACAGTCTCTTAGAAAGTATCAGAGTTCCGGACGAAAACTCATCTGTTACACCGACTATTCAATATTTTAATAACTTAGTACAACTCCGGTCTTTTTTGCGTTCAGATGCAGAATTCAAATCCACGTCATCAACTTTCAACCTTTGTGACATAATTTGCTATTTTCGATACATTTACTGATTCGTTTTCAGAGCTAAATCACCGTGAAAGTAAAAAAGCACCAGTAATTGATATCTGAAAAGGTTGAAACTTGGCAAGGTATGATCATTTCACCCCCATAGCATGTGCAAAAAAGTAGATAGGGTTACGGCAAAAATTGTATGCACTTCGTGTACAAACTGGACAGTCTATTAGGAAGTATGAGGGTTTCGGGCGAAAATTCATCTGTTACACCGGCTATTCAATATTTTAATAACTTAGTACAACTCCGGACTTTTTTTGCGTTCAGATGCAGAATTCAAATCCACGTCATCAACTTTAAATCATCTGACATAATTTGCTATTTTCGATGCATTTACTGATTTGTTTTTAGAGCTAAATCACCGTGAAAGTAAAAAAGCACCAGTAATTGATCTCTGTAAAGGTTGAAACTTGGCAAGGTATGATCATTTCACCCGCATAACATGTGCAAAAAAGTAGATAAGGTTACGGCAAAAATTGGATGCACTTCGTGCACAAACTGGACAGTCTCTTAGGAAGTATCAGGGTTTCGGACGAAAACTCATCTGTTACACCGGCTATTCAATATTTTAATAAATTAGTACAACTCCGGACTTTTTTTGCGTTCAGATGCAGAATTCAAATCCACGTCATCAACTTTCAACTCTTTCTGACATAATTTGCTATTTTCGATGCATTTACTGATTCGTTTTCAGAACTAAATCACCGTGAAAGTAAAAAAGCACCAGTAAATGAACTCTGAAAAGGTTGAAACTTGGCAAGGTATCATCATTTCACCCGCATAGCATGTGCAAAAATGTAGAGAGGGTTACGGCAAAAACTGGATGCACTTCGTGTACAAACCGGACAGTCTCTTAGAAGTATCAGGGTTTCGGACGAAAACTCATCTGTTACACCAGCTATTCAATTTTTTAATAACTTAGTACAACTCCGGACTTTTTTTGCATTCAGATGCAGAATTCAAATCAACGTCATCAACTGTTAATCCTTTCTGACATGATTTGCTATTTTCGATGCACTTACTGATTTGTTTTTAAAGCTAAATCATCGTGAAAGTGAAAAGCATCAGAAAATGAACTCTGAAAAGGTTGAAACTTGTCAAGGTATCATCATTTCACCCACATGGCATGTGCAAAAAAGTAGAAAGGGTTACGGCAAAAACTGGATGCACGTCGTGTACAAACTGGACAGTCTATTAGGAAGTATCAGGGTTTCGGACTTAAACTCATCTGTTACAACCGGCTATTCAATATTTTAATAACTTAGTACAACTCCGGACTTTTTCTGCGTTCAGATGCAGAATTCAAATCCACGTCATCAACTTTCAACCCTTTCTGACATAATTTGCTATTTTTGATGCATTTACTGATTTGTTTTCAGAGCTAAATCACCGTGAAAGTGAAAAGCACCAGAAAATGAACTCTGAACAGGTTGAAACTTGGCAAGGTATCATCATTTCAACCGCATAGCATGTGCAAAAAAGTAGATAGGGTTACGGCAAAAATTGGATGCACTTCGTGTACAAACTGGACAGTCTCTTAGGAAGTATCAGGGTTTTGACGAAAACTCATACATTACACCGGCTATTCAATACTTTAATAACTTAGTACAACACCGGACTTTTTTTGCGTTCATATGCAGAATTCAAATCCACGTCATCAACTTTCAAGCCTTTCTGACATAATTTGCTATTTTCGATGCACTTACTGATTTGTTTTTATAGCTAAATCACCGTGAAAGTGAAAAGCATCAGAAAATGATCTCTGAAAAGGTTGAAACTTGGCAAGGTATCATTATTTCACCCGCATGGCATGTGCAAAAAAGTAGAAAGGGTTACGGCAAAAACTGGATGCACTTCGTGTACAAACTGGACAGTCTCTTAGGAAGTATTAGGGTTTCGGACGAAAACTCATCTGTTACAACCGGCTATTCAATATTTTAATAACTTAGTACAACTCCGGACTTTTTCTGCGTTCAGATGCAGAATTCTAATCCACGTCATCAACTTTCAACCCTTTCTGACATAATTTGCTATTTTTGATGCATTTATTGATTTGTTTCCAGAGCTAAATCACCGTGAAAGTGAAAAGCACCAGAAAATGAACTCTGAAAAGGTTGAAACTTGGCAAGGTATGATCATTTCACCCGCATAGCATGTGCAAAAAAGTAGATAGGGTTAGGGCAAATATTGGATGCACTTCGTGTACAAACTAGACAGTCTCTTAGGAAGTATCTGGGTTTCGGACGAAAACTCATCTATTACACCGGCTATTCAATATTTTAAATAACTTAGTACAACTCCGGACTTTTTTGCGTTCAGATGCAGAATTCAAATCCACGTCATCAACTTTCAACCTTTCTGACATAATTTGCTATTTTCGATGCATTTACTGATTCGTTTTCAGAGCTAAATCACCGTGAAAGTAAAAAAGCACCAGTAATTGATCTCTGAAAAGGTTGAAACTTGGCAAGGTATGATCATTTCACCCGCATAGCATGTGCAAAAAAGTAGATAGGGTTACGGAAAAAATTGGATGCACTTCGTGTACAAACTGGACAGTCTCTTAGGAAGTATCAGGGTTTCGGACAAAAACTCATCTGTTACACCGGCTATTCAATATTTTAATAACTTAGTACAACTCCGGACTTTTTTTGTGTTCAGATGCAGAACTCAAATCCACGTCATCAACTTTCAACTCTTTTACATAATTTGCCATTCTCGACGCATTTACTGATTCGTTTTCAGAGCTAAATCACCGTGAAAGTAAAAAAGCACCAGTAAATAAACTCTGAAAAGGTTGAAACTTGGCAAAGTATCATCATTTCACCAACATAGCATGTGCAAAAAAGTAGAAAGGGTTATGGCAAAAACTGGATGCATTTCGTGTACAAACTAGACAGTCTCTTAGGAAGTATCAGGGTTTAGGACGAAAAATCATCTGTTACACCGGCTATTCAATATTTTAATAACTTAGTACAACTCCGGACTTTTTCTGTGTTCAGATGCAGAATTCAAGTCGGCGTCATAAACTTTCAACCCTTTCTGACATAATTTGCTATTTTTGATGCATTTACTGATTTGTTTTCAGAGCTAAATCACCGTGAAAGTGAAAAGCACCAGAAAGTGAACTTTGAAAAGGTTGAAACTTGGCAAAGTATCATCATTTCACCCGCATAGCATGTGCAAAAAAGTAGAGAGGGTTACGGCAAAAACTGGATGCACCCGTGTACATACTGGACAGTCTCTTAGAAGTATCAGGGTTTCGGACGAAAACTCATCTGTTACAACGGCTATTCAATATTTTAATAACTTAGTACAACTCCGGACTTTTTCTGTGTTCAGATGCAGAATTCAAATCGACATCATCATCTTTCAACCCTTTCTGACATAATTTGTTATTTTCGATGCATTTACTGATTTATTTTCAGAGCTACATCACCGTGAAAGTAAAAAAGCACTAGAAAATGAACTCTGAAAAGGTTGAAACTTGGCAAGGTATCATCATTTCACCCGCATAGTATGTGCAAAAAAGTAGAACGCGTTACGGCAAAAACTGGATGCACTTCGTGTACAAACTGGACAGTCTCTTAGGAAGTATCAGGGTTTCGGACGAAAACTCATCTGTTACACCTGGTTATTCAATATTTTAATAACTTAGTACAACTCTGGACTTTTTCTGCGTTCAGATGCAGAATTCAAGTCGACGTCATGAACTTTCAACCCTTTCTGACATAATTTGCTATTTTTGATGCATTTACTGATTTGTTTTTAGAGCTAAATCACCGTGAAAGTGAAAAGCACCAGAAAATGAACTCTGAAAAGGTTGAGACTTGGCAAAGTATCATCATTTCACCCGCATTGCATGTGCAAAAAAGTAGAGAGGGTTACGACAAAAACTTGATGCCCTTCGTGTACATACTGGACAGTTTAGGAAGTATCAGGGTTTCGGACGAAAACTCATCAGTTACACCGGCTATTCATTATTTTAATAACTTGGTACAACTTCGGACTTTTTCTGCGTTCAGATGCAGAATTCAAATCCACATCATCAATGCTATTTTCGATGCATCTACTGATTTGTTTTGAGAGTTAAATCACGTGAAAGTAAAAAGCACCAGAAAATGAACTCTGAAAAGGTTGAAACTTGGCAAGGTATCATCATTTCACCCACATAGTATGTGCAAAATAGTAGAAAGGGTTACGGCAAAAATTAGATGCACTTCGTGTACAAACTGGACAGTCTCTTTGGAAGTTTCAAGGTTTCGGACGAAAACTCATCTGTTACACCGGCTATTTAATATTTTAATAACTTAGTACAACTCCGGAACCCACCAAGTTTGAAGATTTTGTGCCTGAACCTGATGAATACTGCTTTCCAGGTGATTTTGGCCTTACTGATGAAGAAGAAGTTCCAAGGTTGCCTTCTGGTAGGAAGAGAAGGTTGAAGAAGAGGAAGGAGAGGAGGTGGTACGATCCATCAGCACCTGATGCACATGAGCAGTTTGCATTGCATTTGTGCTTCCTATATGTTGTGGAGTACAGAGAAGCACTAAGAAATTTCCATGTCAGGACACTTAGGAACTTTAAGTATCACAGAAATGAACCAACTAGGGTTATTGCTTGGTGCTCTGATAGAAAGCAAGGTTGTCAGTTTTACATAGTGGCCTCTAGAATAGCTAATGAGTCAACTTTCAGCATCAAGAAGATGAATTTGGATCACACTTGTGGAGCAAGTGGAGAGAGCACCAAGGTTACAGTCAATTGGGTTGCCAAGGTTTGTGAAGATACCATTAGATCAAACCCTGGAGCTGGTGTTGAGACAATTATGTCATACACAAAGAAAACATTTGGTGTTCATGTGCCTAAAACCTTGGCATATAGGGCAAGGAAGCAAGCACTTGAAGTTGTGCAAGGAGATCACCAGCTCCAATATCACAGACTAAGGGACTATCTACAGTGTGTGCTAGATACTAATCCAGGCAGTAGATGCATAGTGACAACAAAATAAGACCTAGAAAATCCAGCTCCTACCCCCAGGTTTCACTACATGTTCTACTGCCTTTTTGCATGCAAAGAGGGCTTTCTAAATGGATGTAGGCCATTTATAGGTACATGATCCTTAAACACTATGATCCATTTATAGGTATATCTAACACTACTAGGAAAAGGCATGCTAGTGGCGCACCAGTTTTGCCTACTAATGGCGCACTACTGGTGCGCCACTAGCATCACGCCATTAGAATTAAATTCTAATGGCGCACCTCTGGTGCACCATTAGTATCTGGTGTTCTAATGGCTCACCAAGAAGTGCGCCATTAGTATAGCCTACAGTGCGCCATTAGAATGCCTCCAGGGGGCCATATGTACCCATGTGCTTTGGCTTACTAATGGCACACCAGTGGGTGATGCGCCATTAGTGTGATTATAACAGTGCGCCATTAGTGTCTTGTGTGGTGCGCCATTAGTATTAATATTAGGTTTTTTTGTTTTTTATGATTTTTTCACAGGTTACAAAATATATTATTTGACAGAATATAGACAGCACCACACAGCAACAACAGATTCATCGAATACAATAGAAGGTAAGTCTCCGAATACAATTCATCATATTAGTCTCCGAATACAAAAGACCGAACGGAGATAGAACATTACAAGTCTCAGAGACCGCGAGTAGCGAGTTTTTCTTCACATTACAAGTCGATATCGATCATCTAAACTACCATCACATAGAAGAGAGCTGCGGTCATCAAGATGAGCATCATCGCGATGAAACTGGTCTTCACCCGGTTCCTCCAACGCTCCCTCCTCTCTCCCGCTAGATAGTGAGCGTATCTAGATTCCGCCTCCGCCCTAGTGATGTACCCTTTGTAACTGTTACAGCTGAAACGGTGAACCTGTCTCCGACACTCCTCCCAGTCGTCGTAGACTCCGGGAACCTTACCCTTGTACACGACATACGACGGCATCTCTATGCACAAGCAGGACAACGAGACAATACATAAGCAATATATATGTATGCAACAAAAGGATCGGAAGAGAAAAGCAAGACATTAATAGCACGATTCATGGTCCTACTAATAAATAGCATCGATTACATCTAAGTTGAACGACTGTCCAAACCAAAGAGACATACAAGTTCATTAAAGTTTAATTACAACATGAGCTAATCGATGTTTCAGAACTACAAATAGCATCACTACTTTTGACTCGACTCATGGGACGGAGCGTGGATGAAGCCGCCGTCTTTCGTGATGGTCATGAAGTCGCGGGCGTTGTCAGCCTGCATTTGAAGTGTTGTGTCTATCTCACTGTTGGACGGTTGCTCTCTGAGGTAGAACTGCCCCGAGGTACGAAGGACATCTTGATGGATGATTTCTGCAAACTCCGACTGGATGCGAAAGAATTCTTATCGGAGTTCCGCATCCTGGATTGCCACCAAGCTTGCGGCCCAATCTTTGACATTATTTGGTAGCAGAAGGTGATTATGGTCCCGTACAATCGCCCTCATGTGATGGAGGGCGTAGTAGGCATCCTTCTGACCGCCAGGCGGCTGCTTGACGCAGGGGAACGTCGTATTGTGGGTGAACACGTGCCTGCCGTACCTACGAACTGGCCTCTTAAAGGTGCCTCCAGATGTGGCGTAGCCGGGGAGAGCATCATCAAGAACTTTCTTGATATTTGTGTAGTCTATCTTGGAGTCACGGTCCGGGTCGAAATACGTGGCCGTGGAATATTTCGGGCTTAAGAGGATGAGTGTGCAATGTGTGTCACTGCACGTAACACGGAATGTTAGAAAAAACGATCGAAATCTAAGAAATCATATGTTACGGGAGGTGAGGGATGACTTACTCGGGAAAGTAAGGCACGAGGAAGTTATCCTTATCCGGGTTTGCCGAATGACGCCTTCGAGGTGTGAACTTGCGACTAGCCGTTCCCCAGCGCTGCCCAAGATCTTGGCACGCATGTAGAAGGGGTCGACTATCACGATGTCCGGGGTCTTGTCTCGAATGATCCGCATCTCCATACTCAGCGAAAACAGCCGAACGAAGGTGTAGTGCAGCGGATGAAGATTAAACATAGCAAATATGTCATCATACCGCAGGACGATCGTACCCCCGATGGCACCATCCACAATGCCCTTTCCCTCTGGCACCTTGTCCACGAAAACCGGGTATGCCACATCTTTCTGGGAGAGACGCCGCTTCTCCAAAGAAAGAATGCTGTCATGCAAACTCCGCATAGCACCGGTTGTAGAATTGAGCATATTTGTCGGTAGCATCGCCCTACCCGCCACATGCACCCTCCTCGAGATATCCTGAGGTGAAGGTGGCCCGTCCTGAGCACGGATCATACTCGGTGCCGGCTGGCTCGCACCGGCACCCTTGGCAGTCTTTCGTTTCCGTCCCTTCTTCTTGATCTGCTGTAATGGGACCGAGTTCTACTCACAGACCGCCTTCTTGAGCGTGTTGGGACTGATAATATTTCGCACCTCAGCTATCTGAGGCTCGGTGAAGGCGGGAGCTGGAGGCGTCTCCTGAGAACTGAACACCAGACGACACCTGTTGCAATTGGATTTCTCCGCCGTACCAGCTAGATCACGGTCATCTTGGTTGGGTTCTTGAGAAGGAGGCCCGATGAACTCGTCACCGTACCCATGTTCGGCAAAGTACTTATCGACGTTGGTAAATGTACCGTCGTCATTATCGTCGTCGTCCGGATCCTGTGCCATATGCATGTCCGGATCCTGTGCCATAGGGATGTCCGGCATGTCCGGTAGCGTTGCGGCGTTCTTGCCATGGCGTGGCGCCGGCACGACTGGCGGTCTTGTCTATGGGGTGGTGTCCCCCACCCTGAAACGAATCTGGCTCTTCGGCCAAAGCAGGGGCCAACTTAGGCAGGCGCTGAGGGTCATCAGATCTTATTCGTCGGCCCCGGGGGGGTTGAATCGGAGGTAACAACTCATCGTAGCCTGGCAGCACCCGAACCAGTTGAACCCTATACATGGTGGGTGGCATCAGTTTACCGTGGAACACGGGGTTGCCCGGTTGAACGATTTTGCCCTTGGCGACATTGACCAACTCGTCGTTCACAAAGTGCAGGAGAGTGCACGGAACGTCAGCAGCGCCCTGCGAAAACATGTAGGGCGTCAGGGATGCCCAGTCAAAGGCAAAAGGAGATGAAGTCCTTGGCCGAGAGGCTTAATTAGTTACCGTGATGATGGCGTCGAGCTCGGCTAATGTCGAGGCACCGCCAACAATGGGCGATAATCGACGGAGGGGCCGCTTGCTGGCGAGGTGCCGGCCGGCGTACAGCCGGGTGCATTAAGCTCCAATGCCTGTGCCGGCGCCGGAGACACCAATACCGCCGCCGCCGATGACACCAATGGCACCGCCGGAGACACCAATTGCGCCGCCTGCGTGTTGTGCGAGTTGCTGGCCGTGAAGCTGGGAATCGGGGGCGGCCCCTGTTGGCCACCCGCAATCCACGTCGTCAGCCCATGAATCAAGGTAGGCATAATGCCGGTGAGCGTCGTTCCCAGTTGTTGTTGCACTTGCTCTTGGATAATCTCCGGAATCCGCGCCACTTGTGCCTTGAGTTCTTCAACCTCGCACGACTGGCTTTCCGAGCTGGTCTTTTTCTCCTTTCACCCACCAGCGGTATAGTATGACGAGCATTTTGTGGACAAGCCTTTGCCGGCCACATGACCAGCTGACGACGGCTTACTGAGCTTATCCTTGTTTTTCATTACGTTCAACACCCTATTTAGAGTGCTGTCCCAAGCAGGGGTGCTCTGAGACGACCCCGCGCTACCGCTTTCAGTCTCCTTCGCTAGAACAAGCTCAAGCGCCCTGGTCTTCGGATCCGTGGTAAGCTCCTTTGTTATCGGGTCCTCCTTGTACCGGGCCTGACAAAGTTCTGGTCTGCTTGACACGCTGTATTTCTCGGGCGGGGCGGTAGGCCTTGCTCAAGACGCTCCGCGTCCTCCTTGTCCCATATAGGCTCCACCACTCAGTAACCGCGGGACCGAGTTTGTGTTCCCTAAGTTCAACTCCCGCATTTCTTTCCCCATCGACTTGATTCGGAGGTTGCACTGCTCTTGCACTTGATCTTGAACTCCTTGTAGTCATCTTCGCTGATCGAAGGATTTTTTGCCTTGATCTTCTCATAACTATCACCTTTCTCAATCATTCTCTTCACCGCGCTTCTCCAAGTAGACAGGGTCGTGCTCATCCTCGTGAGGGCGGCACTATTCACTTTATTCCCTGAGAGGCATGTGTTTTCAAATTCAGCGGGGAACTTGTATCGTTCGTGCAGCTTCGTGAAGAGGAGGTTGCGCAAATTCCCTCGGTCCTTATGCCTAAGGTTCTCGGTGTTGATCGAGACGGTGATCCGGAGAATGAACCCGAACTGAACCGAGTTCCCCTTGACTATATGTTTGGGCTCCGTTGGATGCCCATCGGAGTCCACTTGAGTAAATTCCTCCTTGAGGGTGCGGAGCGCATTCGGGCACCGGTCCTTCCGTTGCTTTTTCGGTTGGCTGCCATCTGTGCGTACGCCGCCATCATCAGTTGTGGCATCCTCGGCGGCACCATCAGTGATGTCATCCCCGACGCCACTAGGGGTTGTGTAGTCAGGATCGATGTCTTCCGCGGTGTCCTCATAGCGGTGAGGTTGTTCCTCCATCTCTTGGGACAGCTCCCGGAATTGCTTGTCGCCCAAACCACCGGCCTCATCGTTGTTGGCCATGTTTCGCTCTAAATAGGAAAAAAGTTTGGTCAAAAAGTTGGTTATTGTCAAGGAACAAGATCATGGTCTCATCATTTAGGGTTTGTCGACACCGAGGCATCCTAAAAGCTAAGCTTTTATCATTTAGGGTTTGTCGACGCCGAGGCACCCTAAAAGCCTAAGCATACATCATTTAGGTTCTCATCGACACAGAGGCACCCTATAGAAGCCAAGGTTTCATCATTTAGGGTTTGTCGACACCGAGGCACCCTAAATGCTAAGTTAAGTTTTCATCATTTAGGGTTTATCGATGCCAAGGTACCCTAGGTTGGGCCTAATCACTTGGCACTAATCACTTGGCTCTATTGCCACCTATGTTGGGTTTATCATCTAGGGTTTATCGATGCTAAGGAGAATTCTAAGTTGGGCCTAATCACTTGGCTCTGTTGCCACCTATGGTTTAATGCAGCAAGAATGGCAGGGTTGTTGATCCTACTTAACTAAGTACTAAGATACCCCGGCCCATGCATTAGTTGCAAGTACCCCATATGTCCTATTTTTAGCAAAGGCATGCTAAAATTCACGGAAAATTTCAGCATGACCTTTGCTGAAAATAGGACATATGGAGTACCCGAATTTGCCGGAACGGAAGTTAATCGACATTCCGCAAACTCAAGGGCCTCTCGGGTACCTGCAAAATCATTATCCCCGCGTAATGAAGTCGCCAATGGGTCATTTCAGAAGATCACAAGTAGCATCATCACAAGTACAACATCATCACAAGTACAGCAGCAGCAGCAGAGAATACAGGCATAACAGCAGCAGTAGCAGGTTTATTCTTCTTCTTCTTCATAAACATTAATTGGTGTGGGTGACTCTATCTGCCCTCTAATGATTCACTCAACTTAACAGGACAACCCACAAGCATTATTTTGATTCCAACAGCTGATGTAAAAAACATCCAGCAAAGGTGCTCTAAAATCAGAAATACTACCCCCCCCCCCCAATCTTTAGCTCAATTCTTAAAATACATGGTCTTCTAGTTACAATACTACCCCCCAACAGTCAAAATTTCAAACCACACACTTACTTTCAACTATAAACAAAACTGACTTGCTGTTAATGAACAGTGGCTAAAGATATATAAAACTCCATTGCAAATGTGCCATGTCAATAAAACAACTCATGGAAGTAAACTACTAGCAGGCTCAAAAGTCAAGTAAACTGAAGATTATGACAGCTTGCAAACACAGGACAATGTCATTATCATGGCAGTCCACTATATATTTTTATGACAAAATACATCATTATCAGGGCACATTATGGCCATTTTCTTACATGATGCTAACTGTACCTAACTGAACATATTTCTCACCTTGGAGGTGTTGCTGCTGCTGCCTTCGTCTGAACTTCACTTCCTTTACCTCCTTGGAAACCCGAAATATGCAGATGTTAGAAAGGTTCTAATTTGTATATGATGATTCTAAGAAAAGGGAAAAGGTGTATCAAGAACAGATTCACATGTCTGGCTGTTAGCCATTACAAACTTAAAATTTTCTATTTTTGTATCTCCCAAACTATCATAAATGAATAATAGTACACTTAGGAGCTCACTGAAAAGCAATGACATATTCATGATCTAGTTTAGCAGCAGGTTGCAAATACTTAACTGTCTAGAACATCACAGCATGCACAGTAATAAGAATAATGTAAACATTTGGCTTAGTTATAAGCATAGTATACTTCTTATAAACTGAAAGTGGAACTACTCACAATGAAGAAGTATTAGCAGATAGTTTGTCAACTCATGAAATAACATTTTTTTCAGCCCAAAATGGATGCCACTTTATAACATTGCATAGCATTAGTCCGACAGAGCTGAGCCTTTCACCACTATATAATATTGCCATATAAAATTACAAATTTATGTAACCTGGATTTTTTTGTATGAAACCTAGTCAATGTGACAATATATAAACTACCGATCTACTAGTTATCAAGTTGAGAAATTGACTGCATGTAAGCAAAAGCAATATCAGACTTGACTAGAGATACTTCTAAAGTTGTAAGTTATATCTTACCAGTGTGCTAACGGAAACTGTACTAATTAGGGTTCTTATTATGTTCTGGTATATAAATTCTTCTCAATTACTTAGGAAAATTAGTGGGTGTCTTAAAATTACAGAGGGAGTTAATACTTTCAGTTTCATAAGAAAAAATTCATCAATTAAAGCCCATGCAGCAATATAAATTGTAAAACATCATATATATTCCCATGGACACATCTAGTAGGAGATAATGCTACATCACCTTTTCAGTCATCACATCATACTAGCATGTCTCACCAAACAGCCATGTAACTACTACAACATGTAGCTCCTCATCATCTTCCTACTATGCATCATCTTCCTACTATACTTGCTACTCATCTTCAGAACCAAACAGCAGCAAAAACAGTTGAAGAGAGGCTCACTAGAGGACACTCAAATTTGCTAACCCTAGAACACGGGGGAAGAGGGTTGTGGTACTCACGGGAGGTAGCCTAGGGGGAAGGAGGGGAAGGGGGGAGAGGTGAGGAATCACCTGTGGGATAATGGCAGGCTACCGTAGGAGGGTGCCGGCGTCGAGGAGGCGTCAGGCGGCGGCGCGTCGAGGAGGAGGCGACGCGTCTAGGAGGAGGCGGCACATCGAGGAGGAGGCGGCGCGTCGAGGAGGAGGCGCGTCGAGGAGGAGGCGGCGCGTCGAGGAGGAGGCGGCGTGTCGAGCTTGCCACTCACCTTGGAGCCGAAACCCTAGGGCGTGCAGGCCAAGTGACGGAGGGAGACGGAGGGGCGGCGCCATGGGGAGGCGGGGCTCGGGGAAGGCGGCGCCGAGGGGAGGAAGGGAGAGGAGGCGGGCGGGGCGCTTGGGCGGCTGCGGCGGACGGAGGCGGCGGACGGCGGGTGCGCGTGGGGGGCTGCGGCGGCGGCGTACGGTTGGGGTCGGTCGAGGGGAATCTGGCGAGGGAGAGAGGGAGGCCACAGTGCGAGGGCAGTAGGTGGAGTGGGGGGAGGGTTCTAATGGCGCACCTCCCCCTAGTGCGCCATAAGTACAACTATTCTAATGGTGCACCTCCCCTCGGTGCGCCATTAGAATTTTGTTTTAATCTAGCCCGACTGGTCAGGTTATATACCACCTAACCCTATCTACATCAGAACCCGCCCACTAGCCCGACTGGTCAGCACGCAGCACACACACTAGGAGGTCCTGGGTTTGATTCCCAGGCTCCCCAATTTTTATTTTTATGCATTTAAAATGCTGTTTGATATTTATTTGTGTTTAAATATGTTCAAACTTGTTTAAATCATAACAGTAATATTTTTTTATAAAAACAGTAATACTTTTTTTAATATGTTCAAATTTATTATTTGAAAATATTTATGAATATGAAAAAATATTCATATGGGGAGGTGCAGGTGGTCGAGGCGGCGGTGGAGTGGGGAGGGTGCGGCCGGGGTGGCGGCGGCAGTGGAGCTTGGGAGGGTGCGGTGGGTCGTCGGCGGTGGTGGAGTGGGGGAGGGTGCGGGGGGTCGGCGGCGGCGGCCGGTGGAGCGGGGGAGATGGTGCGGGGGGTGCTCGGCGGCGAGGGGGGCCGGATCTGGCGAGGTGGGATAGCGATCGAGATGGAGGGGGATCGAGATCGAGTGTCCATGAAATTTAAAAACATTCATGAGTTCAAAAAGTGCCCATGAAATACAATCGAGAAATGAAGGCTACAATTTAAATACAATCGATCTTAGCTAGCTATCTGTTCACAATCTTCTTGCCCTTATTTTTCGTAAATGGAGTTCTTCTCTTGAACGGACGTCCTTTAGGTAGGGTGCTCCTGCTTCTTCTTGTGGTGTATGCTGATACTTCATCGTCGTCGTCATATTCCATCTTCGGGTCACCGTACTTGTCGAAGTCTTGCTCATTGGCGACTCCATCCATTCCGATGATCTTCCTTTTGCCTCTCCTCATGACAACATGACTGGGCTTTGGCGGGTCGGTAATGAAGAAGCATTGGTCCACTTGGGAAGCCAGTACCCATGGCTCATTTTTCGCGGTGACGTTTGCGCTATCAGTCTTAGATTTGGCTTCGGGTATAACCATGGTGGTGAAATACCGGTCTTCTTTTATGACGCTCTTGGCCCATCTGACACGGAACATCGGGACCTTCTCTCCAGCGTACCTCAGCTCCCAGATCTCCTCAATCCTTCCGTAGTATATGTCCTTGTCGTTACCGGTGTAGGATTCCATCGTTACCCCGGAGTTCTGATAACCATCGCTCTTCATGTCCTTGTCCTTGGTGTAGAATGTTTAGTCATTGATATCGTAGGCCTCATAGGTCATCAGGTTGTGCTCGGCGCCCTGTGACAAGGCGAATATGAGTTGTTCTTCTGCAGAAGAATCCTCATGTAAAGGGTACGACAGAAGCTTCTGCTTGAACCAACGCGTGAAACATGAGTTGTGCTCTTTGATTATATCTCCGTCCGTCCTCTGTTGGCCTCGGTCATTGTACGTCTTCTCAATAAAGGTTTTGTGCTCTACCACCCAAGGATCGACCACGTCTATGTGTTGTAGCGCGACTAGGTTTGCTCTTTCAAAGTCGGTGAGTCGACCCTCGAAGTCGACATGCATTTCACGGCGACCCTCACGGTGACCCCATCCAGCGAGCCTGCCGAGGTGCCTGTTGACGGGCAGACCAACGGGGTCCTCGATGCCTAGATAATTCGTGCAGTAGGAGATGCACTCTTCGGTCAGAAAGCCCCTGGCTATGCTTCCTTCTGGACGTGACATGTTGCGAACGTATCCTTTGATGACACCATTCATCCTTTCGAACGGCATCATGCTGTGCAGGAACGTCGGCCCGAGTTGGATGATATCCTCCATGATATGGACCAGCAGATGCACCATAACATCGAAGAATGCGGGCGGGAAGTACATCTCAAGCTCGCATAGTATCACCACGATCTCTTCCTGTAGCCTTCTGAGTTGCCTCACGCCAACCGACTTCCGAGAGATGACGTCGAAAAAGTTGCATAGGCCAAATAGCGTTTCACGGACGTGCGCGTCCATGATCCCACGGATTGCAACTGGAAGTATCTGCGTCATCAGCACGTGACAGTCATGAGACTTCATCCCGCTGAACTTCTGCTTCGCTGGGTCTAGGTATCTGCTTATCTTCCCCGCGTAACCATAAGGAAGTTTTACTCCTACGAGGCAGGTGAAAAACTGATCGATCTCCTGCTGACATAGAGTGAAGCACGCTGGAGGGTAGTCATTTCCGGTCTTCTTGGCCTTTTTGCCTTTGCGACGACTTTCCGTGTCCTGCTTCGCCTCATCATCATCATGATCATTAGTGTGAAGCTCCTCCCTGATGCCCATTGATTTCAAGTCTGCCCTTGCTTTCGGCCCATCTTTGGTCCTCTCTGGCATGTTGAGCAGGGTACCAAGCAGACTCTCGCACACATTCTTCGTGATATGCATGACATCAAGGCTATGAGGCACACAGTGGATCTTCCAGTACGGCATGTCCTAGAAAACAGACCTCGTTTTTCATACCTTCAGCAGCGGCTCTGGCGCCTTTCGCTTCTTTCCCGGCTCTGGCGCCTTTTGCTTCTTTCCTGGCAGTGGGCAATCTTTCCAATTTTTCAACAGCTGGTCTATTTCCTCGCCGCTCCTCAGACGCTGGCGTCTTCGGGTTCGGTTTCACCATCGAACAGATCCTTGCGTTTCCTCCACGGGTCATCATCGAAGCCACCTTGATGTCCCATGAACACGGTTTTCAAGACCCGCGATCTCTATCTAGCTGGCGTACGTTGTGTCATCCATGCACCGACGCATCCGGAAAATCCGTGGACCACCTGCCCCGAGATATCCAGAATCGAGATAGTCGTGCACCGCCGTGAGCAGTCGCGGCTCTCATAGGGAAATATTCTTTACGTGCAGCGTCCCCACGTATTGGCTGGCGTTTTCCACAGCATGTCTAGCTCCTCTTTCAGCAGCCCGGATCTGATTGATGTTGTTCCCTGGTTGTTTCGGCCCTTCAATTAGCATACTCATGTGAATGTACTTCCTCTTCATGCACAACTAGGGGAAGGTTGTACATCCACACAAACACAGGCCAGGTGCTATGTGTGCTTCTCACGGCTGCCAAACGGATTGACTCCATCGGTGCTTGCACCCAGCACGATGTTCCTTGGATCCTTCCCAAATTCGGGTGTTCAAGTTCAACGCTTGCCTTGGCTCCCATCCCTTGGGTGACTCAGCATCTTGTCTTTTTTATTTATCTCCGGATCATTTGCGTCATCTTCTCGCTTCTTCTCCTCCCTATCCGAGTGCCAACGCAGGAGCTTTGCTACCTTAGGGTCCATGAAATACCGCTGCGGATGAGTGATCGGAAAGTACCACACCACTTTTCGAGGAGCTTTCTTCCTCTTCTTGTATCGAGTGACGCCGCACACCGGACATATGGTAGACTCCGCGTGCTCGTCCCGATAAATGATGTAATTGTTCATGCACACATGGTATTTCACGCGGCGGTAAATCCAGAGGACACACGATTTTCTTCGCCTCCTCGAAACTGGTCGGGCACTTGTTCCCCTTGGGAAGACGTCGCCCGAGAATGACATGTTCTCGTCGAAGCTACGCGTCGGTCATTTTGTGTTTTACCTTCATCTCGAGCCATGAGCGTTACTTTCAAAGCGGGTATCCTCGGGCCTGCATCCTTCATACACTGGAGTAACCGCGTCTATCTCCAGTTGATCCAGCTTGGCTTTCTCTCGGGCGGCAGCTCTTGCGTTACCCTTCTGCTTGAGAAGCAGCTCTTGAACATGACGGTCCTGCACCCAGCCCATCGATGGTCCATCGCCGTCTACTCCGCCGGCATCTTCATCTTCATGATCATGCCCTTCGTCTGCTCCGGCATCTTCCTCATCATCATGTCCTGCATCTTCTACATGATGATCGTGTACAACATCACCGTCGTGATCATGTCCTCGGAGATTCTTCGTCTTCTCGCCTACCGAAGTCTTGCTCATTTCTTGCCGCCCGGCCCCATGGACGACTTCGTAGTCATCTTCATCACCTTGCCACCGATAGCCATCCATGAAACTACGCAAGAGCAGGTGGTCCCGCACCTGCCCGGAATCCGGGTCCGCAATAAGGCTCTTCAGCTTGCATCTTCGACACGGACATCTGATCTTCGTCTCATTCTTTTCAAGCATCTCGGCCTTTGCGGAGCTCAAAAACCTATTCACGATGCCTTCGGTCATCGTGTGGACCATGGTCGCCTGCGGGGTAGAGCAAAACGATATTTTAGAACCAAGAAAATTTTTGGCATGACTTTCCCTAAAAATAGGACCAAAAAGAATGCATAGTGCCAAAATTCTCGCTGAAACGGAAATGAATCAACATTCCGGCAAAATATTGGCAACTATCGCATTTCAAATACCGGTACCTGCAAACACAAAAATATATGCAACACCACAAACATATGCAACACCACGAACATACATAGACCTAGCTAGGCCACAAAAAGTGCATGTGCACGTTGTTGGAGAGGGAGAACAACATAAAGATAGCTTCCCCCCTTACTTACCTATCAAAAAAGGTAATTTAACCACTTAATTTGGATGAATCTATGTTGCAAATGAGGTGAGGAGGAGGCAGCCAAGACAAGCTTGGAGGAGGAGGTGGAGAGAATGAAGTGGGGAAAGTGAGTGGGTAGGTGGGCTGTCCAAAATATCTTGTTGGTCCCAGGTTACTAATGGCGCACCACCTGCCATTGCGCCATTAGTAACCCTGGTTAGTAATGGTGCACCTGCTGCTGGTGCGCCATTAGAAGTTTTGCAAAAAATAAAAAAAGTATATATTCTAATGGCTCACCGTGGCACAGTGCGCCATTACTAGTTTAAACTAGTAATGACGCACCTTGCCATGCTGCGCCATTAGAATCTTTGGAAAAATAAGAAGAATTTTTTTTTACTAGTGGCGCACCTGCACATGGTGCACCACTGCTATATAGTAGGGGCGCACCACATGACAGGTGCGCCATTAGTGGCCATTCCATCTATAGTCCTTTTTGTAGTAGTGTAAGATGGTTGCATTCATGTTATTTACAACAAATGTGATCATATTTTCAGTTTTAGATGGTTGCTTCATCAAGCTCAGCACTGGACAACAGATATTGGCAGCTACTGGCAGGGATGGGAACAACAACATCTTCCCCATTGCATTTGGTGTTTTTTTTTTTTTGAAATCATGAACAGTAGGAGAACCTCCCACTGTTATATTTGTATTCATATGGTGATGTACAATTTACATAGTGCCTGTACATGTGTCAACACCCCATTTGGGGCCTGAAAGAAAGCTAGACTACATAAGAAAGGATGATAAGGATGATATGCTTATGCTTTTCCTTGACCCTATAGGTAAGGAGAAAGAAGTCTTTCTTAAGTCTGTCCAACCAAGAAAGTTTTGTTGGAACAATCCCCCTGAAATGTTTATTGTTGCATTCCTTCCACAAACTCCACGCCGCAAGCAAGAACATATCCATGAATAGAGGCCGATTCCAGTGTTGTTTGGCCATAGCCACATTATGAAGGCGTGACATTCCTTGTGGCCAGGAGAGACCCAGACTTGCCCAACAGTCAATGCTGAAGGGGCACTCGAAGAACAAGTGCTCCAAGGTTTCTCAATTTGCAATCCACAAAGAATACAATTGTCGTCTTCACCAATATTGTAATGTCTTCTTTTGAGCATATTCCTGGTATTAAGATGGTCAGCCAAAAGCAACCACCCAAAAACTTTAATTTCATGGTGGATCTTGACTTCCAAATCCAACCAAAGGCCTCATGTGCTCGAACATCTCTGAAGTAGAATGTATAGTATTTATGTGCTGTGAATTGATCTGAGCCCCATGCATACATCCAAACATCTGCCTCATCAGATAGGGTAATCGTGGCCAAGTCAGATTGCATTTGTTGAACTTCAGTGTGAGCTTGCTCTGAGAGTGGAAGGTGAAACGCCTCTCGCAGTGCCGTGATGGACAAGAAATCTCCGACCGATATGTCTTCATTGATGGCGTAAGAGAATGCGCGAGGATAACTATCAGCAATAATGTTGTCTGCCCAAGAGTCTTTCCAGAAAAGAACATTCTTGCCATTTTCTACCTGGACAGTGGAGATCCCCCTATAAATGGGCATTAGCTTTGCAACATCATGCCACCAGAACGAACCACACGTGTCTGAAGCATGTGGTATGCGGTTATGGTAATATGTATCCCAGATGAGTTGGACCCAAGGCACGTCCCACCTATTATAGAATTTATGTAAGTATTTGAGTAAGAGGGCATCTCCTTGTGTTCTTAGGTCAATCACACCTAGGCCACCGCAATCCTTGGGTTGGCAGACCATGTTCCAGGCGGCAAGGGAGTTGCATTTGTCACCTTGTTCGGGTTTTTTAGTCCACAAGCATTTTCTTCTAATCTTGTCCAGTAGTTCAATGATCTTGGTTGGCAATTTGAGTGTGCATAGAGCAAAAATGATCAACGAAGTGATTACTGAGTTGAGCAGGGATAATTTGCCAATGTAGGATATCATGTTTAGAGTGGCAGTTAGTCTTCTTTCCATGGAAAAAACCAGCGGCATGAGCTCAATAATGGTTGGTCGTGTAGTTCCAAGTGGAAGGCCCAAATAGGTAAACGGCAACTTGACAATGACACATCCAAAGATATTGGCTATATCCTGAGTTTTTGCCAGGTCACAATTCATTGTGATGAGAGTAGATTTATGGAAGTTTATTTTCACCCAATGGATGTGGCATAGTCATTTAAGATGTCCTTGATGGTTGTAGCTTGTTGGGTGCATGCGGGCATAACCAAGATGGTGTCGTCTCCTCATTTTCTTCTAATCTTGTTGGGTGCATTTGGTGTTGTTGACAAGGAAGAGACAGACAGCTGGACATGGTTTCTCACACGGCTGAGAACTGTCATTGGAAGTGGGAACAAGTTTGGCAAGTACACAATTATGTCTGACAGGCAAAAGGTATGTGCTCCACTACTCATGACCACCACACTTTAAACTTACTATCATACTTAGCCATCATTCTAAGCCATCATAATTAACAGGGATTGTTGAATGCAATCAATGATGTATTCCCTGACTCCCCACAGAGGTTCTGTCTTAGACATATATATGCCAACTTCCAATCTGCTAGTTTTAGAGGGGAGGAACTGAAGAAACACTTAGATCAAGCTGCCTATTCCTTCACTAAGAATGGTCATGAAAAAGGGATGGAAAATTTGAAGAAGAGAGTTTTGAAGCTTAGCTGTGGTTGTCACAGATACTAGACCATACATGGGCAAGATATAAAATGGATACTGTTTGCAAAACTGACCTGGTTGTTAACAATCTCAGTGAAGTTTTCAATAGGATGATATTGGATGTGAGGAACAAGCCTATCAGGACTATGCTGGAGGGCATTAGAACAAAGTTGATGATCAAGTTTCAGAAAATCAGAGAGAAAACAGAGTCATGCAGATGGGAGATCACACCAACCTACTCGGAAATTTTAGAAGAAGGCAAGAAGTGGGCCATGTACTGTGATGCATACATTGCAGGTCCAGGCATCTGGCAAGTGACCACTAGCTCTGAGAACACATATTGTGTTAACTTGAACAACCATACCTGTGACTGTAGGAGGTGGGACATGACAATTGTGCCTTGCAGTCATTCCATTGCTGCAATGCAGAAAGTGAAGCTACATCCTGAAGACTTTGTCAATGATTTCTTCAAAAAGCCCATGTACTATGAAACATACAAACATATAATTTTCCCAGTTCCAGGTCCTGACCACTGGCCTCATACACCTGGATTTGACATATCTCCACCAGTGTTCAAAGAAAAGAAGGGCAACAAGCAAACTGCCAGGAGGAAAGGTGTATTTGAGGTGCCAGCCAAAAAGGACACCTCAAGAATTGGTACTGTCACATGTAGCAATTGCAAGAAGCAAGGCCATAGGTTCAACAACTGTGGTGACCCTTTGAAGCCTAAGTTTCAGATGAGGATGAACAAGCACCAGGTCATTTGAGGCCATGTTTCATTTCATTGTCTCTATCTCATTGCATTGTTAAATTTCTTACGCTGTTTCTTAATTGTGTAGGAAAATAGAGCAAATTACTCTCAAGTTGGATCTTCTATGGCTACAAATGCTCAGAGGCCTCCAAGAGCACCTACTGTGCTACTGCACCTGAACCAAGACCAGCTACAGCAAGAACTACAACTTCTGCACCATCACCAGCTAAGAGGAGCAGGACTAACACTTCTACTGCTGCTAACACTTCTTCTCCTGCTAAGAACACCAGATCATCTACAACTTCTCCAGCAAAGAACTCCAAATCTTCAAGTGCCCAGAGAAGAACATTCATTGCACCAAGGCAATCAACTTCAACTATTGTCCAAGCTGGATCAAAGAGGACCAGGAAGCCAAGTGGGAGGCTGAAAGACTACTTTTATGCAAGTGGTAACTAGCATGTCTTGTTCTGAACTTGAGTTCATTTGGCATGGTTCTGTTTGTGTCAGCGAACACATATGGATGGATTTGGGTCTACTATGATTTGTAATGACTGTACTATAATTTGTTTCAGAGATATTCAGTTAGTTGAACTACCATGGTTTGTAATAACTACTATTCAGTCAGTTGCATGTTCAGACAGTCATTCCAGTGTTGAATCAGTCACTTAATTCAATCAGTGTATCTTCTGTCAGTTAATTCAGTCAGTAGATTTCAGATCCACAACATACATTCATTCAGAGTAGCATAAATACATGGATACATTGAATCAGAGTAGCATCAAACACCAGTTATTACATAGAATAGAATAGATAGATAGCTAGATAGAATAGATCTTACATAGAACACCAGATCTTACATAGAACACCAAGATATAAAGATAGATAGCTAGATAGATGGCTGGATGAGATGAGATTGACAGATCAGTCATAGCGCAAGAAGAAGCGACCCCACTTAGCCTTAGTAGCTAGATGAGGATCCATGACTGCTCTTCTCCTCGCCCAAGATATGATTTGATTGGAACTCCTTCTCCTCCCACCAGGGAAAAGAAGCTCAATCTCTTCATCGTTGCACTTCTCCTACACCTTCTCGGTGAGCCGGCAGTTGAACTCAAGCTGCTGCTCATCCTCGGCGGCCTCCTGTTCCCTCTGTCTGCGCCTCCTCCTCCTCTGTTGTGCTGCTGGAGGCCTCACCTCCACGGCCTCTCCCTCCTCCTTTGTTACATCTCCCAGGTCCATGTCAGGATCCATCTAGGGTTTGTTGTGGGTGGCGGCTGCTGGAGTGGCTGGGAAAGGGTGGGTGGGGAGGGGTTTATATTGACAGTGGTGGAGGGGGGTTGGTTTTAGTAGGCCTAAGTAAGTTTCATTTGATCACAGACTACTGGCCCACTAAGCCCAATACAACTGTACATATAAGATTAACAGAGACTTATGGCCAACAACATATAAGATCCATTACATAACTATATTGATAGCATTGGAGATCCATTACAACATACTTAAGAACATAGCAAATATGGTTCTTACATAAGACACTAAAGTTCAAATGCAGTGCCAAACCCTAGGTTAACTTCATATTCCCCCAAAATGTACACCCATATAATCACTTGGGACAGAAAGGCCACATCCTTATATATAAGCCTTGGATGTACTTCATCACCATTTCACATCACTTCATGAATCAAGGATGGCCTTGATTTGCTCTAACTTCTCCTTGCTGCCATACCCATCTTTAAGCAGCTCAGCAACAACTAGCTCAAGCTTTTCCTTCTCCTTCATAAGAACATCTCTGTCAACTTGAACATCCTTCATAGCCTTCCTGGTGTTCTTGATGATATCATCTTGGCTCTGTAAAATGCACCTCTGCTCCTTTGCAAGTTTAAGCTTTTCCATCTGCACCTCCAACATAGCTTTCTCCTCTAACTCCTTCTTCTTCTCAAGTTCTTCCTCCTCCACTTGTTTCTGGTGCACCTTCTTGTCCACCCTACCATCCTGCCAATCAAACATCTTGGATACATCATCAACAAGCTTGGTGTACTCAATGCAAATATTGTCATTTTCCATCTTAAGCTTGGCCAACTCCCTTTCATGTTCACTCTTAACCTTGGCCAGCTCCAACACAAACTTATCTTTTTCAAGTACCCTTCCACAGTTCTGCTCATGGAACATTTCCCATAGCTTGGACAAACATCTCTGAAGAACTAGAGGCCAAGGCCCATCAACCCACTCTACAACACCACAATTCACACCATTTGCCTACATTTGTAAATGTGATAAGTTAGTGCTAGTGGAGTACTAGCTAATTTCAGTGCCCTGAAGATATGCTAAGTTATTACAATGCCATGATTAAGTTTGCAAAGTAACAAAAAAACATAAGTGACTTTCATATCAGTAACAAACTGCTACATCATGTGAGGCCAGTGAACATCAATATCTAACCTGGACTGGGCAGCCGTAGAAACGCCTTCCTGTTAAAGTGCCTTCAAAAGCAACACGCTTAACAGGCCTCATTTGATGCAGAATGCACTTGGGTTCAGCAAGCTCAAGTTGGCCACAAAAAAGGGGCTCCACAATGGTCTCTGGTTCCTCCTGCAACCAAAAATACAATGGTTTCAATCACCACTCAATACCACAATCAACTAGCACTGTTCATTAACCCTAAACAGTGAAAAAAATCCCCAAATCAGCATGAACCCTAACACTGTACAGAGATGAACCCTAGGGTACCTCAATCCCCACCCTCACTAATCAAGATCCATATCACAGTGACAACAACAACATTAACTAAGCAAGATCCAGTGCCTAGGCCTACTAGCATTTAACCCTAACCCTAGGTGGCAAAGAAAAACTTACCATCAGTCCCATGTCCATGTTGACGACCTCGCACTCCTTGTCGGAGCTCGTTTCCTCGTCGTTCCAGGAAGGCATGGCGGCAAGGAGGTCAACGGCGAGTGGCAGTGAGCAGAGCAGGGGAGTGGGAGCAGGGGAGAGAGTGAGCAGGGGAGTGAGCGAGCAACGAGTGGGAGCAGGGTGGGTGGGGTATTTACTCACCTTGTTCCGACCGGACCGGACCGCACGGGCTAATGGTCGCCAACGGCCATGCCGTGAGAGGGCGTGCCCACGTGCCCTGACCGGTGGGCCCAGGCGGTCAGGAAAACGGTTAAATCGCTAGTCACCGCGGGTTTGTGGTTTTTGAAACAGCGGACCGCTCGACTGGTAGTTTTCTGAGAAAATTAAAATTTTGGTAGTTTTGTGGAATCCTAGCCTGTAAACTGGTAGTTTTATGCTATTTACTCTTAAATCTCAGTGGTTTGAATTCATCTGCGTCATCACCCCCAAACCTCCTTGTCGCGATGCATAATTGGAATAGGTATGATAATTGCCATGCCTTTGGGCAGTTTTATTGATCCCACCGTCATATCGGTCACGGTTTTCCTTTGCATAAAAAGAGCAGGCGAGTAGAGCCTCAAGGTCTCGAAGAGCACCATTGTCATCTGCAATATATAGTTTGTTGTCATTAGCTACTGGTTCTAAGAGGCTATAAGAGAAGCACAAAACATTAGAGTATATGAATGTACAGTTATCTGTTCTTGCCTCTTTAAGTTTGTTGAGCGCATTGGGGTTAGGAGATTCCCTCCCAAATTCTTTCAAGACCTCCTTTCGGAGCCTATCTTGCCATTCAGGCTATATGCTGAGCAAATACACTGACCATGTGAGGAGAAGAGATGTGTTTTTATGACCAGCGAAGAAGAATAGCTTGCACTCATGTATGATCTTCTCCATCCTCAAGCTGAGATCCACTTGCTTCCCTCCTTTCTTAGTTTCAATGCAAGAGTCAAGCATCACACCGAGCAGATCATTTCCGTATTCACTAGTTGCTAATCGTGGTTGTATGATTTGTGCGAGTAGGCTCTTAAGCTTTCTTTGAAGCATCCATTTGCGCTGATTCCTTTCGGTAGGAAGATATCTGAATTGAGAAAAAAAAAGATTGATGATCTATAAGGACCAGTAATCTGTATGGAAATTCTTTCAAGAAATGAACGGACTATGTAAATTTAGCAGGTGCACTTTTTCTATCTACAAGGTATAAATTCAAGGAATGTGAGATTTTTACTTGAATCCTGGTATCAGCACGTCAAGAAAAGTTTCCATAGTGATCCCCAACAGCTCAGGTTGGGTCTGGAAGACTTCATTTCCAATTTTGTAACTACTTCCGAAGATGGCATAGGATATATTATCAACTGTTAGCTCGCTGAAAAGCTTATTGATATCTACTTTTGTTTCTCCGTTGTCGTTTTGAGATGCTTGATCTTCCCACTCCTTGGCCATGCTTTTGGCAAAATCCAACATTGTTTTTGTCATCATCTGTAATGTACACAAAGTGAAGTAAATATTTTTATAGTTTATCATTCCTGAATGTTCCTTTGACGATTGACATACGAATGACACTGATATTAATACTCCATGAAAATAAATTGTGTAAATTGCTATTTTAGATAAATGTATACATTTTACGGAAACATTATCAAATATCTACATTGACGTATAACTGTAACCACTCTATATTCATAAAAGATAATACTATGCATATAATTATTAGCTAGAGAAAATCCAACGTTTTCAGCGTTTGTGGTGCAGGTTGAAATGACTGTTTATGCCATTGTATTAGTAACTAAGAGTGTAGTCTTTCGCCTAGAACCCACCTCTTAACAAAATACAAAATAATAGTTAATAAATGGCACAATAAGCATTAGTGTTTTAGTTTAACATGTGGGTAAAAATAAAGTATCAACTAATAAAATCAAATTCTGAAAGCTATGATCTAGATTCATATGTCACAACACATGGCCTGCAACAAGAGTTTACATAATGTAAGCTAATGTTTCAAGTAAACAGATATTGAGGATCTATGGCATATGCTACATAGGTGTGATGCAAAGGAGGGGGGCTATGAATATAAGTGGTAAAACCTATATAGTAATTCATAAATATATTACAACCGGTAAGAGATTCTGGAATATATAATGGGTATTGTGTTAGTAAATGAACATAAGGGGGAGAGGCAGAGAAAAAGAGCACTCGAAGATAAGCAATATTTATTAATTATAGGTACTAATTTACCTATGAACTTCCAATACTGATGTCTCCTAGCTATAAGATTGTAGCCCGTGTAGGAGCACAATTTGATGGCTAGTGAATTTCAAATATGAGAGTTTTGTCAGGTTTTTTTTCTTTGCTGCTAAGGCAACTGCAAGTTTTTAGCTTGGCACGGCATGTCAAGAGATCTCAGTATTACCTTGTTAAACATAGGATTTGTGGGAACTGGCTCAACCCTCTAGGGGTGGCCTATCACATATATTTATAAGGTTACATAATATACAGATTACACAGTTGGGCTACGTTACAAAGTCTAACACCCTCCCTCAATCTCAACTCACTCCTGATGCATCTAGGAGGTTGATATTGCGCCTATAGACCTCAAACATAGGACAAGGTAGAGGCTTGGTGAAGATGTCGGCAAGTTGATCCTTCGAGGAGATATACTTGATCTGTAGTAGCTTCTGTGCAACACGTTCCCTCACAAAATGATAGTCAATTTCAATGTGTTTGGTTCGTGCATGGAACACCGGGTTTGTTGAAAGAAACGTAGCACCGATGTTGTCACACCAAAGAACTGGAGGATGTGACTGGGAGATTCCCAGCTCTCGAAGTAAAGACTCGATCCAGATAAGCACAGTGATCGCCGGCAACTGCTTTGTACTCGCTTCGTCTTGCTGCGAGAAACAGTGGCTTGCTTGCGTGCACTCCAGACGATCAAATTAGGACCCAGAAATACAGCATGTCCCCCCGTGGATCGCCTGTCATCCGGACACCCAGCCCAATCAGCATCTGAGAATGCAGATAGAACAACAGAGGAACTAGGTCGCAGATGAAGACCATAGGAGACAGTGAGACGCACATAACGAAGAATGCGCTTCACAGCAGACCAGTGCACATCAGTAGGTGAATGAAGATACTGACATACCCTGTTAACCGCAAAGGAAATATCAGGGCGTGTGATCATCAAATACTGCAAACCACCAACAATACTCCGATACTCCGTTGCATCCATAGGAGACAGAATAGTACCAGCAGTAGCCGAGAGGTTGTCAGTGGAGGACATTGGTGTGGGGGATGGCTTACACTTGAGCATACCAGCACGGCGCAAGAGGTCAAGAGAGTACTTCTTCTGGGTGAGAGCTAAGCTGCCACGATACTGGTGCGCAACTTCAATGCCCAGGAAGAAGTGTAGCTATCCCAAATATTTAACCGCGAAATCTCTGCCAAGTGCAGTCACAAGAGCATCAGCAGCCGTTGTAGAGGAGCTGACCAGAATAATGTCATCCACGTACACAAGCAAATACACAATCACACTGGGGCATTGAAATAAGAACAGCGAGTTGTCAGATGTCGATGGAACGAAGCCATGAGTACGAAGAGCAAAATCAAGGCGAGCATGCCAGGCACGGGGCGCTTGTTTCAGTCCATAGAGAACCTTCGTCAGACGACAGAGATGATGAGGCTGAGCGTGATCAACAAACCCTAGTGGCTGCCGCATGTAAACCTCCTCTTCAAGCAGCCCATGGAGAAAAGCATTCTGCACATCAAGCTATCAAAGAGACCAACCACGAAAGACTGCAAGAGACAAGAGAAGTCGAATAGTAGTAGGCTTGACAACCGGGCTGAATGTATCCTCATAGTCCAGACCCTGACGCTGTTTAAACCCCTTAGCCACAAGACGCGCCTTGTAGCGCTCAATAGATCCGTCCGCATGTCTCTTGACTTTGAAAACCCACTTCGAATCGATGATGTTGACTCGAGGCGGAGGGGGAACCAGTGTCCATGTCTCATTATGCATAAGAGTGTGGTACTCTTGCTCCAATCAAATAGTAGCCCGCCAGTGAGGGATACTCATAGCGGCCTCATAGCTGCGTGGTTCAGCAGTGGGATCTGCAACAGCATTAGCAAGACAGGCAGCCAAGTATGTGATAGTACCATCATGACGCTGCTTGGGTTGAACGATACCGCTGCGGCTGCGAGTATGCGGACGTTGTGGTGCAACGGGAGCAGGAGCAGGCGGCACCAATCCTGGAGACATCGGCGAAGGCAGGTCGGGCGACGGGGGCCCAGGCGAGAGCTCAGGCGAGGCGACAGTAGGCCCAGCCGACCCACGTGAGAGGGGCGGCAGAGACATACGGGCGGGCGACGTAGGCGATGACGGAGGCGAGGCTGGGCGTGGAGACGGTGGCGAGGACCGCTTGAGCCGCTCGGGTGAGGCCGTCGGGGACGTGGGCCGCGCAGGAGCAGCCTCGGTTGACACAGGCCCAGGTACGGAGGCCATTGCTGGCGCCGGTCCAGTTGCATGGGCAGGCGTGGTTCCAGAGAAGGGGTCGAAGACGGGAGACAGTGCATGCACGTGCACCGGTCGACCGACGTGCATCACAGGAGTTGCATCAGGAAGTAGTTCCAGGCGAGCACCACGTCCAATACCTGCACCATGATTAGGTAACAACATAGGCGAATATGCAACATCTTCAAATTGGCCAAGCATAATAGGAGATGAATGCATAGATGGAGGTGTGGTGGGTTGCTGTGGCATGGCGGAAAAGGGGAAGACTGTCAGGACCCCGATTCCAAGTCACATCGATCTAGCCGGTAACACCTCATATCACTTTGCGGCCTCACGCACGGTATTCCCACGGGTGTCCCCTTACCATGGCCCGGGACTGTTTGCGCCTTTTGGCTCACGTATATGATAGTTTCGCTAGCATCCAAATGATAGAGAACCCGGGCCGACATGGCTAGTCGTGAACCCAAAGCGGCACTAACTCATGGGGACAGGCATACATGAATCACACCGAGCATGTCGGTCAGCAGCGTGTGAATCCGGGCTGTAGCACTGGGCTAACAGGACTCCGGGAACCCAGGCTGTAGCAGGCTAGGCAGGACTCCGGATGTCACCGCGTGACATTTCCCGAAGGGATAGACGCAAGAACGAAGTGAAACACATGCCGACTCAGTCAAGTGTTAGGAGCGGTAGTCTTTGGGCTAGCAGGACTCCGATGAACCGGGCTGTAGCGGACTACTATGGCTCATGGAAGCACAAGACTACATTTCCCCATAAGAGAGGCTACCAAGGATAAACAACTAGGTTGTCGGATCCCACACATATCAAGCATTTCAAACATACACACAATATGCTCGATATGTGTAAATACAACATGGCATCACAACATAACTCTACGACTCAAGTATTTATTCATTAGGCTCCGAGGAGCGAGATATTACAAACATGGGTCTCATGACCCAACATTCAGAGCATACAAAACAAAGCACACGCGGAAGGTTAACATGTCTGAGTACAGACATCTACAAATGAAAAAGACTGAGAAGCCTGACTATCTACCAGATCCTGCCGAGGGCACAAGATCGTAGCTGAGGTAACAAGCTAAACGTCGAAGTCCACGCGGAACCACTAGCGAGACTGAAGTCTCTCTGCAAAACATAAATTAAGCAAACGTGAGTACAAATGTACCCAGCAAGACTTACATCAGAACTAACTACATATGCATCGCTATCAACAAAGGGGGTGGTGGAGTTTGACTGCAGCAAGCCAGCTTTGACTCGGTGGCTATCCTGAACTACGACTGCAAGTAACTCTTTTGAGGTGGCACACACGAGTCCACATATTCACCATATGAATACACCACTATGGATCCGCTCCCGTCTCCCTACGAGAATGCCATCCATAACACTCACGCTTATCTTGCGCATTTTAGAGTATCCACTTTCACTTGTCTATAACTGTTATAGGCAACCCAGAAGTCCTTTACCGTGGACACGGCTATTCGAATAGATCATTTATAACCCTGCAGGGGTGTACTTCTTCACACACGCTCTCGCCACTTACCACCATATACACGTCGTGTATCTCAGCAACCTTCAAGCGGAAGCCTGGCGAGGGAGTCGATCACGACCTGACTAACCACACAAGTCTCTAGTCCAGGTTTATCGCCTATTCGGGTTCCATCCGCGAGGAGATCCGGCCGGAGTTTCGCTCACAGCCCAAAACGATGTGTGCAGGGTTCCCGAGACACCAAACAGGCGCTCGGTACACCGGGCCACGGTGTATCTACTGCATCATAACCCACCCCTAGGGTCAGCGCTACGCACGGCCTCCAACACATATCCTACAAACACCAGAAACTAGTTGCAACTCCTGGACAGAGGGCAAGGGCAGTTAATAAGTCGAGAGGGTCCATTGGTTTCGGGCCCAATGCGTGGTAGTAACTGTTTCATGGATCACAAACACGTAACTCAGTTCACGAGGACGGCTGCAATGAGACAACCCACCATGTACTCCTACATGGCCTCTCACCGCTACCTTTACAAAATCGTGTTCACACACTTAGCTCTCAGCAGTAGGACATGTTCACACACCTCCGATTCATCCCGATGAATCAAACCTGACACAACTCTAAGCAATAGCAGGCACGACAAACAAGCATGAATGAGTAGGCACATCAGGGCTCAAACAACTCCTACTCATGCTAGTGGGTTTCATCTATTTACTGTGAAATGACAGGTCATGTAGAGGATAAAGGGGTTCAGCTACCGCAGCAAGTAACATATGAATCGTTGTTGTCCTAATGCAGTAAAAGAGAGTAGGAGCGAGAGAGTGGGATTTTATCGGAATGAACAAGGGGGTTTTGCTTGCCTAGCACTTCTGAAGATAGCATTGAGTCTTCATCAGTGTCAATGATCACAACGTCGGTTCAACGTCTACCGAGGGGGAACAACACCGGCAAACAGAGAAGAAACACGATCAATGCAATGCACAATATGATGCATGCTATGACATGGCAATATGAATGTGTTTTGGGCTAATGCAAGCTAGAACAGATTGAGATGAGTCCATTTGAACCAAAGATTCAAATGCAAACCCATTTTAAGAGGTCATATTAGTGCATTAACTTGTTTAACCTAAACAGGAAGGTTAAAGTGTTCTAACATGCATGAAAATGGTACAGATGGATAGATTGGATTTTTTTGATCATTTTTCATATATAATTTATTTCATTCTGAGCTATAGATTAATTTCTATGATTTTTTGAAGTTTATACTATTTTCTGGAATTTCCTGTATAAGAATAAATCCAGAAAATGAGTTACTGCGTCAGCATGACGTCTGTGTGACGTCAGCAGGTCAACAGGGCTGCCCCGGGTCAAACCTGACCAGTGGGTCCCGTGTGTCAGTGACTAACTAAACTAACCTAGTTTAATTAGCACTAACCTAGGTTAAACTAATTAAGTTTAAACCTAAACTAGATTAATTAGCCGGGCGGGGCCCGCATGCCATAGACCCAGGGGAGGTCAAATCCCCTGGTCAACCGGGGCTAAACCACCAGCGGTCAAAGCGGTCAACCCACCGGCGTTTAGCCGCCGGCGAGGCTTAACGCCGAAGGGTCGAGATTGCTCCTCGGCGCCCAATCGAGCAATGGAGGGCACGCTGGGAGGCTGGGCTCGCCCGCATCCGTGGCGGATGCGACAATGGCGGGACGTGAGCTCGCCGGAGCAGAGCTCGCGGGCGGCGGCCAGAGCTTCGGCTCGAGCGGGCGACGATCGCAGGGCACGGGAGGCCGGATGAGGGTGCCACGGCCTCCTGGGTCCTCTTGGAGCTCGTCTATGAGCTCGGACACGGCGTACGCTAGGCAAAACGACGGCGGCGAGCTTCGGTGGAGGTGGGGAACGGAGCTAGAGCATGCGAACGCGAGGGGGAGAAGAGCGGAAACGACGGCGAGCTCACAACGGTCCTGAAGGAAAGCACGGGAGGCTCGGGGAGGTCCTGGCGGCACCGAATCGACCGGAGGCAAGCGCGGGTGCCCGAGGTTGAAGACGGCGGCATTGACGGGGAGGCAGCCCGTCCGGGCTTCGGTTCTTCTGCTCGAGGACGTGCGGCGTCGAGAAGAAGCTCGTGGGCATACCAAAGGGACGAGGGGGATGCGGTGGCTGCGCGTGCGGCGACGGCGAGGTGCGATGGCGTCGGCCATGGTGGGGAAGAGGGTGAGGGAGAGAGTAGGGGGCAAAATGAACGATCCGGGCGAATTGGGGCGGCACCGAAGAGGGGATTCGCGGCGTCGCGCTGTCCTCGGACGCAGGCAGGCAGCCTGGTGGCGTGGCGCTCGCGCACGCCCGTGCGTTGTCTCTGCCTCTGCCTACTGGCAGAGGTGGGAGACGACTGGCAATGGCCAGGTGGGCTGGGCCGGCAGCTGGGCTGCACAGGACCTGGCCAGCCAGGTAAGCTCTCTTTTCCTTTTGTTTCAGTTTTGCTATTTCTTTTATTCTGTTTTGAATTAGTAAAAATACTAATCCATTTTGTAAAATCCTGAAAATAATTGTGGGCAGTGTTTGGATTATTTCCAACAACCCACAACTAGTTTCAGAATTATTAGAGCATTTAAAATATTTATAGGATTTATTTGCTCCAACTCAAATAGGTATTGTGTTAATTCAAGTACCAAAAATGTCCTGGAAAAATATGCATCATCTCTGGAAATGGTTTTCACCCTTTTACATAAATCATGAACATTTTGCAGACCAATTTGGGTTCATTGAAAATATTTTTAAGTTGAACCTATTAGCATTGTTTTGGTGCTAGGGGTTTGATCATCCCCCATTTCAAATTTATCGAAATTAACAGGATGCATGATGCTCACTGATGCAACTATGTGCAAATAATTCTAGGGCTGTGACAAAGACATTCTCATCAAAGACAACATCACGGGATATGTAGACACGATTTGTTGGCACATGGTAACTGATGGCACGTGAAGGATATGGCGAACTATGGGAGTGGCAGGGTGACCAAGGCGAGAATGCCACTGGGACGGCGACACACGAACACCACTGAAGACACGCGGGGCGGATGGATCCTCCAAGCGGTATAGGCCATGGCTCAGGCGGCCACTAAGCAGAATTTCCCGGGTGGCTCGGTCCATAACAAAAAGATCAAACGGGTGAAATTCACATAGGACATTGTTATCAAGAGTGAGCTTTGAAACAGATAACAGATTAAGAGTCACCGAGGGGACCCGTAAAATACTACGAAGATGAAGCTGCCTAGATGGATGACTAGTTAAGAGAGATGCTTGACCAACGTGAGAGATGGGCATACCTACACCGTTGGCGGTGTGAACCTTGTCGTGACCGTAGTATGGCTGGTGAGTGGACAGCTTGGCGAGCTCGTTCGTCATATGATTCGTGGCGCCGGTGTCCATATACCACGCAGGATCAATCGGGTACGACGGCGTAAAACCTTGGTCGACGCGTGTATCCTTGCCCTTGGAGGCAACATGAGCAGCAGGAGGGCCAAAATCCGCCATGGCAAATTGACGCTCATTACCTTTTCCATCATTACCGATGCCCAGGAAGCTCCGCTGAAATCGTTTGTGGCACTTGGAGGTGAGGTGCCTCTCACGACCGCAAAGCTGGCACCGCACGGCGCCCCCACACGAGGTTGGCGCAGGGGGTGGCAACCCGGGCAGGCGAAGAAGGCGTAGGTGGGCGCTGGCCACGCGATGCCCAAAAGGCCGCTGGCTGGTCGGCGATGGTGGTGACGGAGCGGCGAGCTTCGATGCGTTGCTCGGTGAAGAGCAGACGGGAGAAGAGCTCGTGCGGAGGAAGCGGCGGCTTGGCGTTGTGGACGGCCTCGGCAAGGTTGTCATACTCGGCATCGAGACCCTTGATAACGTAGCCGGCGAACTCCTCATCACTCAGCGGTCGACCAATAGAGGTCAGTGTGTCCGCCAAGACCTTGATTTTGTTGAAGTATGTTGTGGCAGATGAGTCCAGTTTCTTGATGTCACCAAGCTTGTTGCGAAGAGCCATCGAGTGGGCGGTGGAGGTCTGGGCAAACGCATGCTCCAGAGTCATCCACGCATCCAAGGAGGAGGCAGCAAAGAGGCAAAGGCCAGCAACCCCATCTCCTAGGTAGCCCTGGATGGCGTAGAGGATCGCCTGATCTTGCTGCACCCACACACGGTGCGCCGGGTTGATGGTCGGGCCATGGACAGTGGGGATAACCTGCGGCAGACACGGCAGGGAACCATCGACATAGCCAAGGAGGGAGCGGCTGCGGAGCAGCGATAGAACCTTGGCGCGCCAAAACAGATAATTGTCCGGCGTGAGACGGGTGGTGATCAGGTTGTCGAAGTGAAACGGCCCGGAGAACATGGCGGCGTCGGTGGTAGCAATAGCGGACGCCGTAGGGGCTGCGGGTGCCACACCCGCGAGCGGGTCATCGGAGGCCGTCGAGGCCGCCGGCAGGATGGCGAGTGTCGGGGACGAACCAGCAAGGGCCGCGGGTGGCGCCATCATTGCGGCGGTGGAGACCGCCACCGTCGACGTCGCGGGAGATGGTGGGATCGGAGCCGAGAACATCGAGCGAACGGCGGTAGTGCCGAAGAATTGGGGCCTCGGACGCACCGGCGTCGGCGGGGAGATTGAGAAGGGCGGCCAGCGACACGGGGATGGCCCCGGGGCTGGCGGAACCGGAGGCGGAAGCGGTCATGGCAGGGGCGGCGACGGCAGCCCTAGGGTTGGGGGCACGGCGGCGGCGACGGCGGAGGTGGAGTAGGACCTAGGGTTAGGCTGATACCATGTTAAACATAGGATTTGTGGGAACTCGCTCAACCCTCTAGGGGTGGCCTATCATATATATTTATAAGGTTACACAATATACAGATTACAAAGTTGGGCTACGTTACAAAGTCTAACAGATTAGCTTATCAATGGTGAAAACAGGATTACACAATTTAGCTTATCAATGGTGAAAACATGATTGATTATCCTACGATGGCGCACCCAATCTGCGCCTTCCATAAACCCGAGTCCCTTGCCAACCAAAGCCAAGAGAGTAGGGTGTGCATCGTTCTTCACGAAATGTCCGGACTTGCTTGAAAGGATTTGCCTTGTCAATTTGTAGTCAAATATGCAGATTCGGGGCTGTGGCCCATGCCATTATAGAAATGGTTCTCCTGCAAAGCATGGAAACAGCATAACTTGTGTCTCACTTGGTTTTAGTATATAGCTAAGAAAACTGCCAAACAAGTTACCGTGTGGTAGACCTCTGGATTTATGTCCCAGAAAATTATAATCTATGAGCCTTTGTGTTTCTCCAAATGCTATGACTTTCCTTTCTGTTGATTTGTCTTTTGCAGCGTGGTTGTTTAACTTTTCTTTAGGGGAAGTGTGGTTGTTTAACTGGGGTTAAGTTTTGTGTTGAACTCTTTGTAGGATATTTATGGATTACTTACGCCAAAGGTGCATCTGAGGTGCAAAACAGCCTAAAGGTTGAAACTTATGCAAAATAATTAGACATCCCATTTTTGGTTTCTCAGAAACTCAAACTATGAATTTTGTAATTTTGTAACATGGCCTCACTACTTGTTATACATTTTTGAGGAAGTACAAAAACTTAAAATATGAGTTACAAGAATTTAAACTCTCTTCAGAAATATAGCCCATTTTCATACATGACCCTAGCGAATGACTCGCCTCCCACCCACCACCGCGCACACGAGGCGGGGAGAAATAAGCTCACATATGCTCTGTGTCTGTTGAGAGAGAACAAGTGGATGGGAGCTTTCGGATGAGATCGGGAAGGTTTCTTTTACCGGCCGCGTGGAATATTTTTCTGAAAGAAAAGGTAATAAACAGAGCACTTTGACCCCCAGTTCTGACTACTGAGCAAAGTGTAGTAAACACAAGAGATACCATGCTGAGCCCTCCATTGGAGGTAGTGGGGCGCGATCCGCGGGAGGTACTTGCGATCGCCGACGTCCAGCACCAGGCGGTCAGTCTCCTCCTTCATGCTCCTGACGTCCTCGTTGCAGCCTTTCAAGAACCTGTAGGAGGGTCCATGGATCCCTTGCTCTCTCAACCACTTACTCATGGCGTACGGCCTCCATACGAGGCGCACGACGGCGTAATCCCACAGCAGCACAGCTGCGTGGTGGCAACCGCAAGCAGAGCAAGTACAACGAGGACGAGCACAGCTAGGAAGGCCATGGGCGAAGCGAGGAGGAAGACGATGTGAACGAGAGCTGTGTGCTCAGTGGTGCGGCTCCAGCTGCAGCTAGCGACACAAGTAAATAGGAGTAGCACCACTTGTTCAAAGCGACAGCAGTACGGTTCGTGTCCGCGTGGGATATCTCTCATCCACATGCATCACCTCGGGCACTGTTGCTAAAATCGACAGCACCCAAGATTTTTTTAGCTTTGCGGATCAGGTTTGCAGACGAGTAACGCCAACCATAGGTGATTTTTGTTGGATAAGTTTGTATTTTTTTTCTAATTAATTCAATTCATAAATAAATCATGACGATATCAGTGATAGTATATCAATCTCATGTTGATTTCTGAACATGCGAGCGCATACTAAGTAGTGAATGAAGACGAACAACAGTGAGCAGTCGTGTTGAGACGCTCCCCAAAACGCAATCATCAATTTTCATTGTATTTTGACATGTTCTAAATACATGTATATTTTTAAATTACTTTTTTTAATTTTTAACAACGTTCATTGTGTATTAAAATGTTTACGAAATGTAAAAGTTTGCTCATGTAATTTTAAAAATTGTTCGTACCATTCAAGAAATATTCATTTAAAAGAAGTTGGCGCGTTAAAAAATGTATTCGTGATATTTGAAAAAACCAATTGCGCAAATGTAGGAAAAAATGGTGTAGTTCGTAAATGTTCGTCTCCCTCAAAAAATGTTCGCGCGTTTAAAAATATGTTCACGACATTTACAAAAAATATGAAATGTGTTTGTTCACGTCATTTCAAAAAATCTTCATAACATATAAAAGATGATTGTGTCATTTAAAAAGTTGGTTCTAAATGTTTAACAGATGTTCACATGTTTTGTGAAAAATGTTCATGAAATTTAAAAGAAATATTCAACGTATGTTTAAAAAGGTTCACTATGTCAGAAAAAATGTTCAATGTGAATTTGGCAAATGTTCAATGTGTATTTCAGATAAAGGTTTATGGTGTATTTAAAAAGTGTTTAATGTGTATCGAAAGATGTTCAACCTATATACAAATAATGTTCAACATGTATTTGAAAAAATAGACATCTATTCGAAAGATGAAGAATAACAAGAGAAAACATAGAAAAAAAGAAAGAAAATGAAAGAATTCCGATAGGGAAAACCACTAAAAGAAAAACCATGTGGAAGCTTCTAAAACCAGCCCATAGAATCTTCCGAAAACCTCATGAAAGTGTAAGATAGCACTGAGTAACCATAACCATGATATGAGGTACCGGTGGCGAATCTAAAGGCCAGGCTTCGCACGGCTTGAGCCTACCCTCAAAAATCGTGAATTGTTTTTTTTAGTAGTAAGCCTCAGCATATTTGGCTGGCCCAGTCCAAGAAAAACATGTGCAGCCGGCCCATCTAAGCCAACCAAGCCACACAGAGCCTACCCCGTATTTTCGTCCTAGATTCACTGTTGTGAGGTACTATAAGGTTTGCAAAGCGTTATACCTCTGAACAATCACTCCCCTTTTTGGTGAAGCATGAGAGAGATCCTCGACTAGTTTCTTCTAGAGTTGACTCGTTCCATTTCACCTCGGCCCCGGGGTATGATTTTGAGCGTGAGAACAACGACAAATCCTATTTTCCGCTCTGTGTGGCAACTGTCACCTTACTGCACAGAGCGGACGTAGGAGCGACTTATTTGGTCAGCCGGTTTAACGTTGTATAGATCTCGGTTTTGGGAACCTTCCAGAAGGTTCCAGTCCGGTTCTACTACCATTTTTTGTTCGTTCTTTTCTTGTTATTTCTTTTTATGGTTTCTTTTGACTCTTTTTCCCGCTATTTTATTTCCAATTAGACTTTTTTTTATTTTTTCGAAATTGTCAATTGTTTTTAAAATTTCAAGGTATGTTAGCATTTTCAAAAGTTGTTCGTATTTATGAAAAATATTCGAATTTCAAATATTACTTGGAATGACAAAGAATTTTCCTATTTTCAAATTTCTTCACAAATTAAATAATGTTAGTGTATTCCAGAAAATTTTCATGTTTAAAAAAATTGGCAATTTTAATAAAATGTTCCCAATATCAAAAACTGTTTGGAATTTCAAAAAAATCTTCATTTTCCAATAAATTTTCAGAAGGTTTTAAAAATGTTCGCACTTTTAAAACATGTGATTTTATAGAAAAATTGTCATTTGTTCAAATAAAGAAAATACTAAAAAAAAGTACAGTAACAAGGCCACTTCAGATTCCGCTTTGCTACATTGAACCGGTTCTCTACAGTCTACCAGTTGTTGTGTGTGTATTGGTTCGCTACAATGTGTTGTTGGCTACATGGCCGACCCAATGGGAGGGCGTCTATGTGTTTATTCGATTGTTCGACGCAGCAATCATAAACAGGAGCTTGGAGAACAATATCATCTTGCGCCAAGTCTTATACTCTTATTTGGCGCTTAAACCCGTACCCACCTCACATCCTCCCTTCGCTGCTTTCTATGTGGATTTCATAGGATTTTTGGAGGGATAGAATCCTTAGGATTTTCTTCCTACATTAATCGTTTCATTCACATGATTGAATACTATAGGATTCTTTTCCTATGGAATCAAATACTGCTACATTTCAATGGAAATTAAGCATCCACTCCAACCTCTTTTTACACTTCCTTTGTTTTTTCTGTGACATCAAACACACTATGCTATTCCTATAGGATTCAAATGGACATGCCACTCAAATATTGTATTTTTCCTATTCCTACGTTCTAAAAATCCTGCAAACCAAAGAGGGCCTAAGCGTGTTTCATATTTTGGAATATCCTCCCAGTTTTGGGAAGCTTCACGAAGCTTCTGGGCCAATTTTGGGAAGCTTCTGGCCTGGTTTTCACATGGTTTTATTTTTTTGTTTTTATTTTTCGTTTTAATTTCCATGAAGTTTTTTAAATGCATGATTTTCAAGAATTATTTCGAATTCATGAACTTTTTTTTAATGCACGGACATTTTTCAGTTCGTGAACATTCTTCAAATTTGTGAATTATACTCGTATGCATTGACTTTTTAAAATTCTTGAATTTTTCATATCCATGAACTCTTTTCAAACTCGTGAACTTTTTTCAAATTTACAGAAAAAATAAATTCATGAAATATTTTCAAATCCATGAATTTTTTCAACTTCAAGAACTTTTTCAAAATCCATTAACTTCTTAAAAAGTTCATGAATATTTTCCAAATTCACAGAAGTTTTATAAATCCGTGAACATTTTTAATTGGCAACCGTTTTTTCGGTGAACAACACAGCAGCAGAAAAAGGAAAACCGTGAGAAAAGCGAGCAAATGAAAAAGAAAAGGTAGGCTAGCAAAGGAGACTGGCAGCAGCGCACTGGCAAGCGCCTGGCGGCCGCCAACAAGGAAAGCTTAACTCGCGCTTAAGGTCGTAGGGTGCACTCTAGGGTTACACCAAGGTTTTGGATCCCAAATAGGCAAATTTTCTCATCGGTGGGCGATATTCCCGGTAACCACAGTTACCGAGAAATACCGAACAAATTTTGGACGAAATTTACAATTGAATTTTGAATTCAAACTATTTCAAATTAGATATAATAAAATCTTGAACTGATATCATTTAGAAAAGAGGTATTAGCTCAGTGGTACCTCAACTACGTGCGCCCCTAGCTTTGTTGAGGTCGCGAGTTCGATTCTTACCAGCTACCTCTCGAGGCGCAAAACAGATGCTTACCACTACGCCAGAGTAAGGGAGTTGTCTCAAATGAGAAACAAAGCTAATTTATTAGACCTTGAGCGTTCAAATTCAAATTATTCAAAAGTTTCGGTATTTTTTGCTCGGGATAGGTACTTCTCGTGGGGCGGCGAGAAATGCGGTTACCCCCAGGTATCCCTTTTTCTCGGGCGGTACCCAAAACCATGGGTTACACGTGTAGCCGAGATAAATCGGACTTTTAGTACGTAAAACAGATGCGTGCATAATCAATAAATAGCTATGATGGTCTTTCGTAAAAAAACATCAAATTCTTTTCTTTGAAAAATGGAAATATTCAGATCTTTTTACTTGCCTCAGATCCCCGATCAGAGTAGAGAATGGGAAGTGATGGTCCAGGCTCAAAAGCACAACATCCGGGCTGGGTGGCTAAGTCTTTTTTTTTTTTTTGAGGACCATGGAAAATACTTAAACCATGGGTGATACGTACTAGTTCGTCTTTCATTACATTCCTAGCAACCAAAGGGACGTCAGCTAATATGGTGAAATCTCCTGTTCTCCTCGCGACGATGGCTGCCAACTCTTGAGCCAACTTGTTACTGGCCCTGGCTACGACCCTCCGCTTCTTTCTGCTGACTTGCACCGGCCAAGCCGCCGGCCGACAGAGAGAAAGACACGACCCTGATGGTCTAGAGCCACTGCCCCTCCCCATGTCTCACCCGATTCCTCTAGGTACGCAGCGTCGCAGTTTAATTTAGCTTTCCCATGGGACGGTGCAGACCATTGGGTTAAGTTATTCTCACCTGAAGCCCGACCTGAAAGTGTAATGTTATAATTAAATTTAATAGAAAAAGCATTATTCATCCGTTTTGGGCCGGGCTAGGCATTTTAGACCGGCCTTTGTTAAGCCTGGCCCAAAACCTGGCGTGGCCCAACAACTTCTAGGGTAATGCAAGGTAAGCCAAAATAAATCCCGTGTGCTTCTGGTATGTACAAACAGACCCATACGTAATCCCGTCTTCTCCGATTAATGGAGGTTAGCCTCGAACCGTGACCTCCTTCCATGGCGTCGCCGTTCAGGCCTTGGGCCGATCTCCACGTCGATCTCTTCACCGCCATCGTGGACCACTTGCGATCGCTGAGGGACTACGTCTCTGTCCGCGGCGTCTGCGCGGCATGGCGGTCCGCGCTACCTTCGGCGTCGCCGTGCCTCCTCGTCCTCGACGACTTGCAGCCTCCCGTTCCAAAACCGGTGCAGCACCTTGGCTTCCCTCTTTACAACACCCGTGCATACGCCCTATCCATCCCCATGCAGCGCACGTTCCACCTACCCATGCTCCGGTGGCACAGCAGCAGCGTCATCGGCTCCAGCAGAGGCTACCTCACCATCGCCAATGGCGTCGACCGGCGTCATCCTGGGTTCTTGTTACTGAACCCCGTCACCGGCGAACAGATCGAGCTCCTTCCTCTGCCCAACAAGCACTACCCCTACCCGCGCAGAGTCGTGCTTGGGCCGAACCCAAGGCCTGGTTGCTACACCGCCGTGGCCATCTTCTACCATGAGTACGCCACCAAGGTCGCCTACGTGACGAGCGGGGACGCGGAGTGGACAATCGCCAAAGTTTCCGTGAATGGAGCGAAGCTGGTCGATCTGATCTACAATGCCGAACGCGGCCGTGTATATTGCCTCGATGAACATGGGGACGTGCAAGTTCTCCACACCCCCCGATGCGGCCGAATGCAGGAACACACAGTCACGCCCTTGCTGGCTGACCGTGTCGGTCCTACCTTCGCCCCACCTTACGAAGCCGTGTCCAGCAAAATATCTTTCATGCGCCTCTTCTTTTGCGAGGGCGCTCTATACCAGGTGTGGCAGAACACCGGGGTGACCATGCGGTTTCGGTTACCGGCTGGCGGTGCATTTACAATGTCCACGGACGAGATACTCGTCCTAAGGTACTACCAAAAGCGATCGCCATATTGGGATGTAGTGAAGGATCTAGGAGGCTACTCTGTGTTCATCGGCTGTAACAACACGACATTGGTGCAGGCTGAGGCCGTGTCGGGAGTAAGGCCCAACTGTGTCTATTGGATAGATTGCATGCAATGCACGCCCTGGGTGTTTGAGATGAGCACGAGAACCTGTAAGCAGTGCGTTCTTCCTCCTAGCGTAGGAAGGCCAAGATGTTGGTACTTTAACAATGACTGAGACTACAACAACACAACAGAAACACCGAGCAACGATATGAATCACGAAGACTTAAAATCAGCTATTCTCATGTTATTTGCATGTCTAAAGTATTATTTCTTGGTCTCTTACAAGACTAAAGTTATTTTCAGCCCTCTGCATCAAGATGATGTGCATGCATCCCTTCTCCCCACTTTATGCATATTGTACATTTCTAAGTTATTTAATTTAATTATAATGTCCTGGTTAAGTTGATATGGATTTATGTTTCTTAAACAATCCTCTGGCTAAATTGTAATGTCCTAATTAAGTTGCTATGTATTTATGTTTTTTAACCAACCCTCTAGCTAAATTGGATACCAAGCTGTTTGAGTTAGCTTGGCAAATCCTGCTCAAAGCAACAGACATGACTGTTGAGATGTATATTGCATGTCTATTACTTGTACACCAAGCCCTCCCTTCTTTCATGTATAGTTGAGGACATGGCCACCCGTTGTACCTATATTTGTACATGCATATGCACTCGATGAATATATCATTACACCATAATCTCTACATGGTATCAGCCTACCTCGACCTAATCTAGTGTTGTCGCCCGGCCTCTTGCTCCTAAGCCGCCGCCGCCGCTAGCTAATCTTCTGCGAGGGCACTCTATACCAGGTGTGGCAGAACACCGGGGTGACCATGTGGTTTCGGTTACCGGCTGGCGGTGTATTCACAATGTCCGGGAACGAGATACTCGTTCTTAGGTATTACCCAGAGCGATGGCCATGCTGGGGTACGGTGAAGGATCTTGGTGGTTACGCCGTGTTCATCGGCCATAACAACACGACAGTGGTGCAGGCTGAGGCCGCACTGGGAGTAAGGCCCAATTGTGTCTATTGGATAGATTGTGTGCAATGCATGCCGTGGGTGTTTTGACATGAGCATGAGAACCTCCAAGCGGTGTGTTCTTCCTCGTAGTGTAGGAACACCAAGATGTTGGTACTTTAACAATGACTGAGACTACGAAGAGTTAAAATCAGTTATTCTCATGTTCTTTGCATGTCTAAAGTATTGTTTCTGCCACAGCCGGCATAGGGGCTTCTACCACCCCTGCTGCTGCTATCTTCGGGTCGATTTCCGCCATGCTAGGACACCACGAGAAGCACCCATGGCCCAGCAATCTTCCTGGTTGATCTTCGCTTCCCTTCTCACGTAGGGGAACCGATCGGTCGGTCGTAGGAGAGCTCTAGGGGGGGCGCCGCCAGAGGATGTTGGGAACCCTAGGTAACCCTAGGGGAGAACACACCACTTCACCAATTTTTTATACGAACGCTGCTTGTGGATTTCATCTCGCGTTTTCTTATGCCCTAGAAAAGACAGACGTTTTTTAACTCTCGTTTGCTCTAAGGTATGTAATGCACGGCAAGCCAATCAACAAATCCCGTGAGCCAATCTCTAACGGAGGGAGCCTCGAAGCTTGACCGACCTCCTCGACCATGACGCCGCCGCCGTGGTTCAGGCCTTGGGCCGATCTCCACGCTGATTACTTCCTCCCCATCGTAAGCCGTGTGCCATCGCTAAGAGACTACGTCTACGTCCGCACCGTCTGCACAGCATGGCGGTCGGCACTGCCTCCCGTCCGTCAATCCCCGTCCCTCCTCGTCCTTGACGACCTCCAGCCTCACGACGGCCCCCCTCACGACAGCAGCCATATCTACGCCTTATCCATCCCGATGCAGCAGCGCGCGTTCCGCCTCGCCACGCTCCCGTACCACAGCAGCCGCATCATCGCCTCACGGCTTCAGCAACGGCTACCTCACCATTGCCGATGGTTGTCATCTTGGGGCCTTAAATCCCGTCACCGGCGAGGAGATCGAGCTCGTTGCTCTGCCCAACAACCTCTAGCCACGCAGAGTCATGCTTGGGTCAAACCCAAGGCCTGGTTGCTACACCGCCGTGGTCATTTGCGACCATAACTACGTCACCCAGGTCGCCTACATGATGATCGGCGGCACGGACTGGAGGATAGCCGACGTCGTCACTGTGGATAGAGCAAAGCTGGTCGATCTGTTCTACGATGCCGAACGCGGCGACATATACTGCCTCGACGAACGTGGGGACGTGCAAGTACACCACATCTCCCCCCGAGGCGGCCGGACCAAGCACTTAATATTGGCTAAGGTGTTGTCGGTCCCCGCTCCGACTATCCCTCCGCCTTCGCCCCACCTTACGACATCGTGGCCAAGAAAATATATTTCAAGCGCATTTTCTTATGTGAGGACGCCCTATACCAGGTGTAGCAGAACACCAGATCCACCATCAACTTGCAGTTGCCGGCAGGCGGTGTGTTCACAATGTCCTCGGATGAGATACTCGTCCTCGGATACTACCCAGAGCGGCGGCCATGCTGGGAGACGGTGAAGGATCTTGGAGGCTATTCGGTGTTCATCTGCAAAAACAACGCGATGGTCGTGAAAGCTGAGGACGCCCTGGGGGTAAGACCCAACTGTATCTACTGGATAGATAGCCGACTACGTCCGTGGGTGTTTGACATGAGCACCAAAGCCTCTACGCTTTGCGATCTTTATCCTAGTGTAGGAAGGCCAATGTGTTGGTACTTCAACCGTGACTAAGCAGATTACTAGTTCATGTATTTTACAATTCTAAATTATATATTCAGCTATATGTATTTTGCATATAATCAGCCAAATTTTCCCGTGCTCTGTGGGTCCTTTCCTTGTCCCTACCTCTTGGCCTAAGCCGGAGACTATGGAAACTACGAAATTGTTATATGTAGGCCACACGGGAGGCACCGACGGTTACGTGTTCACTTAGCACTGCTTCTTCAATGTTCCAACTGATGGCACTTGACTTCCTCCGTAGTATTATCGGGTGATTAAATGCTTAAATTGATATGCCGCAGTTTATTTTGGAGAGGTAAAGACAATGCTAAGGGGGCTCAATGCCTGGTGGCGTGGGATACAGTTTGCATGCCTAAAGTGATGCAAGGTCTGGCCCTCCATAATCTCAAAATGCTAAATATGACTTTCATGTTTTGTCCATCTTGTTCTTCCTCCTCTTACTGCCTGAGCAGTTGTCCGCAAAAACGATCGGCTGCCAGCGTTATTTATTATTGACGCCATGGCGAAGTGCACTCTTTAGGTTGACGGTCACTCTTTAGGCAGTCTGGATGGTACGAAGAAAACTCATTCACGAAGGAATCAACCAAAGCCCTCTGACGACTCACCTTTTTGTTTCTCGATTCATAGGTGAACTGGGTCAGCTCCAAGCTCAAAGCCCACCACAAATGAGGACGGTGACACATGCAACACAGATACACAGATCGACCCCTCCCTTACGGGCAAAGTGAAAATAAATGTGGATGCCACCGTTAGATGCACAGAAGGGGTGCCGCAGCAGTAGTCTGCAGGAATGAGTTGAGAGTTTTTTGGGCTCATCCGCCTTTGATGTTATCAAAGGCTTGACTGACCCACCGAGCCTAGAAGCAATAGCATGCGGAGAAGGTTTATCAATTGTTGAAGACTTGGGTCTTCAAAATATTTTTATTGCCTCGGACTGCAAGACGGTGATAAAGCATATTCAATAATTAGGAGGTAGCTATGGAGGTGCAGTTAAGGAGATTAGGTCTTGGCACAATAGTTTTAATTCCTGTAATTTTGTTTTTGAGTCTAGAGTCTAGATAGTTAAACATTGAGTCTCACAGTCTAGCTAGGCATACAGTTGGTTTGGACCCAACCCGACTCTGTACCACTTGATGAATAAAGAAGCCTAGCAAAAGTTTCAAGAAAAAAATATCTATGCTGATAGAAAAAACTCAGCTATCTATGATTTGTACTAGAAACTGGGTCATTTACCCGCAAAAAATAAAAACCTAGGTCATCGAATTACTAATCCCACCTTGGTCCTTCCTATTAAATTCCACCAATATTTATATGCCCACGAGTTGTCTAGAAAATAAGCAAGCTGCCCATCAAGAAAAGGGACTCCACAAATTCTGCCGGTGATTGCACGTGTCAACAGAAAAAAAGAGCCGATAGAGGAGGACATAAACGTGCCCATAATAAAGGAAAACACGATAAAGAAGGACCTGTCGCGAGTGTGTAGGGAACTAGATTTCGATTGCGGAAAATAAATGAGGGACATGCATGCCTTCCATTCCATGAAATGGAATATTGGCTACCTAATTAATAATGTGATTACTTAAAGCGAAGGCGCCCCATATATATTAAAAGGTAAAACCAATGAAAAGGCAACATGACCAAAGTTTGCAAAAAAAATAAAAAATATATAACCTACTTCAGTGCTTCTATTTCTATGGATATTAGGCCTGCAATATTATTTTTCTCAATTTGTGTTACATACGATCGGAACAAAAACTTTACAAATGCAAATGATGGACAGCTGTCTCCAAGCGTCAATCAGATGAGTAGAGATCACATTGTTTAGCTATAGTTCTTCTGAAAAAACAGACCGCCAGCAATAAGCTTCATTCCTGAGCAAATGATGGTACAAGCATCAGTCGATAACTCTGACATATACACAACCTGAATCCAATTCCCTGCAGAATCGCCGGAGATCGTTAGAGCATCTCCAGCCGCGCCCCCAACAAGGCCCCAAGGCGATTTTTCGGCCGCCGGCGTCAAAACATCGGCCCGGTCGCGCACCCAAGGGCCCAGTTTTCGCCGGCTCGGGCCGAAATTGGCGCCGGCGGACCCAACCCGAACCCGGCACGCTGGGGGACGCTCGGGGGCGCCGGGCGAATCGTTTTTGGCGCGAAAGCGCCGTGGGCCAGCCGCGTCAGCGACTCGACTCTCTTCTCGCCGCTTCGTCGTCCTCATCGCCTCGTTTCCCGCGGCGAATCAATGCCAAAGCTGCGCGCGCTGCCGCGCCGGTCAGCCTCCATTGATGCCTCACGGGCGGCGCAGTGAAGGCCGGGCGACGCGCGTCCCCTCGCCCGCCACGCGTAACGCGCCGGCCAAGCCTACCACGCGGCGCCTCCGCCTATATAAGCCGACCACCAGCGCGCCGGAGACACGCACAGATACTCCATCGCCGACGCGCCCATTTCTCCCCCTTCCTCCTCTCGCCGTCTCTGGGCCAGAAGAATGGCGGCGCTTCCCGGCGACGCGGCGGCGAATGGCTTCGGGCGCCGCCATCTTCACGAGGACGCAGGCTCGCCTCCTTTCGAGCGAGTATCCGGCCCGCCGGACATGCGGGTGCCGGGTCATGGAGGATCGGCGCGGCGGCGTGCTTACCACCACCACCACCGGGCGGCGGCGTGCGGAGATCGCACGTATCCGCGTCCCTGCCGCGGGAGGCGAGGGAAGGCCCGCGGTACACCCCCGACAGCCCGCTCTGGGAGCCCTACTTCCGCCGCCGCCACGCCGAGCAGCTCGAGGCGACGAACGGCGTCGTGCCCTCCGGCAGGCTCAACTCCGAGGGCTGGCGCCGGTGGTGGGGCGTGCCTGGCCGCACGTTGTAGGCCGTCCTCGAGTACATCGAGGACGGCAACACGCCGCGCCTCGAGTACCCCGCTCCCCCGTCCTTCTCACGCCGTCGTGGGAGCTCCTGGACGCCGAGGCGCATGGAGCGGCCCGGGGGCGTCCTCCTCCTCGTTCGGCCGGGTAGGTCGTGGGAGTAAACCCCACGTCCGAGTCATCACGATCCAAAAGAATCGGAAACGGTTCAGTAATTAACGCGTCCGTTAATTATTAATTAATGACTCATTAATTTTTCCCGAGCAGCAAAAATATAGACAACGTGCACGCGGCGCGGCGCGGCGCGGCGCGTCGTGACGAGGCGTGGCGAGGCGAGCGAGGAGGAGGAGCGCGCGTGTAGGTCTCCTCTTCTCATGCTCATACAAGTGGTAGGAGAGCTCACCTTATAAAGAGGTGCAACTCTCTCTCAACTTATGAGGTGGGACTAAACTTTATCCTCACTCACTCCACTCACATGTGTGCATGAATGGGCCAAGAGAATTTCAGAAATTTAGTTGGGCTTTGGGCCAAAAGCCCACTAGCAAATTCCAACAATCCCCCACAAAGTCTCATTGGCACATTTCACCATTTGGTTCCAAAACATTGTTTATATACCGGTGCTTAGTGGAGACTGTGAAGTTGAACTTCCACTTAGAGATTTATGCTACACTAGATCACAACTTAAATAGTGGACTATGCCTTGAACTACAAGTTTTCTGCGAGACTAGTTTCACACTAATTCTTGACCGGTACTGGGTTGCCGCAAGGCTTCCCCGCGGGTGGAGCGTATACGTCGTACTCCAGGGCCTTTCATGAATTTATTAGAGAGCACCCACTTCTCACAGACTGTGACGTTAACAGTCAAATTCATATAGGTGTGTTCCTCGGGAGATGCTCTGCAGGACAACATCTCTGCTTACTCAAATAAGCCACTTGGAACACATTAAGATAGATATCAACCTGCCATGCAGATCAGGAGAGTATTGCATGTTCAGGAGTGGGATAATTAAAATAAGGATACTCTCCTCTCAGCTGACCAACAGCTTGTCTCCCACTTCTACTTCACGGGATCTCTGATCACATAGAGTGGGTTACCACTATGGACAACTCATGCGGTGGGTCTCAAACCCATCTCCATCGATGCATTATCTATCACATTGCGTGATAGACCCTTTGTGAAGGGATCTGCCAAGTTTTTCGACGTTTGGATATAATCCAACGTAATAACTCCGGAGTTCCTCAGTTTCCTGACAGATTTTAATCTCCTCTTCACACCTTGAGGACTTCATATTGTCCTTAGAACTGTTTATCTTGACGATCACAGTTTGATTATCACAGTTCATCAGGATAGGGGGTATTGGTTTTTCAACCATAGGTAAGTCCATCAATAGCTCACGAAGCCACTCTGCTTCAATAGTGGCAGTGTCTAATGCTGTGAGTTCTGCTTCCATAGTTGACCTCGTTAAGATGGTCTTCTTGCAAGACTTCCAGGAAACAGCGCCGCCACCAAGTGTACAAACATAACCACTTGTGGCCTTAATCTCATCAGCATCAGATATCCAGTTCGAGTCACTATAACCCTCCAGTACCCTTGGATACCCGGTGTAGTGAATCCCATAGCTCATGATGCCCTTCAAGTAGCGCATAACTCTCTCAAGCGCCGCGCCAATGATCATCTCCCGGTTTTGACACAAACCGACTCAGCTTGCTCGCAGCAAATGAGATGTCAGGCCTCGTGGCACTCGCCAAATACATAAGCGAGCCAATAATCTGAGAATACCTCAGTTGATCTCTAGCAATCCGTCGATTCTTTCGAAGCAACACACTAGCATCATATGGAGTTGGAGAAGGCGTGTAGTCGCTATACCCAAAACGACTCAAAACATTTTCCACATAGTGAGACTGAAGCAGTGTGATCCCACCATTCTCATCTCTCAACAGCTTGATGTTTAAGATAACATCAGCTACTCCTAGATCCTTCATCTCAAAACAGCGAGATAAGAAATCCTTAACCTCCTTGATTAAATCAAGTTTGGTTCCAAAGATCAATATGTCGTCGACATACAGACAAAGAATAACACCTTCGCCCCCACCATGGCGATAGTACACACACTTGTCACCATCATTTACTACAAAGCCGGCAGCAGTTAATGTTCTTTCGAAGTTCTCATGCCACTCCTTAGGAGCTTGCTTAAGGCCATATAAAGACTTTAATAACTTGCACATCTTTCCTTCTTGACCAGGTACTACAAAACCATCTGGCTGATCCATGTAAATTTCCTCCTTCAACTCTCCATTGAGGAAAGCCGTCTTAACGTCCATTTGATGAACGAGAAGACCATGTGAGGCAGCCAGTGATAGTAGCACCCGGATTCTGGTCTATCTAGCCACGGGTGAGTAAGTATCAAAGAAGTCTTCACCTTCTTTCTGGGTATAACCCTTAGCCACAAGTCCTGCCTTGTACTTTTCAATCGTACCATCAGGTCTAAGCTTCTTCTTGAACACCCACTTACATCCTACAGGTTTGCACCCATAAGGACAGTCGGTGATCTCCCGGGTCCCGTTAGCTAAGATGGAATCCATTACGCTCTGAACAGCTTCCTTCGATGAGTCGCATCGGAGATGCATAGGCTTCGAAATAGTCTGGTGTGTCATCCACAAGGTACACAATGAAATCATCACCAAAGGACTTTGCAGTCCTCTGTCTCTTACTCCTTACAGGATTTTCATTGTTACCCTCAAGAGGATTCTCAACGTGTTCCATCGCAATGGTGGGTTCAGGAATTACAGTGAGTTCCTCACTAGATGGAATAGGTATCTCCTGATTTGATGAGCTTGACATATCCTTCATAGGAAATATGTCCTCAAAGAAAGTTGCATCATTAGACTCCATAATCGTACCAACATGCATGTCGGATACCTCAGATTTTATTATCAAAAATCTATAGCCAATGCTATGAAAGCATAGCCCAGAAGAACACAATCCACGGTTTTTGGTCCAAGCTTGCGCTTCTTGGGAATTGGTATATTGAATTTCGCCAAACAACCCCAAGAACGTAGGTAAGAGAGTTTCAACATTTTCCTTTCCCATTCCTCAAGTGGAGTCATGGTCTTATGCTTTGTGGGAACTCTGTTTAGGACATGACACGCGGTCATTAGCGCCTCCCCCCACCATTCCTTGGAAAGACCCGATGTGTCTAACATGGCGTTAACCAAATCAGTTAGAGTTCGGTTCTTTCTTTCGGCCACCCCATTAGACTGAGGTGAGTAGGGAGGCGTCATCTCATGGATTATACCATGTTCCGCACAAAACAGATCAAATTCATTGGAAAAATACTCTCCACCACGATCGGACCTAAGCCGTTTAATTTTTCGATCAAGTTGGTTCTCTGCCTCAGCTTTATAGTTTTTGAAGAAAGTTAAAGCCTCATCTTTTGATTTCAGAAGATACACATAACAATATCTAGTGGAGTCATCAATCAACGTCATGAACTATCTCTTTCCACCTTTTATCAACACGCCATTCATCTCACAAAGATCAGAATGTATAAGCTCTAGTGGCGCCAAGTCTCTTGCCTCTGCAGTCTTATGGGACTTGCGAGGTTGTTTAGCTTGCACACATACTTCGCACTTAGAGCCTTTGACAGTAGAGATTTTCGGAATTAAATTCATATTGGCTAGCCGCGTCATGCAACCGAAGTTAATATGACAAAGTCGTGCATGCCAAATATCTGACTCATTATTGTGGCAAACATTATTAATAACTTTAGTGCAAATATCTGACAAAGATAGGCGGAACAAGCCTCCGCACTCATAGCCTTTTCCAACAAATTGTCCACACTTGGAAATTACAACTTTATTGGACTCAAAAACCAACTTAAAACCATCTCGACATAGACGAGAACCGCTAACGAGATTTTTATTGATGGACGGCACATGATGAACGTTCTTCAGACGCACGGTCTTTCCCGAAGTAAACTTCAGATCGACCGTACCAACACCTCGAACGATGGCATGTGACCCGTTCCCCATCAGCACGGGAGAAGTCCCTGTGGCCTGGTAAGAAGAAAACATGGAGGCGTCAGCACAAACATGTACATTGGCACCGGTGTCAATTAACCAATCAGGGGATTGAAATACTGAAAGGATGGTAGGAAAAATACCGTACCCTGATTCCTTCATATCAGTATCACCGATGACAACATTAGCGGACTTGCCGCTCTTCTCATGTTCGCGCTCCTCAAAGCGGTTAGGACACTTCGGAGCCCAGTGATTAGGATCACCGCAGACATGGCAAAGTCCCTTCCCCTTCTTATGAGAATTCTTCTTGAAGTTGGTAGAATGTGATGGCTTGTTCTTTGTATCAAACTTGCCTTTCCCCTTGCCTTTCCCCTGAGTTTTGTTCTTGTTGTTTTTGAACTTATTGGGCTGTAAGTTCTTCTTCTGTACCATGTGGGCACTAGAAGCTCCCTCGGCAACTCGAGCACGTGTGTCCTTTGCTCTCGCCTTCTCTTCAACGTCAAGAGTACCAATGAGATCCGCAACGGAAAACTCCTGTCTCTTGTGTTTCAGGGAAGTAGCAAAATTGTTCCACGAAGGTGGAAGCTTGGCAATAATGCCTCCGGCAACAAATTTGTCCGCAACACACACTTGAAGTGCTCAAGTTCTTTATGAAGCGACTGTATCTCATGAGCCTGCTGTACAACAGAGCGCTCATCAGTCATCTTGTAGTCATAGAATTGCTCCATGACGTACAACTCGCTACCGGCATCCGAGGCACCAAACTTGGCCTCGAGCGCAGCCCACATGTCCTTGCCGTTGTCAAACGACATATACGAATCCACAATAGAATCATCAAGAACACCCAGAAGAGCGCCTTTAAAGAGAGTATCGATCTTCTCAAAAGCTTCCAGCTGTGCTGGATTAAGATCGCCCTCAGGCTTGCCCTTAGTGGCGTCATAGCAGCCCATGGTCTGAAACCAGTAGACTGCTCTCGTGCGCCACCTCTTATATTGCGCCCCTTAAAGGCAGGCGGCTTCAGATGCGCAGCAAAACCACTCGGAGTAAATTGCCTAAAATCAGGTTTTTGGATTGTTGAAAATATGAGCAAATTACTACGAGATTTAATCCGAATAAACAGAAAATAAATCATGACTACAGTAGCAGAGATTGAACTAATCATGCGAACTAGCATAGCAGATGAACAGATCACATCTAGGGCACATACTAGAAACATGAATTCTACCACGATCTCGAACAGGAAAGATAGAATCACGTACGGTGCAGCGGGAGCAGCACCGCCGGCGTTGACGTTGTCGCCCATGTCGTCGAGGATGAGGTTGCCGAGATCGGGGAAGAAGTCGTCGTTCGCGAAGTCGTCGCTGCCAGCAGTCGCGCGAGTGCGCTCCCCAAAAACCTGATCGCCCCTCTCCCGTACAGGATCACGAGAGGCGGGGTTCCGGAGGCCTGCTGTCCCTTCTCCCGGTGCACGCCGAAAGGAAGGATGGAGAAGACTTGATCGGCGGCGCAATGGACTGGAACGGTGGTGAGAAACCATACGAAGCGGCGGCGGCTAGGGTAGACGTCTGCCTTACTATATAGTGCGGGCCGGGTAGGTCGTGGGAGTAAACCCCACGTCTCTGTCCTCGGCTCGGCTCAATCCCGCAACCCGCGGCGCGGCGCGTCGTGACGAGGCGTGGCGAGGCGAGCGAGGAGGAGGAGCGCGCGTGTAGGTCTCCTCTTCTCATGCTCATACAAGTGGTAGGAGAGCTCACCTTATAAAGAGGTGCAACTCTCTCTCAACTTATGAGGTGGGACTAAACTTTAGCCTCACTCACTCCACTCACATGTGTGCATGAATGGGCCAAGAGAATTTCAGAAATTTAGTTGGGCTTTGGCCAAAAGCCCACTAGCAAATTCCAACAAAATTTAATCCCTCAAAAAGATTAGAAATGCAAAGAACATGAGAATCACTGATTTTAAAGTCTTCAAGACCCATATCTAGTTATTCGGCATTTCTCTTGCATGGTTGTCGATACTAGTGAGTAATCTTAATTAACTATCATTGAAGTACCAACACCTTGCAAATCCTACACCACAAGGAGAACGGACGCAATGCGTAGAGGTTTTGTTGCTCATGTCAAACACCCACGGCGTGCATAGCCCACAATCAATCCAGTAGACACAGTTGGGTCTTACTCCCGGGGTAGCCTCAGCCTGCACCACCGCGGTGTTGTTCCTGCCGATGAATACCGAGTAGCCTCCCAGATCCTTCACCGCCTCCCAGCATGGCCATCGCTCTGGGTAGTACCTCAGAACCAGTATCTCATCCGAGGACATGAAGAATACACCGCCTTCCCGTAACAGAAACTGGATGGTTTGCCTGGTGTTCTGCCACACCTGGTATAGGATGCCCTCACAGAAGAACATGCGCTTGAAAGATATTTCCTTGGCCACGGTGCCGTAAGGCGGGCGATGGGAGTGTCGAAGGGGGTACCCACGACACGCTCAGCCAGCAACGGATAGACGTTGTGTTCCTTCATCCGGCCGCCTTGGGGACGGGGATGTGGAGGACTTGCACGCCACCATGTTCATCGAGGCAGTATACATCGTTGTGTTTGTAGACCAGATCGACCAGCTTCGGTCCATCCGATGTGATGTCGGTGATCGTCCACTTCGTGTCCCCGCTCGACATGTAGGCGACCTTGCTCATGACCTTGCTGACGTTGTCATGGACGCAGATGGCCACGGCAGTGTAGTCATCAGGCCTTGGGTTCGGCCTGAGCACCATTCTGTGTGGGTACCGCATGTTGGGGAGAGGAAGGAGCTCGATCTCCTCGCCCGTGACAGGATTTAACAGCCCAAGGCGACGACCATCGGCAATGGCGAGGTAGCCGTTGCCGGAGCAGGTGATGTCGTTGCTGTGGCATGCGAGCGTGGGGAGGCGGAAAGTGCGCTGCATCGGGAGGGATAGGGCGTAGGCATGGGTGTTGAAGCGAGGGAGGCCGCCGTCGAAGGGTTGGAAGGCGTGGAGGACGAGGAGGTACGGGGGGCGAGGGCCGGGAGGCAGCGCGGACAGCCACGCGGTGCAGACGGCGTTTGTGCGAATGGCCAATATTGTGTCGCATAATGCTAACACAGTTTGAATGGAGTAATCAGGAGCGACAAAAACTGTGAAGACAAGAAGAAACCTTACCAAGGATCCCTCTCATGCTTCACCAAAAATGACAAGTCATTTTTCACAAAGTACATGTCTTGCTCTATGTCATATCATGGTTATGGTTACTCGGTGATACCACGAAATCGATGTTAGTGGTAATTCAATACAATTAATGGTTTCTTGTGTTTCAGTGTTAAATATCAAACTGAAAGACAATGGGGTGAAAAATAATGGGGTCACAGTGCTAACACTCACGAGGCAGTCGCAACTGGCCATGAGCATGGTGGTCCTCAGGAGGTTAAATTGAAATTGTATTCATCTACAATTGTATAGTGATTGATGAGGAAACATTTTCTTATATGTTCCACATCATTTAGAGAAAGAAACAAAAACAAGTTATACAATGGATTATATCTTAGTGTTCTCTCTAGCATTTAATGTTACGAAATCCAAAAACTATGGGGCAAATAAAATTAGAATTAGAAATCATGTGAATAAGATAAGACATCTCATACAATGGAGACAAGTGTCTTATCTTTCTTTCTTTATTTTTATGAGATAATATGTTAGCTAAGAAAAGGCAAGCCTCGTTTTCCCTTTCTCTTGCTTCGACCTCGCCAATTAACCTACATGCCATCAGTAACATAGCACTTGCTTCAACCTCACCAATTAACCTACATGCCATCAGTAACATAGCACAATTGTACACACCCTAATTTTCATGTAACTAGCATCTCTTTAGCTTGACCAAATTAGACTATATTTTAATTATAGATATTCAGTTTTAATCCATACAACAAATCCTTCATGTTGATTACATTTTTCATGTCATTTTCCAGTATAGACAGTCCACCGTCCACCATATATGCGTGATTAGTCCACCTACTTAACAATCTTCCTTAGCTCGTGACAGGAGTAAAGTTGGCATATGTTTGTGACAATACTAAAAAAGATTGAAGACAAAGGGTCTCTTGGCGCGACCCTTTACAAACCAAAGGAAAGGGTCAAAGTTGGCGCATGGTAGAGAACCTAGAAAAAAAATCATGCTAAGGTGTGTATCAAGAGTTGTTCTGGAATAAATACATGCATTCTAAAACTTTATCCCAAGTCACAACCAAAACCAATGACATGCCTTTCTGGAAGAGGTTGATGAGGGTTAAAGAGAATTTCGCGACCAAGGGCGGTTTGTGGTGAGTAATTGTACTACTAACAATTACTTCTAGGAAGACGCGTGCCTTGGTGATAAGCCATTATACCACCAATATTACGCAACATCTTATATTTGTGAATGGATGGAGTAAGATTTTCATGTGGTACGTTCGTCGAGGTGTTGGCTGACAAATACAACCTCGACCGCTGCAATTGATAGGGAAGCAAGAAGTGTTCTCTTTGTGCTCATGACGAAACAATTAAATACCTCTTCTTTTATGGAAGTGTTCTCTACACGTCATCCAAATAACATCAAATTTTAATATGTCAAGTATTGCCAATACATATGGCACTCGCCTGGCGGCATACCTAACAAGTTTTTAAAGCTAATGAGGGCGGTGCGTCTGCCCTTTTATGGTTGTTTTGACTAAGTAGAAATGATAATCTTTTGACCCAGGCTCACATGCTCTTGATGAAAAAAGAGTAAAACAAATAAAAATTCTGATTTTTTTTAATAAGCACTAATGAATGTTTCAACTGCGTATATTTTTTTGTGATGAAATGACATTCGTGGAGGTCTTGCAAAATCAATGCTCCAAAAAGCTTCCAACAATACTCTTTTCGGAGCATCAATATTTGTAAAAAAGAATAGGAATTTTTTGAATATTATTACTATTCTTAACTTTACTGTTCATCAGAGACCATATGAACCAAAACTCTAGGTCCCCATATATGCACTCATTGCACGTTGTATTCTCTTGAGGCTATGTTATGAGTCCACGGAAACCATCAAAAAATCTCCATGTTTTCCCCCTTAATAAAAGGTGGTTAGTCTGACTCGTAGCTAGGCTCTTTGTTTACAATCAATATCATGTGATATATTATTGTAGTGAATTATACATGGTAGAGATACATGAACTGACTACAGCAATTATAAAATAAAGTCTAAAAGACACAAGCAAATCGTCGATATCTTCAAACTCTTTCTTCTTTCACGACATGATCTTGTACTTTTCTGAAGGCAGACACATGAAAATAGCAAAGGCATCAAACCACGGACATGTAAATACCAACAAGGGTTCTTTCATAATTTTCATTTGAGCCGCAATATCAAGGATGCGATGCACGCACGCAATCATTAAAGTAATCAACCAACATCGGCAAGAGCATCAACACCAGCATTTCAGGGACAAAAAGCCGAACAGCCAGGTGGACGTTGCTGGGAGACTCCTAGTTAGGCTTGGTATCCAAGGCAAACACATATATAATCTACCCGCTGAAAAACATATATAATACATACGGAAAATAAAGAAACCATGTATAGTCAGACGTTGAACTCGTCGTCGTGTACCTGCGTGCTGGTATATAATGCCGTGCAGGTCGACAGCTCGATCAGATGGCGTGGAGATAACATTCTTTAACTATTTTTTCTCTAGAAAAACGGAGCCATCTCCCGTGGAGGAACAAGATTCGTCCCTAAGCAAACTCTAACTCCGGTCACACATACATATACCTGATATATACTCCACTGCGCCGTGCACCTCAAGGGCGTGCCATACACCACCCGTCCCCAGCCCCAAGCGCCGCAGGCCGAACATTACTAGCAGCTGATTGTGCACGACTCAGAGTCGCCGGCCGGAGATCCATGGCCGGAGGCGGAGAAGACGAGAAGGTGACGCTGCTGGGCCACTGGGGGAGCGCGTACGTGACGCGGGTGCGGCTGGCGCTGCACCTCAAAGGCGTGAGCTACTCTTACGCGGAGGAGGACCTGCGCAACAAGAGCGACCTCCTCCTGCGCTGCAACCCCGTCCACCGCGCCGTGCCCGTGCTCATCCACAACGGCCGCCCCATCTGCGAGTCCCAGGTCATCCTCCAGTACATCGACGAGGCCTTCGGACCTCCCGCCCTCCTCCCCGCCGACCCGCACGAGCGCGCCGTCGCCCGGTTCTGGGCGGCCTACGCCGACGACGTGCTGGGGGTGCCGTGGGAGAAGGCGTACAGGGCCGGCACCGAGGAGGAGAGGGCCGGGTGGATGAGGCGGGTGGTGGCGGCCACGAACGCCCTGGAGCGGGGGCTGAGCGAGTGCACCGACGGGGGCAGGAAGGGCTGCTTCTTCGGCGGCGAGCGGGTCGGGTTCGTCGACGTCGTGCTGGGCGGCGTGGTGCCGCTGGTGCACGCCACCGTGGAGATCTCCGGGGACATGCTCTTCGGCGACGCCAGCAGGACGCCGCTGCTTGCCACCTGGCTGCGGCGCTTCGGCGAGCTCGACGCCGCCAAGGCGCTCCTGCCGGACGTCGACAGGGTCGTGGACTATGTCAGGATGATACACGCCAAGAACGCCGCCGTCAAGGCTCCTGGGAATTAAACCGGCATGGTTACGTGGACACATAATTGATGTATCTTAATCATGTACTCCCTCCGTCTCAAAATAAGTGACTCAACTTTTAAAATTAATACAAACTTCTTAAACTTGCTTAAATAATTAGGTGGATGATGACGGTTGTATGCGATGCATTTCTATCCTTGTGTCTGATGCAGGGGTAGTATGTAGGCTTTGATCTAGGTTCCGTGCTTGATGCGATGTATGACTTATGAACCAGGGTCCAGTTTCGCTTTTGGGTTTCATTAATGAAATCAGGGGGAACCTCTTTTATTCAAAAAATATATATATATACTTGAGTCACTTATTTTAGGATGAAGAAAGTACTTTCTCCATTTCAAAATAGATGACTAAACTTTATACTAACTTTAGTTGCGTCATATATTTTGAAACGGAGGAAGTAGTATTATTTTATTTTTCACGTTTGCTTAAATATGGCAACCACTCAATTCCTCCTAGGCATAGATGTTGGCAACAGCGTGGGCTGCGTCGACGTCGGGGCAGTAGGGCTACAAAAAAAGTTCGAGCTCAACGAAACTATTTAACTTCAGCTCCCTTTAGGCTCAGCTCAAGCCCTAAAGGAGTCGAGCTCGACCTACATGAAAAGAGTGGTGTTTCAGCTCCCGGGTGCCTAGGCACCTTCTATGAATAGTAAAATCAAAACAAATAGCATAAAAATCAAAAAACATCTGAAACTTTGCAACATCAAAGATAATCAACCCGTGTAGCCCCTTGCTACTTTTCATGCCAACAAACCATTCGAGGAGCTGTACACACGAAAAAGATTTCAGTTCATGAAGTTTTGAGCAGTTTTAGCATTGAAATCTGAAACTCGTTCGTACATCTTTCTATAGATGATATTTTGGCATGAAAACTTGCAATAACGTACACAGTTTGATCATCTTTGATGTTGTAAAGTTTCGGATTTTTTCTATTTTTTTGATTTTACTGTTTATAGAGGGTGCCTAGGCACCTAGGAGCTGTCACACCTTTCTCCCTACATGAATAATTTGATCAAGCTCGTTTGGAGGTGATTTTGTCGAGCCGAGCTCAAGCTTTGTCGAAGTTAATCTAGTATTTTTCATTTAAGTGAGCATTACTTTCTTATAGTTTAGACTCACTTGATCGAGCTGAGCTTGAGTCCACCCAAGCTTTGTAGGGATTATTAGGTTTTTGTATGTCTGAACAATGATATTTTAGTTATCAAGCTTTGTCGAGCTGAGCTCGAGCCTATCAGCAAGCTCGCAGTCTAACTCGGCTTGCTTGAGCTACTCATTTTGCAGCTTTACGAGGGAGGAGGTTGACGAGGTAAATCAGCCACTTTAAGATTACCAGGGTGCAGGGTTCAATGGCGCGGGTAGGGGTGGAATGTGTAGAGGTATGATAGAGGTGTGGCAGAAGCTAAGATAGAGGTCGGCATATGACATTGTAGACTATTATCTTTCTTTTTTTTATTAAATTCACGTGCAGTCCTACTGCATGGTTCAAAAGAAAAACAAGTATGGTTGTCTGCAACAGATGAAGATGGGTTGCAAGCCTGTTAACATGTTGATGACAGTGAACAACAACAACAACAACAACAATAACAATATTCTTAGTATACGGAATAGACGCACGTACTCCACACACACCACTGAGACCAACTAGATTGATATCCCACGAGGCCGAGTAGTTACAACAACAATAACAATATTCTCCGCGCCATTTCGCATTTCATGCCTTGTTGCTTATCGCTGACCACGCACGAAGTTGAAGGCCTGATTCAGGGATCCGACATCACTATTCACCCATTTCAGGCAGCATGACGGGATAGAAGGTTAGACTTTTTTTTGAAACTCTCAAAGCACTGATTGAGCATTCTCAAAGCAAATAGAGAAATCAGAGCATGTGCAAACCTTGCAAGTGCTTACTGCGGAGGAGGGTCACGCCGGACCGGTTGAAGCCATGGGGGTGGACCATCATATACAAAAGGGTTCTTGCCGAAACTGTTCACCATGTCCGTGCGTCATGATTAGATAGGTAGTAACATAATTACTCCCTCCGTAAACTAATATAAAAACATTTAAAATACTAAAGTAGTGATCTAAATGCTCTTATATTATCTTACAAAGGGAGTAGTAGAGAAAGCTAAGTGCGGGATACCACCTAGAGCCGAAACAAGAAATATGCAACTGTGATTTAATCGGCCACTCGTTGCTGAGGAGGAGGAACAAAATAAAGAAGGAAGCGGCGGATTTCCCAAAGTAATTAAGATGCAGCAGATTGTGAGCTAGCAAACCTTGCGTTTGAATTCGGCGGCGTGGAGCTGGAGCCTGACCTCAACGGCGTGGTGGACTCCGCCGGCGGCCGTACTGGTATGTACGCCTCTGCGTCCGCCGCACCCGCACGCAGTCCCTTGAATGGCCCGGCCATCTCTCCCTGACCTCGTCTGCCTCGAAACAGTCCCAAGGCCCGATCAAACCACCCCACTTCTGGCCTGCTAATATATCCGTTCGTTATGAAGGGTGACTCCTGTGGACCATTGAACCTGGCCAAGGCTTCAGCTAAGTACCCTCCACCGCCTGCGCATGCGTCTCGCTCTCGCCCCCTACCTCCACCACCGTTCCCTCTGTCGCCTGCGCCTGCGGCTTCTCCCCTACCACCACCACCGTTCCCTCCCCTGCCTCCACCACCGTCCCCACCTGGCACTGGCAATGGCAATGGCAATGGCATCCTAGTTGCAGGCAAGAGCTAGGTTAGCTAACCGTGGCTGCCAGCAATGGTGGTGTTTGCGCAAAGGGAGTATGATGGCATTTGGCAGGATTGCTAAAGGAAGAGTGAGAGGAAACGCGGCCGGTGGCCGGGTTTCTATAGGCCCTCCCGTCGCTTGACCGGACGGAGCAGGCCGGTCAATTCGTCATATTGTATGTCCCGGTTGCGTGCCATTGATCGATTGATTAGGATACTTCCCACAGGCGGATCAAAAAGAAGTAATCAATTACACAACACTTGGCTGATTGGCCGTAGGCCAGAGCGGAGAACGTGGTGCCAACTTGCGGTTGCGGCGCCTTGACCCGACCCGAGCGATCCTTTTGCTTGCATGCCGCGGGAGCCACAACGCGGTACTAGTATAGTAGCTAGGCACGTAGCTCAGCGAGTGAACAACTCCCTCCGTACTCTGGTCGTTGGCCGATTGAGTGACCCAGGCCACAAGGCACCATCCTTCCTCATCGATCCTTTTCTGGAGTATTTTATGAGAGTATTCTTCTGCCGCCGTTTGTTCGGGTAGCCTTTTTTTTCTAATAAAGGATGCAATATTAGTTTAAAATGGAGCGTAAAGGAGATACAAATATAATGAGCATATACCATGGCCTTTCATAGTTAGGATGCACACATTCAGCAACATACACACACAAAAATCACACCGGGAGCTAACAAGGCCAAAGTTATGCCTTGATGGAGTAAAAGGAAAAAAACGAAGCAATAAAAAAACTACAACACCAACTATCTTTTGACATCACCAACACAGCGAGAAGGATTCATACAACCATCACGCCTCTAAGAAAGAAACGGCGATCAATTGTTGTCATTGCCGGATCCAACAACCAAGGGCCAGATCATGAGCTCATCCTAAAGAACAAGTCCGAACAAATTCAAGCAATGCCTTCAACAAGGAAAAACATAAGACACATCGCCATTGCCAGATAACCAATAATGGTTAAACCTTGATTTTCACCTCGGAGCTCTAGACTGGTGTTTGAGAAGCACCACCAAATTGAAGTCATCCCGTCATATCGCCACCACTTTCCGCAATCCCATCTACTACATGCTATGCACGGTATGAACGTGAGGTGTCATGCAAGTGATGACCATGCTTGCACAAGCAAGCAGTCAAGTCGCGGCAAGAGTCGGTCGCCACCGACAGCTCCAAATAACGAAGGTCGTCGTCGCACTTTGCAATAGAAATCGAAGGAGTAAGGTCATCAGCACTATCAAATCCCAATTCGAGATGCTCTGACAGTTCCGCGCCTTCCTCATGCTATTTGTCGTCCTCGTCCGTGGTGGCAGAATCAGGCAGCGACAAAAACTTGTTGCTGCCGCAGGATCTGAAGATCCAAGATCCTCGGCCCCGTTTCAGCAATCACCTAGCAACACAGGACCACACCGCACCCGCATGCCCGAGCGGAGAACCGCCATATTAGGACGCAGCAAGCCGACGCGGCCACCTATGTACCTGCAGATGGGATCATGGCCACCAGCATCTCAAAGGGACTACCAACACAGCTGGAAAATCCACCGCCGCTGATGCGCATCCATGCCCTTTGCCTCAAGCCGCCGTCCCTAGATCGCACTCCGGAGCGCCATCATAGAGCATCAGATCAGGCCCAATCCGCAGAGCCCCAACGCATCCACAACAGCCGATGCAGAGCCGCCATGTCAGGGCCCCGAGCCCCACGCACTTCGACGCATCCCAATCGCCCGCCGCAATCGAGCCATTACCACCACGCCAGACACTACAGATCAGGCTCGCCACCAGCACGTCCGTCATCACATAGTGTGCACCGCCACCCGGAACGTGTTGCCACACGCCATGCTGCCACGACCACAAACACAAGCGTGTCGTCGAGCCCCACCGCCAACTTCCCCGACGTCGCAACAACTTTGTCGGCAACCCCTCTGATGGCTGCGACGGATGTACGAGAGGAAAAGGTAGACCAGTGGGTGGTGGCTAGGGTTCCCCCGTGTCGGCTGCAGGCTCGGGCGACGCGAGGGTAGGGACGAAGCGTTTAGGCGGCTAACCGGTGGGCGGCATTGGCCATCTCCGCGTCGACCCTAGAGATACATGTTCTCCGGCTTCTATCCATGTAGTTGAGGCTAAGGGAATGGCTAAGGTGTCTACAATTTTAATTTTAGACAATAAGAGATACATCTGCCACAAATCTGGACTAAAACAATATATATGATAAGGGGATCAATTTTCGCAAACTAAACTAACCACCCATCAATCCCTGCTAGCCTTATAACTCACGATACACATAAAAGTGCAAACCAATCAACTTTCTCTGCTACAAGTGCACATGACATTCACCATTCAGCTCTTTATTTGATCTTCTCTTTTCACTTCAGTCAGCACATCACGACAGTCCCCATGGCGGCATAAGCAGCGGACGACGCGTGGACGCGGGCGTGCTACTACATCGAGCCGTAGTTAACTGGCGGGAGGTGCCGTGGCAACGTTCTTGGCGTGTATGAACCTGACGTACTCCACGACCCGGTCGACGTCCTGGAGCAGCTCCCTGGCGGCGTCGAGCTCGCCAAAGCGCCGCAACCACGCCGCCAGCAGCGGCGTCCTGCCTTCATCCTGGAACACCCTCTCGCCGGAGACCCTCGCGACGGCATGCACGTACGAGACCGCGCCGCCCACCACGACGTCGACGTACCCGACCCGTTCCCCGCCGAAGAAACATCCTTTCCGCCCGCCGTCGGTGCACTCGCCCAGCCCGCGCTCCAGCCCGTCGGCCGCGTCCACCACCTTCTGCATCCACGCCGCCCGCTCCTCCTCGGTCCCGGCCCTGAGCGCCCGGTCCCACGGCGCGCCCAGCTCCTCGTCGAAGTATGCCGCCCAGAACCTCGCCACGGCGCGCCCGTGCGGGTCGGCGGGGAGGAGGGCGGGAGGCCCGAAGGCCTCGTCGATGTACTGGAGGATGACCCGCGACTCGCAGACGGGGCGGCCGTCGTGGAGGAGCACTGGCACGGCGCGGTGGACGGGGTTGCAGCGGAGGAGGAGGTCGCTCTTGCTGCGCAGGTCCTCCTCCACGTACGAGTAGCGCACGCCCTTGAGGTGCAGCGCCAGCCGAACCCGCGTCACGAACGGGCTCCCCCAGTGGCCCAGCAGCGTCACCTCGCCGCCGTCTCCGGCCATCATCGATCTCAGGCTATAATATCTGGCTGTGTGCTCGTGGTGTACGGCGCGGTGCTTGAGTTGGATGTATATATAAACCCTTGATGCTTGCTTGTAGTTGGCATCGTTTGCTTATGGATGAATCTTCTTCCCGGCTTTGTCTCCCGAAGAAGAAAGATTAAACAATGTGATCTTCCCACGCTACGCTAGCTGACGGATGCATCGGGCCAGCTGTGTAGACTCTAGAGAGCATCACCGCACACATGGCACGTTCAACGTTTGACCACACAATCTGATTTTAGCAATAAACTAAAATATAATAGATCAGATCATGTGCACTTGAATGAAACACATACGAACAACAAAGACTTTTCATAGAACTAAAAAATAACATCAGATACCTTCAAAGCTGTCATCTCTAACTTCATCTTGCATTCGGACATTTCTCCAAACCAGTGGTAAACCGCGAAAGACCAAACCTGAACACGTCGAACTTTTTTTTTCTTTGCGAAGTAAAGGAGCTTTATTACTCAGAAGTAGTGTTACAATCCAGAGGCCATAGGTCCTCGATACAAGGTGGAGCCGAGGTCATCCACACCGCAGTTGTGCTCTCGGTGCGGCTATAATTGGCCAAACGATCTGCAACACGTTTTGTCTACGGTGAATTCTCTGAGGATAAAACTCCCTACTGACTAACAACTCTTTGATCTCTCTAACTAAATGACCATAAGCTGAGCGCTCAAGACCCCGATTCAGTAAACAGGAGAGCGCCTCCGATGTGTCCGACTGTACAATAACTGGGAGCGAGGAATGTTGGATAGCCAATGCCATCCCTTGCATGGTCGCATGTAGTTCAGCTTCCAAAGAGTCATTGCAATAGAAGATCACATGGTACGCCGAGAAGATAATATGACCATTGTGATCACGTAATATCATACCTGCTGCCGCTGATCCGTCGGTACTACTGAAAGAGCCGTCAACCGAGAGTGCTACCCATCCTTGTGGTGGCTTGGGCCACGGCGTTGCTGCTGGCGACGTCTTGTCCGTCTTGCTTGGGAGAGCCGAAGATGGCATCTTCCCCTTTAGAATTTCCTCGGTAGTATACCGGCCTGCCAGGCACACTGATCTGTAATAGCTATCCAAGAAGTCGACCGTCACATGAACTGGAGGGGTTTCCATACCATGAGTTAGGTCGTTCCTTAGCTGCCAAATACGCCAGCATGTCATAATAATCATGTCACGAACAGCGTCAGAGCAGTTCGATAACAGATGTAGTATCCACTCCTTACCATTATCCACCAGTAGCTTATCATCTGGGAGAGGCCATCTCTCCCTCATACTGGTCCACACTATTCTAGCATGAGAGCATGCCACCAGGGCATGGAATGAACCTTCCTCCTCGCGGCCGGCCACATACTGGGCATGTTGATCTGGTCGCCAAATGCCTGAACATCTTGCAACTCTGTGTTGGTAGAGCTCCAGTAGCCGCTTTGCACATTGTAATCTTCATTTTTTGAGGGACCGAGGACTTCTAGATACAATTCCACAAACTCCGTCGCCCACTCGGAGCCGCATTGGATGAACCGCCGCTGACTCCAGTATCATGATCACATGTTGCGAGGGTGTAAGCATTTCTCACTGTAAAAATCCCGCTCTTTTCTGGTGCCCATGCGACAAAATCAGAATGCTGCCTTGGAGATGTGCGTATCCTCAAAATATGTTGTATATCCATCGGCCAAAAATGCTCTCTCAATCTGTCCAACCTCCAGGCGCCATTTGCATCTAAAAAATCAGCCACTCTAGTAAACCGGCAATTACGTTTGGGAGTTATAGGCCGGTAAGAGTAGGGACGTAGTATCCAAGGGTCTCTCCAGGTACGGATGAGGGTTCCACTCCCACCCGCCAAATTATACCCTTTTTGAGAAGTTCAAGCCCATGTAATATGCCCTTCCATACCGCCGATCCATTGCCCGAAAACACAGTATCAAGTATATTACCTGAAGCGTAATATTTAGCCTTCAACAATCTAGCACACAGGCTGTTAGGTGTGTCAATTAGCCTCCATGCCTGTTTGGCAAGAAGTGCCTGGTTGAAGGCACGCACGTCGAACTAACCTCAAATATTTTAGATAGTCTCTTGAGTCGACCACCCGGTGGGAATCTAAGATCAACGACCCCGCTGCCGGGACATACTCCTTTGCAAGACAGACCGCACACTGCTGAACCGCCGATTTATAGGCATACTTATATATACACATTTTTTGTATGTCTCTCTCTCTCTCTCTCTCTCTCTCTCTCTCTCTCTCTATATATATATATATATATATATATATATATATATATAGTTTTCCAAATACATCGTTGACAATATCAAAAATACTTGTTTTTTAATACTTTTTAAAAACGTGTTCAACATTATTTAAATACACAATGAAATATTTTCTGAAGGGCAAAAACATTTTTTAAACAATGCAAACATTTTCAGCAAAAGTCACCAACATATTTTTGAAACATGTGACATTTTTTTGAATGATGTGATTTTTTTTAACAGCACAAATATTTTTACATTGTATAAATATGTTTTTTAAATGATATGTTCATTTTTGGAAGCATCTGATCAATTTCAAAATGTCATAAAAAATTAATGCTATAATTTGTTTACAAAAATTATGCTACTCCATTTGTTCCATATTCATTAACGCTCAAACGGTTGTTTCTAGCACAAGGTCGGAGGAAGTAACAACTTTTTACACCGTGATCATATTTTTTTACTTTTCAAAGTAAATTAAGTAACTTGCTTTTTGAAGTACATGTATTTAGAATGCCTGAAACTATAAACAAAATAAAAAAGAGCAAACCTAGTGAACTAACATTAATGGACCGGCTGCACTTAGCGCATTCCGTAAGGCGAGGGGGACCATTCTCTCGCTGTAAGCGTGTCGAAGATATGTTTAGAGAAGGAGGGCTGGAAAAATATGTTAGATGCGGTGGGTCCTATTCCCCCATAATGCAGCAAATACCATGCAAACACACACCTAGCTAGAGTTTACGCTGCTACATGAACTGACCATTTCTTTTGTGATGGCTCCTATCCCCCCCCCCCCCCCCCCATAACACGGTGAATACCATGCAAACACACACCTGACTAGAGTTGTGGTGCTACATGAGCTTGTCATTTTTTTTGTTTCCTTCCCACCGGTTTTGAGAATATTACAGAGCCTTTTCAAGTCAGTTTTCCCTTTTTCATCTGCTTCTTTTCCTTTGGTATCATTTACTTAATTCTGGGCCCTCTTTGTCCTGGTTTTTATTCTTCCTCTTTGGTTTTTTCATGAACATTTTTTGAAAAAATTTAAAGTTTTTAAAATTTTGTACTTTTTTAAATGTCAGAACGTTTTTCTAAATTTGAAAAATAAATATGGTTCAAATTCACGAATAGTATTTAATATCTATGAATCATTCTTGTAATTGAAGACAAAGTTAGGGTTGTCCCAGAGCGCCCAAATCCAGAACATTAATGAAATACCATGCAAGCACACACGCCTGGCTAGAGTCACGGTGCCACATCAGCTGGCCATTTTTTCCTTCCCATCGGTTTTGCGAATATTATAGAGCAGTTTTCCCTTATTCATGTGTTTCTTTTCTTTCGGTGTCATTTACTTTATTCTGTACTTTCTTTTTCCTGGTTTTTATTTTTCCACTTTGACTTTTTTCATGAACATTTTTTGAAAAATTTGAAGTTTTTAGAATTTGTACTATTTTTAAAATGTAAGAACATTTTTCCAAATTTGAAAAATAAATACGGTTTAAATTCATGAATAGTATTTATATCTATGAATCATTGTTGTAATTCAAGACAAAATTCATAAAAAGAATTTGAAATGCAGAACATTTTTTCAATCCTGGACCATTTTCAAAATTTTGAATATCTTTTTAAATCCAGAATATTAAAGAAATCACAATAAAAGAGATTTGTGAATTCTTTTTTATGTTGAAAAGAAAAAGGGAAACCAAAAAAGGGGCACCCTGCCCGCATATGGGCTGGACCATTTTTTTTGTTTCTTTCCCATCGGTTTTGCGAATATTACAGAGCCCTTTTCGTGTCATTTTTCCCTTTTTCATGTGTGTCTCTTCTTTTGGTGTCATTTACTTTATCGCCGAAGAGGCCTTCTTTTTCTAGTTTTTGGCGCCCAAATTGGTGGTAAAACTTTGCGTGATACGTCAACCGGACCGAGAAGGTTCCTGACCTTCACTGGTGGAAAACAAAGCCTGGCCCAGCCCCCATAAGTCGCGGGTTGTAGGAACTGCGATTAATGGGACCTTTAGTCGCGATTACGAGGTGAACCGCGACCAAAGGCTCGGGCCAGGCGCTCGGTGGCCAGTGGTGCACGTGAGGGCTTTAGTCGCGGTTGGCCAGACAACCGCGACTAAAGGTTTTCGGGCACCTTTTTAGTCACGGTTTGCTGTGCCAACCGCAACTAAAGCCCCTCCCTATATATACCCATCCAAAGAGCCAACACTTAGCCATTTGGAGCCATTCTCTTCACAAGTGGGTGTAGGTTTGCTTTTGGTTCCTCTTATGCACATAAGGTGTTTGATGAAATGCCCCAAGAGCATGAAACAAACATGACATGAAGTGTTGGAGCCACACTCTTCGATCGCGGTTAGCAACTTGATGAACCTTTGATGTGTCAATATGCATGTGTGTAGTTCATTGTTTAATTTATATTGTTTGTAGCTAGTTAGTTTAACAAATGCATGATGGTTAATTATATATTTTATATTATAATAATGCAGATGAATCGGCAATGGATGTACGGTAACCGACTCTCCGTGAGTTCACTACGGGTTTGAAAGATTTCCTCGTAGTGGCTAATGCGAACAAGCGGGGGGTTTTGTTATATGTCCATGTGTTATCTGTAAGAATGAGAAGGGTTACTCTTCCTCAAGAGTTGTTCACATGCATCCGCTTGAAGGGTTTCATGCCAAGCTATAATTGTTGGACCAAGCATGGAGAAAGAGGGGTTATAATGGAAGAAGATGAAGAAGGGATGATTTCATCGATGAAAGCTATCTTGCTCATTTCGGTGATACTTTCATGGAGGATCTTTGAAGGTGAAGGGAAGGTGAAGAAGAGGCACGTGATGATCCCGTTGATGATCTTGGTCGGACCATTCTTGATGCACGGAGACGCCATAAACCGAAAAGGAGAGGGAGAATTTGGATCGCATGTTAGAGGATCACAGAAAGCGCTGTACCTGGATGCGATGATGGTCTCAAAAAGCTGGGCTGCACAATCGGATTTGCTGAAATGGAAGGCAGAGGCAGGTGTAGCTGACTCGGCATTTGAAAACTTGCTGAAAATGTTGAAGAATATGTTTCCAAAGGATAACGAGTTGCCCGCCAAGACGTCTGAAGCAAAGAAGGTTGTCCGCCCTCTAGGTTTAGAGGTTCGAAGATACATGCATGCATCAACGATCGCATCCTCTACCGCGGTGAATACGAGAATTTGAATGAATGCCGGTATGCACCGTGCATTGCGTTATAAGATCAGAGGCGATGACCACGGTGACGATGTTGAGGGCCGAAACCTGGAAGAGGGTTCCCGCCAAGGTGATGTGGTATGCTCCTATAATACCACGGTTGAAACGTCTGCTCAGGAACAAAGAGCATGCCAAGTTGTTGCGATGGCACAAAGAGGACCGTAAGTCGGACGGGAGTTGAGACACACCGCAGATGGAACGCAATGGAGAAAGATCGATGATGGTTCAAAGATTTTGCAAATGACGCAAGGAACATAAGATTTGCTCTAAGCACGGATGGCATGAATCCTTTTGGCGAGCAGAGCTCCAGCCATAGCACTGGCCCGTGACTCTATGCATCTACAACCTTCCTCCTTGGTTGTGCATGAAGCGGAAGTTCATTATGATGCCGTGCTCATCCAAGGTCCAAGCAACCCGAACGACATCGATGTGTACCTAAGGCCATTAGTTGATGAACTTTTACGGCTGTGGGGTGGTGTCCGTGTGTGGGATGAGCACAAACAAGAGGAATTTGACCTCTGACGTTGCTTTTCGTAACCATCAACGATTGGCCTGCTCTTAGTAACCTTTCGGACTGTCAAATAAGGGAAACAATGCATGCACGCACTGCTTACATGAGACCGAAAGTGTACATTTGCCAAATTGTAAGAAGAACGTGTACCTTGGGCATCGTCGATTTCTTCCGAAAATTCATCCAAGAAGAAAGAAAGGCAAGCATTACAACGGCAAGGCAGATCACCGGCGAAGCTCGCGGAACGACCGGTGCCGAGGTATTTGATATGGTCAAGGATTTGAAAGTCATCTTTGGAAAGGGTCTGGCGGACAATCAGTTCGAAGGGAGCCGACGGCACGCAGCCATGTGGAAGAAGAAATCTATATTCGGGAGCTAGAATATTGGAAAGTCCTAGATGTCCGCTCCGCAATCGACGTGATGCACGTTACGAAGAATATTTGCGTGAACCTCCTAAGCTTCTTGGGCGTGTATGGGAAGACAAATGATACAAAGGAAGCACGGCAGACCAAAGAACGTTTGAAAGACCACGATGACCGCATCCGGAATGGTTTCAAGGTCGTGCCAGCCTACGCTCGACCAAAGAAGAGAAGGTCATCTTTTTGAATGCCCGAGCAGTATGAAGGTTCCGTCTGGATTCTCGCCCAATATAAAGGGAATAATAAACATGGCGGAGAAAAGTTCCAAAACACGAAGTCTCACGACCGCCACGTGATTATGACGCAATTGCTTCCGATTGCTTTGAGGGCTCCTGCGGAAAATGTTCGAGTAGCCATTGTGAAGCTATGTGCATTCCTCAATGCAATCTCTCGAAGGTAATCAATCCGGAAGTTCTACCACGGTTCTGAACGATGTGATCCAATGTCTTGTCGATTTGAGTTGGTGTTCCCGCCATCCTTCTTCAATATTATGACGCACCTCCTGGTTCACCTAGTCGAAGAGATTTTCGTTCTCGGTCTGTATTTCTACACAATATGTTCCCCTTCGAGAGGTTCATGGGAGTATTAAAGAAATATGTTCAGAATCGTGCTAGGCGAAGGAAGCATCGCCAAGGGCTATGGAAATGAGGAGGTAATTGAGTTTTGTGTTGACTTTGTTCCCGACCTTAAGCCGATTGGTCTTCCTCGATCGCGCACGAGGGAAGACTAAGTGGAAAAGGCACGATCGGAATGAAATCAACGATATGTATGGACGGCCATTCTCGATCAAGCACACCACACTTTGTCTTGACCAATTCCAGCTTGGTGGCTCCGTGCTTTGAGAAACACAAGAATATTTTACGTTCGACAACCCGGGAAGCCTGAATCCTGGATTAGGAAGGCCCACATGGAGACTTTCGGCAGTTGGTTGAGAAAACATTTAATGAATGACAATGATGTTGTAGATCAGCTGTACATGTTGGCCAAGACACCATCTTCGACTATAACGACTTTCCAAGGGTACGAGATAAATGGGAATACATTTTACACGATCGCCCAAGATAAAAAGAGCACCAACCAAAACAGTGGTGTCCGCTTTGATGCAAAGAACCGAGAATGGGCAAGAGGTCACATATTATGGTTACATAGAGGAGATATGGGAACTTGACTATGGACCCTCCTTTAAGGTCCCTTTGTTCCGTGCAAATGGTTCAAGCTAACAGGAGGTGGGGTAAAGGTGGACCAGCAATACGGAATGACAATGGTGGATTTCAACAATCTTGGTTACCTTGACGAACCATTCGTCCTAGCGAAAGATGTCGCTCAGGTTTTCTATGTGAAGGACATGAGTAGCAAACCGAGGAAACGGAAAGATAAGAAAAGCGATCAAGACATCATGCGATGATCCAAAGCGCCACATTGTTCTTTTCAGGAAAAGAAACATCGTGGGAGTGGAGGACAAAACCAGACATGTCGAAAGATTATAATATGTTTGCTGAAATTCCGCCTTCAAAGTGAACACCGACCCAAGCATTAAGTTAAATGATGAGGATGCTCCATGGATACGGCACAATCGTAAGCAAGCAGGGACACAAGGGAAGAAATAATGTGTAATAATTTATTGTACCAAACTTTGTTGAATGGATCATGTGAATTATATTACCCGTGATGTGTTTGGTGTCCATTTCGAATTTGAAAACTAATGGCACTAACAGAAAGTTTATAATTTTCTAAAACTAAAAGCAAAAAGAATTAAAAAATAAAGCAAAAACAACAAAAATAAATAATAATGCAGAAAACTAAAATAGCAACAATAAGTATTTTGTTGTAAGTAGAAACAAAATAAAATAAATAAAGCAACAAAGAAAACAAAAAAAGTGTTTTCAAATTTGAAAACCAATGGCACTAACAGAAAGTTTATAATTTTTCTAAAACTAAAAGCAAAAAGAATTAAAAATAAAGCAAAAAACAACAAAAAATAAATAATAATGCAGAAAACTAAAATAGCAACAATAAGTATTTTGTTGTAAGTAGAAACAAAATAAAATAAATAAAGCAACAAAGAAAACAAAAAAGTGTTTTCAAATTTGAAAACTAATGGCACTAACAGAAAGTTTATAATTTTTCTAAAACTAAAAGCAAAAAGAATTAAAAAATAAAGCAAAAAACAACAAAAAATAAATAATAATGCAGAAAACAAAACAAAAAACTGGAAAAAAATAGTGCCCCTCGACCCCCACGGCCTGAATACGACTAGAAACCCTACATGGGCTGTGATTCAGTGCCCGCAGGAGGCCAAGTAGGCCCACAGCCCATAGCTAGTGACAGATTAGGCCGAAAGCTGCAGGTTGAGAGGAGCTCGAGAGGGTGGGCGCGGCGCTTATAAACCACTCTCGAGCTCTCTCAACTAGCGAGGTGGGACTAAACTTTTAGGCGTGAGGCGAGGCAAGACAAGGCCTTTAGTCGCGGTTGGGCGGGCGACCGCGACTAAGGTACCCTTTAATCATGGTCGCTTTGCCGCGACTAAAGAGAGAAGCGGGATCGCAAAACCATAAACCCCTTTAGTCGCGCGGTTGGGCGAGGCGACCATGACTAAAGGGTACCTTTAGTCGCGGTCCTCGTCGCCAACCGCGACTAAAGGGGGGGGGCTATAAATACCTGTTCCCGTTTCTCGTCTTCTCCGATTCCCGCCTGTTCGTCGCGCCCTCGACGCCGCCCGCCGTCGCCGTCGCGCCTCGCCCGCCGTCGCCGTCGCCCTCGGCCGCCCGCCGTCGCCCTCGCCGAACCTCGCCGACGCCCTAGGGTTTCCGCCCTCGCCTCAGCCCTAGCCGCCCGCCTCGACCTCCCTCCCTCCTGTCCCCTCTCCACCTCGGCCGGCCCTCGTCCATGTGCCACCCACCTTCCCGATCCCACGGCATGCCGCCGACCTCCGCCTCGTTCCCTGACCCTCCACGGGAGAAATCGCCTCCTGTCGCCCCTTGGCCCCGGTCTTCCCTTGTGGCGATTGACCGCACCCCTACTGCTCCCCTCGCCAGCCGTGAACAACTCCGCATCGGCCTCCCAAGCTCCTGCCCCCTCCTCCTTGATTTTTTGATCATGTATTAAAAATGTTAAACTCATATATGAAAATGTATAACGTGTATTTAAAAAATATTCTTGATACAAAAAATGTAGAATGAAAACCAAAATAAAGAAAGAGGAAAATGAAAACAATGAAATCTAAAAAGGAAACTAAAGGAAAAATGAAAATGAAAAATAAAAGCAAAGAAACAAACGCATAAAAAATAGAAAACTATGAATACCGACAAAGAAACAAAGAAAAACAAAAACTCGCTGAAAACTAAGAAGTAGACAAAAACCAAAGGAAAAAGAAGGAAAATTTGAAAAAGGGAAAATGGATAAAAACCATGAAAGAAACAAAGAGAAACCAAAAGAAAAACGAAAAAAACAAGATATAGCAACAAAAAAAGAATACCAAAAACCAAGAAGAAAGAAAAACCAAACAAATCACAAAAAGAAACAAAAAAGCGAAGAAATAAAAACAACTCCGGCTTTCATCCTAAATTAGGAAGCGCCTCATTTAGTTCCACGACCCCAACAGTTGCGCAATGGCTAACAACACCCTCAACTACGGAGGCTAATTTCCAGGATCATATCCTCGCATGCCCTATTTTTTCTTCCTTTTTCTCCCGTTTTAGTACTGCCTCTGGGTCGACCCATTCTTGTATTGTCTTCATGTGAGTGATCCTTCCATCTCGCGTGAAGACGTGGTTGACAAATGTTTAATTGCTTGCAAAGTTTCTTCACAAAATGACATTCGTGAAGACGTGGTTGTCTGTTGTCCTCGCCTCCCTCTCCGTGTGTGTTGTCCTCGCCTCCCTCTCCGTGACGCCGTCGTCTGCCGCCCCGTCTCGCGCTCTACCGCGACACCCTCTCCCACCCCATCCTCGCCCCCGCCGTTTGCCACCGCCCGTTCGCCACCGCCCCCGCCCCCGCCCCCCGTCTTCACGTAATTAATTTTTTTTTACGACATGTTTTGAGGCCAGACATAATGGCGGACGATAGAGCTGACCCGATTATGGACAACTATGATCCGGACGGTGAAGCACATATGTTCGGCATCATAAACGGCGATATTCAATATGTGCCGACCGGAGAAGAAGAAGATGATATCTCTTCTTATCTGAACCTTTGACGGTGAAGATGAAGGGCGCCGTCGGCAAGAAGAAGATGTCAAGAAACGTCGATAAACGCGATCTTCAAATGGAAGTAGCAACCACCTCCGCGCCGAGGTATATATATACATTGAGCCTCTGGTGATACAAACTAACTGATTTGAATAAATATGTGTGTACTAACGCTCGCGACTCTCTTTCTTATTTTAGCCCTCGGCCGGATCGTCGAAACAATCGAGTACGTCGTCAAAGCGTGGCGCAACCAAGACGATGAAACAAGGAGAAACATGCACCATCGAGGTTGTCGACAAGGCAACCGGCAGTCAGCTGGAGCCCCGCAAGAACGCCACCAAGTTTGTCACCAATGCGGAGCCATTGTTAGAGACAACGTCTCGATCACCGTCAGGAGTGGAATGAGCCAAAGAAGGCACGAATTGATGGTTTCACTTTTGTCGATAAGAGAACAAAAAAGATTGCTTCAAGAAGCTTATGGAACATTTCGTTCTACCTCCGGAATACAACAAATTCGATGAGGAGGGTAACAAGATTGAGGAAAACAAGGAGAGGAGGAGGCTAGTCAAACAGTTCGCTCTTCATAAGATGGCCGACGCATTCCGGAAATTCAAGCAAAATCTAGCCCGTGACTTTGTCAAGAAGAACAAGACTCCGGATTTCAAAGGACAATATGAGAAACTGAAACATGATTGGCCAGAATTTGTGAAGCAAAATAAATCGGAGCAGTTCATTGAAATATCGAAAAAAAATAAGGAAAATGCGGCTAAGAAGGAGTACAATCATGTTATGGGGCCAGGAGGGTATCGCATTTTGATGCCTAGGTTGGAGAAGATGGAGAACGAGATGAGGGCGCGAGGAATCCGTCCGTGCACGGAGGGATGGGACCCAAGGGCCAAAAGCTGGTGGTACGGGCATGGGGAAACGCTGAACCCGGAGGCAGGGAGTGTGTTTACCGGGCAAATTAATTAAACCCACCCAAGCCCTTATTGACGCAATGAAGGATGCTCAACAGGGGAAGATCAAGTTCAACAGAGAGAACGACGCTACCGACAAAAGCCCTCGGGAATCCTGAACACGGAGGACGTGTACGAGGCATGGGGCACATTCCGTGGAAAATAGGGTTCCCCAGGGGCGATGACCCGTACGATTCTGAAGCCGTAGAAGAGAAAGATGGATCGGGAATCGATGTTGTGGCGCGGTTGGCATCGGAAATGGATGTGATGAAGAAAACCATGAGTGTACTAGTAGCCGAAAGAGATGCAACTCGGTGCAGCATGAAGATCATCCAATGGATCTCGAAGCCAACAATGGAGAAGCAGCGTGGCTTCCACGGAGGCCCACCGGCCGGGTGCAGATGCACCGACGATCGAATTACTGCACCGGAGCCTCCGGTGGTCGAAATCTTGCACCGGAGCCTACGGTGGTCGAAATTACTGCACCGGAGCCTCCTCGCTACCTCGTGGGCGATATAAAGGAGATGAAAGAATGTCATCTGTATTATCCTATCGGGAACATGTCCATGAAGGTAGCCATCGGCAGTGCTTTACCATGTTTACGAGCACTCCACCACAACAACCCCATTCAAGATGGCTATGCTCGTGTCACGGTGGAGGACATAGTCCAAGGGTTTGAGGACACGAGATTGACATTGCTACACGAAGGGGAGAAAAGACTTGGAGATGTCAAGCGCCATTTCATTCTATGGCAAAAGAAGTTTATCAAGTTTCCAGCGAGGCGCCAAGGACAACAAGTCCACCCCTACGGTGGTGGTGGTGGCGGTGGCGGCGGTGGTGGTGGTGGTGGTGGTGGCGGTTCACCTACACCTCCGTCACGCCACCGACGCCGCCGCCCCACAACGTCCGGCGGGTGATCAGCCGCCGCCCCGATCCTCGTCCGGCGGGTGATCGACGCCCCCAATCCACCTCCGACAAAGAAGCGAAGCGATCTGGATTATTAACCCGGACCCTTATGTACCTAAGACCACAAAGGTACCGGAGCCATCATCAAGCCTCTCCCCACAAGGCCTTGGGAACGTAGTGCCGAGGAAGTCGACGCTGCCGCGGCTGCTCATTATGAGAAATGGAAGGCGGACTGCAAGAAGAAAAGAGAGCCCGAGCCCAAGCCAAGATATTACGATGAGCAAAAGAAGTGGGCTAAGTCATTTTGAGCACACCGTCCCAAGTCATGAAGAATCTGCTGACGACTATGCACGTGAACTTCAGCAGGCACTCATGTTCAAGGAGAACAAAGAGCGGAGAAGGCGAAAGTAAAAAAGCGGGAAACAAGTTGCCCAGCTCGGGAACAAAGTAAACAATTGATTGCCCGCTTATAGTGGAAGCCCGGATGCCCCGAGATCATACAAGCTGACAAAGACATGGATTGACTGTAACGAAAGTGCCGAGAACAAGCGGCCAGCTTAGGTATTACTCTTCGTGAACTGTTAGGCCTTGATGAGGCGCGATGAAGGATGTAGTAATTACATATGTCAAGAATGGGCCTCTCGTCGAGCCTGCGCAGGAAAATGATCTACCTGACCAAATGAAAGGTCTGCTGAATTGGTACAAGGGTTACATAAAATAAAAAATAAAAATGCCAAAGAATATATTTATGCGGAAGTTAGACATGAGCATCACTTCAAACATTACTATGTAACAATTGCACTGAGTGAATTGTTCCAGCTTTTCAATCTGCGCGAGCTCGACAAATCTATCATCAGTTGCTACGTTACGTAAGTGATTTATTAATTTCTACCCCATCTCGTTCATATTGCCCGCACTATATATATGTCCTAACTATATTGTTGTGTCCGCTATTATACATGCGTAATGAAGATTAAGGAATGCAGAGTAAGGAACATCCATGATGTTGGGTTCATTGACCCACACATCGTTAATGGATATGTGTTGGAGCGTCACCCCACCGACGTGGAGGCAGACACTGGCGATTTCTTACAAAGCAGGAACTCAAAAGTGATATTCTATTTCCTTACCATTTTGGGTGAGTGTTTACATCTTGAGCACATTAATTCTCTTTTGTTTACTCCATGCATGGTATGTGGCCGGCTAATCGATGAGTTATGCATGACGTCTTGTGCATGTATCGTGTCCGCAGTTCCACCGGATTCTCGCTAGTAATTAAAGTTAACACCTCGTAATGTCTCGTCCACGACTCTCTGAATATGGATCCAAAGCTTTGGGCCGACATGAGAAGAATGCTGCGAAGTAATTATTTTCATTCATTTGCGCTCTATATCGATCGCCTATTTCGTTCATTTCCTAATATCAAGTAACTAATAACTCTCTTGTTCACTTAATTTTCTTTGCCTCGTAGGGTTTGGAGACGGTTCGTAGATACAAAGGTCGGTGAATTCAAAAAAGAGCTAGAATTCAAAATGTTAAAGCCTAAGAATGTCGGGGATATTCAGCCACCGGAGACCAATCTATGTGGATACTATGTTCAGGAGAGGATCCGGAGATACACCTCCGAGCGGGCCGCCCGAAAGTGATACCAATGCTCAGAGGAATAACCTCCGGATGATGCTTAGTCTAGAAGCTCGCTTCCGACCACTTCAAGAGGAACTAGCTGGATGGTTCAAATAGGAAGTCCTCCATCCTAAAGGAGAACACTATTACGAGGACGTAGAACTTTATATGGATTAAATCATGTATGGAAACTTGTTCAAAATTGTATATGGTCATCCGATGATATTGAATATATATTGTATATTCCTCTTGAATTCTTTTTGGTTCTAATTTCAAATTTATTTGAGATTGTACATTCATATGCATGTATGTAGTACCGTAGAATATATGAAACTCCTTCAAAATTAAAATAAAGCACAAAAGAAATAAAACAATACAAATTAAACAGAAAACAGGTTTAGGGCGGGTGGCTAAAACCCTAAATCAGGCGGCCTTTAGTCGCGGTTGGCGGAAAGAATCATGACTAAAGGTCCTCCTGACGACCGCTGGCGCCACGTGGGCGGGCCTTTAGTCGCGGTTCTTAAGCGTACCGCGACTAAAGGTGAGTTTAATCGCAGTTCTTGAACCGCGACTAATGGCAGTTGCGAACCGCGACCAAAGGCCTTTTTTCCACCAGTGCTTGTATACTGCCACGCCATATAGTCTTCCAGCAGCATCAATCGGTGAAAAAACAGCTTTACCGTATGATGGTCTATGATTTCCTTCAGCAAGGTTAGCATTGTCCCTGCTCTTGGTGTTATAACCTTTCTTGCTTCACAACCTCTTTTGCAAGCAAGGTGTGGACACATGTGCAGTTCATTGTCAGCGTACCCATGCTGCAATCAAGTCAAGTGGGAAAACGTGCATGTCGTGCCTGCATGTACAGCCTTTTGTCAATCTGTCTAGTCATCAATCCGCGCAAATGCCTTGGGATCTAGTCCTTACCCATGCATATGTGATAGAGAGCTGCCAAATCTGCTTGTCCGTAGCGATTTCCACGCGTTAATTTGGTGACCCGTAGGAGGTGTCACGAGGCTACATGTACTACGGTCTACGGCTGGCTGCTAGCCTGCTTCACACGCACAAGCGAAGCAAGCCCACTGCACAAGCCATGGGGATGAAGCGATGCGTCGTCGTTGCTAGCATCCTGCTGATGCTTGCACTCCTCGTCGCCGGCGACGAGGTGGGCGCCATGCTCCTGCCCAGCCAAGCCAAAGGTACGCGCGCGCGTCAACTCCTTTCTTCTCTAGCTCATGGCTTCACGCGTCCATGAAGAAACTGATTAACCGAGGGCTTGCAGTTGCAGACGAAGCAGCCGTGGCCATGGCGGCGCCCAAGAGGCCGTGGAAGTGCTGCGACCGGGCCTTGTGCACCAGGTCGCTCCCGCCGATCTGCACCTGCATGGACGAGTTCTTCGAGTGCCCCTCCACCACCTGCAAGGCCTGCGGGCCGTCCGCCACGTCTGCCGAGACCACTACATCGGCATAGTGAAATCTCTACAAAGACATATATTTAGAAACGAAGGGAGTAGTTGACATCGTTTGCTTATGGAATATAATCTTCTTCCCGACTCTGTCTTCGGAAGGAAAGTGATCATACAAGCTAGCTGACGGATGCGTCGGGCCAGCTATTAGACTCTAAGAGAGCATCAGCGCACACCATTACGTATCTGCTGATAATCACATGCATGGCTCGTTCAACATTTGACCAAACACTCTGATTTTTAATAAACTAAACTATAATAGATCAGATCATGTACACCTGAATGAAAACACATAGGAACATCGATGACTTTTTTAATAAAACTAAAAATAAGATCGAATACCTTCAAAACTGTCATCTCTAGCTTCATCTTTTGCATTTGGACATTTCTCCAAAACTCTGGTGAACTGCAAAAGACCAAACCTGAACACGTCAAACTAACCTCAATTTTTTTTGGATAGTCTCTTGAGTCGATCACCCAAATAGGTGGGAATCTAAGATCAGTGACCCATACTCCTTTCAAGGCAGACCACACACTGCTGAACCGCCGATTTATGGCATACTGTCACATTCGTACATTTTTTTGTATGCATGTAAAACATTTCTATATATATTTACTGTTTTACAAATACATCGCTAACATTATTCAAATAGTTTTTTTGAATACTTTTTTAAAACATGTTCAACATTATTTAAATACACATTGAAATATTTTGGGAATGGTAAACACATTTTTAGAACTATGCGAATATTTTTTAAAGTTTCACGAACATATTTTTAAATTCATGACCATTTTTTTTGAACGATGTGAAAATTTTGTTTAACAGCACAAAAAATTTACATTTCATAAATATATTTTTCTAAAGACATGTGCATTTTTGGAAACATGTGAACAATTTTTAAATGTCAGAAAAAATTAATTCTATAATTTTGTTATAAAAAATAAGGTACTCTATTCGTCTCACATTAATTGACGCTCAAACAGTTGTATCTAGCAGAGGGTCAGAGGAAGTAACAACTTTACACTGTGTTCTCATTTTTTTTACTTCTCTAAGTAAATTAAGTAACTTGTTTTTTGAAGTACACGTATTTAGAATGTCTCATACTATAAACAAAAGAAAAAGGAGCAAACCTAGCAGACTAACATTAATGGGCTGGCTGCACTTAGCGCGTTCCCTAACAAAGAAAACCAAAGAAAAAGGAAAAATTAAAGCAAAAAGACCTAAAGAAAGCCAGAGAAAAACCGATGCAAACAGTTAAAAAAATATAAAAATCCATATAGAGAGGAAAAACCCGCATCAGAGGCAAGCCGGCTACGGCTTGCAGTAAAGCGAGACATAGCTCTGACGCGTGCGTCTCTATGTAGATATTTCGATAGCCGAAATGCTTTAATGAAAATCGTATGGCTTGTTTTAATAGTTGCCTACATTGTATTAGGCACTGAACCATATGGTTTCTCTTAATGGAAAATTGGAAATCGAAAGGGGAGACCCTTCTTTTATTCAAAAAGAAAAGAGCAGGTGGAATGCCCCATGGGCAGTTTTTCTAGGCGACCTTTATGGGCAGCTTGGGCTGACGCTTAAACTTTGGTCTGGCCTACTCCTCAACGCAGAAAGCCCAACGAGCCCGCAGAAAAGCGCTGAAAAATCTCGCGCACAGTTTCCGGTCCCACACGGCTAAACCAACCAGAGCACACCACGTCACGTTCCCCGCGGGCCCAAACAACCGTCCATCCACCGACGACGCAGCTCCGGCCACGTCGCCCTCGCCCGGATACGGGACGGGAGCACGCGCGCCCGCACACCGGGCCCACCGCCCAGTGTCACACACCCTCAGGAGCCTACCCCACCTGTCACTCCCACTGCTTCAGCTGCCTTTCCTTTTGTCACCGCCATTCGCACCCACTCCACCCTAGCCCATCCCCCCCCCCCCACACACCCCTGCACAGCCGCCACGCCCCGCCCCACTCCTACCCGACGCCGCCGCCGCCGCCGCCCCCTCGCCGGAGAAGGAGCCGGAGCTCGTCGCGCCCGCGCGGACGGAGGCGGCGATCCCGCCCGGAGACTCGGGCCCGCGGAACAGCGGACGCGCAAGGGGACGCGGACGGGGGGTTTGATGAGATACGGGAGCCTGCTGCGGCGGCGGCGCGGGCGGTGAAACTGGTGATGCTCCTGGCCTCCTCGGTGCTGCGGGGTCGCCTCCGCCCCCTCCGCCGGCCCCGGCCCTCGATCATGCCCTCCCCTCTCTTCCTCTCCCCAAACCCTAGCCCCAGCCCCGGCACCACCAACAGCGCCATGAGCACCAGCGGCGTCTACGTGCCGCCGATGCGCCGGCTGCGCTCCGTCATCGCGTCCACCAACGGGAACCTCGCGCCGCCGCCCGCGGTGCAGCCCGCGTGGACGCCCGAGTGGCGGGCCGACGGGCGCTCCCTCAGCCCGCCGTCGCCGCCTCAGCCGCAGCAGCGCCGCTCGGCTGCCCTCCCGCCCCGGCCGCCGCCGCCCCAGACGCAGCCCTTGCGCCAGCAGAGCGCCGGGTATTCTCGGTACGCCTATGACGACTTCTCCGAGGAGGAGTCGGACCGGGAAATGGACCGCACGTCAGTTTCTAGCAAGGTAGATATACATTGCTCTGCCCCTTTCAGTCGTTTGTTTGATTTACGTATTAACGTGAACTGGAATAGTTTGAAGTCTGAACTCATTTGCACTTGACTATGCAAATCCAATGCTGGTCTGTGGCGTTACTGAATGAATGACATAGTGTCGCATGTGCGTGTCCGTGCTCTGCTTTTGTTGCATTTTAGTACGATGAATAGCTTAAGCTTGCATGTATGCTGTGTCTTTTTGTGTGCTGAACGACTTTGTACAGTAAGTAATTCATGGACTGATGCTGCATCTATGTTCTGTGCATCCATGGACAGAGAAATAATAAAAACCCTGTCTTAAACATGAGATTTTTTTTTTTACCAATGCTGCAGGAAATGAAACGATTTACATGAAATTTCTGTCTTCCAAACATGCACTGATCTAGCTTGCTCTATGAGATTATTTTAAGATCATAAAATTGTGAGGATGACATGAAATGGACGTGCCCTGCATATTTAGTTGAGACATTGTACGTGTTTGGCTTCTATTCATCCCGTTGGCTATGTGGCATGATTCTGGTACCATTTGGAGAGTAGAATGTCTGACATTTCGGGAATATTTTTTTCTGCAAAGACCTGGGCTAAGTTTGAAGAAATGCAACACTTTAAGTATTAAAGAGAAAATTCAATATATCTAAAATATACTACTGCTTTTCTTTTAAACGGCAAGATTTTGAAAATGAAAAGTAGCTTTGTCTGAAGAAAGGAACACCTGATACTTCTTAGTAAGGCTAGGTTTGCTGTTTACTACTAGTACTTTGACAAAGTATTGCAACTGCAAATATCTTTAATGTTAAGGATCCTGAGATGGGCATTTTTCTACAATTTTTTGCTTGTAAAAAATATTTGATATATTTTTCTGGAAAGAATTAAGATTCCTTTTGCTTTTCAGGTCAATTCTATTTAGAAGTGGTGTTTACTAGAATAAGGAAACATTTTGTGTACCCACATAACAATGAAACACCAATCTTTTGGCCATGTTTTTTTGTGTGTCATGTTAAGTTCTTTACAGTTATACTCAACAAAAATTCCAGGGGGGTGCATCTACTTTAGAGAATGTTGACGAATGGAAATGGAAACTGCACATGCTTCTCCGTAACGACAATGAACAAGAGATTATGTCGAGGGAAAAAAAGGACAGGCGTGATTTTGATCAACTTGCCCAACTCGCAGATCGAATGGGTTTGCACAGGTACTTCATGGCCCTTCTAATATCATTGTGTTGCATATGCTTTGCCCCCTGTCTGATGATAATTTACGTTATGGCAGCCGTCAGTATTCCCGAATCATCGTGTTTAGTAAGGTCCCCTTGCCTAATTATAGATCAGACCTTGATGACAAAAGACCTCAAAGAGAGGTATGCTGAATTGCTGATTGTCCTAGTAGCTTAAAGATTGAAGTGTGTATGACTTGCGCATTTGTTGGCTGAAATATTTGCTTTATAGGTATCTATACCTTCTGGCTTGCAAAGAGAAGTTGATGCATTGCTTGCAGACTATCTTGCGCGGAAGAGAACAGACAGTGGGAACTTTCCTAATGCTGCCTTCTCAAGGTCAAGCAGCACGGACAGTTTCGCGACTGATGAAAGCTTCTATGAGCAGCAGGACAATCAGACATCAACCAATGTTGTGATGGAAAGAATCCAAAGAAGGAAAAGCTTACAGTTGCGTAACCAGCAAGCTGCTTGGCAGGTTTGATTATATGCAGTAGACCACTTGTCAGTTTTTCCCTGTGGGTTGGGAGTTCTATAGTACACTGAAGATATACACATGAATTGAACTTTATCTTTAATATCAAGTCTCAAAACTTGTACCACATTTAACTTCACCGCAATATCCTTGCCAATCATGGTTTTGTATAATCTCCCCCAGTTTCGTATTGTACTTCACTAACCATCATCTCCACTCATCTGTTGTAAATGGAATAAATTGTATTTGCGGAAGTACTTTAGATAACTGATATACCATATTATCTTCATTTGACCAATCTATTGGTATGTCATGAAATGAAGGGATTATTAGTTGTTTACGTACATCATCCTATGCAGATACGCCATTGAGTTTGTGATTGCATATGTCACTCAGTTTCACGGTGTTCTTTTAATTTGCTTACTAATTTTCTTTGGGTTTATGTTGCATGGTAAATGATACTTTACTTTGTGTAATACCGTGTCAATGTTTAGTGTTTGATTATTGAATTGATCATCTAATTTAGGACTGTAGTTGCATAACTAGCCTAACATGTTGGTCCAAAGATGCCAGAATTTTAACTTGACAAATGGGCAGGACTTTGATGCCTTCTGAATTGTTAGTCCTGCCAATTCGATATTTCTTTTCTTACTTATGTTTGTGCTTTAATATAGTTTTGAGTGTATCAATGACCTTTTCAGATTATTGCACCCTGTTGATTAAGATTTTCTCTGTTTCAGGAATCAAATGATGGTCAGAGCATGATGGAGTTTCGTCGCAGTCTTCCTGCCCAGAAAGAAAGGCAATCACTATTGGAAGCTATATCTCAGAATCAGGTCCTGTTCTTTTCCTTGCAGGGCATGTTGGTCACAGTTTGGTAATGTTTGGTTTTCTTGGTATTTGTGGCAAGTATTTAAGAGCAGAGCTAAATATGGTTTTTGCTTTTGCAATACCCCAACTCATTTGTTTGTGACAGCAAAAATGAAGTGATCTTATCATGACATAGAAAAACAAGCATTAAACTAAGTAATCTAAAGCCAATCTGTGTGCTTTTCATGTGAAAAAAATGCTATGTTGTGCGCTACCTCTGGATGTTGAATAACTATTCAAGAAATGGATATGCCCCTTGTTTCTTAAGTGTCACACATATTTATGATTTTCAGTTCTGTATTTCTTAGATATGTAATCCTCCATTTGTCTGGGAAAGTTACTACTAATTGTTTCGTTATCTAACGTTTTTTCAATTAGGAGTGTTTCTGCAAACTATCTGAGAAATTTGATAGTTTTTACTACTCAGCACATGGGTTAAAAGCCTAATACTTGTGAGTAGCTATATTGAGAGAACCAAGTATTAACAGTGCTTTGCTTTATTGAACAGGTGGTTGTAGTTTCAGGTGAAACTGGCTGTGGTAAGACAACACAGCTGCCACAATACATTTTGGAATCTGAAATAGAAGCCGCTCGTGGTGCTACTTGCAGTATCATTTGCACTCAACCAAGACGAATATCAGCTATTTCTGTTTCTGAAAGAGTTGCTGCTGAAAGAGGTGAAAAAATTGGGGAATCGGTGAGCTACTTGCACCTATACAGTGAGAAAATTTTCCATGCTGAGGTTTTGGTTTTGTGGTTGCCGATGGGTACTCATGGTTATTTTAGTCATTGGATCTTGTCCAGGATAGCCATTTGTTGTCCATCCATAGGTTGCTGACTGGCCAGTAATCCAGTTGCTGTAGAACCTTTTCTTAACTTCTTTTACTTTGGTTATCTGATGAAATGGGTTTACACTATGCTAAACAGTTTGTGCAAACTTGGTGAGATTATTCTGTTCTTTTTTATTTTGATAAAATAATTGTTACCATAGGTTGGCTACAAAGTTCGGTTGGAAGGAATGAGAGGAAGGGATACACGCCTTCTGTTCTGCACTACTGGGGTCCTGTTGCGAAGATTGCTGGTGGACAGAAGCTTGAAAGGTGTCACCCATGTTATTGTGGATGAAATTCATGAACGGGGCATGAATGAAGGTTTGCATCACTCATAATAATTCTGAACTAGGTATCCAGGAGGTAAATAGCGTTAATTTTGTTGGGTCTCTGTGCTAGATTTTCTCCTTATTGTCCTAAAGGACCTTCTTCCACGCCGACCGGAGCTAAGGCTTGTATTGATGAGTGCGACCCTCAATGCTGAGATGTTCTCTTCATACTTTGGTGGAGCACCCATGATACATATACCTGTAAGATATTTCATTAGGACTTCTTCACTCTTGTATTTTGCATCATATCAGTCTGCTCATCAAGTCATTCTTTCATTTGAATCAGCACAAATGTATATCCATAATATGAGCTGAATTACACCAATGTTGTGCATGGCTGCTCTTATCAATCTTAGGAATAGCCTTTTGAATCACTTGCAATTATTTAGTGCTTTGTGTATATTGAGTTAGCCTGAAATCTTTTAACCTTGTTTCCCTCTCTAAACCTGCTACTTGCTTGGGTGTTCTTTGCGGTCTAAATAAGCTGCATGCTCTCTCATTGTAGGGTTTTACATACCCTGTTCGGAGTCGTTTCCTAGAAGATATTCTTGAAGTTACTGGCCACAGATTGACTCCGTACAATCAGATTGATGACTATGGCCAAGAGAAAAGTTGGAAGATGCAAAAGCAAGCTCTACGGAAGAGAAAGAGCCAAATTGCTTCTGTTGTGGAAGTACGGGAGTCCCTATTTTTTTACCATTTATTTTCTGCTTAAAGCTTTGGTCTCTAAGCTTCTTTTTTTAACAGGATGCCGTTAAAGCTGCGGATCTAAGGGATTATAGTCCGCAAACTCGTGACTCTCTATCCTGCTGGAATCCTGATTCAATTGGTTTTAACTTGATAGAAAATGTCTTGTGCCATATTTGTCAAAAGGAAAGAGATGGTGCTGTGCTTGTATTTATGACTGGGTGGGATGACATTAATACGCTAAAAGATCAGCTACAATCCAACCCATTGCTTGGCGACCCTAGTAAAGTTTTGCTGCTTGCATGTCATGGTTCAATGGCTAGCTCAGAGCAGGTATTACCTCTTAGATGTTTCCATTTCCTCTTTTGTAGTTACAAACACAGCCATGGTTAGTTTTTTGTTTAATACATATACCTACAATTTACTTGTGCTGGTAACACTGGAACTACTTTGTTAAGTCATTTAAATTTGTACTTCTACATCATACACGATTTTGATACTGCTGGCAGTTTGAGGGAATTCTTCTCTAGGCTGATGTGTTGGTTAAATTTGACATATTTAAGCAATCATGATTCTGTCCATTTATGTGTTTCGATGCTCCTTTGATTCATAGAACTTTCTCCAGTCACCTACTCCCTCTCTTCCGGTTGATAAATCTTGCGGGTATCCCTAGGTTGTCAATTTGACCAATGAAATATGAGTTATAGGCCACAAAGAGCATACCGTTGAATTTTCATTAGAAGTTTCTAATGGTGTATATTTTTATGATATATAACTCGTGTTACGTTGGTCACATTGATGATTTAGGGATACATGTAGGCCTTATAAACAGGAAGGGAGCAAGTATTACTTATTTACCCTGTTCTGCAGATGTACAGTATGAATTTCCGCGACCTTATTGAATTGTGAATCTATTGCAGTTTTGTGTAAAATCAGATGTGTTCAGAATTCTGCTATAGACCATATAGGCTATTCACAGGCTGTAGCCATGGATAGCAAACAGTACAGATTTATGTCTTTTGATATATCAATGATTTTATTCTTATATTGTATTCTTTGTTGTGCAGAAACTAATATTTGACAAACCTGAGCCTGGTGTAAGGAAAATAGTTCTTGCCACCAATTTGGCTGAAACTAGTATTACTATCAATGATGTGGTTTTTGTTGTTGATTGTGGAAAAGCAAAAGAGACATCTTATGATGCACTGAACAATACTCCCTGTCTGCTTCCAACCTGGATCTCCAAGGCTTCTGCTAGACAAGTAATATTTTCTATCTTATTGGAATATGACTAATTTTATTTTTTGAGTGCAACTCACTTTTGATTAAATAATTAATTCTGTCTCTGTGGATATGTTAAGCAAGCAACTCGAGATTTACCTTCAAAAGCGTCTTTGGTCATCACACTTACATCATGTCCTTTTTTGTTATTTTAATGTCTGGTGATTTAGAGACGAGGAAGAGCTGGCCGAGTTCAGTCAGGGGAATGTTTCCATCTCTATCCACAGTGTGTATATAATGTCTTCGCTGACTACCAGTTGCCTGAACTTCTGAGAACCCCTCTCCAATCCCTCTGTTTGCAAATAAAAAGCTTGCGGCTTGGTAGCATCTCAGAATTCTTATCCAGAGCTTTGCAGTCACCTGAGTCTCTATCGGTACCTTTCTTTTCACTTTTGTTACCACAATCACAAATTTTGTCCTTCGTGCCTTCAGATGATCTGATAGTTTATTCCAATATATTTGTTTCAGGTACAAAATGCCATCGAATATCTCAAAGTCATTGGAGCATTCGATCAGAATGAAGAGTTAACAGTTCTAGGTACCAGATCCACCCTTTAAATTGATCTGTGAATTACCACCTCTTTACTGCATCACTCTGGAACTTTTGCAACTTGTGTGCTATAATACTTGCTGTTTGTCACTCAGGAAAGCACCTGTCTATGCTTCCAGTTGAGCCTAAATTGGGCAAGATGCTTATTTTTGGGGCTATATTTAATTGCCTTGATCCCATATTAACCATCGTTGCTGGACTTAGCGTAAGAGATCCATTCATGACACCATTTGACAAGAAGGATGTAAGTATGCCTCTTCCATCTCTAATGCATCTAAATGTCTGTTGTGCTGTATACTTTAGTATTGAACTTCATTGTTTTGCCTTACTCCATGCAGCTTGCGGAGTCTGCTAAGTTGCAGTTTTCATGCCGTGACTACAGTGACCACCTTGCGATTGTTCGTGCATATGATGGATGGAGAGATGCTGAAAGAGACCGCAATGGCTATGACTACTGCTGGAGAAATTTTCTGTCAGCGCAAACCTTGAAGGCCCTAGATTCTCTCCGGAGGCAGTTCCTCTTTCTTTTAAAGGACACTGGGTTGATTGATGAAAACATGACTATGTGCAATAAATGGAGTCGCGATGAAAATCTAGTTCGGGCAATCATTTGTGCGGGTTTATACCCTGGTGTTTCGTCTGTTGTGGTGAGTTGCTTCTATATAAATTTCTGTTCCATTTTATGCATCTAACTCACCTGTAGCTCTGTTGCTGTAGTATAGCTTTGGTTTGCCTAGGACAAAGGTCATGTTTGGACTATTTGTTTTGCATGTGAACTTCTTAGCCACACTATTAGAGCACTTCTAATTCTCCGATCTGGATCCTAACGTGCTTCTTGGTATTCAGAACAAGGAGAAATCGGTTTCTCTCAAGACAATGGAGGATGGACAGGTCATGCTTTACTCGGTAAGTTAGTACATTCATTCTATGTGTCATGATTGTGATCATGTCGCCATTTTACTTCGGTCAGGGACTGTACATGATGAAGTTCATCTTGTTCTTCGTTGTTGTTTCCAGAGTTCAGTCAATGGGAAAGAAGCCAAGATTCCATTCCCCTGGCTAGTGTTCAATGAGAAAGTGAAGGTGAATTCAGTGTTTCTCCGGGATTCAACAGCGATATCTGATTCTATATTGCTGCTCTTTGGAGGAAACATACAACAAGGGGGCTTGGTAAGTTCTTTTGCATTGCTTATTTGTCTTTTGGTCTGGCAAATTACCATTGAATATCCTTAAACTCCATGCTGCAGGACGGACACTTGAAAATGCTCGGTGGATATCTGGAGTTCTTCATGAGTCGTGATCTTGCATCGACTTACTTGAATCTCAAGGGTGAACTTGAAAATTTAATCCACTGCAAGGTATAATCATTGATCTTAAATATACTCCCTCCGTCCCAAAATAAGTGTCTCAACTTTGTACTAAAGTTAGTACAAAGTTGTACTAAGCTTGAGGCACTTATTTTGGGACGGAGGGAGTATCATTCTAGACGATACTCTTCATTCTACATTTTAGTGTTGTTTAGTTACTTGCTGACATTCAAAACAGACCTCAAATTAAATATCCTGTAAAAACTTTATTTACACAGCAGAATAAACATGTCTATCTATATGCACTAGATAGATTACGATATATGCTATTGTTCCCCGCCTTTTCCTATGTTGACGCTATTGAGTCGCCAAAATGGTAGTTAGCACTTCTGAGTGGTAACCAACCGTTTGATACCTTTCATCACGGTTTCCAAATTTGCACATTGAGTTTTCAAGTTTGGTCCGCTTCAGCTTCGCCCAGAAGTCGATCTTTTCTGACTTGATCAGATAGTTTTTATCTGACGGAGCATCCTTTTCCCCATGAAAGTGGATGTTGAAGTTTGTTGGCGTGAGCTACCTTATGGGATTTCCCCCCTTTAGGAACTGAATTCTAACCATTGTCAGTTCATTTGCCAACTCTTGTGGGACTTTCCCTCATTTGTGCTGATGCTCTACCTAATATTGACCAACCAATTCTCTGTTTTTGACAGCTTCAAAACCCAAGGATTGACATCCAAACCAGCGAGGAGCTGCTGTCAGCCGTGCGGCTGCTGGTCACGGAGGACCCATGCAGCGGTCGGTTCGTCTACGGCCGGCAAGAACCAAGGTCAAAGAAAGCAAAGACGATGATCTCTTCCGCCTCGGTGGCCTCCATGGACCGCGGGGGCGGAGGCGGGCACGGAGGTGACAACCCCAAGAACCAGCTGCAGACCCTCCTGACAAGGGCGGGGCACGACAACCCGTCCTACAAGACGAAGCAGATCAAGAACACCCTCTTCAGGTCGACCGTGGAGTTCAACGGCATGCAGTTTGTGGGGCAGCCGTGCGCCAACAAGAAGCTGGCGGAGAAGGACGCGGCGGGGGAGGCGATCAGCTGGCTGACGGGCGGGGAGGCTCCTCCGACGACGGCCAACGCGAGAGACCGGCGGGACGCGGACCCCATGTCGGTGCTGACGAAGCCGGCCCCACGCAGGAGGCGGCACCACCATAGGAGGAGCTGATTGGCGCAGACAGGTTTTGTTCGTTGCACTCAGTCAGGCGAAGAGCGATAAACAGAATGCATACGGTAGATTAGCTTGAGAAACACAGCGATTTTTCGTACGATGCCCGAGTTGTTGAAACTGGCTGCGATCGCCCAAGATGGGGTTGACCTGTTCGTACGGTGACCTCGATGCTCATTGTGCAGTGCTGTGATAAGACTATCTAGTACGTACTACGTTTAATGAAAGAGCATGGGATGGTACCACTGCAACAGAGGAACTGCTCCATGCAAAAAAAAAAGGATTTTTATCATTTATGACACTGGTTGTGCCCCACTACTAGAAATTTCAACTGTTTAAAAATGACATTGCTTCGTTACACACATACTACAAAATGCCACTGGACATCATTATTGTTAGACACATACTAAAAAATGCCACTGGACATCATTATTGTGGTCTCAAATTTCTTTTGCCATGTTATAATGACATAAATACCTATGAACCAACATGCCGTCCTATCTCACTACAATAAAGTGTGGGGCCCACTTAATCTCAACAGCGATCTTATTTTCCTGTAAAATTATTCGCTTGGTTACTTCTGGCATGTGGGGGCACACTTATCATTATGAGATAGAGAGAGCTGACATGTAGGTCTAGTCTTATTTTTATCATATAACATGGTCAACGGATTTGACGTGAAAATAACAATGTCTAATGACATTTTTGAGCAAACATCTAACAGAACGATGTCATTTTTAAGATATCTAATGGCAATTTTGAGCAAGCATCTCACATATCGATGGCATTTTCGACTAGTTGTAATTTCTAATGGCAAAATTGAGTGGCATTAGACATTGGCATAAATGATAAAAACCAAAAAGAAAAACAGAGGAACCACTCCCTCCGCCCTGAATTATTTATCGCTCAAATTGATGTATCTAACACTGCTAGGCCACAAGTAATAAGATTCTCTCACTGCAGAAAAAAAAATAAACAAAAAAATAGTGAAAAATTTCAAAAAATTCTGTTTTTTTTTGCGATGAGGAGTAAAATGGAAACAAATGTTTTGTATGCTTGCCAAATTTCGGCACAAAATGACATCCGTGGAAGTCGTGGCACAAAAAAAAACATAATTGATGCTCTAAAAAATGCTAGTTTTAAAAACATTTTAGAGTTTTGTTTTTGTTTTTTTTTCTAAGATTTTCACGAATGTCATTTCGTGCTCAAATTTTGCAGCCATGTAAAGCATTTGTCAAAGCTTCCGCAAAAATATAGTATGTTTAATATTTTTTATTTTATAGTTCACAAGGGTGCATTTGAGCTCGGGATTGGAATGGGACTTTTGCCCTCGCCAATGAATTTAAGTGCGCCAACATTTAATGTGTTGTGGTGCTTTACGTCTAGTCTAGCTAGTAGGCGCTGCTCACGCTTTTGTCAGGTTTTCCTTAATAAGCCGAACATTCATTATTTCTCTTTTTTGGCATTTGCCTTTATGCAGTGCATTCTTTCGTTGAGTGTGTGTTTGTAATACATCTTTCTAATGAATGTATTTGGCAGCTCTTTTACTAACATTCATTTTTCTTAAGTGTGCCATCTGGCGGAGCCACCCTTTTAACGTCTTCCACACTTTTTTTCCCTTTCCACATTACCCAACAGGTCCATAAACTCCGCATTTGCTGATATCGCTGGATGCACAATTTCAGTCGGAGACCACATCTTGTCTTCTCTCTAGAATCGGGCTCGGTTGTTCCACCATCGGTGGCTCCATCGACTAGCTGGCCATTCGCTTTTCAGCAAGTTTGCGTTTGATATACAATCCACAACTGTGACGTAGTCAGGATTTTGAGTCAGCATGGTCCAAATGATACAAAACAATGTTCACATCACGAATATAAAATACCAACATACTAGTAGAGAGCCGAGCTATTTAGTTGAGGGGGGCAATGCCCCCCTCCCTATGTTCGAACCAATTTATAGGACGAATTGGACGGGAATTATTTTAGCCTTTGCCCCCACACCCCTCTCGTATTTTAACCTTCTTCAAATACATGATCATCATCTTTTCAAAGACATTTATAGTGGCTGTCGGGTCGGTGGGGAAGAAAACCCCGACGAGCACCATTGGGGCGCCTCCCAGTGCTGCTCCGATGAAGCCGGCGAGGGATCGCTCCGCCACCTCGCGGAAGGAGGCGCCGCCGATGTGAATCGGCCCGCGACGCACTTGAACAGTGTGACGACGAAGGCCGCAAGCATACCGGCGACCGGATCCTGCGACGAGGTGTGCAAGGTGAAGAGAGTCACGGCGTAGACACCAAAGTGGCGAAGCTCTTCACGACGGACTCGGTGAACTTGGCCATGGTGGTGGCACATATACAGGGCTCTGGTGGTCGAAAGAGAATGGTCGCAGATTGAAAGCGTGAGGATGGGGGAGGGCGGGCAGTGAGGACAAGCACTTGAATAAATGGCCGGGGCTGGTGGCCGGTTGAATGGGTGAGTCGCCATAAGAAGATGGCTGGCCGCCCCCAGTCGCCGCGATTGGTGCCACGTGATGATTTTTTTTTTTGGTTGGGAAAATCCACACCGAGTCGCGAACGTCGCACGTCTCCTTCCCTCTTTCCCCACCGCTTCGCATTGCATTTCAGTCGTTGACCAACCACAGAGCGACTGAGAGCAGAGAGGCGATATGGGCGATGTGGTCGCGACACCGCCGGCGACCGCGACGGCGCATGCCATCTTGGAGCAGAGGCCGGAGCCAATCGCGGCGCAATCCCGTCCGGTGGTCGTGCGCGAGAGGAGTTCTCTGCGTCGGAGGCGAGGTGCGGCGCCAGCAATCTCGGCGACGCGTACCTTCTCGGAGCAGCAGAGGCCGGAGGCAATCACGGCGCAAACCCCTCCGGTGGTCGCGCGCGACATGAGCTCGCCGCATCGGAGGCGATGAGCGGCGGCTGGGGGCGCCTCGAGGGCGAGGAAGCGGGCGGCGCCGAGGAGCACCGTCGCCGGCGCGTGTTTTTCTGACACACGGGAGCGTATGGGTGGCAGTTTGAGTTTTGCATTTACAATACAGCAAAATTTCTTAGTAGTTGTTCTTGATCAGAGAACTGTGTTTGTTTTTTACATGCTGGTTTGTTGCTCAAGGATCACAATGCTGTGGTGCCATTTTTTAGTGCTAATCAGTCGTGGAGCTGATTTTCATCTGTTTCTACAATAGATGCTGGCATCAGGTGATTTGATAGGTCGTTTCGGTTCACTACCCTCATCCTGCCACTCCAAGTGTCATCTAGATTCCTTGACTACTCCACTTAATTAGTGGATATATGTAGCATGCACTTTCAACTCACATTTTTATTCTGTTATAACATTCAGATAATGATGTTTTGGGATGCACCACTGTTGGTTTGCCATCACAAGACTTGTGATTGGTTTAGTTGCTCGATAGACTTCATGGTAATTTTTATTTACTCCCTCCGTTCCTAAATATAAGTCTTTTTAGCCATTTTAAATGGACTACAACATACGGATATACGTAGACATATTTTAGAGTGTAGATTCACTCACATTGCTCCATATGTATTCATTTGTTGGAATCTCTAAAAAGACCTATATTTAGGAACGGAGGGAGTAATATTTATGGCAAATTTACTTTTTTTTCCACTAATGGCAAAAATACTTATATAGAGCATGTCATTTGTTTACCTTTTTTGCCATGCCATTTGGTTTTCTTTTTTCGACCATGGCAAAATTAACCTTTTATTGCCATGGCAATTTTTATTTATCATTAATGGCAAATTTACTTTTTTTCACTAATGGAAAATATACTTATATGGAGCATGGCATGTTTTACTTTTTTTGCCATGGCAAAAATTCATTACATCAACATTTTTAATCCACATTTATTGCCATCATGGTACAAATGCAAATTGCCATGAACTTTTCTTTTGTGCCATTGCATAAAAAAGATCTTTTTTATCATGGCAAATTTTGCTTTATAAAGATGATGGAAATTTTAGGTTTGTTCAGAGTATGACAAAATCTCGCCTTCATTATTCACAGCCAAAAGATCTTTATTTTTCTCTGGGCCTTATTTCTCTTTTTTTCAAAGCAAAAGGCGTTGGGTGATGGTGTTGCGCTGGGCTTTAACCGCTCCTAGCCCAGCAAGGTGTTCGGGATGGGGAGGTGTTCCGATCGAATAGAAACGTTCGTTGGCGGGGGAGACGTCGTACCGAACGAAAGGTTCGGGCTGAGATGTCCACACACCGAACGTTCGGTGGTTATCGGGGTCCTTTTTTCTAACATGTTTTAGATAATATAACCATCTATTAAATGTCATGATTTTATTTAATGTTATCGATATTTTCTACAAGTTATTTGAGCATTTGTTTTCACACTATGTCAAAAAAATTTGAATTGACTATAAACATTAAAATTAAAATATAATATTATTTCAGGAATATAAATAAAAGTAATCAAACCAAAGAAGGAAAAAAAACGACGAGACGAACATACAGAAAGAACAATAGGGGAAACAACCTGGCTCGGACTAGTAGAACCTCTCTTCAGGTGACGCGATGGTTCGCATCGCTACGAGAGGTGTATAGCTGAGCCCCGTTGTGTCACCTACATCGATGTTCAGTTGGGCCGGCGAAATTAGCTTCAGGCTAGTTCGTTTTTATTTGTATTTTCATTCGTTTTTCCTCATATTTTACAAATAATACACAATACATCTATGTTCAAAGTTATGTTTTCTTAAATTTTGAAAAGAAAATGTAAAACTGAAATATGTTAACATAGTGTACTAAATTTGTTAGCGTGCATTTTTTAAAATGTAGATAGAATGAAAATAATTGGGTGACGTTTGAAAATTGCCACATTTCCAAAACATGCTTGTGTTTTTTTAAATAAACAATGTAAATGAAATTTCGTGCAATTCATAAATAAATAATTTTTATACTATTATAAAAATGTACATGACATTAAAAAAAGTGTTCATGCATTTCAAAAATATATTCATGGTGTTATACAAATGTAAAAAAATGTGTAGCTTTAATAAAAAAGTGTTTCTTATCACTTAAAAGAATAATTCAACGTGTATACATAATATACTATTTAAAACGTACTCATCCTTTTTTGAAACACATGCATTAAAAAGATTAAATGTGTGTGAAAAATGTTTGAGAAGTACACAAAAGATGTACAAGGTGTATGAAAAAAAGCAGACACGAAACCATATTTTTTTTGTGGGGTATGAAACCATATTTTTTTGCGGGGTATGTAACCATTTATATATTTGAAATATTGGAATCGTGTATCTGAAAAAAACTCTTAAACATGTATAAAAAAATGTTCCGAACGTAGGAGAATAATGTACAACCTGTGTGAATCATGTGTTGAAAGAAAGAAAGAGAAAAAAGAATGTGATTAAATAACATAGAAAATCAGGACCCGAAAGAAAACCATTGAAACCAGAAAGAAAGATAAAAGGAAATAAAAAGGAAGAATTGAGAAAACTGAAGGAAACTGCTAAGGGAACATATGAAATCAGAAGAAGAAAAATCTGCAAGGGAAAAACCACGCCAAAAACCCGCGTCCGCAGGAAACCATGTTGGGCGGGCACAATAGCGCGTCGATGCGGGAAAGCTTCAGGCGAGATGGAAGGTAGTGTCGGACTAGGCGGTGCATAGCCCTGGGAGATAAACATCTACTCCCTCCGTCCGGAAATACTTATTGAGAAAATGGATTAAAATAAGTGTATCTAAAACTAAAATACGTCTAGGTACACTCATTTGTCCAACGAGTATTTTTAAACGGAGGGAGTACCTCTATTGCCACGCTCAGAAAAATTAAAACATGGACCTACATATATATGCGTTGAATAGGAATTGGCTCCCCCACTTGGCAGTGGGCACCTAAACATGTGGCGTAGTGGTATCACTCCCGCCCCACGTTGGTTCAAGAACCACCAACAATTAGTTCATGTTCCCGAGTGATCTCCTCCGGATCTAGCTAAGCCGCGTGGTTTACTTTAATTACTCCACATATTGACATGGCTGGAGATATGCTACTACGCTCTCATGTGTACCCCCGGTCGGCAGCTAAGTGTGTGTTTAACACGCAACGTATTGGAATCTTGTTAGCTAGCTTGCTTACGTTGCTTGCATGGCAATGGCATGTGCCGCCATTGGTAGATCGAATGTACTCCGTCCGTCCGAAAATACTTGTCGAAGAAATGAATAAAAATAAATGTATCTAAAACTGAAATATGTCTAAATACATCCATTTCTTCGACAAATATTTCCGAACGAAAAGAGTACTTACTGTGGTAGTACTAGTACGTGATGGAGTGCTGGTTACCTGTTAACTAGTACCCGTGGCGTGGAGTTTGGATCATATGCCGCCATTCATTGAACAAGGACGCTTGCATGTTGATGCATCATGCATGCATGTAACAAATGTATGTAGATATATCTTAAAATATAGATTTGCTCCATATGTAATCACTTGTTGAAAACTTATATTTAAAAACAGAGGGAGTAGTTACTCCTAGCTAGGAGTATATATTCCTGCCGTTCATTGAACATGCAAGTTAGAGCATCTCCAGCCACCCCCCCCCCCCCGCGCGCGCCACCCAGGAGCCCTTTTTTTTCGCCGGCGACGTAAAAAGGCCAAAAATCGGCCCAGCCGAGCCCCCCAAGCACCCCCAGGACCTCAAAAAAGTGCCAGCAAACCCGGTAGCGTCGAAGTGCATTGGGCGCGGCGAAGCAACGATCAATCCTATTCCCCCACGCGTCCTTTTTCTCGGCGATTGTCCTGGGGGCAGGCACGGCGATTGTCCCGGGGGCACCCACGGCTGGAAAACGGTACTCGCCGTCCCCCCGGCGGAAGCGTTTTGGCCCGCAGGACGTGCTTTTTTTAGTTCGGCGATTGTCCTAGGGGCCTCCAACGGCTAGAGATGCTCTTAGCCTGGTCAAATGCGTGCCTTATTCTTGCATATCTTGATGTCATCTTTTCCTCCGTCGCTGGTATAATTAATCACTGCTCCCTCCGTCCTATAATATAGTGTTAAAAAACGTCTTACATTATGGAACGGAGGAAGTAGGAGTTATGAGTACTGGCGTGCATGTTATGCTAGTGTCGCAGGACTGTATATTTTTCCATTGTAATGAATGAAGAGCTGGTTGGGTAGGGTATCTCCAATGCGGACCCTCTAACCATCCGCAACCGGCGGAACCACATCTTCCAGATGTGCTGTACCATCCAACCACATCTACATTAATGATATGCGGTTGCTGAGGAACCTACTCCAGCGCCACCAACCGTCCGTCTGCCATCCACCATTAACCTCGCCGCCACCACCTAGCCATCTGTTCGCTATATAAACTCCAGCCCCGACCATAGTTGCACTCATTCTTCTCCGATCTCTTTATCCTCTCCACACCACACCTGCCATGGCCTCCGCGCACACCAAAGCCCTCTGGGACACCCTCTGCTCGAAGGAGAAGAACAAGATGACCGCCATTGATGTCGGCTGGCAGGCCAGCCAACATATAGAGGTCGCCGACACAGAGGACGAGCCTGCGCCACCATCCTCACAGGTGCATGCATGCCTCACCATTGGCGAGGCCCGTAGGAGGAGGCCAAGTTTCGATAGGCGCAAGCCGACCAGGCCTACAACCTCGGCCTCCTCGAGGAGCACTGGCGTGCGGAGGTGCAACTCGCCACTGGCAGGGCCATCGTGCCGGATGTGGACGTGACGGAGCAGGAGGCGTTGGTCCACTCCTACCGCTCCGCTTGTGACATCCACCATGACCATTGGCAGCACTGCCTCCATCAGGCGGAATTGGCGGCCGCCTACAGGGAGTTCGACGAGGTGGCGGATGAGGTGGGAAGCAAGTACGATGATGAGGAGGACATCCCTAGCTCCGCCCCGTCCGCGCCCCTCCGCCACAACCACAAAGCCAACACGTCCGTTGGCGCTGGCGGCAGCTAGGAAGCGTAGTGCAATGTAGGTCGCTGTCGCTCGGGTCCCAAGAAGACCACCTCTCTCCCTCTCCCGTTGAAGCCAAGCTTGGTTGGGTGAACATTGTCGGCCGATTAGCCGCTTGGCGGCGACGTGAAGGCGGACAACTTCACTTCCCGGGGCTTCAGAGGTGAAAATTACGGAGGCGGAGCTGGAGAGCACCGAGGCGGAACTGGAGAAGACCAAGGCAATAGCCGGAGCTTCAGTTCTCGGGGCTCATGACCGAACATGGGAAACGGGCGCCGACGATCATTTAGATTAGTTTTAGAGTATGGTTTGTCCGGTTTATATGAACAAATGTAATTAATTCCATCTGGTTTATATGAAAAATGTTTGAAATATAATGAATTTTATCCGATTTAATGAAATCTATCATGTTTGCATGAATTTCGTTTGGTTAATTTAAATAATGATTGAAATGTATGCAGACAGTGTTGTATGGCCCGCACCCGTGTTCGTGGACAAATGCCGAAGCAAATTTACGGTCGGCATTGAAGATGCCTTAGACCAGCTGGGCGCGCGCGTACCGGCTATGCATGCATGATGCACGGCTAAACCAAATGCCAGAGGTTATCAACGAGCCAGTGTAGGGGCAAAGCAAGCGGGTAATTTCAAGTAAATCAAGCAACGACAACTTGGCGGTCGGCGCAGACGTACGTGCAGTGCAGGTGCATCCGTGCCGTACCAGTACAGTACTGCCACTGATCACATGCACGCATGCATGCATGCATAAGAGGCACCTTGACTGGCTGCGGCTGGCCGTGCGACCAATGGCTAGCGCCGGGTGCTAATAAGTGCGGTATTTCTTGCTGATCCGTCAGCCACCAGGCGGCCAGACTCTCCTGGCCCCTACTTCCAAGAGACGTGCCGCGCCTTACTAGTTTGGTAATCCCTCTGTAAATTAATATAAAAGCGTTTAGAATACTACTTTAATATTCTAAACGCTCTTACTAATTTGGTACAATAGAAAACTAAATCTGGATGAAAGAAAGTTTCAATCGATTCTTTTTCTCGAATATATTTCAATTGATTCTTACTTTCTTAGCATGCATGTATTCCCTTTGTTCCCAAATATTTGTCTTTCTAGCCATCTTAAATGGACTATAACATACGAATGGATGTAGACATATTTTAAAGTGTAGATTCACTCATTTTGTTCCGTATGTAGTCACTTATTGAGATCTCTAGAAAGACAATTATTTATGAACGAAAGGAGTACGTACCGAGGTGATATACGCTCCTACAAACGGTCTTCGCATCGAAGATGCACACACCCAAAACGGACAGGCATAGAAACAAGGACAAACACGTACCGTGAAAGAAAAAAGATGTACTGTAATAATAATGTAATGTACGTGTTAGAGATGACATGAAAAGAACACTGTAAGCAATCCAAACTTGTTGCCATACACTATGGATAGGACGGCCTACGTTGTAGCGGTGCAAAGACCCGGCCCCGTGCCCATAAATCTAAGATAAGAGGGTGCCATGGAATGTTGGGAGAGGCCAAACCATGTAAGCCTAACGAAATTTCACTCACTTATACAGGGGGGGTTACAGTTAGGGATCAAGAATGGACGTATTCAAACTGCTTCTTGAAAGAATATCACTGATGATACGCGACTTCTCACTGCCTCCGTCATTAAAATGGCGCGTCGGTCTAGGGTGTCACCTGCTGCACGCCCGGTTGAACACGCTTCTTCGCCGCATACAAACACCTACTTTAAACCCGTGTAGAAGTCGAGAAACCTACTCCGGCCACACCTCGGTTCACAAGTGGGCCGACATTAAACACAACGCTGACCAAGCTCCTCCCATCGGCCCGCTATTTAAAAGAGGTCAGACGCCGGGCAAGAATTGCAGCACTTCGCCGCTCCCCATCACCTCCTTCCACCATTTTCTCCTCCTTTTCGATGGCATCAAACGAGCAGGAAGAGCAGTTCTCTTGCATAAAAGCCGGCTAGGTGGCCCGCCGAGCCCGCCAAATACGAGCGAGGCAGCTCGTTGCTCGACCTCCTCTACAAGCCCGACGAAGCAAAATTGCCACCCCAATCCGGTGCATGCTTCACCAACTCGCGGAGGAGCGGCGAGTTGCGCCAGGCCGGCAAAGGGGAGCACGCTGGTACGGGCATCGTCGCTGCCGTGGACAACGCCGCGTCGTCCCGCGCCTCCCGTGCCTGTGACCGTGCCATGCACCGTCAATGCATGCATAGCCGCGCCCCGGTAGCAGAGAAAGAAGCCGGCTATGCGGTCCGCGTCCGCCGCCAACATCGAGGGAATGTAGAACACGGGAGGCCGCCGCCGTTTGAGTCTCAGGAAGGCCACCACTAGCGCGCGTCGCTGGCTTGTATAGCCGACAACCTGTCCCGTTATTTATCTTAGACCATCTTGGGCACTCGTCTGGGCTCCACGGAAGCACCCTTCCCTCCCGGGTGAAGCACCCTCTTGGCCACTCCGACGAGCGACGCAGACGGACATAGGGAAGATACGGACGAAGAATATGCCTCTGGGACTCCTGGCAGTCCGATTAGCGAGCTGTCGGACATGGGGAAGATAGAGGGATCTGCCGCGGCCGGCCGTAGACTAGTGTAGTGTATCTGTATCGTGGGAGTGAAGCTCCATGTGACAATACGTGCACATAATTTTACATTTTTAGTTAAAATATGTCCAAAATGTTACCGTTTTCATCCGGTTTGTGTGAAATCCATCGTTTTTATATGAAACTAGCCGTCTTTGCATGAATTACATCCGGTTTGTTGAAAACCGGATTGAAATGTATGTGGCTAGCATTGGATGGCGGCCTTCTGCATCTATATCCATGAACTGATCCTCTTGTCTGCGGACATATACGGGAAAAAAATTACGGGTCGCCATTGAAGATGCCCTAAAGAGCTAAGACAGACTGACAGATTCATCACACTGGAGCCGTTGGGTCGTCCAAGCTAGCTGTGCACTGTGCTGCCAAATTGGAAAAACTGAACTGGGTAGAGATTGCTCGTGAGCTGTCTGATCAAAATGAGATCTGACGGCCACAGAGGGGCTCGGGACGTGCAGAAAAATCAACAGGCTAAGCCATAGTGGTTTAGTTATTTTATAGGCGTAGAGAGTTGTGTTGGCGTCCTAGCATGCGAAGACACATCCATCGTCTATTTCAGGCTTGTCGTTGATCAGCTCCCGAACACCCGCTCCCAGCGTAACCATGGGGACGGTGCCCAGCCACACGAACCGAGCGACGCCCGCAACCATCGCACCTCACGGCTAAATCCAGCATCCCATCGCCGCCTTTTAAAGCGCACGCCGCCGCGCCTCTCCTCCTGCTCACCGGACACGCACCTGCATCTGTGCCGCCTCCACACCACCCGCCGTGCATAGTACAACCGACATGGCCATGGCGCCATCCGCGCGCGTGTCGCTGATGCTCGCCGTGGTGCTCGCGTGCGCGCTGCTCGCCACCACGCATGCAGAGGCCGCCGGCGGCGGCCTCGCGTGCAATCCGCTCCAGGACAAGACGTGCAAGCCGGGGGACCCCAAGGCGCCTGAGAACACGGAGGAGGGGGGCGGGTTTGGCGCGAGGCTGCCATCGCCGCCCGTTCCGGGCCACGGTATGATTGACGAAGACATCGACGACGAGTTGCCGTCGTTCAGCACCCACAAGACCATCCTCGGACACTGGGAGGATCCGGTGCTCGAAGTCTGACATCTAAGTGCATGGTTGTGTCTTCTTGCATTCGCATTGCTTGTGTAGTTGTGTTGTTGCCCAGAAGAAAGAATGAGACAAAGGAACAGATGGGAGAGTGAGCGTGTCACGATGATCCACGCTAGGTGATGACCAAATTTGCTAGTTGTCCATGTTAATATCGTGGACGTTCAGGAAGAAGTTATAGATTCTAGTCATCCATTAGGCCTAGTTTTGGTCTTCTTATTGTTGGCCTTGGGATTTTTGGAGTGGGAGGTACCGACTCACTGTTTCGCCTTGGTCCTTCATTTCTATAGTTTTATTTTGTTTCTTTTTAGTTTTTACTTGGTTTTTCCCTTTTACTTTTTTATTCAACACATGTCTATGTTTTTTCAAACACGTAGTTTTTTGTACGGATCAAGAACAAATTTTTGTATATGTTTAATATTTTTTGAATACGCGATTAACATTATTTTAGAATAAATGTTTTGATGTCTACTTCTAATTTCAACACAAGTTTGTATTTTCATACACATTGTACATTTTTATATACGTCAAGAACATGTTTTTATACTTCAAAAAATTCAAGTGCATAAATAGAATGTTTGTTTAAATATATGTATTGATGTATTTTCATACACATTATACAATTTCTGTAAACAAAGGAACATATTTTAAGGACATGCATGACTAACATTTTTTAAGAATATGACTAATATATGCTTTGATTTCTATCTTTTTTCATATATATTATACATTTTTGGTTTACATATGAAAAAAATATACACGTTTGACATTTTCAAATACAAGAATAACATTATTTAAGTATATGTTTTGTCGTCTATTTTTATACACATTGTACATATTTTGTATATCATTGAAACATTTTTTATACATGTTTAAGTTTCTTCATATAAATGATTAAAAAGTTTCAAACACATACTTTTAAGATTTTCCAAATACTATGAAAATTTATTAATTGTAACGAACTTGTTTAAATGTTATTGATATTTTAAAAGTAATGCAATGATTTTTTAATGTACGTCAACATATTTTAAACGTCCTATGAACATTTTTAAAATTAAAGTATGTTTGTCAGAACTATAAAGAAAATTAGTAAAAGAAAATAAATAAAGAAATGAACAACGGGAAAACATAACGAAGAACAATACCAGAAACTTGCTAGGCTGGCCCAAATATTTTAACATTGTTCAAATACATATGCAAAATGTAAATTGTGTATAAAAAATTGTTTGAGCTGCATATGAAAAATGTATATGAAAAAAATGTTTGAGATGCATATGTAAAATGTGTATGAATAAAATAGTAGACATCAAACCACAAAAATTGTTAATCATGTAGTTAAAAAATGTTAAACATGTATATAACAATGTCGCTGATGTATACGGAAAATGTACAACCTGTTTATAAAAAATAGGAATATATATATATATATATATATATATATATATATATATATATATATATATATAAGAATGCCGGTAAAAAATATGGAAAATGAAAACACATAAAAAAGCAATGAAACCGACAACCAAAATTGGACAAAAATAAGTAAACATAATTCTGAGAAAACCGAAAAAGAAACTGGCAATGTAACGTAGACCACCGATAAAAAACTTGAAGAATAAAAACACATAAAAACCGCACCACCAGGAACCCATATTTGGTCCGGCCAGTAACTGCGGAAAACTTTCAGGCGAGACGGAAGGTACCGTCGCATTAAACGATATATAGCCCTGGCGGTCAAACATCGACCTATGCATGCCACCCTCAAAAAGGAAATCGACCTATGCGTTGAGTAGGAATTGCCTGCCCTAGTTGGCAGTGAAACATGTGGCGTAGTGGTGTCACTCCCGGCCCACGTTGGTTCATTCAGGAACCACCAACAATTAATCCTCAAGATGCGGTTCCGGAGTGATCTCCTCCAGATTTCGCTCGAGCAAGTCAGAAGTTGACCGGGCCGCGCCGCGTCGTTTACTTTGCTCCACAGATGGATCGATTGCTGCTTTTTCTTCTTCTTCTTCCACAAATAATTGAACTTAACTTAAGATAGCTGACCACACATGTCATGTGGTGGAGATATGCTATACTAAAAGCTATCATGTGCGCCTCCGGTCGATCGGCAGCCGAGTGTGTGTTTAACATGCAACGTATTGGAATCTTGTTAGCTAGCTTGCTTAATTACGTTGCTTGCATGGCCTATGGCACCATTGGTAGGTCAAATCAAATGTACTTACTGTGGTAGTACGTGATGCAGTGCTGGTTGGCTGTTATAACTAGTACCCGTCGCGTGGACTTTGGATCATACGCCGCATTCATTGAACAAGCACGCATGCATGTTGATATTCCTGCCAAGGCCGGGCGGTCTGCCGTACATTGAACACGCACGCCTGGTCAAATATAATGCGTGCCTAGCTATATATATTCTTGCATATCTTGATGGCATCTTTTCCTCCATCGCCGGCCTAGTTAATTACTACGTCTACCACTAGCGTGCATGTTCTGCTACGCTCACGCTCACAGGACCGGACCGTATATTTTTCCAGTGTAACGAACGAACGAGCTGGTTTGGCTATGGTTAGACCAGCTGGACGGGTACCATGCATGCATGCATGATGCATGGCTAAACCAAATGCAAGAGGTTATCAATGAGAGGTAGTGCATACGAGCAAACGGTGCAGAGAAGGCAGCAGGTCCTACCTGCACCACGGTCCATGGCGTGGGTTAATGAGTAACGACGACGACGGCTGTAATCATGCATGCACGCATCAATCTTGTTCAAACTTTGGCTGTCGGCCGGCGCAGACGTGCAGTGCAGCAGGGCGGGCCGTACCAGTACGGCCACCCACCCAGCTGCTGCGCGGGCTGACCGCATCGCATACATGCATGAGATGAGAGGTACGTTGACCGGCAGGCCGTCCGACCAATAGCCAGCGCCTGGCACTAATAACTGCGGCATCTTCCTGGTCCGTCTGCCACGAGGCCAGACTCTCCTGAGCCCGGACCCCTACTTCCAAGGGAGCCCGGACCACAAAACACGGTGAAAGAAAACGTAGAAGAGGAGGAAGAAGAAGAAGTAATAATGTGTTGGAAATGACAAGAGAAAAACACTGTAAGCAAACCAAACTTGTTGTAACACTGTATGGGACAGCCCGGCCTACGTTGTAGCGGTGCAAAGACCCGGCCCGCCCCAGCGCCAAGGTCGAAGCCAGAAATTTTGCTAGTCATTTTATGGCCACCTATGGTGCAGATCTCATGGCCAAACTGCTGTATGGCTTTGATTAGGACCAGAGGGCGTTGTAGACGTGATTGTAATTCCTAAGTTTTGAGTAATTCAAGATTTATATATTCTCGCAAAAAAAATAAGGTGTCATGTAGTAATGCTGGGAGAGGCCAGTGGCGGATCCAGGATTGGAGCAAGCCCCGGGCCCAAAAAAAATTTTTTTTGTCGTGAGAGAAAAACTTAAAATCCATCAAGCTACAGCTACCTCAAATATGGCTCAATTGCATCAAATATTTAGAATTTAAACTCAATGTTTAAAGATACAACAAAATAGATAAAAAGATGACAAGAACTACAAACAGTACGTGCACTAAAAAGAGTACCAAATCAATTGTTTGCTTCATCAGTGTCTTCCATAACTTGATCAACAGTGGAAGAAGAGCCAACACCTTAAGAGAAATCAAAGCAAAATTTCATGAGAGAAGACATAAACATGAAGTGAAACAATTATCATTGTACAAAGTTGAAAACTTACTAGTACGACGAGGTAAAGTTCCTTTGCGGAATCTATAGTCTTGAAAGCGATATATAATAGCATCATCATCAACCTTTGCTTCACTCCTCTGGATTATTACTTTCTTGAGTTGAGATTGAAGGCGGGTTGTTTGAATTCAAAGGCGGTGGTCCCATTTCTGCATTGGTTTCATTTTCTGGAGTTACTTCACTCCTCTCAGCCCCTTCATTTCCTCCGGCTAAAACCCCGGGTGTAGACACTTCTATTGCTGCCACGGATGAAAAAAACCTCTTCATCTTTTATTCTACAAAATGAAATGAAATTGATATTCAGTTAGTATTAACACTTTAACAGTAGCAACAGGCCAACAACAACATTCACAAAAAACTGGCTATGAAATTGATATTAACAGTAGCATTGTAGCAACAACATTTACATTCAAATACAACAGGCAGCAGCAGATCAAAACTGTTCAAAAATACAGCAGGCAGCAGCCAATCCAATCCATTACCAATCCAGCAGACCAGAGCCAGGAGAGGGAGCAGAGCCGTGAGCCGGGCAGCCGGTGAGCAGCGTGAGCAAGAAGACGGGCGGGCGCAGGCGAAAGCAAGAAGCCGCTAGGCGCCAGCTGGGGCGGCCGGACGGGCGACGGGTGAGGCGTGAGCGGCGGTCGGCGGACGGGCGGAGCCCAAGGTGAGGCGTGGGGCCGCGGGCGACGGGCGGTGGACTGGGTGGCGGCGGTCGGCGGACGGGCGGAGCCGCGGAGGTGGAGGGTGGGGCAGCGCGGCGACGGGCGGGTGGATCGGGCGGAGGCGGCGGACTCACCTGCCTGCCTGCGCGTGCGTGGCTGCTGCCTCGCTAGGTCTGCGATTGGGATGGGCATCGAGCGAGCTGGAGTCCTGGACGAGTGTGTTGGGTTGGGCCCTGGCTGTTAGTTGGGCTAAGCCCCGGGCCCAATTCGAAAACATACCTAGGTAATAACTAAAAAAAAAAGCCACGCCTCGGGCCTGGGCCCTGGGGGCCTGGGGCCCAGATCCGCCCCTGGGAGAGGCCAAAATAAGGTGTCATGTATGCACTGCTATTTACTGGGCACTAGTTGCGCACTGTAAGGCCAACTCCACCGTACGACTCTAAACGGACATCCGCTTTGTTTGGATTTTGTCCGTTTAAAATGGCAATGGATAGCAAAACGGACATGCGTGTCCGGCTTCTGTTGGAGGCGCCTAGCGCAGTCGACTGCCCCAAAATGTCCGCCCGTGCGTTTGCCCCCGCGGTCGCCCTGCAGCGGCATCCGCTCGCGCCCTCCGCCGCGCCAGTCGCGCACACCGGCGCCCAGCCACGCTCGCTGTCTAGCCCGTCGCGCCGTGCCACAGCTTGCTAGCTAGCACACCCGCCGCCCTGTGCCGTAGCTAGCTATCTAGCTCTCCGGCAAAGCCGCTTGCCATAGGTAGCTAGCTAGCTATCCCGCACAGCCGCTCACGCACACGCAACCATCGCCCGCGCGCTCGCGCTGCAGCCGCTCGCGTGCTACCACCTTAATAATTTCCCCTTCCACGAACGGACGGGCCAGTGCGTGCGTGCATGCGCTGTTGTGCCGTGCGGTTGAGCAGCAGCTTCCTCGAGCCCCTGCCCCTCTTCAAGCTGTGCATGTCGACTCGTCCACCTCATCCGGAGCCATGGCATTGGCATGCATCCTCACACGGGCTCGCGATCTCGGGTGTTTCTCGAGCAGGCATGCATGCATGGGTGTGATCAACCATGTCGTCCCGCCGTCCTGTCATGTGGTGATTGCATTGGTGACGCCGGTGCTATCCAGGCAGCTAAGAAACGATTGTTTTTTCCGCCTTGCTAAGTCTCAGTCTTCGGTCGATGCTATATTCACGAGACAAGATCCGTGCAAAATTTTCTTTTCAGCTTAGTTCTTTTTCTCTCTTGCATTTTTTGTCCGAGACTTGATTATATCTCAGTCGACTGAGTCCTAGCCATACCCTTTCTTTTTTCACTGCCATGACAACCGATTTGGCAGTTTTTCTTTTCTTTTTTTCTTTTGCTGTGGCGACAGCCAAAATAACATCTTTTTTGCTGCCGCGGCAGCACTGTAGTTCGTTCGCAACATGCTGCAGGCCAACTCCACCGCGCGACCCCATTTTGTCCGACCCCGTCCGTTTGGGGTAAAATGGACAAACCGGGCGGCCCAGCGCGCGACGGCCCGAACCCATATTGTCCGTTTTGTGTCCGGGCCGACCCATTTCAAGCGCAAACTTGCGCCTGGTTTGGGTCGCGGCGGACGGCAAACGGACGCGCGCTCGTCCACGTCGGGGCCGCGTGGCAGGCGGCCACCTACCTCCCATCTGCCAACATCAATGCGCACGGGCGGGTGGCCCCATCTGTCATCCGGCTATTGAACGGTCGCCGTCCTTCTTAAATGGGACATGTGGACCGATCGTCGTCCTCATCACTTCCCACTCCGGCCCCTCTCTGCCACCTTGAAAGCTGACACGCCCAAACCCTAGCCGCTCCCCGACCTCGAACTCGTCGGCCGGCCGCAGCCATGGGGCTATGGAGCTACGACCGCAAGGGAAAGCACAACCGCGAGGCCGGCTCCTCCTCGGGCCGCCGCCGCGACTCCGTGAAGAATTAGGAGCCCGCGTCACCGCCGTGCTCCTCCTGTCGAGCCCCCGCACCGGCTCCTTCACCATCGCCCCTAGGCCCGCCGGCGAGCGCGACCGGCAGTACCTCAGCGCGGACGTGTGCCGGCGCTACTGGGAGACGAGGACGCCGGTCCCGTGGAGCGACGTCCACCTCCCCAACAGCTGACACCTCAGCGCCGACCGGGTCCCGATCCCGCCGGCGCCGATGGGCAGCCGTGCGCGCCGCGATGAGATCGAGCGCCGCCACCGCCTCCTCCCCGACGACCTGTACTACTACGGCAGTACGCCCCGATTCCGTGCTGCGGGACACGTGGCTCCGGGGCGAGCACGACACGCGGCGCGTCCTGCGCCGCCGCCCGGTAGCGGTGTCGGGCTGCGCGGCCACGCGTCGAGAGGTCTTGTGGCGTCTGCAGTGAGCGGCCTCACGCCCACGCCGTCGCCTTCCCCGTCTCCATCACCACCTCCACCTCCTCGCATGACAGCGGAGGAGGAGGCCCGGCTCATGCAGCGTGTCATGGAGGACTCCATGAACACGCACGACGAGCGCCAATGGGACGGATTGGAGGAGGCCATGGCACTCTCTGCTGTCGGCGACGTCGCCTTCCTCGAGCTGCAGATGGTGGCCGTCAACGAGGAGGAGAGGAGGGAGGAGGCGATGGAGGAGGAGCCGGTGGCCGCGTTCCACACGGGCCTGGTGGGCCAGCAATGGAGCTGGTCGTGCACCGCGCAGGAGATGGCCGACGCCGTGGGGGGCGTGAACTGGTGCCCCACGCCGCCACGGTCACCGGAGCGGGAGGCCTCGCCATGGGAGGAGGTGGTGCAGGCACCTCCGGCCTTCCAGGCCGCCCCCGTGTGCCACGCGCCGCCGTCCCACCTCTGGACGCCGCCGGCCTACGTCGACCTCGTGAGCGACGACGACAATGACACCGGCGGCCAGTGAAGACGGCGAGGGCCATGGCATCGACAGGCGCGGCGGCGTTTTTTATTTTTTTATGTAATTATGGCACTGGGCCGTTAAGTGAACTGCTAAACTGGGCCGTTTTGTGGTCGTGACCCCCCTAACTAAGTTTTTTGTTTATTAAACTGCGCTTATTTATTTATTTTAGTCATTTTATTTACGTTTTTTTGTTTTTTAAATTATGTCCAACACGGACGTGATTTGGTATGTGGCCGTATGGTGGACGCACGCACGACCCAACGGACAAGACCGGACACGGTCGAACCCATCGGCGCCCTAAAGGAACAGAATCCGGTTGAACCGGACGTCCATTTGGAATCGTGCGGTGTAATTGGCCTGAGGCGTCGTCAACGTTGCATTGCCATATTAGAAAAATCTGCCAGTCAGCACCTACTACCAGTCCAGTCTACCATGCATGCAACAATATTTATAAGTCAGTGACAGTGAGAACAGATGGATCTGTTACCATTCGCTGTTTAGTTAATTATTTATACATGCCAATCCAATCCTATTGGCATCGATCGATCCGTGACGACGTGCGGCCGAATTTCGTGTTTTGACCCTTTTTAGAAAGTATTTCAGGATCTGGTCCCGGTTTGAATTTTTTTTGAGATTTGACCCTTTTGCCTACCGCCAGGGCATCTGGCGGTAGGGTTAGATAGCCTACCGCCAGGTCCCATGGCGGTAGGAAACTTATCCACGTCAGCACGCGGAGACGGCGCCGTCCCCCTCCGTCGCACCCTACCGTCATGGGCCCTGGCGGTAGGCTGTCTAACCTTACCGCCAGGGGCCCTGGCGGTAGGGTGCGGGGCAGTTATTTCGCCCGAGACCGCGCCCCTTCCCTTCTCCCCACCCCTCCCCTCCCCCAAGTCGGCAGTTTCTCCTTTCTTTCTCCCCAAGTCGCCTCTCTCCTCTCTCATCTCCTCCACTCCCCCTTGGATCTTCACCGAGTCTTCACCGCTTGGGCGGATCGAGTTGGCCCCGAGGAGAGAACTGTACGCTCCTCCGATCCCTCCACTTAGATTTTGCCAACTTGCTACCGATTCGACGCATTATTTGCTTGAAATCCCTCATGTTTTTGAACTTAGATTGATTTTTTCACCTAAGATTGATTGTAGTTGTAGTTCTTAGTTCTTTAGTAAGTAGTGGTATTGGATATGTACTCTAATCAATAGTTCATATGTTAGTGTGAAGATGAACCCTAGTTCATAAATTTTTTAACATTATGATGTATTGTTGATAAAGGGATGAACCCTAGTTTGATGATGCATGTTGATATGATGATATGCTCTAGTGTGAAGATGAACCCTAGTTTGATGATGCATGTTGATATGATGATATGAAGATATTGTTTGGAAAATTTTGTTTAAAAATATGAAGCTATGATGTATGTTGGAGGTTTTTTTTATATGATGCATGTTGATATGATTTGATCCATCATGTGTAGTAGATGTTGTTGGAGGAATATGCTTAAAATTTGATCTTGATATGATTTGAGTTCATTGTTTGTTTATGTATGCTTATGCTTATGGTGCTTTTGTTTATGAAACTCTATTAAGGCGGCCACCTCTTGCGGACAACATCAGCCCACGGTACTGCATGATGGACTGGGCATTCGACAAGGGTCATCGTGCCCGTTTCATAGAGAACGGAGAGGTAAGTGATATGAAAGAAATTTTGAACAAAGTTCTCGGATTGATGAAAATGATTTCCTAACTTTTTGGCGTTCACTTTTTAACAGACGCTCCAGCCATTGCGCCTGAGGGGTCACGGGGTTCATGGGCATATGGACTATGACGAGCGCTACGCGCCGTTCTTCAAGAGAGCCCGTCTGTTGGGTTTCGTGCTGCAGTTCAAGTGTCAGCCGCCGACGCTTGTCCACGCGGCTCTCACATCTCTGATTGACCGTTGGAGACCGGAGACCCATTCTTTCCATCTACCATGCGGGAGATGACGGTGACCCTAGAGGGCGAGGGATGATTACTGCAATGCCGATCGAGGGTCATGCACTCACCGGTCGAGTGGAGAGGGCCAATCGGCAGAGAGGGTCACCACCCTCATCGGCGATCGCCCGGTGCCAAGAGTAACCGTACATCCGGTGTGCCGCTGCCACGCTCTCGGAGCACCGGAGGACATGCCCCAAGGCGCAGATGAGGCGACTTTGGAGTTGTACGCGAGGGCCTATCTGTGGTATATTCTCTCGGTTGTGGTGTTTCCAGACAGCTCCGGGAACTCTGCCAACTGGGCGTATCTGTTCTTCCTAGCGGACTGGGATGCAGGGTACAGTTGGGGGACGACATCTCTCGCCTACCTATACCGTTCGGTAAGAGAGTGTCTAATTGCGTACCTACCTACGAAAGTGTGTCCATGACATTTTCTTATATCTGATCCTCATTTGATGTTTTGCAGCTTGACGACGAACGCAGAGGACGGGAGACAAGTCCAATATGGGTGGCTTTATGCAGGCCTTCTCCATTTGGATGTGGGAGCGGCTGCCGGTGGGGCGTCCGGAGAAGTTGCCAAGACGCCCATGGGAAGACTATGGCGAAGAAGGCGACGAGACTCGAAACCCCACCGTAGCTTACGAGTGGGACGTTGTCAAACTTTACACGGGCCTAAATAAGACTTCGTACAAGATCTACACCAACGAGTTGGACGCTTTGACGCATACGCAGGTATATGAACTCGCCCAACACATTTCTCTTTGATTCCACTATTGACCGAGAGTGCGAACTTACCAAGGTATATGTAATAGGTAATCTGGTGGCCGTATCGACAAGAACGAGAGTGGGACTTTGATCTGAACGTGATGTGCGATGCGTACCGTGGTCTCTGGCGGTGCATCGTGCCCATGATCTGTGTGTACGCCGTCGAGTGGCATTTGCCACAACGCATGGCCACGCAGTTTGGGATTTATCAGCATACCCCACCGGGCCAGCCCACCGATACCGGCGGCCACGCGCTTCACCTGTGAGCTCTTTGTTCTCCGTGAGATTATCATGTTTCTTGTTGCTTATGATGATCTCATTGCGCTTATGATGATTCTTGTTGCTTATGCCTTGCAGCATGATGAGCCGGCGTAAGAATCGGTCGATCCTGCATCGGGAGAGGAGCATAAGACTCATGTGACGGAGTGGAACCGACGGAGGTGGCGTAAAAGACGTGGAGAGGAGAGTGACTAATCGGGATGATTACCTGGGCCGACACATGAGGTGGTACGATGATGGCGGAAGAACCGTCTTCGCCTCGTGCCTCGATGGACGGCGGAAGACATCGCGGAGTCGGAGTGGGCTGACCCGATGAACAGGCATACCAAACCGCATCGAGACATGCACGGTGGATTTAGGGAGTTTGCACCCCTCATCAATAGAGTGGTACGTTTGAACCGACGGTCGTATTTAAAATATTTTATTCGCCAACGTGATCGACTTATGCCGTTGCAGTCCGGTGAGTTGAGCAGATGCATCTTTGAAGCCTCGGATGCACTAGGTCATCTTCCCGGAGCGCATAATCTGAGACCAGAGTCGGGGGTCGATGAAGGTACAATTTCAGTCTCCTCGAACAGATGCATCTTGTTCACTTGCGATCGGTCGATCTGAACTTATTATGACCTTGCTTCATTGTGAGTGCAGAAGTTCGTGCGGCGTTATGTCGCAAGCTGGTAGGGCTGCTTGGGTGTCTTTGGAGCTGGTCGATTGAAGCTCATCACCTGTGGCAGACAGGGTATCATCGGCTCATCGAGCCATGCTCCCTCGTCGTCTAGGTTGGTTGGAGAGGAGGAGGAGGAGGAGGAGGAGGAGGCCATATATGAAGAAGGGGAGGAGGAGGATGAGAGCAACGGGGAGGAGGAGTACGATGAAGATTATGGACCTCCAGCAACTCAAACGTCTCAAGCATCTCAGCTGCCGAAGAAGAAGGATTTGCTGAGTCCGGACCCTTTCCAGAGACCGGTTCCTCGACGGCCCAAGAAGAAGACCGAAGAGAATCGTTCAAAGAGTAACGAGGACCGTACCTCCAAGAGGAGAAGGAGCAACTGATTATGCTCTTCGATAGTTGGCTCTTTTAGTTTCATTGAACTTCGTTTGATTGAACTATTCGGGTGGTTATGAAGCTACGTGGAACTATGTGTTTGCTATTTGTCGATCTATGTGTTTGCTATTTGTGAAACTATGTGGAACTCCGTTTACTAATTAGTTAAAGTTCGTTTGAAATGTTCTATGCACTTCAAATTTGTTAATGTGTATGTGATGCCCAAGTTTAATTTTTTGAGATCTGTGATATTGTTGTCATATTTGTGAAAATTGCTATAATATTATTGTCATATTGAATTTGAAAAGAAGCAAGCAAATGGACTTAAATTCATAAAACACAGGACCCTACCGCCAAGGCCCCTGGCGGTAGGGTCGACTCTTACCGCCAGTGGCAACTCAATTCTTCGTTCTGTAATCGTTATAATCGAAAAAACAAGACCCTACCGCCAAGGCCCTGGCGGTAGGGTCGACTCACCGCTGTGGCAACTCAATTCTTCGTTCTGAGAATCGTTACGAGACAGGACCCTACCGCCAGTGCTCGTGACGGTAGAGTTTGGACAACCTACCGCTCCTCTGGCGGTAGGTACTTATCCACGTCAGCGCAGTCAAACGGTCGCCGTCCCCTCCGTCGCACCCCTACCGTCATGGGCCGTGGCGGTAGGCTATCTAACCCTACCGCCAGATGCCCTGACGATAGGCAAAAGGGTCAAATCTCAAAAAAAAATTCAAACAGGAGTCAGATCCTGAAATCCTTTTTAACAAGGGTCAAAACACGAAATTCGGCCACGACGTGCGCACATGCATGTCCCCTGCTACCGGCCTACCCTCCCGTACGTCCCCAGTCGACTAGCCTCTTCGAGCCTAGCCTAGCCTGTCACACCCTCGCCTCGCACATCTCCCTCATCGGCTCTGCTCATACGTACATACGCGCTCCACGGTGTCGGGTGCATGATGATGATGATAAACTATACTCCATGCGTGTGCCCGCTAGCTTGATGTAGTAATAATTTTATGAGGTTGTTGTGCATTATTGGCTCCTGATGTCTGCACTGTGATGGACAGCAACTCATGGTACGTAGGACACGCATGTCTTGGGCGCAGCACAGAACCACTGCTGCTGCAACGTTTTTATCATTTACGCTCCTCAGATCTCTCTCATCAAGTAGCTAGTCAGCTAGTATGTATGCTCTCGCATCTACGTACGAACGAAGCGACGAAAAGTAACGTAACCTTCCTAACAATAATCTCCTCCCTCCCTCAATACTTCTACATCCAATCGTGATTGTCCACGTTGCAGATTATGAAACACATACTCCCTCCATCTTAACATAAATGACTCAATTTTACACTAACTAAACACTAAAGTTAATGTAAAGTTAAGTCACTTATTTTGAGACGGAGAGAGTAGGTTGTTTCACGTAGATGTAACATTGTCCGTATGCTCTCTAGGTATGTTGTAGCATCTAGTATTTTTAACCAAGATGCATGAAGGCTGCTGTAACTATATATGCCTGCAGCTACTTGGGTAACTAATGAGCTAGCTAGGTTAGCTGCATCAGTTAATTACTTAATCTATCGTCTGCATGCATCCCTATAATAATCAACCATAGGGTAAGTAGCGTAGACTTTACTTCACAAGCCATGAGAATGTGCAGATGTGCATGCTAGTCCTAGAATGGCAGAAGAAATCAAAGTGGCCCGTCGCGTGCACGTGGATGGACTGCTAGCGGCTGGTACTCCTTGCCTGTCATCGATCGTGGGGGCATGCATGCATACATTTGCTCGGAAACCTCGCACCATTTTGTTCCGATCCATGTAATGGAATGCAATGCGGTCCTTTTTTTTTGAAACTGGGCAAAAGATTTGCCACTTTCATTGATTAAAAAGAAGGTTTAGAGTTTTTGGCCAAAGACCGAATTACAAAGACATCACTCTCGCGGCACTACAGTACTCAAATATTTGACCCCTGCAAGGCACCAACATTTTGAAACATCTTTGATTCTTGCAACAAGAACCCCAACCGGCACCGCTGATTATTCACGGAAGACGCGTGCATTCCTCTCGTTCCAAATTTCCCATGAGATCAACATAATAAGAGACATCATCGGCCGTCGAGACTGCGATGCGTTGGAGTCGATGAGGTTCCACCAGGCTTTCACCGAATGGACCGTCGCCCAAGCTGTAGGGTTCACATCAACCAAGCCAAGCCAAGATTTGATCATTTCCCAAACTCGAACTGTGTAGCGGCATTGGAAAAGGAGGTGAGCCGCGGTTTCTTGAACTTGCTTGCAGAGGGGGCAGCGATCACAGTTAGGCCATCCACGGCGTTGGAGCCTGTCGGCCGTCCATATCCTATTATTGATCACAAGCCAAGCAAAGAATTTGCATTTGGGGGGAGCACAGATCTTCCACACCAACTGTTGCATGTTGGAGTCAACTAAGCCCAGGAACTGGACCTTGTAGGCCGAGGACGCAGAGTAAGAGCCATCATTAGAAAGCTTCCAAGAGATAGAATCAGCCACGTCGGGGTTGAGTTGCACCACAGATAATTTCTCCCAAAGGTTGACGAACTCGGTCAGGTGTGTAGCGAAGGTGATCCCGTCTATTTTGACTTGAGAGACCCAGAAGTTATTATCCAAAACCTTCTGAACCGAACATCCCCTTCTTTTTGATAGGTCAAAAATCTTCGGGGCGATGTCTTTGGGTCTCATGCCATCTAGCCAAGCAGACTCCCAGAAGGAAGCACGAATACCGTTGCCAAGCAACACCTTCGTGGCAGCAGCAAAAATGTTTTTATCATTCTCATCACAGGGGTTACCCAAGCGAACCCACGGCTTCACCGGATCCAACCATTCAGCCCCAAGCCATCGGATACGAAGCGCGGACGCAAACTTCCTCATATTTAGGATACCTAGCCCCCCATGGACCTTGGACTTGCAGACCTGTTCCCATTTGATCTTGCATTTGCCACCGTTGACCTTGTCACAACCAGCCCAAAGGAAAGCACGCCGAAGAGAATCAATCTTTTCCAGAACCTCAATTGGAAGGTTTAACGCTGTCATATAATAAATGGCAATGGCCGTGATGACAGACTTGACCAGCACAACCCTTCCCGGAGAAGCCATTAGCATGCCCAACCATGGAGAAAGCTTGGACGCAATCTTGTCCTCCAGGGGCTGGAAGTGAATCCTATTCAACCTCTTGACCGACAAAGGCAATCCAAGATACTTCAACGGGAAGGTAGATCGGTTAGCCGAGAAGGAATGCAGAATATCATCAAGGTCCAAGTGATCCCATCTGATCGGGGCAACCATGCTTTTAGAGCAGTTTGTGATCAGGCCACTGACCTCACCGAAACAGGCAAGGGTTTCCGCAAAAAATTTGACCTCAGATTTAATTGGCGCAAGAAAGACCGCAGCATCATCCGCGTATAAGGAGGCACGGATAACCATCGCATTTCTATCAAGAGGGTGTAACTTGCCTTGCTCAGCGGCCTTTTGAAGGATATGATGCAGAGGGTCAATTGCAAGCACAAAGAGAAGGGGGGAGAGGGGGTCCCTCTATCTGAAGCCACAACCTTGTGATATTGGGCATCCAGGTACACCATTGATATTGGGCAATGCGGCCTTTGAGGTCAGCGTAGAGTCGCCTAGGCTGTCATCGCCCAATCCACCGCTCATGCCATGACATACTTGCGTGCACACGTTTACTGGGAAGCCTCAAACCGTTTTGGATCTTGATCTTGCGAATAATTAGTCGTGCGTACGTGTTTGATTGCTTCGTTCAATCTTTGAGATGAGCGCAGAGTCAGTCGCCTGTTGCATGTGGCCTATACTAGGACTTGACTACCAGTGTGATTTCTCTGCAAAGAAATATAAGCGCGTTTAGATCACTACTTTGATGATCTAAACTTTCTTATATTTCTTTACGGATGGTGTATTACTTTTTATTTTTTAAAAGTATTTTTTACAAGAAGACTTGATAGTTTTCTTTAACTCCATTCCTTTCAGTTTATAAGGCCTACATGTGATAGCCCGCCCGTTGCAGCAGGAAAATGTTGCAATACATATCATGTTGTATTCAATAAGATTTGCTTGTATGAAATATTTGGATTAATAATATATATAAACTAAAAATACATATTATGTATTGTATTAGATTATTGTATAGTTGAAAAATATTTATTGGATAATACAATATAATGGGACTTTTTCTCATTCATACTGAGTGGGCCTTTGTTGAGGTAACCTGTGTGCATGTCGAAATAAATAGAATCAGTGTGATCAACTAATAACGAAAATAATTCTCATACATGTTGTGATGTGCCTTTGATGATGTGGCATGTGTGCATGTTAAGATGTATAATTAGTGAGGATGAACTATTTAGGTATATAGGATTTAAACAACATGATTCAAGTTGTGTATCAGAAAAGTTAAACCATTAGAAAATATATCATTAGAAGTTTTTGACAATATGTTTATTTCATGATACATAGTCGATTGTACTAACTTTGTTTAATTGTCAACCTAGGGATACATGTGGATCTTATAAGCCGGAAGGGGGTGCAGGGTGTGGGGGGTGAGTAGTAGTCCCTCCGTTCAACGGCATGCAGTTTGTGGGGCAGCCGTGCGCCAACAAGAAGCTGGCGGAGAAGGATGCGGCGGGGGAGGCGATCAACTGGCTCACGGGCGCGGAGGCTCCGACGACGACGGCCAACGCGAGAGACCGGCAGGACGCGGACCACATGTCCGTGCTGACGAAGCTAGCTCCACGCAGGAGGCGGCACCACCATAGGAGGAGCTGATTGGCGCAGAAAGGTTTTGTTCATTCCAGGATTAGCTTGAACATCGGTAGATTAGCGGCACCACGCAGAACGCGATAAACGGAATACTTTTTTTTTTTGCGATAAACGGAATACATCGGTAGATTAGCTTGAGAAACACAGCGATTTTTCGTACGATGCCCGAGTTGTTGAAACTGGCTGCGATCGCCCAAGATGGGGTTGTCCTGGTCTTCATTCTTAGATCATAGGACCTTTTTTTGCGAGGGGCGAGGGGGGAAGATCCTAGGACCTATTCATACAGTGATCTCGATGCTCATTGTGCAGTGTTGTGAGAGACTATCTAGTACGTACCACGTATAATGGAAGAACATGGGATGGTACAAATAGATCCTAGGACCTATTCGTATGGTGACCTCGATACTGTGCAGTGCTGTGAGAGACTATGTAGTACGTACCACATATAATGGAAGAGCATGGGATGGTACCACTGCAATAGAGGAAGTACTGCATCCGTCCTGAATTATTTATCACTCAAAAGGATGTATCTAGCACTAATGTCCTTTTGAGCGACAAGTAATTCGGGATGGAGGGAGTATAAGATCCTCCCACTGAAGAAAATTAGGCAATGTTTCGGTGTTTGGTTTAGTTTTCCTCCCGGTCGCTTCGTTCATTGGTATGGTAGGATAGGATAGCGAGCAGGAGGTTTGGGTTGCTACACTGATAGCCTAGTTTAGCGGGTAGTATATCAGTTGCGCACCATTGCCATCCACCCTACATACTAAGAGACTTTTTGGGAGCCGCACCGAACACCTCAACTCCATAGATTTCATAATCTGTCGGTTGCTTGCGCGTGGGGCCATCTGTTGGCATGTGACGTTATGGTTTCTGTTCCATTCCGGTGGCCAGGCTGGCCGGTGGTGCCCATGTCTTTGTGGGTTGTGTTGTATCGGTTTTAGCCCGATTCGTCAATTAACCGGGCAATTCTATTCTTCTTAATCATTGAAAATGACAAGTCTTTTGCCTCGTTTTAAAAAAAAAAATTAGGGCAGACCGACCCCTAGGACAAATTGCTGGAGTCAGGAAAGTGATGCTCCGCGCGCTCCGTCTCGGTGCCTCGTACCAATTTTTACCGGCCGCTTACCGGTACGAGAGAAACAACATGAAATAGAACCCCACGAAACTCTTGTGCTCATTGCTAGCCCCGATTATCTATCTCCATGCGCACGCGTTGAAGAACCCGAATTGGGGACCGAACGTTTTGCAAAATTCTAAAATATGCAAGCGAGTTGGGAGTTGACAAGTAAGGAGTGGAGTTGAGAATTTAGAGGAGCCGAGGGTTGCCGAACAGGCTCTGAATGTCACATTTGGAGGTACCTCTTCTGAACTTTCGAGTCTTCCAGTGGTACGGTGGCGTACTTGGACAGGTCCCGCGCAATGCTAGTCATGGTTCCTGCCAGCAGCTAAGAATCCGTCTCCACAACTATACGGATTGCGCCAAGCTCGGCCGCCAAGTCAAAAGTCTGAACCATAGCCTACGGTTGGGCACACCACTTTTAGGGACCAAGGATCGGTCGACGGGACGTGGAGTATCTGCTCCCGAGCTCAAATGCACCCGGATAAACAGTAAAATTGAAAAAATAGTTACGAAATTCTGAATTTTTTTTGTGGTGAACTTTGACAAATGTTCTGTATGCTTGCTAAATTTCATTTCAGCATAAAATGAAATTTGTGGAAGTCGTGGCAAAAAAAAAAACAATGCTCCAAAAATGCTAGTTTTGAAAACATTTTGAAGTACTATTTTTTTCCATGATTTCCATGAATATCATTTCGTGCTCAAATTTTGCAGGCATACAAAACATTTGTCAAAGTTTACCACAAAAAAATCAGAATTTTCTGAATTTTCTTACTAGTTTTTTATTTTACTGTTCACAAGGGTGCATTTGAGCTCAAAATCATAATACGACTTTCACCGTCGACGTTGGATTTAAGTGTGCCGACATTTAACGTATTGTAGTGCTTCAGGTCTAGTCTAGCTACTAGGCGCTGCTTAAGTTTTTGTTCGATTTTCCTCAATAAACTGAACACCCATTATTTATTTATTTTGGCATTTGCCTTTATGCAGTGCATTTCTTTGTTTAGGGTGTTTTTGTAATACTTCTTTCTAATGAATGTATTTAGCAGCTCTTCTGCTAACATTCTTTTTTTTTGAAGTGTGTCATTGCCGGAGCCATCCATTTGACGTCTGCCACACTTTTTCCCCTTTCTACACTGCCTGTCAGGTCCATAAACTTGCTGACGTTGCCGAATGCACAATTTTAGCCGGAGACCACATCTCCTCCTCTCCAGACCCGGTCTCGATTGTTCCACACCACTACCACCCGTGGCATGAGATTTCAGCAAGTTTGTCTTTGGTACAACCCATATAGTTGTGGCGTAGCTAGGGTTTTGAACCAGGATGGTCCAATAGATATAAAAGAAGTGTACACAACGAATACAACATAGCAACATACTAGTAGAGGCCGAGCTATTTAGCTGAGGGGACCAATGCCCCCCACCCCATGTTCAAACCAATTTATGAGGTGTTTATTTATGGGAGGAATTACTCCCTCCGATTCTAAATATAAGCTCTTTTAGAGATTTCAATAAGGGCTACATATGGATGCATAAAGGCCATTTTATAGTATAGATTCACTCATTTAGTTTCATATGTAGTCCGTATTAGAATATCTAAAAGGGCATCTATTTAGGAACAGAGGGAGTAGAGAATTTTTTTAACCTTTGTCCTCATAACCCAAGCCCCAACCCTCATATTTTAAGCTTTGAAATTAATCTTTTCAAAGACATGTTTTTGAACATTTTTAAATAAGATCACCATTTATTAAATGTCATAATTTTATTTAATGTTATTGATATTTTCTAAAAGTTAAGTGAACATTTGTTTTCACACTACGTCGATAATTTTTTAACCAACTATGAACATTAAAAATGAAGTATTGATATTTTTATTTTAGAAATCTAATCTACACGTAATATTGAAGGGAAGTATGTTTCTCCGATTTTTTTGGTTCGTCCACCTACCCTAACCTGCCCGTATGTTGAAGTAAATTACCCACCATGCCGCCCGTAAGTGAAAAAACCTCTTCGGTAATTATTTCTCTAACTTTTTTGTTTGTCATCGAAACTACCCATAAAGTTGTAGTAAATTACTCACCCCGCCACCCGTAAATAGAAAAAAATATTTGTTAAATGATTCTCTGAATGTTTAGTCTGTCTTCAAAACTGCCCCTAAAGTTAAAGTAAACTACCCACCCAGCCACCCGTAAAAGTAAAGAAAAAAATGTTCCTCCAAATTGTTCGTACAGTCCCTCCAGTTTTTCATCCATTATGAGGCTTACTTTTCTTTTTCTACTCATAGACGCATCGAGGATGTTCTAAAAAAAATACACACATTAAGGAACAAGTCCAACATCGATCCATTGTGAGCATACTAGAATACATGTGTCTTATGGCCGCATTCGTCGTGGTTGGTGCACAAATATTCAAATACATGTATAGATATGGAGTGCAAATATTTCAAACATGATTTGAAGACCACAATTTTATTATCGTGCTGCAACATACGGGCCCTTTTGCTAGTATAAATAAAAGTAATAAAACCAAAAAGTAAACGATGACGAGACGAACATATAGAAAGAACAATACGATAAACTACCTGTGCTAGACCAATAGAACCTCTCTTCACGTATGTGATGGTTCGCATCGCTACGAGCAGTATATAGCCGCACCCCGTCCGTCGCCTACATCGAGCGTCTAGTTGGGCCGGTGACATTAACTTCAGGTTAGTTTGTTTTTATTAGTATATTCATCCATTTTGTTTTCCTCATATTTTCAAAATAATACGCAACACATGCATGTTAAAAATTATATTTACTTAGTTTTGAAGAAATGCAAAACAGAAAAATAGTAACACAGTGTACAAAATTTGTTAGCGTAAATTTAAGAAAATGCTGATAGCATTGAAAGATTGTGTGACGTTTGAAAAGTTGTCACATTTCCAAAACATGCTCGTGTTTTTTTAAACACAATGTAAATAAAATTTCGTGCAATTCAAAAATAATGCTTTGTACACCATTAAAAAACTGTACGTGCAATTCGAAAAAACTTTAGGCAAGACAGAAGGTACCATCGGACTAGGCGCACGATATATAGCCCTGGCTGACAAACATCAACCTCTATTGCCACCCTCAAAACATTAAAACATGGACCTATACATGCGTTGAATAGGAATTGCGTCCCCTACTTGGCAGTGGGCACCTAAACATGTGGCGTAGCGCTGTCACTCCCGCCCCACGTTGGTTCATTCATCAGGAACCACCAACAATTAATCGTCAAGATGCGGTTTGCTTTGCGGGCTAATCGCCATGAGGCATGCGTCCATGTTCCGGAGTGATCTCCTCCAGATTTCGCGGGAGCAAGTCAGAAGTTGACCTGGCCGGCCGGCATGCATGCGGATCTAGCCTAGCCGCGCCGCGTGCTTTACTTTGCTCCACAGAGCGGTTGATATGCCCGGAGATACGCTATAGTAGTACTACGCTAGTACGTATCATGTGTACCTCCGGTCGGCCGTAAGTGTGTTTAACATGCAACGTATTCGAATCTTATTAGCTTGCTTACGTTGGCCATTAGTCGGTCAAATGTACTTACTGTGGTTAGCTAGCTAGCACCCGTCGCGTCGAGTTTGGATCATATGCCGCCATTCATTGAACAAGCATGCATGCATGTTGGTGCGTGCATGAGAGTATATATTCCTGCCAAGGCTGGCCGGTCTGCCGTTCATTGAACATGCACGCCTGGTCAAATGCGTGGTGTGTGTTATGCAAACTTCACCGCGCGACCTCAAACGGACGTCTGTTTTATCCGGATTTTGTCCGTTTGGGTAGGGATTATGGGTCGTATCCGGGCCTGTCCTGAGATGGGGTGGCCGTGCGCCCAGCATGCGGCCGCATCCATTTACCCCATCCTGTCCGCGTATATTTCTTTGCAAGTCTTTAACTTTATTTATCATTCATTTTTGATACATGAAAAATACATCATCATATTTTTGACTAGTAAAGCAAGATCAAAGAAAACAAGAACCACAAAAACCACAAGAATACATTTGAGAAGATACCCAACTTTCATAACTGCTCCCTTGAGTTGGGTTAGGGCCTTCTCGATGCACTCATTGTTGATCTGTGGAGGAGGCACGACGTTGCACCCTCCTTTCTTCTTCAAGCGAGAAGTCGACGTTGCTTCCTCACACGTAGTACCGTGCCTTGTTGCTTCTTTGCACCTAGTATCGTGCCTAGCCTCTAATCTAGCAACAAGTGCACTTGTCTCATCTAAAGCCTCTAGGCTAGCTAAAAGTGCATGAACATGCACTACATTTCGCTCTATTAATATATCGATGTACTCTTCTTCTCAATACCAAAACTTGCATCCATTCTACACATCAAAATTTGAAGTTAGCACAACTAGTCAAATCTAGAGCACAAACCGAAGCTAAAAAAAAGCGCATACCCCATCGTTTAAGCACTTGAAGAACACCCATCCGGGATGTTCGGCGTTATGACACGCTGGCGCACGACCATCCTTGGGCAGTGGTCGCACTTAATGAGTGGTAACGGTGCGCGGCGAGCTTTGGGCAAGCACCGAGCCCGGCCGTCCGCCATTCGTGTATCTGCCGGCGGACCACCGACGGTGCAGATCCGGCGGCTAGAGGAGGAGCCATCGTGCATGTGGCCTTGCGGCCTGGCAGGGCCTTCCGGCGAGGTGCCCGGCGATCCATGGCTGCCCGGCCTTCCACAGCCGGCCGAGGTCAAGACCGACCGGATCCGCCCCAAAACCGGCCGGCGGGTGCGCAAACCAGGTGGCCGTGGTTGGGTAGCTCGGCGGCGCCGAGGGGAAGGGGTTGGGCGAGCTCGCGTCCAAACTGCACGGCTGCAATGACAGCGGCGGCGGCGCCGGCAGCAGTGAGGGGAAAGTGGGGAAGAGTGGAGGGGGTGCGGCCGGAGGGAGGGAGGGGCGGATAGAAAAAGGTCCGCCTTGTGCCATCGACGGGCAGGCCAGGGGAGGACACGCGCAGACGACCCGCGCGTCCGCATGGTGTCCGTTTCACCCCCAAAACGGCGCAAACTTGGGCCGCGGATGGGTCGAAAGCGGACAAAAGTCCGTTTACACCCGCGCGCTGGGCCGTCTCGTTTGTCCCTTTTACCTCAAACGGACGGGGGCGGACAGGATAGGGTCGCGCGGTGGAGTTGGCCTTATTTTTGCATATCTTGATGGCATCTTTCCCTCCATCGCCGGCGTAATTAATTACTACGTCTACCACTAGCGTGCATGTTCTGCTACGACAAGACCGTATATTTTTCCAGTGTAACGAACGAACGAGCTGGTTGGTTAAGTAGACCAGCTGGACGGGTACCATGCATGCATGATGCATGGCTAAACCAAATGCCAGAGGTTAACAACGAGGTCCTGCACCACGTCGTGAGTTAATTTCAAGTAAATCAAGCAACGACAACGCCTGTGACTGTGATCATGCATGAATGCACGCACGCATCAACCTTGTTCAAAGCTGGCGGTCGGCGCATACGTACGTGCAGTGCAGGTGCATCCGTACCAGTACGGCCAGCTAGCCCGCTGCCCGCGCTGACATGCAATGCATGCACGAGAGGTACGTTCACGAGCTGGCCGTCCGACCACTAGCTAGCGCCGCGCAGTAGTAGTACCAATAAGTGAGGCAGTATCTTTCTGGCCCGTCTGCCACGACCCCAGACTCGAGCGCCGGACCCCTACTTCCCAAGGAGTGCCGCGCTGTATTACTAATTTGGTAAAAGAAAATCAAAATCGGAATGAAAGTTTCTATCGAATCTTAGTATCCAGATGATACAAGCATGCCATGGACTCTGCGCCCGAGATGCACATAGCCAGCATGGAAAGGCACAGAGACAAGGACAAACCCCGTGAAAACAAGAAGAAGGCATCCTCCCTTCGTTTTAAAATACAGTCTTGCTAAGTCTCAATCGAATGAGAGTTCGTTATGTCTCAGTTGATGTTATATTCTTTTGATCTTGCATGAAGTTTCGTATAATTTTTTCCTTTCTTCTTATATACTATCACTAGTGCAGAACCGGGCAATAGCACCGGTTCGTAAGGCCCTTTAGTGCCGGTTCCACAACCGGCACTAAAGTGTGGTCACTAAAGCCTCCCCCTTTTAGTACCGGTTCAGCATGAACTGGTGCTAAAGGCCAACCACGTGGCACGAGGCAGCTCCGGAGTTGAGTTTTTAGTACCGGGTTGGTAACACCAACCGGTACTAAATGTTTGTGGGTTTCTGTTTTATTTTTATTTTTCAATTAAATTTGTGTTATCAATTTAATTCTTTTTCGCTTGCTGGTATTTTACGATACTACACATTGTACACGTTATATATATATATATATATATATATATATATATATATATATATATATATATCATCAATGTCTCACAAACCATCATATTAATTAATTCACACATACACACATGTATAGCTATATATAATTTTTCCTACATATGCATGTTGCCTTTGGAGCCAGTGGCATTAGCCTAATTGGTGCCTTCGGAGCACGATGGGGGCGGTAGCGGGTAATAGTATACTCCCTTCGGATTTATGACCTGGTCGAGCAAAAATCCCGCTATTTCCTCTTGAAGTGCTTCTACGCGCTCCGTTTCTAGGAGCTTCTCCCGCACCTCTGTGAACTGTTAAGAAGGAGATCAATATGCATGTGTATTAGTTGTGTTACTAGATATCAATAATGGTGTAAAAATTGTGAATAGTGTTTTGACAAGCGTACCCATTCCTGTCTTTGATATCTGCTCCTTCCGGACGCCATTATGTGAATGTTCTCACAAACGCAGAATGCAAACAGATCAGTCCCCTACGCCTGCTCCAGGGCCTTTACGAGAATGGAATTTGATCAGATAATAATTAATCAAGCATGATAATTAAAGAGATGGCAACTAGCTAGCTAGCTAGTACTACTTAATTACTTACCTTGGGTCGAAACCATTTAAGCTTTTGTTTCCATTCGCCTTCCGTGACGCTGATGAACTTTGCCCAAGCCCTGCCCGCCGACAAAGAAAATGAATAAAGGGGTTATTAAATAGTTCATATCATGAAAAATGACGAACTAAATAGGCCGAGATATATAGTTAATAATGATTGAAATTACCTGTTGACTATCCCAAACAAGATGTTATAGTCAGTTTTTCTTTGAGTAGTGAGTCCGATATTTCAACTGTTCAAGGCGTCAACTTTAATGATACACAAGACCCAGTGAAATCTGCATGCACACACGTTTGCATGTCTTAATTAAGCGGGCATATGTAAAGCAAAAACATGTAGCTAGCTAGTAGGCAAAAACAGAGAATTTGTAGAAGACAGTGTGACTCACTGAAAGTTGTAAGGAAGTAGTATATCTTCATTGTATTTGAGGCGCTTCAAGAACTCTAGCATGTTGTCCTCTACGTCCTTTTGATAACGTGGATTTAGTTTCCATTTGTATTCATTAACGGTGTTTGGGTCAATGAACCCAATGCCAAAGCGTCCACCTTTTCTCATTTCATATATCTTCATCCTGCATATAATACCATAGAAAAGAATATAGTGAGGATAATTACAGGTAATGATTGATCAAAAGGATCAAGACAGCTAGCTTGAGACTTAAATTACAGAAAGAAATCACTTACGGACAATAGCAACTGACGATAGATTTGTCGAGTGCGTCTTGATTGTATAACTGAAACAGTTCAGAATACTCAACGGACACAGCTTTCTCATGGAAGTAATGCTCCTCCTTGACATTCACCATGAGGGACAATCGATCGGAAATCTTGGTAATGTTCATGTACCATTGATGCAATTCATACATTCTCGTTGGGAGGTTCTTGACCTTGTCCGGCTCGACCAAAGGTTGGCTCCGGACATATTTTCGTTTTATTTCATCCTCTCTAAGCACGGACATGGGCTCGATCTCGAGGAGTTGTCCAACAGTGATTTTGAGAACTTCAAATTTGCATTATATGGTCCTCCGTTATTACCACATTGCCCACCTCAGAACGTAAACTGTTTGCCCACAATAATATTGGGCCACAGCGTCTTTATCACGTGTTGTTGGCACAACAAGCGAGGGGATCGATTGCGCCGCTGTTCTCCCAAATTGGGGAATGGTTTTCCCGCATTTTTTGACATTGCTTCTTGTTTGCTCGATCCCGAGCTCGCCTCCTTACGTGACGGCGTGCTCGATTTAACTTCCGGATGTGGCGCTCATAGTCTGTGTCAACAGGCTTGGGAGCTGGTGGTTGAGCCATACGAATGAAGTGGTCAATCGTTTCCTCAGGCACTTTCTCTCTTGGCGGCGGTGGCGGTTTCGGTGCAAAATGGGCTTCCACCTCGGACTTCGATATGGCTGCGATTTCCTCCTCGGACATGTCATAAGACCTCTGCGGAAGAGGCGTGAGGCTTGGACCATATTTATATCGCTTGCCTCACTTTGTACTTCTGTACTACCTCGACTCGTGCATCGCACGCACCATAGCTGCGGGGTGTCTATTCTGCGATTCTTGCCGAGGCGGCGGAGACGCCTTGTGACGGGCTGAGTTGGACGAGGAGGAGCCGCTGAAGCTGTGCCGGACTTGGAGGAGGAGTGGCTGAGGTTGTGCCGGACTTGGAGGAGGAGGACGTCTGACGTGGCGGACTTGGAGGAGGAGGAGTGGCCTGACACTTTGCGGACTTGGAGGAGGAGTGGCGACACTTTGCGGACTTGGTGGACTTGCAGGAGCGGGAGGCTGCTGACTCGGTGGCGGACTTGACGAGGAGTCGGATGACGCAGTGTCGGTGGCCTTGAAAGATGATGCAATCCTTTTTCCATAGGATGATACGATGATTGGCGTCTCCGAGAAAGCGCCGTCCTCACCTCCGGAATGTCAAGCTCTAGCCCCGAATATGGCTGCACCACCTCGTCAACAATGACACGAGCATAGCCCTCTGGAATCGGGATGCAATGGTAGGTTGCTTTGGGAGTAACTGGAAAAGCAACACCGTCCGCCACCTTCATGGATATGTTCTTCATTTTGACGTGTAGCTCGCAGCTAGTGTTCTCCGTGATGTCATCCACGGGTATCTACCCAGCATTGCGTCGTCCGGGCGGAACCCACGCTGCTTCTCGGCATGGATGGGGCGGTGCTATCCAATGCCGGATCATTCGCTAGCTGCTGCAGCCGAGACCCCCTTTGCTGGGTAAGTGAGTCGATCTGCTCCTCGCTGCCGCTGGAATTTGACTACCAATTCCGCTTGACTTGCTTCTAGGCCTTGAAGGCGTTCATAGTCCCGCTTCCTCTGCTCCTCCTCCATCTTCCTCTTCTTCTCCTCCGCAATCTTCTTTCTCGCACGGGTTACGTAGTCGGTGTTCGGTCAAAACCCCTCATACCACGGAATAGCGCCCTTGCCTCGTGTTCTTCCCGGGTGTTCAGGATTTCCCAGGGGACGCGTAAGATCGTCGTTCTCTCTGTTGGGCTGGAACACCCCCGATCGTGCCTCTTCTATTGCAACAAGTATCGCATCGTCGGCTCCCTTCAGACTTGTCCTCGTCGAAACATTGCCTGTCTTCGGGTCCAACTCCCCCATGCGCATAGAACCAAGTCGACCACTGGGGCCAGCTCTTAGTAACCGGAGTGGCACCTGCATCCTCCATCTCTTTCTCGGACTTATCCCACTTAGGCATTGCTACCGTGACAGCCACCGGCCCCACTTATGGAACTTATCCTTTTTTCGGCATTCTTCTTGTTTATTCTCGACCGTTCCTTAGCTAATTCCGAATCCTTGAATTTCACGAAATCGTCCCAATGAGCACGTTGGTTCTCTAGTGTTCCCTCGAATCTGAGTCTTCCTTCCTCCCTTGACGTACTTGTCCCATTCACGATTCTTGTGGTTCTTGAATGCAACCGCCATCTTCCTAAGAGCAGCGTCCTTGACTTTCTGCACATACATACGTGAAATGATCCGGTAGGGTGAAATGTTCCATGAGAGTATCCCAAAGCAGATCTTTTTGATTCTTGTCGACAAAGTAACATCTCGGACGTGGAGCAGCGTCCTCTTTGCCTTTTGTCCTTTGTCTTTTGCTGGCTCTCTCCATTCTTGAAGGGAGATCGGGAGTTGGTCCTTCACAAGAACTCCGCACTGACGAATGAACTTGTCCGCAAGCTTCTTAGGCGCTAATGGTTCGCCATTAGGTCTGACTGCCTCGATATTGTACTTTACGCCCTCCTTTAACTTTTTGTTCGGACATGGTCTGTTCTCCCTCTCTGTCGGTATTGTCTGCCATAGCTTTTATTTAACTAATTCAAAAGAAATATAAAACAATTTAGTATTCAAATTACATCGTCTCGAATAATAGATATAATCTCGAATACTTCGTCTAGAATAATAGATATAATCTCGAATACATCGTCTCGAATAATATATAATATTGAATAGTACATCACAGGCTAGCTAATTAAAGATCGAATACTACAGAAGAATCTAGGACACTCATGGTTCCTGCGTCATGGGCGGTGGACACCCAAAGAGATGGAACCCTCACAGGATCATAGCTGAAGTGAGATCCTCGAAGATCTTGCCGGTATTGGAGAACACCGCCCTCTAACGGAACCATGTAGCGATGGACATGCTCGTCCTCCTCTCGACACGACGACGTACCTCCTCCGGTGGGGCGGGTCCTTCGCACCAAACTGGCCCACGCGAACGCCACCAAACGAGATCGGGGTCGACGACGGGACCCGGGGCGGGTTACTCATCAAGCGGCGCCCTCCAGCAGCACCTCCAGTGCCAGCCAGTGAGCCAGTCCGGACATGGGCGGCCGGGGCGTCGTCATGACGGGTCGACGGCGAGGATGCGGGCTGGCATCGTCGAGAACAAATACTAGCTATATGCCCATAAAAAATAATATTTTTTAATGATTGGATTTTGATAACTAAAATTTCTAACATTTCTACTATTTCAAAAATCTATATACTATTTCATACTAATTAAGCATCTAACACTAAAAACAGAAAAAACAATTTCTATACATCCATTAAAAAACAGAAAAACAACATTATATAAAAAAATTTCATACTAATTAAACACTAATTATTTCCATCTAACATGCATTCATACATATATACTAGTGAAAAAACAATAATCTAAAAAATCTAAACTAATTAAACATACAAAATACTTATATCCTAATATATAAATGCATTCATACTTATATTTGTGTATGTGTGTGTGTGTTCATCTTGCTTGTGTGTGTGTTTGGGCTGGGGGTGGGGCGGCGCCCTGGGGGGCCGCGGGGGGCGTGGGAGTGGGGTTAGAGGGGGAGAGCTCACAGCGGGGCGACGGCGACGGCGAGGCGACGGCCGGGGGCAGCGACGGGCCGGGGCGTGACGCGCGGGGGCGGCGACGCAGGGACGGCGCGACGGGGACGGGCCCGGGCGGCAGCACACGAGGGAGGCGACGGGACGGGGTGGCGACGGCGACGGGCGGCGACGACGGGCGGGCGACGGCGACGGGTCGGTGACGGCGTCGATCGATCGGGCGGGCGGTTCAATGGGAAACAGAGGAAGAGCAGAGGAGAATGAAATTTTTCAAGTGTTGTATATATAGAAGGCACCTTTAGTACTGTTGGAGCCACCAACCGGTACTAAAGGTCTGTTTTGGCCAGCCCAAGCGGAAGCGACCCCTTTAGTACCGGTGGTGGCACAAACCGGTACTAAAGGCCCCCCCCCCTTTAGTACCGGGTGGTGGCACAAACCGGTACTAAAGGCCCCTTTAGTACTGGTGGTGGCACAAACCGGTACTAAAGGCCCCCTTTAGTACCGGTTTGTGCCACGACCCGGTACTAAAGAAGTCTTATTGTAGCAGATGGTCTTGACAAGTTTAGTCCCACCTCGCTAGCCGAGGGGCGACCGTGACCGGTTTATAAACCCCGTGCGGTCGCTCTCGAGCTCCTCTCCAAAGCAGGCCTCTGGGCCTACGTGTTATTTGTTGTCATCTGTGGGCCTACTGGGCCTTTGCGGGCCTGCATCCTGGCCCAACGACAGGTTGGGTTTCTAGTCGTATGCAGGCTGCTCTGGCCTAGTAGGCGGGCTTTATTTTATTTTATTTTTGCTTTATTTATTTTTGTGTTGTTTTTTTGTGTATTTAGAGTTTCTTTGTGAATATTTTTGTTTTAGGTACAAAAAATTACAAACTTTCTGTTAGTGCCCGTAGTTTTTAAATTTGAATAGTTTAAATTTCGAATTATTTGAAATTAGTGTGAATCACTAGTTTGTGAATAATTTAACTTTAAAAATCAGTAAAGGCATGAAAGAATTTGTTTGCACATAAAATTTCTTCGCGTTTCAAATGCCAAAACACATAACTACCCTAACTATTACAGAGATTCCTCTCTGGGTGTGAAACACATAAGAAAGTGATGATAGTGAAGCCGAGCACATCCCAGATCTTTGGGTGTGAAACTTTTTCTTCGCGTGTGTCCCTTTGCGCCGTAACCATGGAAATCTTCATCATTTAACGGGATGCTCGGGTCAATATTTACTGTGAATGGAGAAATTTCATCAAACTTTTCATAATCTTCTGACTTGTCTGTCTTGTCATCCACTCCCACGATGTTTCTCTTCCCAGAAAGAACTATGTGCCGCTTTGGCTCATAGTACGATGCATTCGCTTCCTTATCTTTTCTTTTTCTTGGCTTGGTAGACATGTCCTTCACATAGAAAACCTGTGCCACATCATTGGCTAGGACGAATGGTTCGTCAAGCATACGCAAGATTGTTGAGATCCTTGTTGTCATTCCGTCTGCGGGTCTTCCGTTACCCGCCTCGTGTCATATTGACCCATTTGCACCGAAACAAAGGGACCTTTAAACCACGCCGATAGTCAAGTTCCCATATGTCCTGTATATAACCATAATATGTTTCCTTTCCGTCTTGGTTTACGCATCAAACGGACACCACGGTTTTGGTTGGTGCTCTTCTTATCTTGGGCGATCGTGTAAAATGTATTACCATTTATCTCGTACCCTTTGAAAGTCATTATATTCAAAGATGGTAACTGGGACAGGAAGTACAGGTCATCTTCAATAGAGGTGTCATGCATGGTGCGGTATGCGCAACCAGGTGGCGAAACTCTGGTTTGTTCACGTGTAATCCAGTCATCGAGACCGCTCCGGGTGTTTGGAGCGTAGCAAATTCTTGTGTTCATCCATATACGGAGCCACCAAGGCGGAATTTCGTAGAACTGCGTAGTGTGCTTCAAAGGAGAGAATGTCCGTCCATACATATTATTTGTTCCCCTCCTAGCGTGCCTTTTCCATCGATGCGCCCTTATGCCGCGATTCAGAACACCAATCGGCTTAAGGTCAGGAATAAAGTCAATACAAAACTCAATGACCTCCTCATTTTGATGGCCCTTGGAGATGCTTCCTTACGCCTAGCACGGTTATGAACATATTTCTTTAAGACTCCCATGAACCTCTCAAAGGGGAACATATTGTGTAGAAATACAGGACCCAAAACGTTAATCTCTTCAAGATAGGTGAACTAGGACGTGCGTCATGATGTTGAAGAAGGATGGTGGGAACACCAACTCGGCCCGACAAGACATTGCACCAAATCATTACGTAACCTTGGTATGATTTCTGGATCGATTACCTTCCGAGATTGCATTGAGAAATGCACATAGCTTCACAATGGCTAATCGAGCGTTTTCCGGTAGAAGCCCCTCAATGCAACCGAAAGCAGTTGCGTCATAATCACGTGGCAGTCATGAGACTTTAGGTTACGGAACTTTTTCTCCGCCATGTTTATTATTCCCTTTATATTCGACGAGAAGCCGACGGTACCTTAATATCGAAAGGTGCATTCAAAGAAGATTTCCTTCTCTTCTTTGGTAAGAGCGTAGCTTGCATGACCACGATATATGCCGTCTTCTCCGTGCATACGTTGCTGGTCCTTCCGTTACCTCGTGTGTATCTTTTGTCTTCCCATGCACGCCCAAGAAGCCAAGCAGGGTCACGCAAAGATTCTTCGCCACGTGCATCACGTCGATTGGAGCGGACCTCTAGGTCTTTCCAATATGGCAGGTCACAAAATATAGATTTCTTCTTCCACATGGGTGCGCGTCCATCGGCGTCCTTTGGAACAGGTTGTCCGCCGGGACCTTTCCAAATATCACCTTCAAATCCTTGACCATATCATGTACATCAGCACGATGCGATGGCGAGGCTTCGTCCGGTGATCCGCCTCACCTTTGAAATGCTTGCCTTTCTTTCTTACGGGATGCCTGCTTGGAAGAAATCGACGATGTCCCAGGTACACATTCTTCATACAACTATTCAAATATATATTGTCGGTATCATCCAAACAGTGCGTGCATCCGCGGTATCCCTTGTTTGTCTGTCACGAAGGTTACCGAGAGCAGGCCAATCATTGATGGTCACGAACAGCAACGCCTTTAGGTCAAATTCTTCCCCATGTGCTCATCCCACGACGCGTACACATGTTCCATTCCACAGTTGTAAGAGTTCTTCAACTAATGGCCTTAGGTACACATCAATGTCGTTGCCGGGTTGCTTAGGGCCTTGGATGAGCACTGACATCATAATGAACTTCCGCTTCATGCACAACCAAGGAGGAAGGTTATACAAACATAGAGTTACAGGCCAGGTGCTATGGTTGCTGCTCTGCTCCCCAAAAGGATTAATGCCATCTGCGCTTAGACCAAACCATACGCTCCTTGCGTCATCTGCAAACTCCTTCCCGTACTTTCTTTCGATTTTTCTCCACTGCGACCCGTCAGCGGTACTCTCAACTTTCCGTCTTTCTTACGGTCTTCTTCGTGCCATCGCATCGCCTTTGGCATGCTCTTTGTTTTGGAACAAATGTTTCAACCGTGGTATTATAGGAGAATACCACATCACCTTGGCAGGAATCTTCTTCTGGGCGCCGCCCTCGACATCACCATGCTCATCGCGGCTGATCTTATAGCGCAATGCACCACATACCGGCAAGCGTTCAAATCCTCGTACTCACCACGGTAGAGGATGCAATCATTAGGGCATGCATGTATCTTACTGCACCTCTAACCCTAGAGGGCAGACAGCCTTCTTCTTTGCTTCGTACGTACTCTCGGGCAATTCGTTGTCCTTTGGAAGCATATCCTTTATCATTACCAGCAACTTTTCAAATCCCTTGTCAGATACACCATTCTCTGCCTTCCATTGCAGCAATTCCAGTGTGGTGCCCAGCTTTTTCTTGTCACCTACGCAATTGGGTACAACAATTTTTGTGATCCTCTAACATGCGCTGCAACTTCTTCTTCTCCAAATCACTTGCGCAGTTTCTCTTTGCATCGGCAATGGCCCGACCTAAATCATCAACGGGCTCATCTGATGCCTCTTCTTCAGCTTCTTCCCGCATTGCCGGCCCAGCTTCTTCCCGCATTACCGGCTCAGCTTCTTCCCCCATTGTTGTATCATCGTATTCAGGGAACCCATGGCCAGGATAGCTGTCGTCATCCTCTTCTTCTTCATTGTCTTCCATCATAACCCCTCTTTCTCCGTGCTTGGTCCAAACATTATAGTGGGGCATGAAACCGGACTCAAACAGTGGGCGTGAATGGTTCTTGGCGTAGAGTAATTGCGACCATTCTTACAGCCAGCACATGGACAAGGCATAAAACCATCAGCCCGCTTGTTTGCCTCAGCATAAGCGAGAAAAGTATGCACGCCCTCAACGAACTGGGAGAGCATCGGTCATTGTACATCCATTGCCGGCTCATCTTCATTACACAACAATCAAGAGAGCAAATTAATACAAGTTCATACATAAAGTTCATACAACACTTAAATGCAACAAACAAATAACTCTCTAGCTAAAGAATTTAAAGGCAACAAAAAATGCGATCAAGATCGCAACTAAGGTAACAATTGATCCAAAAGCATAATGATACCAAGCCTCACTATCGATGGCATATTTTCTAATCTTTCTAATCTTCAAGCGCATTTTCTCCATCTTGATCTTGTGATCATCGACGAGATCGGCAACATGCAACTCCAATTCCATCTTCTCCCCCTCAATTCTTTTCAATTTTTCTTTCAAGTACTCGTTTTCTCTTTCAACTAAATTTAACCTCTCGACAATAGGGTCGGTTGGAATTTCCGGTTCACATACCTCCTAGATAAAATATCTATGTCAACTTGATGGGCATAATTTGTCATAAACACGAAATGCAACAAATAGTTTTAAAAGAGAATATACCACATCCGAATCATAACAAGGACGAGGGCCGACGGGACGTATATCAAAACCATGGCACTATGTATAACAAACAACGACGGGTAAGATAATTATTATAATGAGTAACTATATATCCAAATCACACAAACATCAATTTTTATATAAAATTTCATGAACAAGAGGCTCACCACAAGGTGGTGCCGGCGGACAGGGCAGTGCGGGCGATCGACGGTGGTTACTGGCAGAGATTTAGAAGGCACTAAGTAAACCACACCTACATATGCAAACTAAGTGTTATTTTGACCTCAAATTGCATATAAATCAAATACTACCACATATAATTCCTCCCAAATTACTAAAACCCACAATTAATCACTATATAAACCAATGCAAGAGCTAATCTAGCAATGAGAGATGAAAGGACAAAGTTGCTAACCTTGGTGATCATTTGAATGGATGAGGGCCTGCAAATCTTGACAAATTTGGGCCAAATTTTGTGATGAACTCGAGAGGAAGAAGGGAAGAACAGAGGAGAGGGAGAGGGGAAAGGGGGAATAACAGAGTGCGGGTGGACGAAGGATTTATATAGGACCACATTTAGTACCGGTTCGTGCCACGAACCGGTACTAAAGGTGCTGGAAGGGCCACATTCTGACAACATCCTGCCACCACTCTCATTAGTACCGGTTCGTGGCACGAACCGGTGCTAAAGGTTTGCCACGAACCGGTACTAAAGAGCTCCTCCCGGCTAGCCGTTGGAACCGGCACTAATGGCCACATTAGTGCCGGTTCTGTTACAAACCGGGACTAATGTGTCTCACATTTGATCCTTTTTCTACTAGTGTATGTCACTTGACTGAGACTTGAAGTCTCAGTCGAGTGAGACCTAGTCACACCCCTTAAAATATGAGGCGTACTAGTTTCTTGAAAAGACAAACCTGGGCATGTTTGATCAAGTTTTTAATATCAGCATTTGCAATACCAAATTTATATCATTTGATCCATCATAAAAAGTATTTTCATACTTCATCTGTTAGGTATTGTAGGTATGGTCTTGTTGAAACTCAGTCGGTGTCATATTCGTGAGATCATACGTTAAGATTTATGCAAATTTTCTTTTATCTTTTTTCTCTCTCTTGCATGTTATGTCACTTGACAGAGACTTAGTTAAATCTCAGCCGACTAAAACATAGGCACACCCTTATAGATATTGCATTTTTATTCTATAATCTTGGCCAAAACACACAAATGTTTGACTTTCACAAAAGTTACGCGGCTTATATTCTTGAATGGAGGGGGTAATGTGTAGATTATAAGAAAGAACCACACTTGTAATACACTGCTTAAATAGTCTTAGTAACTGTAATATTGTTATCAAAGCTGAGCAAATAGAGTCTAGGATATGCTAATTTAAGTACTTTATCTTTGACCCAACAGTCCTCCCAAAATCTAGTATTGCTGCCATCCCCAAGATTTTTTCTTTTGCAAAATTGGTAAAAGATATCTTTGAGCTTCAGAATAGTAGTCAAAAATTGAGAATCTCCGACTAAATCAAAAGAATTTTCTCTGACATACATGAGATTATGTATAATTAGGGAGCCTGTATGGACGTATTCAAACTGTTTTTGATTGAACGAATATCACTGCTGCTACGCGTCTCCATTGCCCACGTTTGCGGCAGTCAGCGCGGGTCAGACTCGCACTGGATCTACTCTCTCTGTTTTCAAATATAAGTTTTTCTAGAGATTTTAACAAATGACTACATACGGAGTGAAATGAATGAATCTACACTTTAAAATATGTCTACATACATCCGAATGTTGTAGTCTATTTAAAATGCCTAAAAAGACTTATATTTAGCCCGGATGCATGCATGCTGTTTGGTCGTCCAGCTCACCAGGGCCAAGCTAGCTGTGCACTGCGCCGAGCTGCAAGTATTGGGCAGAGAATATATATCTAGGCAGTAGCTAGTACTCCCTCCGTCCGGAAATACTTGTCATCAAAATGGATCAAAAGAGATGTATCTAGAACTAAAATACATCTAAATACATCCCCTTTTGTCCATTTTGATGACAAGTATTTTCGGACAGAGGGAGTAAAACTCAGTAGTAATCCAGAACGGTAAGATTATAGATCAGGTGGGCGTCGGCCCATCGGTCGTCGATTCTGCGTTATCAGTTATCACTGCATACATCAGGTGCTTGTTTAGGTCCTGTCTGGTTCATAAGTTTTAGGACTTTTTCTAATCCCAACTAAAAAGTTCCTAGTCCCAAAAAGTCCCTCTATGTTTGTTTCCAGGGACTAAAAAGTCCCTAGTCCCTCCCTAAAGGTTATTAAATGACCATATTACCCCTAGTATACAGAAAAATAACAACCAAACAACATCATGGGACGGTGTGGCAATGGGTGCAGGGAGGGGCATTGTCGGAAAAGTCCCAAAAAGTCCCAAAAAAGACTCTCCTTGAGAGTCTTCTTTATTTAGTCCCAAAAAGCAACTTTTAGTCCCTAATAGTCCCTCCTATTTGGTTAAAAAGTCTCTAAGAGAGACTTTTTCTAGTCCATACACCAAAAAGTCCCTGGAAACAAACACCCCCTTAGTACACTACTCTCTCCGTCAAAAATTACCTGTAACGGAAATTGATGTATCTAAACGTATTTTATTTCTAGATATACTCCATTCGTTATTATTTACTCTGTATATTTGATTTGACTGAAGTCAAACTTTGTAAAGTTTGACCAAGTTTAAAAATAATAATATGAACGTTTACAATAACAAATCTATATGACGTGAAAGTATATTCCATAACTAATCTAATGGTATTGATTTCCTATTGTATATGTTAATATTTTTGTTTATAAATTTTGACTTTGACCAAGGCAAATATGCGGAGTAAATGAAAACGGTGGAAGTATTCATTTTTTTCGATTTCTATGACAAGTAATTCGAGACGGATTAATCTTGTCGTGTTATGGTTAATCGTAGTTTCTTCGAGCTAATTATTTTGGACCTATACGCCGGGCACCACTCCTAGAGCTATAGCGCGCGGTGCCCGTGCGCCTCGCCTCTGCCTGCCCTGCTCAGCTGTGCGTGCGCGTAATTCATCCCAGTTGCTGCTTGCTTGCTTGCAGCACTATGCGGATCCATATGCAACAGTGGTGTATTGCACTATGACAACAGGAGCAGCAGCAACAACAACAACTGCAGCCATTGTGCATCCTGATACTGATGTCCACGGACGCGTGCGCGCGTGCGCTGTTGTGCCGTGCGGTTGAGCAGCAGCCTCCTGGAGCCCCTGCCCCTCTCCAGGCTGTGCATGTCGACTCATCGATCGACTTCATCAGGAGCCATGCCATGCACACACGGCGTCGTCTCGTCTCTCACCGCTGTTCCTCGAGCAGACGCGCATGGGTTTGATCAATCATGTCGTCTCGCCGTCCCGAGTGTGTGGGCATGGTGATTGAGTTGGTGACGCCGGATGCCAACGCGGCAGCCGAAACAATTGTTTTTAGCTGCCATGGCAGCCCAATCAACGAAACGATCGGTTATCTTTTTTTAAAAACGGAGGCAAAAGCTTTGCCTCATCCATTAAATAAGAGAGAATAGAGTTTGTTACACGCCACTGAAATACACCACATGCGAATTACTCGCGTGCGATAAAAGACCCTAATTTCTTAGCTTCGGCGATGACCCAAAGGTTTGCCTCAGTAGAGATGGACGAAAGCAAGATTGGCGGTGGGGCACTCTTATGCTTAAAAACTCTTGCGTTCCGCTCGTTCCAAATTGTCCATGAGACTAGCATGGTGATGAAGGCCTTGGCTTGACGATCTGGCATTCCTTCGACGCAAGTGCTTGCCCACTAGTGTTGAACGGTTTCAAACAAGGGCCAAGCGGAAGTGTCGAGCCCGAGCATGGGGAATTTCCCAATGACCAGAGACCAAAGGCGCCGGGTGTAGCGGCACTTGTAGAAGAGATGGGGCCCGCACTCTTGCACTCTCTTGCAGAGAGGGCAAACATCACAATTTGGCCATCCTTGCTTTGCCAATCTATCCGCCGTCCAGATTCTATCTTGAAGAGCTAGCCAAGCAAAAAAATTTACTTTTGGAGGCGCCCAAACCTTCCAAACCATCGGTTATCGCTGCCACGGCAGCCGAATCAACGGTTCTTTCTTTTTTCTTTTGCTACCGTGGCAGCTGAAACAACATTCTTTTTGCCACCATAGTAGTCTGACTCAACAGTTTTCTTTTCTTTAGAGTAAATAGCATAAAACTATCATAATTCGGGCTAGGGTTCCAGAAAAATACCGCTATTTGAGAAGTTCTTAAACGTATTTGTGGTTCGTTGTTTCAAAAAACACTAATTATTGTTCAGTTAAAACTTAATCATTTTTATGACAACAGTGGCCCACATGTAAGCGATGACATCACTGGTTTTGACCAATAGGTTGGACGTTATGACAGGTGTGGCCCATATGTGGGCCCTTCCTACCATAAGATGGCTCGTTTTTTTTTGAGGCAATTTAAAAGAGAATGTATCATGAGGAGTTCTCAGGACCATGAAAGCATTTATAGTCAGGCGCCTCAAACCCGCCTCATATGCCCGGGCGGGCCGCCCGGTCACTGTTCGGTCACAAAATTTAGACCCACACGCCCCCCCCCCCCCCCAAACGGGCCTCAAACGCCCGGGCTGATCGGCGCCTCTCATATCCAGCTCAAATATGAGGCAGATATGAGGGTGCCCGGGCGCGCTTGGGTGCGTCCGCCATGTCAGCCCGGCCCACCCCGACCCCACAAATATCCCACATTCGAAAAACCCTAGACAGCGGTCAATCCAAAATCCACATCACTCCCGTCTCCATCCACTCCACTTCCGAACCCCTTCCTCCGATCCGATGGCCGGCGACGGAACCAGCGGCGGATCCGGTTCAGAATACGACGGGTCGAACATCGACACGCACGCAGACGCCCGAGTCCAAGGCACGTGCAGCCCGGCGCGAGCGGTAACAGGCGAGGGAGAGGGGGGGAGGCAATGTCGGCCCGCCGTTCGCCCTCGAGCGCCCTGGTGGATCCCGAAGCCGCGCTCCTCGCCTCGGTCCTTCGCCGGTCTCTAATGACGGCGGAGACGGATGCCCGGCGCCTCCGCCGGAAGAATGCCAGGCGCTCCGTTTCGCCATCGAGATGTCGGAGCGCGAGACAACCAAGGAGGCGGTGGCAAAGGCGAAGGCGGCCCGCCATGCGAAGGAGCAGGACCACCTGGTCCTTAGGCTGCCGGGCATGCGTTGCAGCTCGGACTCGGACCTGACGGATGACTCCACCTCCAGCTCCGACGATCGCACCTCCGCTTGCCGGCGCCTACACGTAGGAGGGGCACAGTCGCGCCGACGCACGGAAGGGGAAGGGGCCGGCGAAGAAATGGTGATTTCCTCCGCCCTTCCCCGTTAGGTTTATATTTTAACTATGTTTTTAGTTTGTAGTATGGTCTTGCCGTTGAACTCCGATGAACCATGCCTCTTTTGTCCAGCGATGCTCATTGACCCAATGAACTGCGTGTTGTTTGCGTAGCATTGCATCACTTGTATGGTTATGAGAGTTCAGATATGAGTGACACGGGCGTGGAAGCCATCAAATAAGGAGTGCCCGGTCAGTCCGTGTGGGCGTTTGAGGCCTGTATTTGCAACATACGGCTGTAGATGCACTAAGTCGGCATAGAACTTGATGATTCGGTGACTAGTGTTTCTTGAAACAGCGAACAGCAGAAGTGGTGCATTTAGGAACTTCCAAAAAAGTGGTAGTTTTCCAAAATCCTAGACCAAATTATGGTAGTTCTATGCTATTTACTGTCACGGCAGTACTGTACGTAGTTCGCTCGCAACATACTGCCTGAGGGGTCGTTAACGTTGCATTGCCATACTAGAAAAATCTGCCAGTGAGCACCTACTACCATGCATGCAACAGTATTTATAAGTCAGTGACAGTGAGAAGAGATGGATCTGTTACCATTCGCTGTTTAGTTAATTATTTATATATGCCAATCCAATCCAATCCTACGGCAACGATCCGTGACGACGTGCACACATGCATGTCCCCTAGCTACCGGCCTACCCTCCTGTCTCCAGTCAACTAGCCTCTTCTGGCCTAGCCTAGCCTGTCAATACCAGCCTCGCACATCTCATCGGCTCTCCTCTGCCTGCCTGCCTGCCTGCCTGCTCGGACAATCAATCTCCACTGTCGTAGTACGTTACACGATAAACTACACGATTAAATCCCCCAATGCGTGTGCACGCTAGCTTGATATAGTACTAGTAATAATTTTATGAGGTTGTTGTGCATTATTGGCTCCTGATGTTTGCACTGTGATCGACAGCAACTCATGGCACGTAGGACACGCATGTCTTGTGCGCAGCAGAGCAGAGAACCACCGCTACTGCAACGTTTTTTTCCTTTACGTTACGTTGTTCAGAACTCTCTCATAAACTAGCTACCCAGCCAGTACTCCTATACCTATACTCTAGGTGAGTTGTACCATCTACTCGTCTGCTCCCTCCCTCCATCTCAAAAATTGTACTAAGTTTGAGACACTTATTTTAAAACCGAGAGAGCATTTTTTAACCAAGATGAAAGCTGCTGTAACTGTATGTGCCTTAATTAATTAATCTATCGTCTGCCTGCACCCCTATAATAATCAACCACAGGGTAAGTGCTACACGTAGACTTTGGCTCACAAGCCATGAGAATCCACCTACATGTGCAAATGTGCATGCTAGTCCTAGAACGGCAGAAGAAATCAAAGTAGCCCGTTGCGTGCACGTGGACTGGGCTGCTTGCATCTAGCTAGCTCATATATACTCCTAGCCTGTCATCGATCATGGCTCGATCATCATGGGGGCATGCATGCATGCATGCATTTGCTCGGAAACCTCGCACCATCTTGGTTGGATCCATGCAATGCAATGCAACGCGGTCTTTGTTTTTTTTTTTTTTTTGCGAGATGCAACGCGGTCTTTGAGGTCAGCCTAGATGCGCCTAGGCTGTCATCGACCGATCCACATCGCCGGTGCCATGCGTACGTGCACGCATTTGCTCGGAAGCCTCGAAACGTTTTGGATCTTGCGTTGCATGTTTGATTACTTCGTGCAATCTTTGAGATGAGCGCAGAGTCGGTCGCCCGTTGCGTGTCGCGTAGGGTCACATCGATCCTTCATATACTAGGACTTGTGTCTACCAGTCTGATTGTCGTTATGTAGTATTATTACTTACTAGTACTATTTTGCAAAAGTATTTTTATTTGTATATGATGCAGTACAACAAGACATGTTAGTTTGTTTTCACTCCCTTCCTTTCAGTTTATAAGGCCACACGTATTAATAATTTGGACAGGGCAATTCAGGTTATATATCGTAAAAGGTAAACCGTTCGAAAAAATTATCATTAGAAGTTTCTGATGGTATATTTTTTGTGATAGATAGTTCGTATTACCTTGGTTTAATTGTCAACCTAGGGATACACGTGGAACTTATAAACCGGAAGGGTGGGGTGGGGATTGTGGTTGAGCAGGACTCCCGCCATTTTCATTTACTCATCATATTAGTTTTGATCTAAGTCAAACTTCATATATATTTGACCAACTTTATAGAAAACAATCTAAACTGTCACAACAACAAATATACATGATATGTAAATATACTCAATGATGATTCTAATGGTATTGATTTGGTATTGTAGATGTTAATATTTTTTTATAAATGTGGTCAAAGTTTATAAAGTTTGACTCAAGACAAAACTAATATGCAAAGTAAATAAAAAGGAGGGAGTACCTAATAATAAAGTTTATTTTCCGAGTTCCCCTAAAATAAGTTTATTTCTAGAGTTCTCCTGAAAAACATCTTCAGATTTATCGTGATCTCTGGTAGGGCAACTTCTATTTTGACCATTTAGACATCATAGACATTTATATTTTATTTGCAGGGAATAATAGACATTTATATTTTATTTGCAGGGAATAATAGACATTTATAAATGTATGAGAAGGTTTGTTTTTGCCTCTGGACTATTGCTGGTGTCTAGATTTTGTCCCTAAACTCCCTTAATCTATATGAAACCCACACATATTTCTTCTGCTAAACCAATAGTTCTGCACAATGTCATGGTGGTTTTGCGCACACAGTAGTCCAGTCAGCGTGGACACGGGTAAGAAAATTTTGAAACTTCAATGAAAATATAAAAACATCAAGAATTTTTTTTAGAAGAAACTATTTTTTACAAACGTGGCAAATACGAAAAGCAAGAAAATGATTTAAATGACAAAAATTCAGGGAGTGCCTAGAAACCCCACACAAATTTTTAATAGAGTAACTATATAAAGTGTTGAAAACTGGACATTTCACATCCCTTTGGCACGTGAACTTGTCAAACATCTGTTGGACAGTCTGCACGCTCCACCAAGTGTCGACCACTAGCTCCTAACAGTAGAATTTGGTACGAATCCTATGCATGGACTTTTCTGGTTCTTCTTCTGTGGTATCTTCTGTGTAGACATTTTACCATCCTACCACAGTAGCCACACATTGCTTAAATTAGCAGCCACGGATACATATACCTTGATAGCAGCAGGGTCGTCGATAACGACGTTGCTTAATTAGCAAGTTGGCAGCCAGATGCGCAAAGCCAAATGCATGAAACATTGCACTCAAACCTTGATCCTAGTCGTACCAAATCGGGGTACTAATAGTGCCAAATCTCCTCATACCGAGGTTATCTTTGTGCGGCTCCAGATAGAAGCTTCCCATCCTCCAATGCCGGGATGCAAATAATGGCAACTTGCAATCTAATGGAGGAACATGGAACAAACTACAATGCTATTATTATATATGGTAGAGAGCTGCTGGCTAAGATCGATGGCTCCTGGAGAAAAGAAAGGGTCTCGAACTCTTGTGCATGATTAATTAACTATGCGTAGGCACGGGATGCATGCTAGCTAGGTAGCTGCATGAGAGCATGGCACGGCGTGGCCTTGTCTCTAATCTCCTTCTCAAGGATCTCATGATTTTTAATCGATCGTGTCAATAATCAGTTCTTCATGCAAGATTTGATTGATGCGACCTTCTCGTCCTCCTCCGCCCAGATGAATAAACAAGTGTTGTGATCTACTGATCTTCTCCCATTAACGGCGAGAGATCTTGTTCTTAGTTGCTTGCAGCCGATCCATGCTCCATACGGGATGTCTCCCAGATGCAAAAGATAAGAATGTTATTACATTGCCATCCCATGATCCATTGATCCGTGAGATAGGGCGGAGATAATGTTAACTTGATGAGATGAGGTGCCAGGCAGGCAGGCATGCATGCATAATTCAGATTTCTCCTGGCATCCCCATCATCAGTATAGATGTATAATTTCACCGCGTTTTCAATATAATTAATCAAGGTACTATTGCATGTGAGATTATATATAGTTACTTAGATTAACTTAAGCATGCAGAAGAAGGCAAGTGAGACTCAGAGCGAGGCACTACAAAATGCCTGGAGGAAAGGCGGGCAGAGCCATTAACTGATACATTCTTGGTCGTACTGAATTCAAGAGTGAGTGCTACTGCTAGCTAGCTCAAGTGAGCCCAGCCAGCCAGCTAGCTCCTTGGCTGCCATGGACGGCAGCAGTAATGGTGACCTGAAAGGCCTTCCATGCATGTCTCTAGGGCAGTCGCAGTGGAATGACTTGAATAGCCTTTGGCTCCCTTGTGCTTGGACTACTCACACTCAGTGGCCGTACGCACGCGCAGAGGCAGAGATTGGGCTGAGAAGATATGGAGCTAGCTAGCAGGCAGCAGCTCAAGTGCTTGCATGAGAGCTTGAACGTACTGCTCTGCATGCCCAGCTGCATCGCCTGAAATTATTTATGGAGCAGCCACCGTCCACTCCTGACCCTCTGCACTGCAGCGTACTCCAGCATATGCAGATTTTACTTTATTTTCCGCTCAAAATCAAGAGAGAGGAGACACTTTGTAATCATGAGCTAATCCTGGGCTAATCTTGCTAAGCTGTTCTTTTGTTAGGGTACGTGGTATTATACTCGCATTATGGTTTTGCCAGCCACCAGCAGACCGGATGGGCACATGCACGCACGCTATATTATTGTGGGCAAAACCACAGGGAGAAACTGCTCAATTAGTCGCAGCATTAGCAGACATGATACCCAGTGCCTAATCCAATCTGATCAATCTCGTTTTTGTCCCGTCAGATCCAGCAAGAGCCAATCAAAGTAAAATATATGAAAAAATGGTAGCATGGTAATGGGTGGGCTCCACATGTCGGCATGAGAAAGGGCTCTTGTCTGTGCTTGAACAACTGGATCCTCAGATTAAAATAAGGCCCTTTGTCGTCACGCCACTCAAAGACTTGGTCAGTGTTCATTTCACTTGGCAGGTAAATATTTTTCTTGTCGGAACTGGTAATTAAGAATGAAAATTGCTCAGAGTTACCACCACTTGACTGTCTGTTTCTTCAGATTTAAGTTTTTCCTGTCGATTTGACTGTGGATCCACTAGCAAGTTGGTGTCTTCCGACTCGGTTGTTTGACCGAACAATATTTGCCTCCTTCTGAAGAAACTTTGCATTTAAGAATATGGAAAGTTAATCAAACGTTAACTTAGACTCGAATTGTACTGGCTCAGGGTATCTTTCCTTAGTATAATGGAGGGTTATCATACTCCAACCGTTGTCTGTTTCCGTCTACTTATGTTCTCCTTTTGTAGAACCTTGTGAACTTAATTTGAGTTGATCTTACGATTAGTACTTGATTAGATAAAAAAATCATTAAAGAAAATACCTTAATATTAAGAAGATACCAGTTACTCCATGTCTCTGCACCAACAGAATATCATTGAAATAAGGCTTTGGCCCCGCCTTACATGTAAAGCAACGATCATTGACAACCCAATATAAACACACGCACACACCCAAGACCGGATACATATGAGATTAATTAGAGAGAATGTGTTCATCACCAAACTCTTCCTTCAAGAGAATATCGATTCACTTAAAAATGCAGACATAAATTATTATTTCTGCCGCATAAAATAATTTCTGTTGGCACCGAAAACTCCACCTGTACAAAGCAATTGATGATAAATAATTGAGGAGGAGGAGGAGGAATATTCTCCGAGTGCTGGACTAGACGTACCACAGGGTGTGAGCCATTATTATCAAAGGAGAAACGAGAGCATATTTTGGTGACAGTACATCATCACATTTATTTAGGAGAAGGCGGCATGCAGAAGCGTTTGTAATTCGCTCATTTTGCTTTGTTTGTTTATATCTTGTCGTTGGTTTGGTAGGGCACACACACATTAACTAGCGGTACAAAGTACGGCAGTACCACTACTACGTACCAGTGTACGTACGTACCATGCATGAAGGAGGAGGACCTGGCCCACCCCTCTGTGAGGCAGTGGGTGACTCACTGACAACGCAATATATGCCTCTCATTTCAGTCTCTCGTCTGGTCCATTGCTTGACCCTCCGATTTTAATGGCTTGGAGCCAGTCATGCCCAATCATTGGTGCCATGAATTTCATGCATGCAAAACGACGCCCTCATTTTCAGAAAATAAAACTGTAGATACTACAAACGACGCACCCAAATCATGCTCAAAAAAATAAGACGGCGACATTTTTTTCTTTGGAAAATTGACCGGGGGCCAATTTTCAGAGATGACACATCTGTTTTTTCTTTCCTTCGAGCAACCGGCAGAAGCTCTGTCTATTTCGAAAGAGCATTGGCATGTTGCATCGGTCCTTTTCGTAGATAGACATCGTGGTTTTAAGATCGTACACGCATAAATCAAGAAGATTCTAACCCTAAAGCCCGAAGGAGTATGCAGCTAATTACCGGAAAAGATAGTGTTTGCAAGAACTTCAGGAAAGAACATAATGTAAGTCGACACATCCAGCTGTATGTACTAGGTCGTGCCATGTGACCCAATAACTATTCTAGAGGGACCATATGTATGGAGTTTAATTACTCCAACCATCTATGGTTTGGCACTTACCAGTCACCCCTGCCATATCAATATATTTTGCAATGTACTTTCATGGAGCATGGTTTTTTTTAAATTATGATGGTCATAATATAGTCTCGTTATAGGAAATAATGCAAACACATTTTTTGAACATGTCGAGACTCTTTGTTGTGCAAATACTATTTGAAACAGTTGGATGGAAGTCTTGTCCACCGAAATGCCTTTTTGCAAAAAACCCTTAAAAATGCCTCTTGCAAACCATCTGATTTTTCCCTTAGGAATTATTTGCACTAGATTTCATATGAACATTTTCATTTGCTCCAACATCTAGGAAACAATCTCACATTTTCTCTGTGAAGCAATCTAATAAGCCAAAATCCGGTATGAACGGCTCGAATGTGTTTGATGGCCCCGTGTTGTCAAATACGAGACACATCAGTAGAATACAGAGGGGACTCATATTTAAGACCGCAGTGAATATTGATAAAAGGGTATCCCTCCCACTCTGGTTATAGGCACCGAGCTACACTTATCCAATTTCCCAGAATATGATGACCCATTATCGGAGCTCGTGTGAAAAGCGACTCGATGGGTTAGAATTCCTTAGAGTGTGTCATGTGTAACCAGAGGGAATGGTCCCTACATGCCGAATCGATGCTTCTAATCATCATAGGACAATCAGAATGATGCCAAAGAAGATCAAATACAGAAGTTATTTACACGATCAAACTCTTACCACATAGTTGCAACCTCATTTCGCTAGCAGGTGACTTGTCGACAAGTAATTGTGCCTTCTCGGAGGACTATGCCCTAAAGATGTGGACAAAATGAGCCAACGAAGAGTGTTTTGCTTTGTTTTTCCCAGCTACGTTGCTGCACAGAAGGCCCGGTTATCATCTTTATTTTCTAGCCTCACAACAAAGACACACTATTTATGCATTCATTAATATCTCCTGATATGCATTGAAGAGACACTTGAATACATGTTTCTAGAGCACCAACAGATCCTGATTTGATATTGTGGAATTTTCGGTTCATTTGCTAGTCTTGTCATGTTTACATGCGCACATGACTATAAATTTGGTATACATATTTATTTGACCAAGCCAAACAATATCACATTATTAGTTTAGAATGCAAGTTTCAACTAAATATTTTAAATTAGAGATTTTTGTAAGCAGCTTTTTATCGTCTACTAATTTTATCTAGTTCTAATAGCAGGTGCTTAAAATAGATGAAATTAACTAAAATTGAAACTTTGTTCCTTTTGATCTACTAGCATATTGATAGTGATGTATTTGTTTAAAAAATTTAAACAATAACTATAAATTTAAAAATGGTAAAAAAAACAAAGTGTTGTCGTATAAAAAACATAAATAGGAAAAGTGCTACACTGGTATGTATACTGTTTCTGTATGAGTAATATGACCTCAAATACCAAAATAGATAGTTCAAGTGTGTCTAATTAAAATGCAAGTATAAAGAGACACTATTGTTTGTAGAGCACCAACAGATCCTGATTTGAGATTGTGGAATTTTCGGTTCATTTATGAATCTTGGCATGTTTACATGTGCACATGACTATACATTTAGTATACATATTTATTTGGCCAAGACAAATAAAATATCACATCATTAGTTTAGAATGTAAGTTTCATCTAAGTATTTTAGATTAGAGATTTTTGTAAGCATTTTTTTATCGTCTACTTATTTTATCTAGTTCTAATAGCAAGTACTTCAAAAAGATGAAATTAACTAAAATTGAAACTTTGTTCCTTTTGATCTACTAGCCTATTAATAGTGATGTATTTGTTTCAAATTTTTTTTAAAAATAACTGTAAATTAAAAAATGGTAAAAAACACAAAGTGTTGTCGTATAAAAAACATAGAAGGAAAAGTGCTACACTGGTATGTAATACTGTTTCTGTATGAGTAATATGACCTAAAATACCAAAATAGATAGTTCAAGTGTATCTAATTAAAGTGCAACCAGTCATGTCACAATGAGTTTCTTCGAGAATGCTTTTTTATTACTATAAACTAACTTGTGTACATACTGAAAAGACTCAACTTCTGTACAAAGAGATTTTAAATTTTCAGAGTTGTTGAAGAGGAAAAATATAAAAGGACACTACTGTATAAACAGACACTATTGTTTGTAGAGCACCAACTGATCCTGATTTGATATTGTGGATTTTCGGTCCATTTGTGAGTCTTGACTTATGTGTATATGACTATTATTCAATTAACATATTTTTCAAGCCAAATAATATCACACTCTTCATCTAGGATGTAAGTTTATTTAAATATTTTAAATCAAACATTTTTGTAATTTGTTTTGGTTTTTTATCGTCTACTAATTTTATTTTTGGTAGTAGATTTTTAAAACATATAAAATTAACTAAAATTGCAACTTTGTTCCTTCCGATCTACTAAACCTACTAATAGTGGTGTATTTGTTTCATTTTTTTAAACAATAAGTATAAATTTAATAGTGGTAATAAGTGTTTTTTTTTTGCGAAAGTAGTGGTAATAAGTGTTGTCGCATAAAAAACATAACCTGTGTACATACTAAAAGAAACTCAAATTGTGTACAAAGTGATTTTAAATTTTCATTGTTGCAGAAGAGGGGAAAATATAAAAGGATTTGTTAGTCTCCTTTTCTTACATGTGTTCAAACCCGGCCATGCCCATTTCCACAAGGAGACCAGGAAACACATTTTTCGTTTTGTAAATACATGTCTTATATTATAAAATAATAGTAATATCATATACAACTGAGTAACTGACGGTGTCCTGGACTAGGGGGTACTCACCACGTCGTCTCCCGATCAGTTGGATTGGGCCGAGGATCCCCATGGCCGTATACTCATGGGCCAGTCCGGACAGTTGCCGCATACAAGGAAGATTCCACAAGACTTGGCGATCAAGACAAGGACTCCTCCCCCACCGGCGTATTCAGCGAGGACTCTTGTTATCCTAGGCCTCTGGTGCACTATATAAACCGAGGCCAGACTAGTCGATAGACAATCTCATATACAACAATCATACCATAGGCTAGCTTCTAGAGTTTAGCCTCTTTGATCTCGTGGTAGATCCACTCTTGTAACACACATCATCAATATTAATCTAGCAGGACGTAGGATTTTACCTCCATCAAGAGGGCCCGAACACAGGTAAAACATCGTGTCCCTTGTCTCCTGTTACCATCCGCCTAGGCACGCGATTCGGGACCCCCTACCCGAGATCCGCCGGTTTTGACACCGACATTGGTGCTTTCATTGAGAGTTCCTACTGTGTTCGACAAAAGGTCGATGGCTCGCTGCAGATCAAGCTGCGACTTCGCATCTTCGCTGCCAGCTCGACCGTCACCTTGGTTCGACCAAGGATCGCGCCCCTATCTCCGATCGTCATGTTCGGATGAGGGCCTTCATCAACATCAACTCCGATCTCTATCAAGATCATGGAGGAATCATCCAGGGAGCCCGGGGGCTAAACGTCAACATTGCCCTCGGGTGACCGTGCTGTTTTTCTGGACAGCGAACTCGAATCCGCTGTCAGCACCTCCTCGAGCATCGGTTTGACGATTGCTTCGGTGGAATTGTGCGGAATTGAGTCTACAACAAGCCTGGAAAATTTCGTCGAGTTCCGATGGAGGAATCTCTGGCAATCTCCGATATACCGGAGCCGCATTGAATCTGGACGAGAATCCGGACGAGGTTAGGGCGTGGTGTCCAGCTTCTAGCTTTGGACTTCCTTTGAAAGATCCAACCGTTGATCGGCTGCGGAATTCCTATATCTACCACCCCTCAAAATTTCAGCTCGATCCGACCGTCCAAACTCCGGGAACCTTCCGATTAGTGCATCATTTTTCGGATCTGTTTTCTGCGCGAAAACGAATCCGACCCGAGTTCGTCTTTTTTATGAACGGGATTTCGGACATCCTTTTTGAAGGAAGTTTTGTATTGTGTATTGTTTTCGAACACATCCCACTAACTTTAAGATCTTTTGAACATGATCTTCAACATCATGCTGGTGCCAAACCAGTCTGGCAATATTGCTACACGGCTGCTGACCTGCGCTAGACACGTCGTCACTTTGTTGAGCCGAGCTCAACTTCTCCGGATCATCATCTCGGCAAGCCGAACGAGAGTCCGGCATCGCGAAGGATAAATCATCACCAACACCGCCGCCCCACGGATTACACGGAGCGGGCATACCGGCATCGCCGCACGGTCGCTTCATCAAGCCGGCATCGACCACGTCACGACCTGCATCGGCAGGGCCACACTATTGCTTCTTCAAGCTGGTGTCCATCACGCCGACCTACTTTGACATCTCGGCTGGACCGGGGGCTTCGCCATCTCTTCGTCAACCTACTCCGGACACTTCGGCGTCACTAGCCGACCAGGCGATGGGTGCGCGGATCGAGTCCCAATTTTGGGAAAATCACCTTCCTTCGGATTGCTACAACAAATAAATCAGGTGCTATTAATCCTAGTACTTATTTTTGCTTGTTTGGGTTAATTTTTCCCAAGTAATTATTACTCTGGTTTGTCCATCAAATATACACAGGTTTATCAAATGGTGGCCGCATTATCGACGGTCGCATGATGGTTCGGTCAGTTTCCGTACATAGTCCGGCGAACGCCGCATCCGGAACTCGGACCGACCTGTGAATCCAGGCTTTGCCACGCCTTTATTGCATTACGCCGACGACCTGCATCGACATCGACTTGGCGCCAGGCCATATTTCTTTATTACTCACTTTGCATAAATTATTTATTATGCAACGATTTTTTATTATTAATATTATCTCTGGTTTGCATTATTTTTGTGCACGGAAAATGATCCAGCGGACTATATCCTTTGACGTCACCTCGGCTGGACGGGGCTTCGTCAACACTTCATTACCCCATGCCGGGACTTCGCATCACTCTGCCGTCCTGCATTGACCGTGCTATGTCACCACTTGGAGTGCCGAGCTCTTTGCTCCGCCACCTCGGGACCGGCTTGGGGATGGAAACTTGTCCCGCATCAAGCTCGGACCGCGTCGTCAATACCGAACACATTGACCAGCTAAGTTGCCTTCATGCTCAAAGTTTTAAATTTCTAACTTGTGTTCGGTTCGACCAAGCATTATACTTTTTTGGAAAAAAAGTTGCTTGTAAAATTTTTCCTTGTCCAAACTTTGTTTGCACATACTTGACGCGCTACCCGCGCTCATTATACCTGGGGGCTTCTTTAACAGAAGCTTATTAATTCGGGCTTTATGCCCAACACATGCGTCACACTTCCGCATGTACCTTTTATTCACCATTATATGCATCGATATGACTTAAGTTTTGGCCAAGCTGGGTTGCCTGGCTCCTGTGCTTACCCCTACGTTCCCGATTGTTCGGCTAGGTGGTAAAGGGAGCACCTCTGCGATTGTTACTGCCGGGTCAACCGGATGTGTACCTCAGACTGGGTGAAGCCGAAAGCTAGCGTTCTTAAGGGAATACTCGGTCGGTGAACTAAAAGATGATTTCTTACCTATTTATTTACCTGCCCCCAGATGTTTTTCTGCTCTTTTCGCAGTCCGTACATTCACTTTAGGGCATGCCTCCCAGGAAAGGAACCCCTAAGTAACTATTCTCCTGGAAGATGTTTCTTACTACCCATGTAATATAACATAACTAGTTGGGCACTTGTCTGATAAAGCACTAATGACCCCTACGCCTGGTCTCCAAGCATACCCTGGTTTTTTCATAACTGTGAGGGTATTCGGACACACTCGGACTATTGGGTCGAAGTTGAAGCGAAAAGGTCCGCTACGACAAACGATGTACAATCCGGCTAGAAGGCATTCTACATGTCACCTTACATTTTATAGTCAACTTTTACCCAAGTCACTTGGGGGCTCTTATGTTTATTTGAGCCGTTTCATACTAAGTGTTTTTCTTCTTAGTCGTTGCAAAGTTAAAGCACGATGTATAATTTTTTTTTTCTAAAATCCAATTTTCGGATTGGCACCGAACACTTGATCTTGTTCGGACGTCAAGTTTTTACTGACATTTTTTGGTTTTCCCAGCTTTTGGCACTTTTAAACCATTTGTTTATTTTCAGCACAAGTCTCGCAGTGCAACGTCGGACACCTTTAGAGATTCGGCAAAAACAATCTCGGATATTGCTATATATGCATCAATTTCGAATTGTGTCTTCGGTCAATAGTTGGGTTGCCCGGCTCCCGCGCTTGTCTCCTACGTTCCGCTTTGTTCGGCTAGGTGTGCAAAGGGAGAACCACTGCGATTGTGCTTCCAGCTCGCATGGTCAAGCACCTCAGTGGAGAAAGCCCAAAACTGACTGTCACAATAGGTGTAAACTGGTCAGCGATCCGATGACTATATTAAATGACGGGCCATTCATAAAATTGGCCGAAGTGTTTCCGGCTTGACCTCGACTATCACCGAACACTACAGGGGGCTATTAACTGGCCTCCCAAACTAAATCCTCGATATTTTTCTCTTACATTGGAGCCGAGGTTTCATAATCATGCTTAGCATGACAACCAAAGAAAGGAATCGATAGCGGGACTATTTTCTTTGGAAGACATTTCTTCTATTAAACAGTAATATAACATGTCTCTCCGCGTACCTTTGTTTATAAAACTGTATGGCCAGATTGCCTTGTTTGTTGTAAATCTTTGCCCTCATAAAGGGTTTATAAAGTAGGACAAACACTCCTCGGCTATTGGCCGAGGAGGTGGAAGCTGATGGTCGGTCAACAAAGTTTTGTACAATACGGATTCGAGCATTAATGACGTAAAGTACTTGGATACATAGAGTCCTTACACATAATTTGTGATTTTACTATGGATATCGATCCTTAATTCGGCCTCCCGTGCCCGCATTAAGGCTCGGGGGCTACTGGGCTTCGGGCTTATTATTTACAAATATTAAAGGGGCACATCGATCCCCTGATCTGGTATTGCCACCCGACCAGTGTCTCTGGGCTCTTGTATTGCCTGTCCAATGCGTAAAATTTTAAGTATAATCTGATCTCCGAGGAGATTTTGATCCTCGGGTTGGTCGGCCGCACCCAACTTGAGTCTTGAGGACTGAGCACGCCGCTTTTTGTGTCCCGAAGTATTCTGCCGAGCTAGGACTTGATCCTCAAACCGATTTTGCAAGTCAACCTGAGTCTCAGCAGCTACGGGGATCAGCGGTCTTATGTCATCCTTCATGGGCATCTCGGGTTTTAGACCGATACACACCTTGAGGGCTACTGGCTATATATCTCGTCAGAGAATAAATTGCATCAATAAAAAATATTGACCAAAAATCAGCCCACATTCTGGGTGGTGCACCACCTCGGAAGCAATTCGGCATATAGTTCGGATGCAAGTGGCTGGCTCCTTAGAGGGCATTCCCGGCATTAAGCTTGGCTAAACTCCTTCAAACTTCTTTGAACCAAGGTGATTTACGACACCTCGGATACATAGTCCGGCGTTGGAGCTCGGATACATAGTCCGACGTTGGAGCTCGGATACATAGTCCGGCGTTGGAGCTCGGACACATAGTCCGGCGTTGGAGCTCGGATACAGTCCGGCGTTTGAGCTCGGAAAGATTCCAGCGTTAGAGCTGGGAAGCGGTCCGGCGTTGGTGCTCGGCTGCAAAAGATACCTCGAATGCAGTCCGGCGTTGGAGCTTGACGAAGAGGACACCGCCTCCGGAATAACTTCAAACCCGAGGTGTGGCATAAAAATAACAAGGCATTGATAAAGGCCGGAAACTTAAAGGGGCTCCTCAGATACCCGAAACTCGTCGAATGCATTTCGGCGATCCTCAAGATCGAAGATGAGAAGATTTGTTGAACCAGTTTTCAAGACCGGCAACCGAAGATGAAGAACAGTTCGGAAGAATCGAGAAGCGTCCCTAACTTGAAGACCGGTTCAGGGGGCTACTGATGGTGTCCTGGACTAGGGGGTACTCACCATGTCGTCTCCCGATCAGTTGGATTGGGCCGAGGATCCCCATGGCCGTATACTCATGGGCCGGTCCGGACAGTTGCCGCATACAAGGAAGATTCCACAAGACTTGGCGATCAAGACAAGGACTCCTTCCCCACCGGGCGATTCGGCTAGGACTCTTGTTATCCTAGGCCTCACGGTGCACTATATAAACCGAGGCCAGGCTAGTCGATAGACAATCTCATATACAACAATCATACCATAGGCTAGCTTCTAGGGTTTAGCCTCTTTGATCTCGTGGTAGATCCACTCTTGTAACACACATCATCAATATTAATCTAGCAGGACGTAGGGTTTTACCTACATCAAGAGGGCCCGAACCGGATAAAACATCGTGTCCTTGTCTCCTGTTACCATCCGCCTAAACGCACAGTTCGGGACCCCCTACCCGAGATCCGCCGGTTTTGATACCGACAGTAACCATGGCAACTAAACCCGTAATCACAGAAAAGACCCTAGTCAAAGGAGAAATTACGACCAATACCTTAGGCCCCAAGATTCTCGCCAAAGCCATAACCAAACTCTTTAGAGTTGCGCCAGTCTCACCGGCGAGAGAAAAAATATCAATAAATTCAGCCACTGAAGCAACCCTCGCCGTCCAAAAGAGGGAAGAGAGGATTTGATCGGATTAGGGTTTGGCTATATGCGTTTTTTCCTTTTCTAAAAGGGCCCCTTGATGAGCTACATGTGGAGCAAAGCGTACATTTTGGACCTCAATAACCAGCGAACGTTCCCTCAGTATGATGACATTTGCGAACGATTTTGATGGCAATTTTAGTTAGCTCGCATGGCAACTTCGCCGTAGTTCTGTTTTTGCTAGGAAATTACCGTGCTTGCAAACTAAAGTTGCCATCTTTTATCATCCCCACAACAACTAGAACTATCATCAAAACGTTCGCCATTGCCATCCCTCCTGGCGAACATTCGTCCATTATGATTATTACCATACATATTTTGTCAATAGATATCCCATAAGAGCATCTACAACCGCGATGGGCAAATCCGGCCCCTCAAACACCCGCAGACGCGCTCGGACACGTCCGCGGACACTGACCGGTCACGCATCAAATATTTGATTCTACAACCAGATACCTCAAATTAGAAACCCCAAATCCATATTATTACATGCAACATGAACCTAATCCGGAGCTCGCCCGATACTGCCGTGGCCATGTTCGGCGGCCAGCTGCGCTCCCCAGAGTGTTGGTCTGGTCGCCGGCTAGGTAGAGTAGGGCATGGGACACGAGCCGGCTCCCGGGACTCAAGGCTACGCCGTCTCCCATGCCCTATTCTCCCTCGTCAGAGCCCGTAAACCGAACGGTGCCGGTGGACGTCAGATCGATAATGGATCCGTCCTGGGACGAGTCGGCGATCTCCAGCACGATGCGGTTGCGGTGCCCGGACTGATGTGCCATACGGGGCGCCGGAGAATGCGACTCCGCCTGGCTGACATCCGCCGCCTCCCTCGCCCGGTGCCTGGCACGACGAGCACGCCGTGCCATGTTTCGTCGGACGAGGCCCATGGTGCTTCCCGATACTTTGTGCACCAATGGAGGGGTTGCACATCCGCCACAGCGTTAGGACGCCACACGGACCGCACGACCTTCGGCGAGGCAACTACGACTACCCTAGCGTTGGATCCATGCGCCATTTGGGCGGACGTAATGAATTCCCAACTGAAGGAGTCCGAGCGCGGTTGTGCACAGGCCTCCTCCGAGGAGCGGCAGAGCGCAAGCCGGACCATCTCCTCCTCGGGGCTGCGTGGGATGAGCTCGGAGTCCACAGATCTGGAGCTGAAGGACTAGGATCTGCTGCCTGTCATACCGGAGACGGATGTAAACCGGCGGAGATGAGCTCGGGTGGCAGAGGGGAGTGGCTAGGGTTTGGTTCGGCGAGCGGATGGTGAGAAATACAGGGCTGGGTGGACCAGCATGGGCCAGGCCCGATGTGACAGGCATGCCCAGGCGCCCCATATCCGCCCCATATTTAGGCTAGATATGAGGGGTGCCAATCAGCCCGGACGTTTGAGGCCAGTTTAAGACATCTGTCTAAGTCAAAATCTTACGACCGAACAGTGACCGGGCGGGCGGCGGCCCGCCCGGACGTACAAGACAGATTCGAGGCGTCCGGATGTAGATGCTCTTAGTGCATTGACACGGCCACACGGGGGCACACACGGCCGATAGCGAGGGAGGGGCCGTCTGGTCTTGGGTCCGAAATTCGGCAGCCAAAACAAAGGCAGAACCCCTCCCCCACCCTCCACCTCGAAGCATCTCCCGTCGTCGAACTTTGCCAGCGCCGCTCTCCCCTCCCCCCCCATACCACTAATCACCTATTTATACTCCAAGAACCAGGATCAATCTCCCCCCAACGCGCCCTAAATCCCCTCTGCCACTCTGCCGCCGACGCCTCTCGCGCGCGCGCGCCGCCGCCGCCGCCGCCGCCGCCGCCACCCTTCCTTCCCGAGGCACCGCGCTCCCGCCGCCACCTCCTGTCTCTCCGCAGGCGCTCGGCCATTGAGCCTCCCTCGAGGTATGTGATTGCCGGCCCTCCCGGCTCCTGGGCGCCGCCACCCGGCACGCCGTCTAGATCTCTCTCTCTGGGACGGGCGGCATTGCGAAAAGCTGCTGCCTTTTAGCTTTTGCGTTTTCTTAATTTGGAGGCGGCCGTACGGCGCCACTGTAGCTAGCTGCCTACTGAATCATAGCACAGAGATAGAGTAGCGCTCTGTTTCTTTCTTCTGAATTTGTTTCCTCGCTCAGCCAATCGCGTCCCTCTCTCAAGTTCCAACGCGTTTCATCCTCCTGCCCTCCTCTGTTTCGGCATGAAGCCTCTCTCTGGTTGCAGGCAGCAGAGAGCACCCCCCAACCCCTTTTTGTTATCCTGAAACAACCAGAGCCACACAAAGGTGTGACCATTGTTGCTTGCTTCAGAGGACGTGTTCATGCTGAATTTAGTTTTTTCCTTCTTGTTTCAAGTGCTTATTTTCAGATGTGCTCTGCTCAATCGTTTCTTGATGCCACATACTAGCTGCTGGCAAATTATTCAGTTGCTAATTATTTGTCTCACTGGATGCTGTGCGTCTTTTAGCAGCCCAGTACTCATTTGTAGGAAGGTCAGTAAGACCATGTATTGATTGATCTTGTATGCTGCCATGGATGTTTTGCAGGTGGTAATTTTTGTCAAGGTTGCTGTTACCATGGAGGTCAACGGTCGTCACAAGCCTACAAGAGAATATATTGGCAGAGAGTGTAATGGTGTAAAACCGCCCAATAATTTCGGCGAGGTTGATCCCTGGACCGCGTGGGCGTACAGACCACGGACCATCTCATTGTTACTGATGGGAACCTGCTTTTTAATGTGAGTGAGCTGCTGCTGGATCTCTTTTACCTGTGGACTTATTTTTAGTTTTGGTACAGAGATTCTTACCACAATGATGTTAGTAATGCATTGCTGGCGGTTGACCCACTATGGCATTTTACCATTGTTAAGATCACTGCGAAAAAAGTTAAAGAATTGCAAAACAGCTGTATGTTTAATGGGCACTTGTTTTATAATTCTTTATCAGTTGGGCAAGTGGTGCTCTTAATCCAGAAGGAAGCTTCTCTGCTGACCGTGTCTCATCTGTAAAAAGGTATTTTTATTTATGTTATGACAGAAAAATAATTGTTTCTTAATCACCAACTGAACATCTGTGATAGAACATATCTTCAGCTGGGATAATAGACATTCACCGTTATTTTTCTTGCCTTTTATCTGCTAATTCCCATTTGAGTTGGGCAAATCTGAGTGCTCATATATATATTTTTATCTTGTCAACAGGGGTGTCTTTGCGATGATTGCTGTTTTCTTGGCTTATTCTTTTCTTCAGGCACCTTCAACGTGAGTTGCAGAAACTATATACCTTGTTTTTCAACTCTTATTTCGTATGAGTGGGCATGTAGATATGAATAAGTATATTGTTCACTGCTATGGAGCAGAAGGGGAATGTATATATGTATGCTTTATATTTGATCTGAACTTCTCAATATCTTCGAGCTTGTGAAGTATGATCTGTAGTATCAACCATTCAAAAAAAAAAAGGTTTTGTAGTAGAACTTATCAGGACAGCGAAGCCTTACTTCATTTCTGCTCCCTGTAAAAATAAAAAAAACATTTATTATTGTTCCAGAAGTCGCTGGGGTTTGTACAAACATTTACTGACAGCTACTTCCATTATGATTCAGTGTGCTCATCAGACCACATCCTGCAATTTGGCGCCTGGTCCATGGGATGGCAGTTGTTTACCTTGTGGCCCTCACATTTTTGCTTTTCCAGGTAAGTACAGTTTTGTAAATCTTGTTTGAAAAAAATGCTTATGCTATTCGATTCTTCGGATTCATGAACCTTTCAAAAGCATTGCTAATTAATGGTGGAAAAGTCTCTCAGTTTTTATTTGCTTAGCATGGGGAATTGCGTTTTACTAGTACTTCAGTTCATGCTTCACACAAAATAAAGATATGCCATTGCACTGATTAAAAAAAACCCGGTGACATTGCTTGGCAATTGGAATATCTGGCAGAATGAATTGATAACAATAGTGCCAATGCCAAGTGTAATATTACAATTTGCGGTGAATGCGTATTAATTTGGAAATAGGATGATAAAGAGAGTAAGACGCAATAGAGAAAAGGGCCAGGGTATCCCTTTTCTAATCATTATGATAGCTTATTTATGCAACAGAAAACTCCCCAGGCAGCAATAAGAAAGTGCAATGTTCACCTATTGTCTCTGTGTAGCCAAAATGCAAACAGAAATCTGTTAGCTCCCTTCCTTATTTTATGAAAAAGCAGTGAATTGTGTAAGCGCATCTGAGGTGAAAAGTTATTTTCTAAATTTATTAATTGTATAATATAGCACTTTATCTGTATTTAAACAGTTGTACCATTGCTTTGGTATGATCTTTTCCATATATGTACTTTTGAGTTTTATTGGTGAAACAGGTCATCGTGATAAGATGCAACGATGTTAAGAAATTATAGTTTAGCGGCAGAGGCAATGTTAAACAGCAGAAACTGTAATTAGTAGTCATAATTCCTTCTATTTCATTTTGCAGACTCGTGATGATGCTAGGCAGTTCATGAAGTACCTTCACCCTGACCTTGGTGTTGGTAAGACAGATGCTTTTCCATATCTGATCTAATAGTGGAGCTTTATATTGTTGAAGGAATCCTTATTTCACACCATTGTCTGACAGAATTGCCTGAAAGATCCTATGGAACCGACTGCCGTATATATGTACCTGATCATCCGAAAAGCAGGTTTAACAATGTTTATGTATGATGACTTCATTCACAAACCTGCTACCTTTCCTTGTTCAATTTTGGTCTGTCGTATTTCTCTGATTGATCATGATCTTGGAGATGCTTCAAGTTACTGATCTGAATATAGGTTTTTCTAGGACATCCTTTTTGACGAGTTTGTTATTGCCCATATCCTTGGATGGTGGGGAAAGGCTATAATGATACGAAACCAACCACTTCTTTGGGTGTTATCAATTGGCTTTGAGTTAATGGAGGTATGTACTTTTTACATATGTGTTCAGTTTTATCTTGAAACAAGATCCCTTACGTAATGTTGTGTGAACTGCAGCTAACTTTTCGACATATGTTGCCAAATTTTAACGAATGCTGGTGGGATAGCATTGTTCTAGACATATTGATCTGCAATTGGTTTGGTAAGATTTTTAGGTGGTTTTCATTATTTTATCTATATACACAATACCTTTATATGAATTTTGAACTTGATACCTGCATTTGGTACATGTCGGCGTGCATGTTTTGTTTGTTGTCCTCAATAGATTTGGCTGTTTAGATAGTTAGATTTACCTCCTAGATTTTACCTCTTCTTGAATGGGGGCATCTTGTCTGTGATCCAGGTATCTGGGCTGGCATGAAGACTGTGAGATATTTTGATGGGAGGACATATGAATGGGTTGGCTTGAGTCGCCAGCCCAATATTATGAGTAAGGTAAGCTATTACTAATCTGTGTATAGGAAAATGAGTTGCCCAGCAAAGCAATCAGTCGCATTGAGTTTTTATTTAATATTATGCCCAGCTGCAGCTGATCTTTTATCCTACTCAATGTCATGATAGTACAATGAAATTTAGCGAAGGCAAAAATTACTGAGAAACCAGAGCAGTTCCTTCAATAGTCTGTCAATTAAAATAATTCCTTGACTTGTCTGGACTAGTTTATGTACAAGCTAAAACTTTTCAGTGCAAGAGTTCACATCTCGTATAGTTTATAATGAATTATCTGCAACCACACGAAATAATCTGTAACTGTTTTCCACTGACCTATGCAACATCTGTTGGTGTCAGTTTTATGCATAAACTCTAGTTAAGATGGATACTTCCAGGTTAAGAGGGTACCACGCATTTTGCTGGCAGCACAGTAATACTTGCACATATTCATACCTGCCATTGACAGAACTGATATGTTAGTGGGTTACTAGCCCAAAGTACAGCTTTTAAAGACTAACCTTTTAAAACTCATTCATGTCCTGCAAATCCTTTTTTGAATGTTTTGATTTGCATATATAGATACAAACAACCTGTGTAGGTTTAGATTGTGGTTTGCTGTGCTATACCTATCCAAATTTTCTATTTGAAGTTGTATGTTCTTGAGCCCGTATCAGTTATCTATTTTAGACTTGATGTCGTGAGCCTTGCTCCTGAGTTCATTTGCTTAACCTTTTGCCTCTGTTTAGGTGAAAAGGACACTAGGTCAGTTCACACCAGCACAGTGGGACAAGGATGAGTGGTACCCTCTGCTTGGCCCTTGGAGATTCATCCAAGTGCTAAGCCTGTGCGTAATTTTCATGACCATCGAACTTAACACATTCTTTCTTAAGTTCTGCCTCTGGATTCCTCCCCGGAATCCCTTGATTGTCTACCGACTGGTCCTTTGGTGGTTGATTGCGATACCAACCATCCGCGAATACAACACCTACTTGCAGGACAGGTACAAAGTTTGACCCACTAGCTTCAAACTTTGCATTCTTCATAGCGTATCTTACATATTCACATAAACATGGATGCAATCTTGCTGAAAGTAATTGTCTTATATATGTTTTAAATGATTTCAGGAACTCTGTGAAGAAGGTGGGGTCTTTCTGTTGGCTTTCGCTGGCTATATGCATCGTAGAGCTTCTGATCTGCATCAAGTTTGGCCATGGTGAGTGCTCCTAGTCCAGTTTCTTTCTTGGTGCTCGCAGATAGCATGTGCCTCCTTCTGTCATGTTGACCATGTCGCTGTCTTCTGAAACAGGTCTCTTCCCGAAGTCGATGCCGTCGTGGCTGATCGTATTGTGGACGACGGTGGCCACACTTCTCACGATGTTCCTTTTTGTGTGGACATGGAAAATTTACCGAACAATGATTAGAAAAAGGTTGTGATTGCAACCAAAGCCCATTGTTTTCTCCGGCCCACACTATTCTTTTCTCCTCCGATTCAATATTGCCGTGTAAATATCCATTCAAATTGTGTACATGTAGCAGTAGCCATTAATCGGTGACCACGAGAAGGTCAGCCTTAGAAATTTCTTGTCGATCCACCAGCAGAATAAGCCCCCCCTTCCTTGCGTTCATTCGTGTACCCTGTCAATTGACTCCGAAACTCTGAAATTCATTTGGCCCGACCTTCTTTGATTTAATGAAAGTAATGAAATAAGGTTATTCTGTCTCATAAGTTCTCTGATCTAAATTCTGGCCGCGTGTGCCTCGCGTTGCCGGCATAGTGTTCTACCCCATTTTTATCTGAAGAAAAAGATGAGTTCACTGTTTTTCAGAGCTGCAGAATGTGTGAGGCTGTTGGCATGTGAGCTGGTACATGATTAAGTTTCAGTGTAGTTCAGCAGTTGTGTGCTTTGTTTTGTGCTGTGTTACGTGAGCCCCTGGTTACTGAACCTGATTGATATCAATGTTGATATGGCCCTTTGTTTTGTGCTTTGTTCATGTTCATGTCTGTTCAGGTAAAATGTATACAAAAAGAAAATACCTTTTGTAAAGAAATATAAGAGCGTTTAGAGGGAGTATTTGCGAATGTACAGTAGCTGAACTGGCCATTTATCCTTGCCCAATTTTTTGTATGCTAGTGCGAAGCAACATTTCGGCAACTCTTCAGAAAAAAATTGTGACAAAACCACTTCAATATCAGCCAAATCAAATTGCTTGCATCCATGCAAGAATACCTTTTCTGTTGAGTTTCACACAAGAATACTTCGTCACTCTACTCGTTAGCTTGCTGTGATCCTTCCGAGGTGCTATCATAGGGAGGGATATTCATGCAGAATTACAGATTTTTTGAGAATTTACAGAACGACGAAGCTAAAATCCGAACCGTGCATTTTTTAATCCAACAGACGATATGCGCTGGTGTGGCGCCGCACGGTTCGGCCAAATAGTGCACGATCTCCACTCCCTTCTCCTCTGCCCGCATCCACTTCTCTTCAGTTTCCGCTAGCCGCGCTGCCTCGTCATTGCTCTGCCTACCCCTACATTCTCTCCTCCATTTGTGACTATTCGGGGCGGAGCGCGGTCTAGTTCTGCTATGGAATGACTCTGATTGCCGGTGAGCCCCCCCCCCCCTCTGCCTACCCCTACATTCTCTCCTCCATCTATGACTATTCGGGGCGGAGCGCGGTCTAGTTCTGCTACGGAATGACTCTGATTGCTGGTGAGCCCCCCCCCTCGCCTACCCCTACATTCTCTCCTCCATCTGTGACTATTCAGGCGAGCGCGGTCTAGTTCTCGCTACGGAATGACTCGATTGCCGGTGAGCCCCCTCGCCTACCCCTACATTCTCTCCTCCATCTGTGACTATTCGGGGCGGAGCGCGGTCTAGTTCTGCTACGGAATGACTCTGATTGCCGGTGAGCCCCCACCCCCCCCCCCTCTGTTTGTGCACATCATTCCCCTCCGCCTTCTCCCTCTGTTCCTTAGCGGTGCGGTGCCTGATTTTGGGCGGCGCACGATTTCGTTGTTATCAGTAGTTTTGTAGCAATGCTGTTAGGGTTAGGGTAATGGCTGCAATTAGTTGTTGTTCGGTGCGTGGTTAGGTTCATGCTTTTTTTTGGGTCCGCGGGGTGGGTAGTGTATTTTGTGGCGGATCACTGTCAGATGCGCTTGGCGTTTTTGTGTTGTTTGAATCCACAATTTTCGGGTTTGACATGTGGGTTGAACTGTCTAGTACGTGATCTTTGAGAACAAAATCTGCCACACAAACATCAAGTGTGCGAATCTGGAATTATCGTTGAATTCCCCGTCTATTTTTTCGTTGTGGCATGTGGATTTGAACAATAGAGTAGCAAAAATTATTTGTTTTTTTGTCGAATACCCACGAGTGTGGGTATCATACTTTATAGAAGGGGGGGGGGGGGGGGTGTAAAGCAAGTATTATTTGTTGTCTGGTAGGTTAGCGATTTTGTTTGTTGTTTTAGCTTTGAAAATTCATGCTGTAAAATTAGGTCTCTATCTTTTTTTTTGTTCATGACTGTTTATCTTCCTTTGTTTTTATTTTTCTCACATTTTTGCATGTTTTCTGAAACTAAAATGGTATAGTGCTTGAAAATTGAAATTTCCAGCGCATAGTTGTTGAATTTATCAGTGGCATTGTGCTCGAGTTACCAGGATATCGTGCTTGACTTTTATCAGGTGCGTAGTGCTTGAATTACCAGGTTGTAGTGCTTGAATTTATCATGGGATAGTGCTTGATTTACCAGGTATTTTAGTGCTGAAATTAGCAGGGGCATGTGCTAGACTTTTATCAGGGGCATAGTGCTTCAATTACCATGTTTTAAGTGCTTGGATTTACCGGGGGTAGTGCTTGTTTTACCAGGTGGGTTAGTGCTTGAAATTAGCAGGGGCATGTGCTTGAATTTATAGTGTGACAGTGCTTGATTTACCAGGTATTTTAGTGCTTGAAATTAGTACGGGCATGTGTTTGAAATGTTCAGTTTAGTTATGACATTTTTTTACCTAGTTGCCTTTGATATGTACCTTGAACAGTTTTTTTTTGTTGGTATGTACTTTTGACTTATCTGTCTTATTATGTAACTTACCAGTGGTTTTACTACCAATTTTGTGTCAATATGATAATTATCATGCTTTTTAATGTTCAAATTACCACATCCATGTATATCAAGTTACCATTCGGGTTATTTTGCTTTAATGTGTCTTTTTAGTTCATGGTGCAAATTTTTTATAGGGGTAGCAGGTTTTTAATGTCATTTAATGGTTGGTTTCTTTTTTTGGCCTTCTTTATTTGTGACAGGGGTGCAATGCTAAGGAAGCGAAAAGGATATGGTGATGGCTTTGAGGAAGTTCCTTCGAGGTCGAAGCGCCCTTTACCATGAAACAGGGCTTTCCCTAGCTCGCTTTTGCCTGCCTGCAAAGATATGTTTGAAAATAGGAAGCATGCCATTGATGAAATGGACTTGAAAAGCCTTAGAAACATCAAGTGCGACCGTCTCTTCAACGGTCTTAGTGTATGGATTGCCGGGTTATATGACCCTAAGTCCCATGATGTGGTCGTTCCAGGGCAGGGCAGGCTTCCTGTTAATGAAGAATTTGTTCATGGAAGATCTTCCTTAAAACATTCCTACAGAAGTGGATATCGAGATGGGGGTTGAGTTGTTTGGTGATCTTGAATATGTGCCTAAAACAACAAATCTTCTTAAGCTTATCATGGATTCTGACAATTTCAACACCAAGTTCAAGCGGATGTGGCTTCACTGGTAGAATAAGGGCCTATTGTCCCGGTTGGTAAGGGCCTTTAGTCGGTTCTGAACCGGGACTAATGGGTCGGTACTAATGCTACAGCCCTTTAGTCGGTTCAGTCGAGAACCCAGGACAGATGGGCCTCCACGTGGCCTGTGCGCCGAGCCCAGGCAGGAGGGCCTTTGGTCCCGGTTGGTGGCACCAACCGGGACCAATAGGCATCCACGTGTCAGCATTTCAGGGGCTTGGTTTTTTTTTGAAAGGGGCGGGGGGTTGGGGGTTTTGGGGGTTTGGTGTTTCATATATTGTGTTAGCTAGCTAATTAGTAGAGAGAAGTGTCCTCTCTTTCGTCCGTGCTTGGTCGACGCTACGTACTATACATACGTATAGAGAGGACTAGCTAGACACGCTACGAAGGAAACAGAAGATCGTCATGAACATATATGCATGCAGAGAAGTGATATCGACCACCTCTCCTTCTTCGAGAGATTGGTCGAACAACAAGTTCTCGTATATCTATCCGACACTACCGGCTACATATATACAATAATTATCTTTTACAAATATAATCTCCTAACATACGGACGCGTGGTCCACATAGTATTCTCCGTCTTCAGCGATCACGTGGTCAAGAAAGAATGCCGCCAATTCCTCTTGAATTGCTCGCATGCGATCTGGTGCTAGGACTTCATCCGCATCCGAAACATCTAATTTTAAGAAGGGGTCAATACATATATATATGAATGAATGAAACTCAACACAAATGATGGTAATAAAATAAAATTGTGAATATTGTTATTTACGCACTTCATATTGTTTGTCAGAGTAGCCCCGCTCACAGGTCGTGTGGCGGATGGACTCGCAAATGTAGTATCCAAGAAATCATTCCCTTGTTCCTGCCACAACCACTTTACAAGAAACAGAGGTCAATCAAACTGATAATTAGCAAGCATGCTAAATGGTATTGATGAAACTAGCGCTTGAATCACTAGGAGATGCGTGGAATATGCTACTATAGTACTTACTTTCGGTGTCTAAATTGCAGCTTCTTCGGCAGTCCGGAGCTTTTTGGTGAATTTTCTCCAAACCCTGCCATATAAAGAAAACAATTACTTGATATCAGAAATGAACAAAGTTGCTGACATGGTGGATAATGATCGATTTAACTTACTTCTCGAGCATTTCAATCATGTCCGCATACTCCTCTGGATTTTTTCGTTTGGAGTCTAAGACAGTTACTACTCCCTGCTCAAGCTTAATCTCTAGGAGAATATAGTGGTAGCTGCGCACGCATGCATAACTCATCAATATTTCATTACTATAACCTGGACTAATAAGGAAAACCGAATATGCCACAAGACAGTAACACTCACCTGAAGTTGTAATGAAAGAGTATTATATCTTTGTGTTCATTTATTACCAACGATTGTAGCAAGTTGGCCTCGGTATTTTCGGCATGAAATTTAACCTCAGTTGCATCTATGAGATATGTGTTAATGAACCCAATATCACCCACTTGTCTTTTCTTTAATTCGCCGATCTTCAATCTGCATAATATAGTGAGGATAATTATAAATACATGCAATGAAAGAGCTGAGTTATATAGAGAGATTTAATGATAGAAGTAGTACTACTTACATACAGTAGCAGGTGACCGTTGCTTTATCGAGGGCCAATTGATTGAAAAACTGATAGAACTCCTCAAATGGAATAGGCAACAGTTCAATTCCAACGAGGTCATGATCCTTTTTAACTCTCACATACAAAGTACTCCTCCCTCGGACTCTCTGCAGGTTTTCATGTACCAATCATGCAATCTTCGCATCATCGTTGATAGAGATATTTCATCTTTGACGAGAGGCTTCCCCTACTCGTATCTTTGTATCTTCACCTCCAAGAAATCATAATGTACATCGTCGGGCAGGTAATCTCCAGGATTGCTATAACCGGGCACCATCCTCGGATCGACGATGTCGCTAGCTGGCACCTTTAGCGGGGGGCACGATTGCTTCACTTGTTCGCCGAGCTGGGCAATTTGTTTCCCAGCTCGTCTTTCTTTCATCCTTTGATCACTGACAGTACTTCCAGACCTCTCCGCTTCGGCAAATGCCTTTCCAATAATGCGATCATAGTTGCCTTTCGGCGGAGACTTGGGTGGTTTTGTCAGGGCAGCCAGAGTGCGCTTCGCTTTCACCGGATCTACCTTCTCCTCCGGAGGTGGATGTCTCTGTGCTTTCAACCCTTGAAACCAGTCCTTCACTTCGGTTCACGCGATCTTCGTGTTCTCCTCCGGGGTCATCTCGTATGGTAACTTATCTGGAGTCTTTAGAGAAGGACCGAATCTGTATGTCCTCCCGCCTTTGGCTGTATTGCTAGACGCCGGCAGAGCAGATAGAGCGGATGTCTTCTTTCCTTGCTTACGAGGCGGAGGAGAAGGACTACGACGCGCCGGAGCGGCGGCGGGTCTCTTCCGCCCTTGCTGACGAGGCGCAGAAGGAGAAGGCTGGCTGCTCGGGCGCGCCGGCGCAGGCAGAGAAAGAGGCGGAGTGCCGCCACGCGCCGAAGAAGGAGCCAGCCGAGTGCCCTGATCATCACTCACCGGAGGAGGAGGCGGTGGAAGAGGCGGAGTGCCCTGACTCGCCGGAGGAGGAGGAGGAGGCGGAGGCGTCCAGTTCGAAAGGTTGATGAGATCCTTCCGCCATAAGCATGGAGTCTTCAGAGCAGAACCCAACCGAGTCTCCCCTTCACCGGTAGGGTGGTCAAGCTGGAGGTCCTCAAATCCCTCTGTGATTTCATCCACCATCACCCTAGCATATCCTTCTGGAATCGGCCGGCAGTGAAAAGTTGCACCGGATTTAGTAGGATAAACAGAGCCAACAGCCGCCTTGACCTTCAAATTCATCCATTGCGCCATAAGGTGGCAATTTTCAGCCTTCGTGATAGCATCTACGGGATAGCTGGCAGGAGCCGTCAAGGCATGCTCCGGCTGAAGCAGCTCGGTGGAAGCCACGCTGCTTCTCCGCTGAGATGGCGGGGTAACCGGGGAAGCTTTGGCAGGTCGTTTGCTGCGATCCGCTTCTCGTTCCTCTATCGCTTGTACCCTTGCATGCAGCGCTGCGATTCGGTCTGCTGCACTTTCTTCCTCCTCTCTGGCATTTGTAACCGCTGCGCCGGAAACCCAGCCTTCCACGAACGGAGCTGGCGTGCCTCGTGTCCGTCCTGTGGTGCTCGAGATTCCCGAGGGCCATTGTGAGCTCGTCGTTCTCTCTGTCTGGAAAGAACGTCCCTTGCTGTTGCCGATATATTGCTGAAGCCTCTTGACTGGTATGTCCAATTGTTCGTCCGTCCAAATACACTTCCACGATACGGGGTCCAAGGTTCCGCCAGCCCGAAGAACCAAGTCCGCAACGGTGCAGCCAGTTCATTGTCTGCGGTTCGATCTCTTTATCAAGCAGATCATTCTCAGCCTTGGCCCACTTAGGCGGGCTATGAGGTAGCCACGACCCGTGTGATGGTGAAGCTTCTTCTTCGCAACATTTTTCTTGTTTGTCGCCGACATCTTTTACTCTTTTCCGATGTCTTGTGGGCCACAAATGCGGGCGATCATCTGATCTTCTCATATTTTCCCTTGAATTCTGGGGTCTCTTTTTTATCGACAAACTTATTCAGGTCTTTCTTCCAATTCCTCAATAGGTCTGCCATCTTCTTAAGAGCAAAAGACTTGATTAACTGCTCAACTGGCTTCTCCGGATCATCCTCTGGTGGTAGGGTAAAATTTGACTTCAGCTCAGTCCAAAGATCATTTTTCTGCATATCATTGACATAAGACACCTCAGGGTCTTCGTTCTTAGGCTTATACCATTGCTGGATGCTAATCAGGATCTTGTCCCTAACCAGAACCCCGCACTGAGCAACAAATGCCTTCTTTGTCCGGATGGGTTCAATCGGTTGGCCGTCGCGCGCGATTTCTATATCTCAAACTTTTCATCAGAGCTCAACTTTTTCTTCGGGCCTCGTCTCTTTACCGAAGTTGTGCTCGATCCGGAGGGCTAGAAAAAAGAACAAAGACGAGAGTTAATTAATATGTGTACATACCAAAACAATGAATGCATCAATTAGCTAGTCAAGACAGTTTAACTAATATATATACCGACGGACTTCGGTTCGGTCACCGGAGCCGTCCTCATGGTCTACTTCTTCTTGCACCGGCATTGGGTCATCGGAGCCATCACCATCATAGCCAGCTGCTTCTTCACCCTCTCCTTCCAGACCATCGGTGTAGTTGAGAAACATCAACGAGCGCACGGCATCACTTCCTTCTGCGATTATGTCCCTCAACAATGCTTCTTGTGCTTCGTCTCGGGGTGTCCATAGTTTCTACAAATATTTACAACATGGCAATTATTATTCAAACATGACAGATATGGATATATTAGTGGCAAACGTAGAACTAGCTAGGTAATTACAATAAGGAATCATATTAATTAGTGGCCTCGACGCTGCTTCTCTAGGGTTTCGGGTGGCCTCAACAACGCTTCAAGGGTTAGGGGTGGCCTCGAGAACGCTTCAAGGAGGGGGTAATATCGACAACGACGAGATACATACGGGAAAATAATGTTATCGGGGAGGGTATATCGAATTCCCCCACGTGTTGAAGTTATCGGGGAGGGGTATATTAACCCTCCCACGTGTTGAAGTTATCGGGAGGGTATATCGACCCCACGTGTTGAAGTTATCGGGAGGGTATATCGGCCCCTCGTGTTGAAGTTATCGGGAGGGTATATCGACCCCCACGTGTTGAAGTTATCGAGTTTATATCGACGACATACATACATGCATGGGAAAATAATATATATTATCGGGGAGGTATATCGACCCCCCACGTGTTGAAGTTATCGGGAGAGGCTATATCGACCCACCCCCCACGTATTGAAGTTATCGGGAGTTTATATCGACACGACATACGTACATGGGAAAATAATATTATCGGGAGGGGGTATCCACCCCCCCCCCCCTCGTGTTGAAGTTATCGGGAGGGGTATATCGACGATGACACACCCGGTAAAACAGTAGAAAACCAAGAAGAAAGGAAAAGTGGAGAAGAAGAACGGTATAGGTAGAGGAGAAGATCGAAGAAAAAAAGAAGAAAAAAGAGGAGAAGAAGAAAGGAATAGTGGAGAAGAAGAAAATAGAATATTCTATTTTCTCTTCTCCACTATTCCTTTCTTCTTCTCCTCTTCTTTTCTTCTTTTTCTTCTTTTTATTTATTTCTTCTTTTCTTCCTCTCCTCTTGTTCTTTCTTTCCTCTTCTTATTTTCTTCTTTCCTATCCTTCTTTTCCTTCCTTTCTTAATATCACTTAGCAAATTTTGCAACGATAGGAAGGGGGTGCTCCCGTGGTCTAAAATCCGTCTATGCACGATAGAAAATTCTGAAAAAATACATCTATGATCCCTCAACGTCCCCGCCTCTCTCATGAACAAAAAAAACTATGAATTAAAAAACATCATGTTCTATGAACAAAAAACATTATATTTCATCCACATTCGTGCATACATCATATATGTGATCATCTATGAAAAAACATCATATTCTATAAAAATCATTATATATATATAAAAACAAGCATATATATATATATATATAAACAAGCATATATATATATATATATATATAACAAGCATATATATGAAAAAATGCAAAGGGAGGCATGGCCGGACCAAGCCGAGGAGAGGATGGCGTCAGGCGGGCGAGGCGTGGGCGGCGGGCGAGGCGTCAGGCGGCGCGAACGCGGCGAGGCGGGAGGCGGCGGCTTGTCGGGCAAGCGGCGGCGGCAGCGATGGGGGTGGGTCGGGGCAGACAGCGTCGGGCAGGTGGGCAGGCGGCGTCGGGCGGCGCTTGAGCGGCGGCGACGAAGAACGCAGGCGAGCGCGGCGACGGCGGGGGCAACGGGCGGTGTCGGGCAGCCTGGCGGCGTCGGCGTCGGGGCGGCAACTGCGAGAGATGAGAGTGAAAATTTCCTAAGTGTGAACTTATATAGCAAAGCCTTTAGTCCCGGTTCGTGGCACAAACCGGGACTAAAGGTGGGCATTAGTCCCGGTTGGTGGCACCAACCGGGACCAAAGGCCAATTTTCAGCAGCCCAAAGGGCGAGAAGCGGCGGCCGTTGGTCCCGGGTGGTGGCACCAACGGGGGCTAAAGGGGGCATTGGTCCCGGTTTGTGCCACGAACTGGGACCAATGCCCCCTTTAGTCCCGGTTGGTGCCACCAACCGGGACCAAAGGCCTTGCACAGCGGCGTGGTGGTGGGAGTTTAGTCCCACCTCGCTAGCTGAGAGAGAGCCGCACCTGTTTATAAGGTGCGGTGCGCCTTCCCTCTCGAGCTCCTCTCTAAAGCAGGCTTTCGGGCCTAACTGCAATGTGTGCCTGTGGGCCTACTTGGCCTCCTGCGGGCCTGAATCCTGGCCCATGTAGGGTTTCTAGTCGTATTCAGGCCGTGGGGGCCCAGTAGGCGGCACTATTTCTAATTTTTTTCCTGTTTTTTTGTTTTGTTTTCTGCATTATTTATTTTTGTTGTTTTTTGCTTTATTTTTTAATTCTTTTTGCTTTTAGTTTTAGAAAAATTATAAACTTTCTGTTAGTGCCATTAGTTTTCAAATTTGAAAACACTTTTTTTGTTTTCTTTGTTGCTTTATTTATTTTATTTTGTTTCTACTTACAACAAAATACTTATTGTTCCTATTTTTATTTTTTTCCAGTTTTTTTGTTTTGTTTTCTGCATTATTTATTTTTTGTTGTTTTTTGCTTTATTTTTTAATTCTTTATGCTTTTAGTTTTAGAAAAATTATAAACTTTCTGTTAGTGCCATTAGTTTTCAAATTTAAAAACACTTTTTTGTTTTCTTTGTTGCTTTATTTATTTTATTTTGTTTCTACTTACAACAAAATACTTATTGTTGCTATTTTTATTTTTTTCTGATTTTTTTGTTTTGTTTTCTGCATTATTTATTTTATTTTTTGTTTTTTGCTTTATTTTTTAATTCTTTTTGCTTTTAGGTCAGCAAAATTATAAACTTTCTGTTAGTGCCATTAGTTTTAGAAAAATTATAAACTTTCTGTTTGTGCCATTAGTTTTCAAATTTGAATAGTTAAAATTTGAATTTTTTGAAATTTGTGTGAATCACAAGTTTGTGATTAACTTTACTAAAAAAATGAACATAGATGCACCTATAGAGAAAATTCAACCTAAATTCATAATCAATTTCTATGAATTTCAGAGAAATTCACTATGAATTTAGGTCAAATTCCCTGTATAGGGGCATCTATTTTCACTTTGAGAGGAGCTCAACAAGGCAGAGAGGGGCGGGCTTATAAACCGGTGTGAGCGCCCTTCGGTTGGCGAGGTGGGACTAAACTACTGGCGTTAACGAGGACCAACCCTTTAGTCGGTTTGTGGCACAAACCGGGACTAATGGCTCTGAAAAAGTTGGCATAGCATGTGCATGTACAAAGCGGACAATGGTATCATACTAAATGCATTACAAAGTTGGCATGGTATCATCATAATAGTTGCGGAGAAAGTCTTCACTTTTTCTTCGCTTGTGTCATTTGCTTATTGCGCCGTAACCATGGATAATCTTCATCGTTTATTAGGATGCTTGGGTCAGCCTTGACTTTGAAGGAGGAATTTCATGAAACTTTTCATACTCTTGAGACATGTCATCTTGCCCTCCACTCCCGGGATGTCCTTTTTTCCTGAAAGAACTATGTGGCGCTTTGGCTCATCGTATGATGTATTCGCTTCCTTATCTTTTCTTTTTCTCGATGCGGTAGACATGTCCTTCACATAGATAACCTGTGCCACATCATTGGCTAGGACGAACGGTTCGTCGGTGTACCCAAGATTTTTCAGATCCACTTTGTTGTCATTCCGTCTTGTGGGTCTACCTGCACTCGCCTCCTCTGACAGATTGACCCATTTGCACTTAAACAAAGGGACCTTAAAATCTACTCCGTAGTCAAGTTTCCATATGTCCACTATGTAACCATAATATGTGTCCTTTCCCCTCTCGGTTGCTGCATCAAAGCGGACACCGCTGTTTTGGTTGGTGCTCTCTTGATCTTGGTCAATCGTGTAAAATATATTCCCATTTATCTCGTATCCTTTCCAAATCATTACAGTCGAAGATGGTCCCCTGAACAACAATTACAGCTCATCACAAACAGTGTTGTCACCTTTGAGACGTGTTTCCAACCAACTGCTGAAAGTCCTGATGTGTTCACATGTAATCCAGTCGTGACCGCTTTGCTGGGTGTTTGGAGCGCAGACTGTTCTTGTGTTCATCGACATACGGGTCACCAAGGTAGAGTTACGTAGAACTGTGTAGTGTGCTTGAGACCAAGAATATCCGTCCTCGCATATTATTGAGTCCCTTCCAAGCGTGCCTTTTCGGTCAGTCTCCCCTCATACCGCGATTTAGGGAGACCTATCTTCTTAAGGCCAGGAATGAAGTCAACACAAAACCCAATGACATCCTCATTTGATGGCCCATGGAGATGCTTCCTTACGGCCTAAGCGTGGCTACGGACATATTTCTTTAGGAATCCCATGAACCTCTCAAAGGGAACATATTGTGTAGAAATACGGGCCCCAGAATGACAATCTCGTCGACTAGATGAACTAGGGCGTGCGTCATGATATTGAAGAAGGATGGTGGGAACACCAGCTCGAAAGCCCGACAAGACATTGCGCCACATCACTCCTTAAGCGTTGAATACGATTTCTGGATCGATCACCTTCTGAGATATTGCATTGAGGAATGCACATAGCTTCACAATGGCTAATCGGACGTTTTCCGATAGAAGCCCCCACAATACAACCGGAAGCAGTTGCGTCATAATCACATGGCAGTCATGAGACTTTAGGTTCTGGAACTTTTTCTCTGGCATATTTATTATTCCCTTTATATTCGACGAGAAGCCAGTCGGGACCTTCATACTGAGCAGACATTCAAAGAAGATTTCTTTCTCTTCTTTCGTAGAGCGTGGCTGGCGGGACCTTCATACCGCCCGGAGGCATGCCCTCTTTTTCGTGCAAGCGTTGCAGGTCCTCCCGTGCCTCAGGTGTATCTTTTGTCTTCCCATACATGCCCAAGAAGCCTAGCAGGTTCACGCAAAGGTTCTTCGTTACGTGCATCACGTCGATCGAAGAGCGGACCTCTAGGTCTTTCCAGTAGGGTAGGTCCCAATATATAGATTTCTTCTTCCACATGGGTGCGTGATTCTCAGCGTCATTTGGAACAGCTAGTTCGCCGGGACCCTTTCCAAAGATTACGTGTAAATCATTGACCGTAGCAAATGCGTGATCACCGATGCGCATGGCGGGCTTCTTCCGGTGATCTGCCTCGCCTTTGAAATGCTTGCCTTTCTTTCTACATTGATGGTTGGTCGGAAGAAATCGACGATGGCCCAGGTACACATTGTTCCTGCAGCTTCCCAGGTATATACTATCGGTGTCAAGTAAACAGTGCGTGCATGCGTGGTATCCCTTGTTTGTGTATCCTGAAAGGTTACTGAGAGCGGGCCAATCGTTGATGGTCATGAACAGCAACGCCTTTAGGTCAAATTCCTCCTTTTGTGCTCATCCCACGTCGTACACCGTTCCCATTCCACAACTGTAAAAGTTCTTCAACTAATGGCCTTAGGTACACATCAATGTCGTTGCCGGGTTGCTTAGGGCCTTGGATGAGAAGCGGCATCATAATGAACTTCCGCTTCATGCACATCCAAGGAGGAAGGTTATACATACATAGAGTCACGGGCAGTCTTTGTGATTGCTGTTCTGCTCCTGAAAGGATTAATGCCATCCGCGCTTAAAGCAAACCATACGTACCTTGGGTCCTTTGCAAACTCATCCCAATACTTTCTCTCAATTTTTCTCCACTGCGACCCGTCAGCGGGTGCTCTCAACTTCCCGTCTTTCTTACGGTCCTCACTGTGCCATCGCATCAACTTGGCATGCTCTCTGTTTACGAGCAGACATTTCAACCGTGGTATTATAGGAGCATACCACATCACCTTCGCAGGAACCCTCTTCACAGGAGGCTCAAATCAACATCACCAGGGTCATCTCATCTGATCTTATACCGCAATGCACCGCATACCGGGCATGCATTCAGATCCTTGTATGCACCGCGGAAGAGGATGCAGTCATTAGGGCATGCATGTATCTTTTGCACCTCCAATCCTAGAGGGCATACGACCTTCTTTGCTGCGTATGTACTGTCCGGCAATTCGTTATCCTTTGGAAGCTTCTTCTTCAATATTTTCAGTAGCTTCTTAAATCCTTTATCGAGCACAGCATTCTCTGCCTTCCACTGTAGCAATTCCAGTACGGTACCGAGCTTTGTGTTGCCATCTTCGCAATTGGGGTACAATCCTTTTTTGTGATACTCTAACATGCGATCGAACTTCAGCTTCTCCTTTTGACTTTCGCATTGCGTCCTTGCATCGACATTGACCCGGCGGAGATCATCATCATCGGGCACATCGTCTGGTTCCTCTTGATCTTCAGCAGCTTTGCCCGTTGCAGCATCATCGTGCACATCGTCTGGTTCCTCTTGATCTTCAGCAGCTTCGCCCGTTGCAGCATCATCGTGCACACCGTCTGGTTCCTCTTGATGTTCAGTAGCATCACCGTATGCAGGGGGAACATAGTTGTCATCGTACTCTTCTTCTTCGCCGTCTTCCATAATAACCCCTATTTCTCCGTGCCTCGTCCAAACATTATAGTGTGGCATGAAACCCTTGTAAAGTAGGTGGGTGTGAAGGATTTTCCGGTCAGAGTAAGACTTCGTTTTCCCACATATAGGGCATGGACAACACATAAAACCATTCTGCTTGTTTGCCTCAGCCACTTCAAGAAAATCATGCACGCCCTTAATGTACTCGTAGGTGTGTCTGTCACCGTACATCCATTGCCGGTTCATCTGCGTGCATTATATATAATTAAGTGTGTAAAAAATCATTACAGAACATCATGAATAGATAATTAAGTGACCAAATTAATAGAAGTTCATCATCGCATAAAAACCAAAGTACATATATAGTTCTCATCTAACACATAAAGCTCTGCAGAGCATCTAAATTAATTAAACCATACATTGAAACTATGTAAAACATTCCAACGGCATAATGTTACCAAGCCTCGGTATGAATGGCATATTTTCTAATCTTTCTAATCTTCAAGCGCATTGCATCCATCTTGATCTTGTGATCATCGATTTACATCCGCAACATGCAACTCCAATATCATCTTCTCCTCCTCAAGTTTTTTATTTTTTCCTTCAAGAAATTGTTTTCTTCTTCAACTAAATTTAACCTCTCGACAATAGGGTCGGTTGGAATTTCCTGTTCAACAACCTCCTAGATAAATAAAATCTATGTCACGTTGGTCGGCATAATTTTCATAAACAATAAATGAACCAATAGTTATGAAAAGATAATATATACCATATCCGAATCATAGACAGGACGAGGGCCGACGGGGGCGGAGACCAAAACCATCGCACTATATAAGATGCAATAATAAAAGTAAGAAAATAATACAAGTATCTATCTAAACATACAAGTAAGAATATTTTTCCTTTCAGAAAGAAGATAAGAACAAGAGGCTCACCACGGTGGTGCCGGCGATTAGATCGCGGGTGATCAGCAGCGGTGAAGACGGGGCAGGCGTGACGGACCGCTAAACCTAGACAAATATTGAGGAAAATGGATCTTGGAGGTCGAGCTTGAGAGGAGAAAGCTTAAGTAGTGTGGCTCGGGCATTCCATCGAACACCTTGTGTGCATAGGAGGTGAGCTAGAGCACCACCAAGCCCTCTCCCCCTCGGCGGCCAGAAAAAACAGAGCAGTGTGCTCTGCTCTCACGTGGAGGGGTATATATAGGCACCTCATTGGTCCCGATTGGTGGCATGAACCGGGACTAAAGGGGAGCCTTTGGTCCCGGTTCAAGCCACCAACCGGGACCAATGGTGGTGGGCCAGGAGCGAGGCTCATTGGTCCCGGTTCGTCCCACCAACCGGGACCAAAAGGGCCAGACGAACCGGGACCAATGCCCACGAGGCCCCGGCCGGCCCCCTGGGATCACGAACCGGGGCAAATACCTCCATTGGTCCCGGTTCGTGGCAGAACCGGGACTAATGGGCTGAGCAGGCCTGGGTCATTGCCCCCTTTTCTACTAGTGCTTATGCTTGCCGGTAATACTGTCATCGCACCAACCACCTCTAACAAGGTCAGCCCCAGGTGTTATGCTGTGTTGGTAAGTTTTCTTCATTATGTTTATCTTTTGTGATGGTCATTTTTACTTCTTGTGCCTGGTAACCTCCATTGTGTCCCCATGATAACCTTAGTGTATGTACCATGATAACTTATGCTCCTTTTCCACCCTTGTTTTTTCAGCAAAACATTGGTAGAGTTAAAGATCTCAACTAGTCCAAGTTCATCGCTGATGAACGCAAGCCTATCAAGGGTTGTCTTCTTTTCTACAATGTTAGTGCTGCCACTTCCTTTTCTTTCTTTTGTCATTTTACTTTCACACTTTTTGTGTATCCTGATGCCGGTAACTTTCTTATCAGCTTATATATATTGACGCAATTGACCTTTCTGATCTTGGTATCGTTTTCACTGATTGGCCTTTCCCTATTACTGTTTGGATGAAGGAGCTGATAACTCTGGTTCTTAATAAGGATGTTCAGATGGACAAAACTTCGTATGGGAAATTACCGTTAATTTGTCTTATTTCCTTTCAGTTCATGCACTGGTCACAACTGCATTTGTTTTCATTTTTTGTTACGCATATGTTTTCTCATAATTTACTCAAACCCCAGTTTGGCGTGGATTTCTACCTTTTTGGTGTTTTGCAAGGGCTTGGCAAACTCATGCGTGTTCATGCTGCCCCAAACTGCAGCGAGGAGGTGTGTACTTTTTTGACGTGTCTGTCCAAATTAGATATACTTGTAGTAGGTATACTGGTAACTTATGTTGTGGTTCTTTGGTAACTTTGTTGCATTCATATGGTAACTTATGACTGTACACCTTGGTAATTATGTATCTTTTGTAACTAACTAGTAAATGCGCACGTGCAACGCACGTTAATATTTAAGCAATATATTAATTGCACGCGAATATTATGTATGCTATTATTCGTGTGTTAATTCTATGATTACTGCAATATTTGGTATGATATTAATTGCACGCTAAACACGTTGAACACTCGCCATTGGAAAATCTAGGTCGTTGGATTGACTTAGTTTGATGGTCGAGATCAGTTGGATCTGCCCCTTTGGGTTTTTTTTTTTATATTGGTATAGATGTCGGGTGCTTAAGATCTATGCAAGGGTTCAGCGACAACAATTGCGGCTCCAGGGCGTTGGTCCTTAGGGGCAAGTGCATGATGACTTCCAAGCTATCATCGATAAGGTCAAGCCGGCTCTGGTAGATGAGCGGCAGCGGCGGCACGTCGGTTGCTTGTTTTGACGGCAATAGTGGTCGTTCGGTGGTCTTAGAATCTCAATGTAATTTTATTATGTTTGATATGCTCTAGTTCCACTGAACTCTTATAGTAGATCTGATCATTTTTGAAAAAAGAACCACGGCCTTCAAAAACAACCGAGCAACTATAAAAGCTTAGCTTTGCTATCTTTTTTAGAAATAAAATCTTAGGGCATCTTTAACACAGACCCTCAAACTGCCCGCATCCATCCAGACTGCGCGGTCTGGACCGTCCACATCGCATGGTCCAAACATGTTTTGTCATCCAATAAGGTCCTGTACTCGTCAGTTGGCTAGTTTGATGTCATTTTTCCCGCAAAATGGAAGCATACCGGGCTAGGGGCTTAGCTAGAGTCTAGACCACTGCCATACAAGCGTCTGACAACGCTGGCCCACCAAAGACCATCTCTCTCTCACCTGCGTGCTTTCTCGCCCTAAGCGGTCAGCACTGTTCTAGGGCGTTAGCACCGCATTCACGTCGACCTAGAGTAGACACGACCTTTCGCTGGAGCCGACATTAAAGTGGCATGTCGGCCGAGACCGCTGCCTGCTACACAACCTTCTCTTCGCATTGAAACGACATACGTTTGCCCTCCTACTTTCATTAAACCCACACATGTGCGAAACCTACCCCGACGCTCCGAGCGCTACACGTTCGTCTTTGTGCCTGCCGACATTAAACACCTTGCCGATTGGTGCCTCGCGACCACCCACTATTTAAACATAGCCAGGCGTCGGGAAAGAATCACACCACACCTTCACTCTCCATATCCTCCTAGCTCAACACCCTCCATGGCATCCGACAAGCGGAAGGAGCACTCTGACATGCCATCCGGCTGGGTGGCCTGCCGAGCCCGTCGAATATAGGTCGGCGCACTCTCCAGGCAACTCGCCGCTCCACCTCCCTCGCCACTCCAGGCCGGCACCACCATGGGTGAT